>CM025781.1:12672201-12683105 GCA_014636745.2 Centella asiatica | reverse complement strand
TCATCGGAGACTACGAATATCTCATCAGGGACTAGCAATATCTCATCAGAGATTAACAATATCTCATCAAAGATTAACTGCAGAGCCTGCTTCTGCTACAATGGAAGACTTTAACATGAACATCTCTGATTATGATGTCCCATGATGATGCAAAGAGCATTAATCTTAGCATAAATCTTCGATGTTATGCATGAAAGAAAACTGAATAGAATACTAAGTTCTTACCTCTTCGTTCTCAAAGTGGAATCAAAGCTTTTCTGAGAAAATTCTCCGGTAGAAAATCTCGGAAGTTTTCAGAGATAACAATTTTGATGAAACTCTTAGGAGAGAAATTTGGTAAAGAGTTAGAATTTCCTTCCGGGTAGTATATTTATAGAGTTCAAAATATTTGACTATGATTAAGCTTGAAATAAGATAATTGGTTAATTTGGACGGTAAGTACGGCTGCTCATCATGATTCCTTAGCAGCTAAGTACGCATAAGCAGCTGCTGTCCTTCATGCACAACACTTCGCCACCTAACATCTCTTAGTCACACACGTAGTTATAAAACTACGTGATCCTTTCATTCCCTTCCTTGTAGATCAAAATAATCTTATATGGAATTCGCTAATCCCCTTTTGATACCTTCTTAAGGATTTAACCTTATCATCAAAGATATCACATCATCAAAATTTCACATTTAAGATATGAATTTATCATTCGTATCCAAAAGAATTAAACCTCATGCAAAAATAAGATAACATAAAATAAGGTTTGCCACAAAATATATTATCTCATATTATAAAACAAATTTACAATTTTCGGGTTCTCACACATTTTTAGGATAATAACACATCAAATCTTGTATTTTTTTGGACTTGTAATTAACTTCTGATGATTTTTTCCAAATTAGCATATGAATACACATGGTTTCACCATTTTGAACCCAATTTTGACTTATGAAGTCCTTCCTCGTTGTGAAACCAAAAATCTGAATATGTTGTAATTGTAGGTATGGTATGTGGAAATGGGTGAAATTGAAGGAGGGTATTAAGTGTATATGGAGTCTTGTGGGTGTGTTTGCTAATAGTATGTATGTACAGTTCCTGCGAGGTGTGGATATGTGTTGTGCAACTTGTTTCTGCAATATGTGTATTTTTATTTGATATGATGTTGTATACGGACGACGGCATGAGGGGAAATTGAGTATTCGTTTATGACGAAGCTCATGTCGGCATCCTAACCTATTTCAAAAGTGTGTGTGTGCATGGTGGTGTGACAGCCGCACTAGTTCTTCAATAGGAAAGAAGAAGATGTTGACATGCGAATAGTCCAAGCCCAACTGTCAAACGAACCCGTGGATAATCATTTTCTTCATCGGTGGATAATCATTTTCTTTATCAATTAATAATAACTTTTTTTATTGCTGAATATTTCTTCATCGGTGGATAATCATTTTCTTCATCATTAGTGGATAACAATTTTTTTCATTAGTGAATATTTTCTTTATCGGTGAATATTTCTTTATTGGTGGATAACCATTTTTTCATCAATGGATAATAACTTTCTTCAATGGTGGATATATATTTTCTTTATCGGTGGATAATAATTTTCTTCATCAGTGGATAATAATTTTCTTCCTTAGTGGATATTTCATTCATCAGGATAATAGTGGATATATTCTTAATTAAAGAAGAATTAATTTCTTACTTAATTAAATAATGAAATTAATTAACTAAGGAAATTAAATAATAATTAAGGAATAAATTTTTAATCAATAATAAACAATTAATAAATCATAAAAGCTAAGATTAATTAAAAAATAATTAATCTAAGACCAAAAATAAATCAAATAAATTATATGAAGTCTCGAAATGACGTAAGATCAGCCCGAAAAATTTCTTGGACTCCGATTCGGTATAAGCCGAATCCCAATTTGACAAACGAGAACTCAATTACTTTGTTCTGAGTTATGAAAAATATACAAGTCCCTCACATGTGCATTCTCATGTCATAATTAAGTTTTGATTACTCGTATTATATGAATGTACATATCTTACAAAACTTCAATCGTACAAACACTAGTTAAGTTAAGTTTTGCTAAGGACCATAGACAAGTATATATTCACTCCTCTTTTATTTATGTAATACGTATGATCTTTGTTTCCGTATGTGTAAGTTACCATGATTTACTTTCTTTAATTGTTTTCATATTTGTATGTTATGCTTTAGTTTCTACTAGCCTAATTATGATTGTACATGTACATATATAATTGAGCTTTCAATTATCGGTTGTTTCTTATATATTATATTTGTACAACTATTGAGAACGACTTGTCTCTATGTGGGTCATGCCACATGGTTGGCTAGAGAAGGGGATGATATTGATTTGTTTAGTCACCTAAACCATATATACAGATTTAGACCAATCAGTAGTGACTACGTATGTTCATAAGTTAGAGACATATATACAAATTCAAACCAATCCGTAGTGACTATGTATGTTAACAAGCTAGAGACCATGCTATTGTAGCTCGGTCGGCTGCAGTAGTATGGTAAAATATCCAAAGGGTATATGCCCCCTACGGATAAGTTCACTAAGAGATTTACAGGCTTAGTCATGCCTTTACTTAAGAAGGGTTAAGTCTCGAATATCATCAAGGACCCTTAAAGTTGTTCTTCAATTTTCTCGAGGTCGCGATATTGATTTCATCAGACCACACAAGCAGTTATGAATTATTTTTAGTATTCAAGCCTACCCCATATATGTATATATACTTGTTGAGTGTAAATTGCTCATTATTGTTGAACTATTGTTTACAGGATACAGTATGAAAGTCGACTCATCATATAAAGGCAAGACAAAAATGTATGAGTATTAAATCTCTAGTAGCTATTTTGTGGGTAGAATATCAAAGGAGAAAGTGGAGCAACGAGTCCAAGAGCTTAGTCTAGTATATAATATGCCTATGTGCACAATATTTTCTGCTGTGAGATTTAAACTTTGATTTTGTAACAACTGAGACAAGTATGTCGTTGATTTATAGTTTTTATGTATGGATGAGTACTTTTGCTATTTGTTCCCTTTGTTTGATGGACCCACGTCCAATATGGGAATGTGGGGTCGCCACAGTTGGTATTGGAGCCAAGGTTCTAGTCGAAAATGTTTTATGAGAAACATCTTTCGTGAATTGACATCCATACACCGAGAAGTGCAACAATACTTTTTTGGATTCAAAGAATAAAGGATACTAGGAATTAGGATGCGCGAGTGTTTATGTCTAGGCTAGGAGGGATGCAACAAGTTCAATGAGAAGTATTACCTACTAAGCGTCTCCTACACTATGGAGCTGAAATTTTTGAACCTGAAGTGAAGCCAGATGTCTATGGATGAATATGAGGCCAATTTCAAGGAGCTGATAAGGTTTGCTCTGCACCAAGTCAATAAGGAAAAGAGGAAGGCAAGGAGATTTCAACAAGGCCTAAACCGCTGGATACAGAATCAGGTAGCTCTGTTTGAGCTTGAAACTTATGATACAGTAGTGGAGAAGGCAACGGTAGCCGAGAGAGGAAGTAAGTTGATGCATGAATACAAAAGGGAGCATATAAGGGATGACAAGTAGGCGAAGAACAATGGGAAGGGAGGCAAGCCACAACTTGGCCTCGTCAATGTGAAACAAGAAGAAGGAAACAACAATAGCGACAAAAAGAGAAAATTGGGAGAAATCTTCGCTAGGAGCAACAGAAGATGGGCGCAGTCTATGCCAAGTGTAGCAAGAATCACGGTTCTACCTCGTGACTGAAAGGGTCGAATGTATGTTACCAGTGCTGCAGCCTGGGCACTTTTCATGAAACTATCCCAACTCAAACCCCACCATTATCCTGCCCCAAGGAAAACCACCCAACTCAAACCCCACCATTATCCTGCCCCAAGGAAAACCACAACAACAATAACAAAACCAAAGAGCAGTGGTTACGATGAAGACATGCTATACATGTGGAATGCAAGAGCATATCTCTCCCAACTACCCACTAACCTAATCCCATTTCCATTGGGGGAATTCAACATTATTTTGGGTATGGATTGGTTGTGCAAATAACAAGATAACATTGACTGCAAGCGGAAATGAGTCTTGTTACAATTTCCTCAATAAGAGAAGGTTTGGTTTCATGGCATTAAGATAGTGAAGTCATCACTGTTCTTGACCATGATCCAAGCAAAAAGGATGATTTAGAGCTATGACACCAAGAAGGAGGAAACGAAGATCAAGGATGTCCTAGTTGTGAAAGAGTTTGCTAAGGTGTTTCATGATAAGCTACCTAGACTACCGCCATACATAGAAGTGGACTTTGGGATTGACCTAATTCCTGGAACAACTCTGACTCCAAATCCCGGTATAGAGTGGCACCATCAGAGCTAAAAGAATTGATGATGCAACTCCAAGAGTTACTAGATAGAGGGATGATTAGACCGAGCGTATCACGGTGGACAGCTCCTGTATCATTTGTCTGAAAGAAAGATGGTATTCATTTGAAAGAAGGATAGTTCAATGAGACTCTACGTGGATTATCGAGAGCTGAACAAAGTTACTATCAAGAACCGATACCCCCTACCTATAATTGATGATTTTTTTGACCAACTAAAAGGAAGGAATTATCCACTGAAGATTAAGGCAGATGATATATCAAAGACTGCGTTTTGTCCTCATTATGGTCACTATGAGTTTCTTGTGATGCTATTTGGACTAACTAATGCATCTGTTGTGTTCATGGAATTGATGAATAGAGTTTTCAAGTTGTTCTTAGACGAGTTTATCGTAATTTTCATAGATAACATCCTTATCTACTCCAAGAGCACGAAAAGTGAGGAGCTTTATGGGCTTAGCCAACGACCCCAACAAAAGTGAGGAGCTTTATGGGCTTAGTTGTCTACTATAGGAGATTTATCAAACATTCATGTGCATATTAACACTTGTGTCTATAAGGTTTTGCATTCATTTTTATTTAACATTAAATGTGATTAAAATCAATTGAATTCAAGATAAAAGATCATGTAAACAAGATAACAAAGTGAGAATTCATCTACTCATTGGGATAAATGATAAAAATGTTTTAATTAACTTCTAACTTGATATGCATCTAAGTAACCTTTCCCATAATCTGTGGGTTCAACTTGTTGATTCTATTGATAGATTAAGAAGATTTTAATGTTTAAGCACACTTCTTCGAGGTTTAGGACATTTTCTTGCATATGGAGAAGTTTTTCATACACACCGATAACTAGCATATCTCACCTGTATCATACACACTAGTTGTGTGACATGCTTACTTAAATTAATGCTCCAATGCATATGCATGATGAAACGAGGGAGCGGGAAAGTAAGCCTCCTGGAGCATCTATACTTGTCAAAGGATGAACATGTAAGAGCATGTTGACTCGTGCTCATAGGAGACCTTTATTTTTCGAGCATGTAAACCTTTAGGATATATTTATACCTAACTCCCTAAGATTCCTAGTGGATCAGGGAATCCACAGTCGGAAGCTCAGTCTAATCCTTGCTCGGTCTAATCATTGATACCTTCCCCTTAAGTTGGTCAAATCTTTTAACAAAGAGATAGCTGTCTAAAATTTATAATAATGATTGTATAGTCCTAGTATCACTTTTTTATTTTTAGCAGATTAAAAAAAACTTTATATTTGTTTCTTTTTCTTTAAATGATTAAAATGAACTGACTGTGTTGAAAGGGAAGAATGTTTGTAGGATTACCGAGGTGGTAGTCCTCATTTTGTTTAAAAAAAGTAGACGCGTAAAGCAATTCAGGTGCCCCGTGGAAAAAGAAGCGAGTAAAAATTTTGATGCTATATGTATTATCTGTCACAGAATTAAAAGAATAAAACTGTATAAATGAACTCAAGCAAAAGGATATAATTGAATTTAATTATCGTTGTCTTCAAAAATGCAAAGGTAGCAAGCGTCTCCTAGTTAGAATACGATAGAAAACAAAACAAAAAGAAATACAACATAGGAGTAACAAGGAAGTAAAATTACACGAATGAACAAATAATAGCTCCAACTAATATTGGGCCCATACAATGTAATGAATGAAATAATATCAGGAATTTACATGGTAATAAATGAAGTAGTGCATGTCGGTTAGTATGCCATATGATCGACATGTCCGTAGCAAGCCATATTCAAAGGAGTAGGTGGATCTGAGAATGAACCATCCTTAATTTGGTCGAAAATCCATTCGTTAGCCGCCTGCGTGTAGTGTATACCATCCCAATTAATCATGGTCGACGGATCGTCACATGAGTTTGCCAGGACAACTTCTTTTCCATTCATTTCAATCGTTTTTCCACAAGTAACAGTGCTATTGAAATTGTACTCTCCTCCAAACCCACAACAAGCTTTTAGCGGATTCTTAAACCCTACAACATTAATTTAAATTGACATCAAACCCTATAATCATCTCAGGAATACATATTGTGCTTTCTACAGAAATATTGTGTGTTAATAGTATATATCTAATGAAGTGATTTTAAACAAGAAGCTACAGTCTCCAAGACCAGCAACTTCTATGCTTATAAATACATATTTTATGTTAGGACTTGATGAAATATTAACTTGCCAAAAAGCAATAGAAGGTTAGAGTAATAAAATTCACCATTATAAAAACTAATATTTAATAAAAAGGCTGAAATTAATTAAAATATAAGTACCATATATCTCTGCGTGACTAATCAGTTCATACTTGACTTTATATATATCAACATATGTAATGGCAGCCAATGGTAGATCCTCACGAAGTTGAGCAACGGCCTCTTTTAGTTTAAGGTTGTAATATTGAGCCACCTCGTTGTATGGTCGTGCACATCCAACCTCGTCTTCTTCTCCGGGGTTGGCAAAAGTAGTCAAGACATAAGGTATATATACATCCTGAAGGACCTGTACTGTGTATCCAAAACGATCTGCCACCTTCTTGGTATATACCCTATTGTACGAATAACATTGTACTTGTTACATGTATGATTTGTTTATATAATATAAATAACTAAAATGAAAAATATATTCTTAGTAAATTTAACTTCGAAATGTTCATCAATTTTAGTCAAATTCTTCGCAAATTGCTTTTTCTAAAACAATAGTATTAGTACTTCATGTAGATTTCATTAACTTGTCCAATATATTTTCCAAGTTCAGATTGGTCATCTGGTTAAAAAATAGTGACATCATAAATCAGTTTAAGATTATAATGATCCCATATATACCTTAACAACAGTTTTGAATTGATCTACTATATGGGGGATATACGCTTTAACTTGATCAGTGGACATGTTTAGAGCGTAACCGAGAGTCATATCATTTTGTCCAATATCAATTGTATACAACGCTTCTGAAAACGAGTCCATCTCTGGTAGTAACCTCTTCAACATGCCTCCTGCATAATGAAACAATGACATTTATATATAAACTTTTGCAACAAGTTCTATGAATGAACAATTTTTTTTGAAATTGAAACTTCTGTCAATAGGATAAAACACCATACATATGGAATTAGAAAATTTAACAGTATATATATACCTATTATTAGAGTATAAAATTTATGTACCTTCGGAGCGGAATGTTTGTGAACGACGGTGAAAATCTTTGAATTGAGTCAAGTGGACTCTAAGGAAATGGGACTATAACCACTTTGTTGGAAGGTGACAATGGGAGCTCTAACTGGTGAACCCGCCATGGCAAAATTTGCTCCATGAACGAAGTTGGAAGCTACCGCATCAAGGTATGGACTCAACTATGGTAGTCCCATGCTCTTCGCTGAGAATCATTGCAATCAAATATTCAAGCCTTATACGCTTATGAACAATAACGGAAAAAACAATTTCACGAATATACTAAATTACAAACATAATAATCTACGTATATAATACTTTACATGTTTTATAATACACACAAACACACATATAAACATACCAATAAAGTCGATAATTAGTCTGCCGTCACTGAGGCGGCCTGCAGGTGCATGGGAAAAAGACTCCCCATTAGGAGGTGGAAACTGACCAAACAATGCAGACAATCCACCTGTGTCAGAATTTGAGTCCCCAAAATTGAATATGGCCGGAAAACCACAGGTAGCACCGGCAGTGTCAATAGCAGGGACTCCCTTTTGAACACTTGCTAAACTCATTTCAAACCATAGAGTCATTACTAGTATAACAAGATTCCTCACACTATACTCACGAGACAACGCCATTGTTATATTAAAAGGAAATAAGCGATCTAGGAAAGAACGAAATTGAAGACAATGTAAGCACAATGAATAAGATGATACCTCCATATGCTTGTGGCTTCTCTATTTATAGCACTAATAACGGCATATTTTCGTATCTATGGTTGTACCTTTTTGAAAAAGTTCTCCAAGAAAGTGCATAGAAACCGGTAGGAGATATATGAGTATGCTCACATGTCATATATATACACAAACTCAAGGTCAATATTCTATACCTACAAGGTAATATGTAATTAACTAGATAGTCAAAGTCCTGGTCTATATTTGTTGCATATGAAGGGGAGGGGCCTTGAAAAGTCTTTTGAGAAGCAATAATTACATGCTACAAAAACTAATTAAAGTAGTCTCCCAATTGATTATTTATCACTTTCCGTACTTCCCTTTTGTTTAACTTGAATGTCATAGTCAGCTTATCTAACTCTTAACACGTTTACTTGATTCTTACTTTCTAACAAAACATGTTCATATTGTTCATTATATGCAAGTATGTGAATTAGATAAACAAATTATCGTTATTTAAAATATAATTACTCCAACACTAAGAGGATGGGGTAACTCAAGTAGTTAGAGCTCTTGTTTATGAGGTTGAGGTTGGGAGATCAAACCTCATCAAAATGACAATTGACTGAATTCGAAGATGACTTTTGCCGTTCAAACACAAATTTTATCTAAAAAGATAATTTTTTCACTGATATCATCTTTTTCTTATTAGTTAGTAATAGCTTCTTTTTTTTAATTGTTGATCCACAAATAAAATAAATACAAATAGTAGCTCAACTCTCTTATGGACACATGTGTCCAGTTAGCTCCTGTGGCAACGCCTATATTCTTATGACCTTCGGCTCAAGGGATAAAGCATCATGTATGAGTACTCGGTGAATGTTAGTAATAGTTGAAATTTCATCCATAAAAATAAATAAACAAAAAAAAATAAAGAATTATATATATATATATGAGGATTAAGGGGATTGAAAAATATAACTCGTATTTCAAACTCTACCAACTGATTTTATATTTATGAATGCAATCTTATTAAACCACACGGATTCAGAGTTAGCTTAAAAAATTAGAGTGGTATAGAAAGTTTTTCATCATTTTGGTTTAAGTAGACATGTAAAATTTGAACATTTCCGATGATTAAAATATATATTGATTTTTTTGAGATTATTAGAACACTGTAAATCCTCTCAAAAAAATTCCAAGAAATTACGTATTATACGACTTTTGCATACTATTCCTCTGACATTCTGTATTATACTCTTCCTCTGACATTTTGCATACTCTTCCTCTTCCTTTGACGTATTATATGACTTTTAATCTATAGTTTGATTTTTTTGGGACCAAAGTGTAGCACGATCACGTAGAATTATTGTTTCTAAATATGAACGATAACGCATTTGCTTTTCCCCATTATATATGTGTATATATATATATATATATTTATATATATATTAGTTCTTTAACGCTATGTGGACCACATTGATGGGCAACGTGTTTGTGGACTTGTATATCAAAGAGAGAAATTTTTGATACATAGAAAACAAAAAAAAGGTTACTTAATTAAGCTGTAGTATTGGTTTTGATACTATGCACTAAAACAAAAATATTCGGCAGAATGTAGTCATGCTATTATTAGATACACCTTGCCTTCCACAAAAATGTTACATTTAGTATTCCTGGTTAGAAATTGAAATTGTGACAAAAGTTAATTTTTTTTAATAAAATTTGAATGTATGTAAAATGTAAATGATCTTACAGTTGAAATTAATCAAACAAATTGAATTTTATTAGAGTAAATTGCTTGCACCACCTGTGATTTGGCTGAATTTGAATTTCACTATGTGTCCTTTACAAACCACCAAATAAGCACATGTATGTGGTTTTAAAAAATTAATAGATTATCATCCTTCTGTCGTTAAAAATAATGAGGAACTACAAACTTATAAGTGAACTAGTGACGAGGCGGCTGTTGCTGAGGCGGAATGCATGCAGGTGCACTCTCTGTAATTGATATTCTAATTTCTGACTAATATCATTACTGACCTGCAATATTTTTTACCCAAAATTTTTTGTCACCAATCGGTCTCGTCAAAAATCAATGACAGTATCTACTAAAATTTGAGTAGTGCATATTAAAACTCCAAAACTATATATTTTCATTATTTTGCAATTGTGTAAAATAGTGTCTGGTTTAGTTTAAAATTATTGAAATAGAAGTGTTCTTTAACCTTTTTACTGGAATTACATATTTTGCTGGAGCTTTAACATTAAAATATTTGTAATTTGCCCTTTCATATAATACTCTTATCAGCTAATTAAACTATTGTCATCTTAGACATATTTAAGGGGTAGTTAATGGATGACTGACGGTAATAAAAGAAATAAATAAAAGATTTTTTCTATAAGAAATAAGTGAAGGACTGAATCTTAAAATGTGGGGTGGTCAAGAGGCAGTGAGTTAACTTAAGCCGTAAAAACACTTCCGTTTCAACCAAATGATTGGGGGATTGAACCTGGAACGAGGAGAACTGAGATAGTATTGTAAGTGATTTCACCAATAAGAAATGATCAAAACAGACCTTGTGACGACCCCAAAATCCCTCACTGGATCAGGGCTTCGTCATAAGA
>CM025781.1:12641808-12661075 GCA_014636745.2 Centella asiatica | reverse complement strand
TTTTAATTAAATAATTAAAAAATATTGTTTGAGTATTTGCGTCGGTTCTTTAAAAAAACCGATGCAAATACTCAAACAATAATTAAAAAAAATAACTAAAAATAATTAGTTTTTAATTAAATAATTAAAAAATATTGTTTGAGTATTTGCGTCAGTTTTTTTAAAGACCCGATGCAAATACTCAAACAATAATTGAAAAAAATAACTAAAAATAATTATTTTTTAATTAAATAATTAAAAAATATTGTTTGAGTATTTGCGTCAGCTTTTTTAAAGACCCGACGCAAATACTCAAACAATAATTGAAAACTAAAAATAATTATTTTTTAATTAAATAATTAAAATATATTGTTGAGTATTTGCGTCGGTTCTTTAAAAGGACCAATGCAAAAACTATAAAAATAATAAAAAAATAAATTAATAACACATTTATGTCGCTTGTTTTAAAGAACCGACACAAATAGTTATACGATTAATTACGAGTATGCCACCGTAAGGAAAAAAAAATACATTAATATATTTTACTGCCTTTGCATTTTCAAATCGCGGCATACATTTTCATTTTACCGCTTTTTGAAGACGAACCACGTTCTCTTTAAATCCTTTTCATTTCCATTACGCGGAATACATTTTCATTTTCATTTTACAGGCTCATGTCTATTTGTAAGGGGCTGATGCCTATATATGTTAATGTTGCTGGTTCTTGTTCTTGGTGGGTATAAAATGGAGAAAACCATGGGTAGTAGATTCAATTTTTTTGCAAGCTCTCCTCAAGAAATTCTTGATTTTTGGGCCCACCTCCATCTTTTGATATCAATGAAAATGAGTATTCTTTCATATCAATCTTTTAATTACACTATATTTCTTGAGTAGCAAATATATTTATATATGATATTCTTTTATCTAATTAAACATAAAAATATTCCTAGTTTTGCTACTTTTCTTTTTGTATCTGCAATATACTTTACTTTACTATTCCTCATTACTATATTTTTTTCTTTTTAATTCATATCCACTTATTTCTATTTCGTTAGATGATGATGATATACAAGAAACTTCGTCTCAAGCTCACGAAGAAATTTTGGCATATTGGTGCGCATGAATAAATTTTTCTTTCTTAAAACTTATGTTTGTATACAAGTGAAGAAAATGACACACAAGAAGTACAAGCAACCGGTCCCAAAATGTTGTAAGGGTAGTAGGAGAACCACAAGTAGACTTCCAGTTTTCTGTCTCTCTATATGTGTGTGTGTGTATGTATATATATGTAATGTAAATGTATATGCATCAGATTAATTTGGGAACAGAATGTAGTAAATCTAGTGTTGTTGTATGCTATCTCTTTTTTTTTTATGAACTTTAATTCAGTGATTGTTTCTACTTATGTTTGATGGATCCTTGATGGAAACTCAACTCATTTTGTGTAAGGTAAAAAAATTTCTTGAATAATTAAAAAAATAAATAACTAAAAATAATTATTTTTTAATTAAATAATTAAAAAATATTGTTGAGTATTTGCGTCGGGTCTTTAAAAAACCCGACACAAAAACTATAAAAATAATTAAAAAAATAAATAACTAAAAATAATTATCATTTGCGTCGTTTGTTTTAAAAGTCTGATGCAAATGACCATATCATTTGCGTCGGTCATATTTAAGGTACGACGCAAATGATATTTTTTTACGTCATCTCTTTAACCGACGCAAAATAGTCAACTTTTTGCGTCTCTGCCATATGCCTCTCCTGTTAACCAACGCAAAATAGTTAATTTAACCGATGCATATGATCAATTTTGTATTAGTGATTTTCCATCATTTTTGGTATTGTTTAACCAAGCTCTGATACCACTTTTTTGGAAATAAAAAAGAATCGAACGCAATGAAAGGGAAAACATAATTTGAAGAAGAAGAAATTTAGTGCTCACAAAGTTTTTGAATACAATAATACAATTCTATAGCTGTCTCACTCTTGTATTATCTCCCAATTTCTTTTTCTCTTGATTGCTACAACCACAAAGGACAATGTCTATTTATACTAGTCTAGGGAATGTTTTATTCTATGGAAAATTCTAAATCTTAGATATAAGTGGAGAATTATAGAGTCTAGATATTTCTAGCTAGATATTTTGTAAGAGAGTTCTAAACTTTGACTTATTTTTCAAACTAAGAAAGATCTAGAAACATAGTTTAAATTATGGACTATTTAATATTTAAATTTAATTAACTCTAAGTTAGATCAAACCTAAATCAAGCTTATTTTCTAACACAGTCTTCTACACGCACAAGCATTGGATCGGTGTCGACATTAACCAAAGTGACGTTATGTCGATGTTTGAAAATAAAATTGATGTCATGCTGATGTTAGCAAGATTCGAGGGGGCTAAGTGGCTGATTTTTGAATTTTTTTTCATATGGACTCAACTTTCTGTTTAAGTAATTATCAAATTTGAATTTGTGAATCCCGAGAGGCTCTCTTATAAATACCTAACTCCTTTTACATCTTTTGGGACACCAAAATAAGTATTATTCTCCCATCTATTTGAGAAAATATTCTCTATCTCATATTTCTTCGATCCCAAATTTATAGAATTGAGATATATCCGACTCGAAGTGCCTAACGCTCGAGTCATTGACCCCTATTTTTCTTGTGAAGCAGAGCATCTAATCAGTGTAATTTCGCTGCTTTATGGTACAATTTCAAATTTATCTTTATTTTATGTTATTGTGTATTCATGTTCATATACGTATTTATACCCAATATTTCTTCATTGATTCATAATAAATGCATACTAACTCCAAAATTTGTTCTGCTTTTTGTCTTAGAATCATAATATTATGTAGATTATTCACTACAATTTACATGATTTTTGGATTTACGTTCTTCTTGTAATTAATTAAATGGTAAACATAAATCGATTGGTAAATTGTTTGTATTCATGAAGTTCTTCAAAAAATCTCAAAACCTCAAGTTACTACCAAAAAAATTGTAGATTTTGTATCTAAAATAAAACTTTTTTTTTCCTACTTATATGACAGATCGTTAAAAGTTCATTGTTTACGGTGGTTTTAATTGGTTAATAATTCAAAAATCCAAAACAAAACTTTTTCATATGATGCTTCTGAAAAAATATCGAAATCAAAACATCAGTGTTCCTTATTCGGATTTAATAATGCTCTAATGCCTAACTCTAGACAGTAGCGCCAAAGTCGACGGTAATCCATTTGACTATCGTCAAAGTCACTTGGCTAACGCCAAAGTATACCTCATTAGTGCATAATATCAAGGAATCGTATTTTGGACGTAACTCGTTAGGGGATACAACTTAACTTATCGGAGACTAATATTGAATTGTAAGAGACTAATTTAAATTTTCTCTCTATTACAAAAGATGACTTTTCCAATCATTAATGGATGATGTCGCTAATAAATAAACCTTTCTTAGCGCACTTGCTTATCATCTTTTCTACAGGGTTTATTATTTCTTCTACACACCTACACATACAGAGTTGTGAAAAATACTACTAAAGTCTATTGTGGCTTTATAGTTGTAAAGTTCTGTAGTTCTTGAAACATTATTTTATCCTTAGAGAGATTATGAAGGAAAACTTCGGTCTTCCTTTTTATTTCTTATCCTTTCAGATACTGCTAAACTCAAGGAAACTTTGTTGGAAGTTGGAACAAGACACAAGCATGGTGTCCCTATACAGTTTTAACTACTCATATAAAAACAATTTGGAGTTTAACACAGTTTGTATATTTAGTGCTCTTCAATATTTCTTATTCTTTTCTTGGATAACTTTTAGCATTCACAACTAATAACTTCTGATGTTATGTGCACGTTTTAAGTCATGCTTTTTGAAGTGAGTAAATAAAGTGTTTTACAATACGTCATGAATGAAAAGGGACAAAATTGAACAGAACAGAGTTAAGATTAATATAAACCTCTTACCTCTTTAAGATTTAATGAAGGAATAAAAATACTTGCGTTGCTCTTGAAAAGGACAACTACTTTTGAAAGTGAAAGGTAGATTTATGAGGGTGGTCGGCTGAAGAGAAAATATGGGAGTGAGGCTAGGGTTGTATCTCAAATGATATATTTATAGTACTTGTCAATCAACTAAGCAGTTGGATCATTTTGGTAAGTAGTTATCAGTCGTTGGCTAGATTGGTCAGCAATATTGTGACAGCCCCAAATTTCCCAACCATAGACCAGTGTCGTCAATTTAATAATAATTGTTGAGACTTAGGCCTTTAGCGGAAAACTGGATTGTCAAAAAGGGGTACAAAGAGCTCTCATTATTGTTGACATCAAATAAATTCATAACGAAATTTAGAATACATAATTAAAATATTAATATTGATTTGAAATGCACTTATGTGTGTAACTTGTTAATGCGCATATGTCATCTTTCAAAGACAAATAATTATTTCCAACATTTCCACACAAGAAAAAAAAACAAAGGAAAGAACTATTATTCCTCCATGAATTTTTTTATATTTCATTCCGTTATGCATCACATATTTATATCGTATTTATTAATAATTGAAAAAATATAAAATTCACATGTCAATATTGTTAACAACTAGCAACAACATAATTAACTCAGAAAATAATGATGCATAAAAAAGAAAAATTTGGCTCAGAAAATTACCACTTGTATTTATTGCTTTTGTAGTTTTTTTTAGGCATAAATACACAACTGAAAACCTGAAAAATAGGATTTAAAACAACCATGATCTGCACTACACCACAACTCCTAAAACTTAGCTCAACTACTTCTGATAATCATAACATAATCTTTGACTCAAACAACAAAAAAAAGACAAAGTCTACTAAAAGACTAAATGTCTTAAACGTGCAAATTAAACTTGATTTTATTTCAACATTTCCTCCCTTAAAATGATGTTTGCTAACGCTCAGTTTAACCACTGGACAGAACAAACTCCTAGCAATCTTTTTAGCTTAATAAACAAACATCAATTTAACTACTGAACGAAACAAACTCCTATCAATCTTCTTAGCTTAATAAATGACTCCTTCTTTAGGGGCTTGGTGAATATATCAGCCACCTGTTCTTCACCCTTATAGTAACATAGATTGATTGCTCCATCAATACAAAGATCCCTGAGAAAGTTATATTTCACATCTATGTGCTTGTTTCTTCCATGAAACACTAAATTTTTAGACAATTTAATTACTAAAATATTGTCACAAAAAATCTCAGTAGCTCCAGCTTGCTTGAAATTCAGCTCCTTTAGAACTCTTCTTAGCCATATTTCTTGACAAACACAAGTTATAGCAGTAACAAACTCGGTTTCAGTACTTGACAAAGTAACAATAGGTTGCTTTTTTGACATCCAAGAGATAGCACCCATGCCGAGCATAAATACAAAGCCAGAAGTACTATTTCGATTATCTTGATCTCCTGTATAATCACTATCAGTAAAGCCCACGAAATTGGACTTGTTACCTTTCTTATAACATAACCAAAGCTTCTAGTTCCTTACAAGTAACAAAGGATCCTCTTAGCAGCTAGCAAGTGCATCTTAGTTGTATTTTCCATGTACCTGCTTATCGAACTCACTGCCTACATAATATCAGGTCTTATTGCAATTAGATACATCAAGCTACCCACAATCTACTTGTGTAATGTGATGTCTACCTTCTTCCCTCCCTAGTATATGTGAAGCTTAAAACCACATTTGGCTGGAGTATTTACTGGATACAATCTTTCATCTAAAACCGATTCAAAATGTCTCCAACATACTTCTTTTGTGATAGAAAAATACCATCATTTGATTGCACAACTTCTATCCCAAGAAAGTAATGCATCGTACCCAAGTCAAACATTTCAAACTCATTCATCATAGACCTTTTAAACTCAGCAAACATAGCAGGACAATTTCTAGTGAATATAAGATCAACATACAAGTATACTATGAGCATCTTTCCATTTCCTCCAAGTTTGACAAACAAAGTATGCTCATAATGACATTTCTTAAGACCAACTTTCAGAAATTAAGCCTCAATACGACTGTAGTAGGTCCTCGAGGCTTGTTTAAGGCCATAAAGAGCCTTTTTTCAGTTTATAAACTTTATGCTCATCACCAACTTTAACATAACCAGGGGGTTGTTGAACAAATACATGCTCCTACAAGTAACCGTGCAAGAAGGTTGATTTGACATCAAGTTGGTATATACTATGAATTTTGTGCTGCAAGTACTACAACTAACCCGATTGTGTCGTGTCTTGCCACTGGTGAAAACACTTCAGTGTAATCAATCTCATATTCTTGTTTGTACCTCTCAGCAAGTAAGCGAGCTTTGTATTTGTCAACTTCACCATGGTCATTGAGCTTTGTTTTGAACACCCATTTCACACCAATAGTTGTGTGTCTATCAAGAAGATCACATAGCTCCCAAGTGTCATTTCTTTCGATGGCACCAATTCTTCATCCATCACTAATCACCACTTATCTTCCTGGACAACACTCTCATATGTTGTAAGATCATAATCTGAGAACAAAGAAAAGTGAGTAATTTCTTTTGAAATACCTGTCACCTCATAATATGCCATCCATATAGGCCTATTTCTGATACGATGAAGAGCTTTAGCTTCTGTATCATCCTCTTGAGATTCTTGTGATGGAGTTTCAGAAGTTGCAGCTTCATCGTTTGGTGCATCTTCAAGCACAATAGTGATTGGTTCAGTCTCAAAATCATCTTCAGTTTCACCAATGACTTGGATAGGTTGCTATCTATTCCAATTCCAAGTCCTTTCTTCATCAAATGTAACATCCTTGCTGGTCGCAATCCTCTTAATCAAAGAATTTTATAATTTGTATGCCTTGGACACTTCACTTACACCAAGAAAAACACACTTTTCAACCTTGTCATCAAGCTTCTTCCTCTTCACATCAAGGACATGAGCATAAGCAATATATCCAAATATTTTGAAGTGATCAACATCAGGTCTTCCACCACTCCATACCACTTCTGGAGTCATGTTTTGAACAACAAATGTTGGGCTTCTATTTAGAAAATGTATACTCCAATTAACCACTTCAGGGTAGAAAGTCTTTGGAACTCTACCTCTTGCAAGTAAGCTTCGCACCATATTAAGGATGGTTTTGTTCTTCCTCTGTAATACACCATTTTGTTGTGGTGTATATCCTGCGGTAAGCTCTTTTAGGATTCCATTCAGCCCACAGAGAGCATCAAATTCATTAGAACAATACTTTCCACCATGATCAGTTTGAAGAGTCTTGATAGAATTTCCTGACTCATTTTCAACACAAACCTTGAAGCTTTTAAATGTTGTAAAAGCGTTTGACTTCTCCTGTAGGAAGTACACCCAAAAGTTTCTCGAAAAATCATCAATAAAGGTTAGTATATACTTTTTACCTCCATTGGAATATGGCTTAATTGGCCCACAAATATCTGAATGCAGCAACTCCAGCACTCTTTTTACTCTACATGACTTGACTATTGGGAATGAAGAGCAAGGTTGTTTGCTAATAACATACTCTTCACAAACTCGAGACGGGGCTATAATTTGAGGAAGACCTGTGCCCATGTTCTTCTATTGCAAGGTCTTTAATCCACCAAAGCTCAAATGATTATAGCAAAAATGCCACAGCCATGAAGGATCTTTTATTTCTGCTAGCTTACTAGTTTGAATACTTTTAATCTTTAGAAACAATCTGTTTGAACCCATGGGAATGACATCAATACCACCTCTAACAAGATCATAAATCTCATAAGTACCCTTCTTAATGGTGATAATATGACTCTTGTCTTGCAATTGACCAACACTCAACAAATTATTTTTCAATTTAGGAACATATAGCACATTAGAGATTGTTTCCACAAAACCATTCTTGGTTCTTATCTTAATATCACATTTGCTCATTACTTTAACTGTAGAGCTATCACCAAAACTAACAGTAGAACGAAAATCCTCATTAAGATGTGAAAAATAAGACTTACTTCCACTCATATGATTACTGCAGCCGGTATCCACATACCAAATGTCAGATTTGGAATTATCTCCATCTTGGACAGCCACTAGCAAGGTTTCTCCTTCCTCATTCTCGACAAAATTTAAATTTCCTCCCTTTTTTTGTTGTTGGGCAGTTTGGTATAGCAATCGGAAGCATAATAACCATGCTTATGACATCTAGAATACTCTACCTTGGACTTATCTTTCAAATTCCTAATGGAATATCCTCGATCTCCCCTTCCCATACCTCTACCTCTACCTCTACCCCTCCCTCTCAAGTTGTTGGAGTAAGTATTTGTAGAAGCCTTCAGTGCTTGTTCTTTTGTTGGTGATGATTCATTCATCTTCTGCTCATGTGCCACTAATGAACTTTGTAGCTCATCAATGGAGAATGCATCTATGTCATTTGACTCTTCAATGAAGCAAACAACGTAGTTAAAGTCTTTTGACATGGAGCGTAGAATTTTCTCCACTATGCTGCTGTCACTTATCTACCCACCAAGAAAACGCATCTTGTTGCTAATTTCCATCACCCTTGCAAAGTAGCTTTCAACAAACTCTTTATCCTTCTTCTCCAATGCCTCATAATTCTATCTCAAAGCTTGAAGATGTGCATGCTTTACCCTAATTGAGCCTTGATATTTTTTGTTCATGGCGTCCTAAATATCCTTAGAAGTATCTTTGCAAAGAATAGTTTATAGGATGGTATGATCAATGGCCTAAAAGAGATAAGTTTTTGCTTTCAGATCCTTCAACCTTCGGGCTTCAAGTTCAGCCTTTTGAGCCTCTATCTGAGTTGTGCCTTTGGGTGATCTTGAACTTCAAACTGAACAACAGACCAATACTCCTTTGAGCGCAAAATTTTTTTTATCATCATGCTCCAATGGTTACAGTGACCATCAAAACATGGAATAGATGGTTTCACAAATGTGTCTGAAGCCATGAATTTCTACTACTGCCGTAGGAAATGAAATGAAGAAAAAGCTGTTGCTATATTCTCACTCACCCTCTTTCTCTTTCTTTTAACACGTTTATGATACCACTATTAACAACTAGCAACAACAGAACAAACTCAGAAAATAATAATGAACAAAAAAGATAAATTTGACTCAGAAAATTACCACGTGTATTCGCCACTTCTGTAGCTTTTTCATAGGCATAAGTATACAACTGAAAACCTGAAAAATAGGATCTAAAAGAACCATGATTTGCACAACACCTAAAACTTAGCTCAACTACTCTTGATATAATCTTTTACTCAAACAATAAACAAAAAACTAAGTATACTGAAAGACTAAAAGATTTAAATGTGCAAATTAAACATAATTTTATATGAATGAATATACCAAGCTTCATATATATAAAATAAAAATGATCGAATTTTTTAAGAAAATTTCTTACACGAGTGGGTTGAAGGTCTACTAAAAATAGTAAACTGCAGAACCAGACAAGATAGAAAATTCTAACATTAACCAACAATACACAACAGCATAAACACGTCGCAGCTCTCCACATGGCCGACATGTATATCGACCACCACAAACCAACTACGTACTATCCTCCTTTCTGAATTAAAATATATATATTAATTGTTAAATTAAACAATGGTGTTTTAAATTTTATAATTAATATAATATATTAAATTTTTGAATATAAATTATTTCGTAATAAATATTTTTGTCATAAATTATAAATTATAATAATCCTACCAACTAAAATAAACTTTAAATTAGTATTAATTTAAAATTTAAAATAACATCATTTAACAAAAAAATATTTTAATTTTAAAACACAACAAATAATCATAGGACCTATTTCTATTTGTAACTGAGAAGGTCCAAATAGTCAACTGAAACTATTTTTAATTAGTTCATGTACAACATAATGGTTGAAACTATTTTTAATTAGTTCATATAGGACATAATGGTTGCTTTTCAAAAGACAATACACCGAGATAGCCGCCCCCCTTTTGTTTTGGAGTCCATATAAAATATAGTCACGCAACAAATATTGACCTTGAATTTATGTATAAAGGTTTACAAATTTCCCATTTATATATACATAGACACTAGAGAGTATAGATAAGCAACAATATTGACCTTGAATTTGTGAATAATAATAAATATTACATGTGATCATATTCATATATAGCAGTGGTTTCTGAGTCATTTCTGAATAACTTGTTCAAAAAAAGACAAAGATACATACTTACGCACGTACGAATTAGTGCTATAAATAGAGAAACCAATGAGCATATAGAGATATAATCTTGTTCATTGTACTTAAAACGTACTTCATCATTCTTTGCTCGATTGATCGCTTATTTCTTTGTTCGTAAAGCAATGGCATTATCTCAGGAATATTGTGTGAGGAAATTTGTTCTACTTTTAATGGCTTTGTGGTTAACAAGTGTTCCAAACCTGGTTTCCGCTACAGACTATGATGGCGCTACATGTAAGTTTCCGGCGATATTTAATTTCGGCGACTCAAACTCGGACACCGGTGGATTGTCTGCGTTGTTTGGGCAGTTTCCACCTCCAAATGGAGAGTCTTTTTTCCATGCACCAGCAGGTCGTCTTAGCGACGGTCGATTGATCATCGACTTTATTGGTATGTTTATATATATACCTACTTGTATGTAATATGATATCGTCTTCAAATAGTTTTTTAAGTTATATTATATATTGTGACGTAAATATTTGATTGGAATGTTTCTCAGCGAATAGCATGGGACTACCATATTTGAGTCCATATCTCGATGCAGTAGCTTCTAACTTCGTTCATGGAGCCAATTTTGCCACTGCGGGTTCACCTGTCAGGGCTGCCAATGTCACCTTCCAACAAAGTGGTTATAGTCCGGTTTCCTTGGATGTCCAATTCACTCAATTCAAAGATTTTCATCGTCGTTCTAATATGTTCCCCTCCCAAGGTACAAAGAGTTTACATACTATGCATTTAAAAATATAAAATTAAATACATCCAATCGCAGTTCATTTTATTTTTTTCATATCGATTGAAGTTTCGATTCCGATAAAAACCAACATGTAAGTAATCCTATCAAATTTATAAAATAAATTTTTGATCATGCAGGAGGGATGTTCAAGAAATCACTACCAGAGACAGATTCGTTTGCCGAAGCATTATACACAATTGATATTGGTCAAAATGATATGACACTCGGTTACGCTCTTAATATGTCCACCGATCAAGTTAAAGCGTATATTCCCGATGTTGTAGATCAATTGAAAACTTTTGTTAAAGTAAGTGATTATTAACATCTTAAACTCATTTACTTCATTAATTTTGGTAATAGATGATCAATTTGTACTTTTTTCAAAAATTTCAAATTCAAAATTTGATATAATATATTTATTGTTTTTAGTTATTTAAAATTAGATAGACAATCATATTTGTACTGATTATATAATTATTCATATTATAGGGCTTATATAATGAAGGAGGTAGGTCTTTTTGGATACACAATACCGGTCCAGCAGGATGTATACCTTATGTCTTGACCAGCTTTGCAAAAGCAGGACAAGAAGACGAGGTTGGATGCTCAAGACCATACAATGAGGTGGCTCAATATTACAATCTTAAACTAAAAGAGGCCGTGACACAACTTCGTGAGGATCTACCATTGGCTGTCATCACTTATGTTGATATCTATTCAGTCAAATATGAACTCATCAGTCATGCGGAGAAATATGGTATTTATATTTATATTTTCTTTTGGCCTTTTCATTTATTTATTTATTAATATTTAGTTAAATTTTATACAATGAGGAAATTTCAACATAGAGTTTAATTAATCTTAATTTAAATTATCGATGTAGGGTTTAAGAATCCACTAAAAGCTTGTTGTGGGTATGGAGGAGAGTACAACTTCAACAGCACTGCTACTTGTGGCAAACAGATTGAAGTGAATGGGGAAGAAGTGGTATTGGCAAATTCTTGCACAGATCCGTCGACAATGATCAACTGGGATGGTATACACTATACACAGGCCGCTAACAAATGGATCTTCGAACAAATTGTGAATGGTTCATTCTCAGATCCACCTGCTCCTTTAAGCGTGGCTTGTTATGGAAACGTCAATCATTTGGCATACTAATAGACATTTACTATTCCATTCATTACCACAATTTCATTTATTGCATTGTATAGGCCCAATATTAATTGGAGCTATCATTTATTCATTCGTGTAAATTTACTTCCTTGTTGCTCCTTTTGTCTTCTGAATAATAAGATTGTTTGATATTCTTAAATTTGTGTAAATTGTGATAATAAAACTCAATTCTGAGATTGTATACTTAAATATTTCGTGCATATGATTTAAAGTTTAGTGTTTATATTGATTTATTAATTTATGAATAGTTGGGTGCATGGGGACACTATTTTATGTTGGATATATTTAGTGAATTTGAGATGGTATTTATTGGTGTTTTTCACAATATTAAACATTCTGTTATATAATGATATTAAAATTGGCATGAAATTGGAATGTGACTAGTGTAGACACGCGAAAATTTCTAAACCCTAGTGTTGGAAATCTGTTTCTAGACCTTAGGGTTGCCTCTTTATTATTTATTATTGTCATTTAATGCTTTAAATAAAAATAGAATAGTTCACAGTAATTATGGAATACGTATACTAGGGTTTTACAATAAAATTGGGAAAAATGAAGTCAAAAGGGCATTTAGTAATTTTCATGATTCGAGACCGTCATATATTTTAATTTCATCGTTATTAATTTTCTAGGTTATCTCGCATTTAGTAGATTTAATCTCAATTTTATTTAAATTATAAAACATTTTTATTGTTATAGGAAAATATAAAAATACAAAAATATTACATCGTGCATGTATTCATAACAGTTCTAGTATTTTAAGCAATCTGTTATTTAATTTCTTTTGCATTTAATAAATTCAAGTGCAAGTTCAATGAGCCAGAAGTCAATAAAGTTGTTTACTGCAATGGACAATCAGCCCTTCTGATCTGTTGGAGTCATTGGGTGTCAAACAATTGGATGAACATATAAATCTTGTTTGGAAGGAAATATCCTTAGATTTATTTTCTATCAATGCATTTGCGGAAGGGTGGTTAGGAGGGACTTGTCAACCTATAGTTACTTTGCTTATACACAGGTTCGAGACTTAGCCGAAGGATGAACGGGAACTGGCATCAAGGGATGTGTCTGGCATCAGGGGATAGTTAACGTATCGAGGACTAAAATAATGTCATCAGTGGATCTTTTTATTACATCAAAGACTACGACTGACGTCATTATCAGGGGATATATTGTGCATCAGAGACTAGTCTCATCATCAGGGACTAATTTAACTCGTCAAGGGATACTTAGTTTTCGATAGCCTATTTGATCCGTTAGGGGATAATTAGTCTCCGACATTCAATTATCCACTGACGGGTACAGTTGTTTTATTTCTTGCATTCTATAATTTTTCGTGTTTGTTTAGGTAATTATTTCCTATTTGGAATAGGTTTGTTATTTTCCTTATCAGATTAGATTTCTTTCCTTTGTAATATCTTTCCAAATTAGGGATAGGTTATTATTCAGTTTATAAATAGTTATTTATAATGTATGGAAAAGAGAAGATTTTGATTAATAAAATTGTGTGAGTTTTTACTTACGTTTATCCTAAAAGTTGGTGGTTAATTCCTTTAGACTTTCGCCCCCTGATTTGTTTTAACTTGCGGGTGATTAATTTCTTTAAGCAAACTAAATAGATTGATCCTTTAGTGTTGATTTCTGGTGATTAATTTTTTTTAAAAAAAATGGCCTTTAGTGACGAACAAACTTTTCGTCACCAAAAGTAACCTTTTGTGATTAAATTTTTTTTTGGTCACCAAAACTTAGTGAACAAACAAATTTAGTGACCAAGACAAGAAAGTGGTCAATTTAGTGACCACGGCTTGGTATCGTCAATAAAACTTGCTTTAGTGATTAAAGATCTGGTCACTAAATTTATTGACCATAAAAATGTTGGTCACTAAATTTTTTGGTTAAAAAATTCTTTTGACTCTATATAATTTTATAATATAATAACGTTTAATAATTTTTTTTTACTTTATAATAACATACAATTTTATGATATATTATTTTTTTGTTGTCATATTAGTAATAACATTTTTATAAAAAACATGTACTATTTTTTTTTTTACTATAACTCTCCATATTAAGCAATTTATTATCATTTTTGTTTTAATTTTATATTTGTACTTTATATTATCATTTCTTTTTTTTTAATTTATATTTTTTTACTATTTTATTTACTTTATATTTTTTTACTTTATATTATCATTTTTTTACATTTATTATCATTTCTGTTTATACCATTGTGTAGATAATAATTTTCAGTATCATTTTTATATATAGCACATGTTTATAGCATATATGGTTTGAGAGTTATTGATTTTTAAAGTTTAATAAAAAAAAAATTAAGAAATAATTCGGCCGACCTGAAGAACCGAACTTTTTCCAATCGAGATTCAGGCTATATTGATTCATTTTTGTTCAAATTGATTACATGAAATTGTTTCTACACTTATAAAGTTCATTTTCCCTCAATCAATTTCAAAAATGACAAAGCATAGCTTGTTTCCTTGTAGAACCGAAAGTTTGAAAACCCGAATTGTTTTTCTTGATTTTTCTTGCAATTTTGTTGTTAAAACTTGAAATTTATTCTATTAATGAGTTCCTGGAAATCTCACGATTCATTTCCATACTTGATTCGTCAAAAATGGTTGATTTTTCGAGCTTTCACAGGTCGGCCGCTAATGGTGGGCTCGTCAACGGCGGCGAGCTGCGATCTTCCATTCTAGTGGGTTTCAGGCTACGACGTGAAGGGAAATGGGGTAATCACCTATGGGGATTGTGATGGTGGTGCCTCTACCTCGTTTCTCTGAGTGTGTGTGCGTGTTTTGGGCCTTCGCGGCTGCGGCCAGTCGGGAATGGCCCTGGCGTCGGCGACTGCTGAAGAAAACGACCGGGTAGGAAGAAGATGAGTCAGTCCGACCCAGATTTAACCCACTGTTGGCCTAATACGTTTTAATGACCAACTTTCCTTGATTTCAACTTAGTGACCGCATAAAAAATCGTGGTCACCAAAGCCTTTAGTGACTAAGCTTTCCTGACGATGAGTGACGGTCTTTTAACTGGTCACTAAAGGTCTGCAGTGATCAAGTCCCGTCACCAAAAGTCCTTTTGGTGACCAAAATTCGATCGTCACTAAAGGCCATTTTTTTTGTAGTGTTAATTTCTTTACGAAATCTTCCTAAAGTTATTTTCCACAACCTGTGTTTGATCCTACCAGATCAAATATATCATCTTGGTATTAGAGCTTTGGTGGACGGATTGTTCTTGGCTTATTCTACAATCTACAATCTAATGGCTAGAGTAGAAGAACAAATTATTCCACGAGGACTTACCATGGAGCAAGCACAAAACTTGCGCCGTGATAGGCAGATTAATGACTTGACCGAAAATATGAACGAGTTACTAGCTAGATTGGATCGAAGGAACCCTTCTATGAGTCCAAACAGAAGTACGAGATCTGCTCGCACTTCAAACTCAGAGGGAGAAGAAGTGGCTAGACCAACGCCGCGGAGGTCGAGAGAAAATGTGGATGATGACAAGGGTTTGCGCCTTGATATTCCAGATTTTGATGGCAGTATGAAACCTGAGAAATTTCTAGAATGGCTGCAATGTATTGGGAGAGTCTTTGAATATAAAGACTATGATGACCACAAAAGATTTAAAGTGGTTGTGTTAAAGTTCACGGGCTATGCTAACCTGTGGTATGAAAATTTGAAGAATAAAAGAATAAGAGAAGGCAAGGCACACATCGGGTTTTGGGAAGCTTTGAAAAGTAGAATGAAAAAATGTTTCCTACCCACGGATTACATACAAGATGTGTTTTTGAAACTACAAAGTTTCAGACAAGGGGCACTGCCAGTAGAAGAATATACGGTGGAGTTTGAAAAACTCACCATGCTGTATGATCTTGAAGAAAGGGCAAAACATAAGATCGCTTAGTTCTTAACAGGACTGAACAACAATATTGCCCAAAGGGTGGAATTACAACCCCACTGGTCCTTTGAAGAAGTATGCATGGTGGCTATGAGAGCTGAAAAATATACGAAGGCCAAGGTTGCTAATTATGTGCGACCAGTAAACAAACCGGTGGAAAGAGGCAGAGTAAAAAGGAGGAACGAGGCACCACCTGCGCCGAAATTCACTCTTACCTTTGACAAATTCAAGAAGGACAAAGGTAAGGCTTCTACACCACTAGCAACGGAGGATAGACGGATATGCTTCAAGTGTAAGGGCTACAGACACTTGCAACGCGATTGTCCAAGCAACAGGGTGATGACTCTCCATAACATAGAAGAGATTGAGACATCTTATGCGTCTAAGGAGAGAGAAACACTTGAAGAAGAGGAGTCAAATAGCTGTCGGGAAGCCGAAGATGATTTTGAGGCTGATTCTGAGGAAGAGCCTGAGACACATGGCTCACAGTTGATAGTCCGAATATTATTGCAAGCCAAATCAGGTCCATTGGAAGCTGACCAACGGGATAAAATATTCATGACCAGAGTGTTGGTAAAGGACAAACTGTGCAATTTGATAATTGACACGAGCAGCTGCACCAAGGTGGTTTCTACTACATTGATTGATAAATTGAATTGGCCAACAACACCCCATCCTAAATCGTACAAATTACATTGGTTGCGTGATGGAGGAGAAGTTAAAGTAACAAAGCAAGTGCTGATTTCTTTTGAGATTGGCAAGTTCAAAGATCAGGTACTATGTGACGTTGGTATCATGGATGCATGCCACATACTATTAGGAAGACCATGGCAGTATGACAGGTTTGTCAAGTATGATGGCAGAACAAATGTATACATTGCCAAGGTAGGCAATAAGAAGACGGCCCTAAAACCTTTATCCTCTCTTAGTGCACGCAAGGAGAGTTTAATGGTAACTGAAAAAAAATTTCAGGCTGAATTGGAACAAGAGGGTCAGGGTTACTTGTTGATTGCTGTCGGTTTTCAATCCGAGCAGAAGCCAGAAGAACCAAATAAAGACGTGGATAAATTGTTGGTAGAATTTCAGGATGTGTTTCCTGAAGACTTGCCACCAGGTTTGCTGCCTATCAAGGGAATTGAGCATCAGATTGATTTAATCCCAGGAGCATCATTACCAAATAAGGTAGCTTATAGATGTAACCCTCGGGAGGCTCAAGAGATACAGAGACAGATTGAGGAGCTGATGGAGTGAGGTTATGTGAAGGAGAGCATGAGTCCTTGTGTTGTACCAACTTTGGTGGTACCAAAGAAGGACGGAACATGGAGAATGTGCATTGATAGTAGAGTAGTACATAACTTTACTATCTAGTACAGATTTCCAATTCTGAGACTAGATGATCTGTTGGATGTACTGCATGGTTCAACAGTGTTTTCCAAGATAGATCTTCACAGTTGATACCATCAGATCCGGATGAGGGAAGACGACGAATGGAAGATAGCCTTTAAAACAAAAGTAGGATTATATAAATGGCTAGTCATGCCTTTTGGCCTAAGTAATGCACTAAGTACCTTCATGAGGTTGATGAATGAGGTACTAAAACCTTTATTGGGTAAATTTGTGGTGGTATATTTAGATGATATACTCGTTTATGGTAAAAATGTTGAAGATCATCTTAGACACTTGAGATTGGTGTTTGAAATGTTGAGGAAGCAAAAGCTATACGCCAAGTTGGAAAAGTGTTACTTCTTGGTTCCTAGCGTAACCTTCCTAGGCTATATAGTGTCAAGAGATGGAGTTTCGGTTGATCCATCGAAAGTGGAGGCGATCAAATCTTGGCCACTACCAACGATAGTAATGGAAGTGAGTTCTTTCCATGGACTTGCTTCGTTCTACAGAAGATTTGTTAGAAATTTCAGTAGTGTGGTTGCGCCTATTACTGAATGCATAAAGAAGGGAAAATTCGAGTGGACGGAGGCTGCTCAAAGGTGAAGGAATTGTTATGTGACACGCCGGTCTTAGCTCTACTAGATTTTTCAAGTCCTTTTGAAGTAGAGTGTGATGCAAGTGGAGTTGGCATAGGAGCTGTCCTAGTACAGATGAAGAGGCCCATTGCTTATTTTAGTGAAAAGCTCAATGGTGCAAGGCTGAACAACTCGACTTATGATAACGAGTTCTACACAATAGTGAGAGCTCTTGACCATTGGAGTCACTATTTGCGGCTGAGTCACTTCATATTGCATTCGGATCATGAGGCTTTAAAATACATTCACAAGCAACAGAAACTAAATCCTCGTCATGCTAAGTGGGTTGAGTTCTTGCAATCCTTTAATTTCTCTTCAAAGCATAAACAGGGCAAAGATAATGTTGTGGCTGATGTATTATCAAGAAGATATACTTTGTTGGAGGTACTGAGTTCAAAATTTCTTGGTTTTGAATTGATTAAAGAGTACTATCAGTAGGATCTAGATTTCATCAGGGATTATATACTCCTTTGCCTATTCTGGATTCTCCTTGGGAGGATGTCGCTATGGACTTTATCGTGGGGTTGCCTTGAACTCAAAAAGGTAACGACTCAATAATGGTGGTTGTGGATAGGTTTTCCAAAATGACACACTTCATGGCTTGTATTAAAACTGATGATGCGTCTCGAGGAGCTGATTTGTACTTGAAGGAAGTAGTTCGATTGCATGGTGTGCCACGAACCATAGTCAGTGATCGAGACACCAAATTCATGAGTTATTTTTGGAAAACGCTAAGGAAACTGTTGGGAACTAAATTGTGTTTTAGCACGTCTCATTATCCTCAAACAGATGGGCAAACTGAAGTGACCAACAGAACTTTGGGAGTCTTGTTGCGTGGGTTGGTGTGACGACCCCAAAATCCCTCACTGGATCAGGGCTTCGTCATAAGAAGGAAAAGATAACCATACATCCATTCAGAGATTAATTACTGAAAGAAACAGTAATAAGGAGTTACTATAACCCAAAATATTACATTTACAGCGGAAGCTATTCTGTTTCTATCTTGTAATACAAAATATCCTATCCCAGATCATCTTCCTTCCCTCCCTTCCTAGTGGCATCACAAGGCTAGCCAGCTTCAGTAATCAATCATTTATGCCTTCCCCTTATCTGAGGGTTCAGCCTTAACTTCTTGCCCTGCAAGACATTAAAATTCAACAAGAATGAGCGGCGTACGCCCAGCAAGTATATAG
>CM025781.1:12523814-12641798 GCA_014636745.2 Centella asiatica | reverse complement strand
AATAACCCACCGGGGAATAAATAACCCACCGGGGAATAAATAACCCATCGGGGAATATCAGAATATCACATCGGAGACTACGACTATCTCATCAGGGACTAGCAATATCTCATCAGAGATCAACAATATCTCATCAAAGATTAACTGCAGAGCCTGCTTCTGCTACCATGGAAGATTTTAACATGAACATCTCTGATTATGATGTCCCTTGATGATGCAAAAAGCATTAATCTTAGCATAAATCTTCGATGTTATGCATGAAAGAAAACTGAATAGAACACTAAGTTCTTACCTCTTCGTTCTCAAAGTGGAATCAAAGCTTTTCTAAGAAAATTCTCCGGTAGAAAATCTCGGAAGTTTTTAGAGATAACAATTTTGATGAAACTCTTAGGAGAGAAATTTGGTAAAGAGTTAGAATATCACTTCGGATGGGGTATTTATAGAGTTAAAAAGCAGTAAGCTACGATTAAGCTTGAAATAAGATAATTGGTTGATTTGGACGGTAAATACGGCTGCTCATCATGATCTCTTAGCAGCTAAGTACGTATAAGCAGCTGCTGTCCTTCATGCACAAACTTGCCACCTAAATCATACACGTAGTTATAAAGCTACGTAATCCTTTCATTCTCCTCCTTGTAGATCAAATAATCTTATATGGGATTTGCTAATCCCCTTTAATACCTTCTCAAGGATTTAACCTTATAATCATGAGTACCACATTATTATAAAATTCTTTTTGAAAGTATATGAATTTATCATTCATATCCAAAAGAATTTGACTTCATGCAAAAAATAAGATAATATAAAATAAAATTTGCCACAAAATATATTATCTCAAATTATAAAACCAATTTACAATTTTCGGGTTCTCACAGTTGGTGAGTAAAACTACAAAAGATTGGGATGTCAAGCTTGCACATGCCGAGTTTGCCTACAATAGATCTCCTACCTACGCCACAAAACATTCGCCCTTTGAAGTGGTATACGACGAGAATCCGAGAATTCCAGTGGATTTAATTCCTTTACCAAAGGGTGAGTATGTCCATGCTGATGCGAAAGCAAAGGCTCAAGCTATGGTTAAGCTGCATGCACAAGTATGAGACAGAATTGAAAAGGTTAAAGCAAGGTACAAGGCTCTAACCAATAAGCATCAGAAGCAACCTGATTTCTAGGTAAATGATCTTGTTTGGTTACATTTGAAGAAAGAAAGGCTCCCTAACTTACGCAAGCATAAGTTAATGCCTCGATCGGAAGGTCCTTTCAAGATCGTGGAAAAGGTTAATAGTAATGCCTTCAAGTTGGAGTTGCCAGGTGATTATGGGGTAAGTGCAACTTTTAATATCGGTGATTTAGCTCCTTATATTCATGATGACGATGTGGCTCAATTGAGGATAATTGTTTATGAAGAAGAGGAGGATGATCTGTTGGAGTCATTGGGTGCCAAACAATTGGATGCAAATATAAATCTTGTTTGGAAGAAAATATCCTTAGATTTATTTTCTATCAATGCATTTGCGGAAGGGTGGTTAGGAGGGACTTGTCAACCTATAGTTACTTTGCTTATACACAGGTTCGAGACTTAGCCGAAGGATGGACGGGAACTGGCGTCAGGGGATGCATCTGGCATCAGGGGATAGTTAACGTATCGGGGACTAAAATGATGTCATCAGTGGATCTTTCTATTACATCAGAGACTACGACTAACATCATCATCAGGGGATATATTATGCATCGGAGACTAGTCTTATCATCAGGGACTAATTTAACTCGTCAGGAGATACTTAGTCTCCGACTGCCTATTTGATCCGTCAGGGGATAATTAGTCTGCGACATTCAATTATCCACTGACAGGTACAGTTGTTTTATTTCTTGCATTCTATAATTTTTTGTGTTTGTTTAGGTAATTATTTCCTATTTGGAATAGGTTTGTTATTTTCCTTATCAGATTAGATTTCTTTCCTTTGTAATATCTTTCCCAATTAAGGATAGGTTATTATTCAGTTTATAAATAGTTGTTCATAATGTATGGAAAAGAGAAGATTTTGATTAATAAAATTGTGTGAGTTTTTACTTACGTTTATCCTAAAAGTTGGTGGTTAATTCCTTTAGACTTTCGCCCCCTGATTTGTTTTAGCTTGTGGGTGATTAATTTATTTAAGCAAACTAAACAGATTGATCTTTTAGTGTTGATTTCTGGTGATTAATTTCTTTACAAAATCTTCCTAAAATTATTTTCCGCAACCTGTGTTTGATCCGACCAGATCAAATACATCACCTTCATAACCAAAGCAATGTTTTAGAATTTGTGCATTACATCAAAAGACAACAGTCCTGTAGAATTCAATTCTTCACTAAAGGATGATCATCTTTCAGCAAACAAAGAACTGCATGTACCTAATCCCCAGGAGAGTCAGTCTCAACAAGTGGATGATATTTCAAGAGAAGACAACTCTACAATACAACAGTTAAGGAAGCCGTTGTACAATTGTTCATCAGTCAAGAGTCACCTTTTGAAGAACAAAGGAATAACCAGATAATAAACAATAAAGGTACTTGCAACAGCAGATAAACTCTTCAACGAAAGATAACTTTGAAAAGCTTGCATTTGTCATAAAAACTGTCATCGTGGGGAGGAAAATCTTCGACAGTTGATACAAAACTGCATAACAATTCATCACTAGTAGATAAGGCTCTACACTACAGAAGTTTTCATCAATTGACATTATCTTCATTCAAAGAATAACTCAGCATCAGGTTACAATGCTAGCAATTACACATCAAGAGGTGCATCTCACTGAAGAATAAAACTCTGCGACATATGGACTGCAACTGCTTGCAATAGTGCATCAGTGTATAAAATGCAGTGATCCATCAATTGATAATCCTTTGAAAACTTTGCATCAGTCAAGGAACCACTTGCAATCACTCATAATAGAACACATCTTGCTCAGCAGAAAGCTCTCCATTGAAACAGCTTTGCACTCTGCAGAAATTGCCCAACAGCAGATAAAGGATTCAAGGCTGCATCATGAGAGGATAATTTGCAGAATTAGTTCAGCAGTGGATAATGTCATTTCCAAGTGTAACACATCATCATAGGATGTTATCCACTCAAAATACAATTTCTCTTCAAGGAATGATTGTGAGAACCCAAAAATTTTAAATGTATTTTATGGTACGAAATAATTTTATTTTGTTTTATTATATTTTTACATGGAGGTTAGTCTTTTAAATATGAATGATAAATTCATATCTTCAATGAAAATTTTGATGATGATGTGATATCCATGATGATGAGGTTAAGTTCCTTAAAAAGGTATCAAAAAGGGGATTAGCAAACCCCATATAAGATTATATTGAACCGCATGGAGGAAGAGGAGAGGGTTACATAGTATTTGTGATTACGTGTTTGATTAGAAACTGTTTAGGTGGCTAAGTTTTCATGCATGTAGGACAGCAGCTGGTTGCTATCAAGAAGTCATGATGAACAGCCGTTTTACCGTCCAAATTAACCAATCGTTTTATTCCAATGCTTAATCTTAGCTTACTGTATTTGAACTCTATAAATACCTCATTCGAGATGAAATTTTAACTCTTTTACCAAAATTTCTCTTTTAAAGAGTTTCGCTTAAATATACAATATCCATAAATTTCTAAGTTTTTCTCTCGGAAATTATTTTCAGACTAGCTTTGATCTCACCCTTGAGAACAAAGAGGTAAGAACCTGAAACCCTACTTAGTTTCTTTCGTGCATAGCATCAAAGATTTATGCTAAGTTCTTATTCTTTTGCATCTTCATAAGACATCATAAGCTGAGTTTGAGCATGATAGGTCTTCCATCGTAGCAGAAACAAGCTCCAATGTTAATCTCTAATGAGATGTTGTTAATCTCTAATGAGATGTTGTTAATCTCTGATGAGATATTCTTAGTCTCTGATGAAATATTTTTAGTCTCTGATGATGATGTCACCCTTAGTCTCTAATAGAATTAAGATGACGTCATCAGTCTCTGATGAACTATTTAGTCTCTGATGACGTCAGCCGTAGTCTCCAACAGGCTAAAGTTTAGTCCCCGATGACGTCATTAGTCTCCGACGGGTTATTTACTCTCGGATGACGTCAGCTTTAGTCCCCGATAGGCTAAAGTTTAGTCCCCGATGACGTCATCAGTCCCTGATGAGAAGTTAGTCTCCGATGACGTCACTCTTAGTCTCCGATAGAATTAAGATGACGTCATCAGTCCCTGATGAGTTGCTAGTCCCTGATGACGTTATTCCTTAGTCTCCGATGGGCTAAGTTCAGTTCTTGATGACGTCATAGTCTCTGATGAAGGAAATTTTGTAGTCTCTGATGAAGGAAATTCTGCAGTCTCTGATGAAGGAGATTTCCTAGTCTCCGATAGAGGAATTCCTAGTCTCTGATGGCTAAGGATATCAGTCCCTGACAAGTTTGTTAATGAGAAAATTATTCTCCGATGCATAGTCTGTTATCAAGACTACAAAACATTATTTTCTTAAAATTATTTTATGATGTTATTCTTTAAAACAGTAAAAGTTTAAGGACATCACATACATATTTCCTTTCATAAATTCTTATTAAAGTATTAAAATATTACTTGCATAATTTACAGAATCTCTCTCTCACAAGTAAATTGATTTGAATTTTGTGCAAAGGACTGAGGCAAGTATATTTACACTATTATATTTATTTCAAGTTGAAGTAAGTATAGTTTCATTCTTATACTTGGTTCTTGTTGATGCAAGTATATTCACAATCTTATGTTTATTGCAAGTTGATGCAAGTATACTCTTACTCTTATGCTTATTTCAGTTAAGCGCATGATCAATTGATTCGACATGCGTACAAAATTATGATATTTATATTTAAATTTCCTTGTGAAATAGAATGCTATGCTTTAAATTTCCGCTAGCATGATATGAATAAAAGTGCATGGATATAAAGAAACTTTGCTCTTTGAGCTATTTTTCAATGTTATATCTGTGCAATAAATGAGAATGCTGTGTTCCTTGAATGATGATGCCACATGGATGGTTAGAGGAAAGGAAAGGTGCTGATTTGTTCTTCACCTGACCTGGAGGAATTTTATGTGACTACGTACGTTCACACAAGGAGGGATAATACGGGCATAGTTAGGCCAACTGTATACCGTATGGTTAGCAGATCCAACGGTTTTAGCCCCCGATGGATATTTTTACTTCAAGGAAGATATGCTTTGTTTTAAGAAGGATTACATAATAGTATATCATCAGTAATCCTAAAGATTCCTTAAAGTTTCTAAGGCATTAGTATCGATCCACTAAGCCTCTTAGCAGAATTGAATTCTTGAAACATTCCAGTTTTGTTTTCCCAAATTGTTTATATACTTGTTGAACGTAAATCGCTCATTCTTGTTGAATTTTAATGCCTTGCAGGACAGAATATAAAGGTTGAGCCCTCAGACAAGGGAAAGGCAAAAATGATCGGTTACTGAGGTTGGCTAGCCTTGTATGCCAATCAGGAGGGAAGAAAAAAAGATGATCTGAGAAGTGATGTTTTGTATTATAGTATAGAAACAGTATAGCTTCCACTAACAGTGTAATATTTTGGGTTATAATAACTCTATATTATTGTTTCTCTCAGTAATTATTCTATGAATGGATGTATGGTTATCTTTTCCATCTTTTGACGAAACCCTGATCCAGTGAGGGATTACGGGGTCGTCACAATGATTGTCTATACCAGCAAATGAAAGCTCAAAGAAATTTTGTAACTCACATGTAGAATTAACTCATTGGCAGATAAGCTTTAAAGCCATCAGTGGATAATTCAGAAAGGCCATCAACAGATAATTTAAATGACTAATCAGGGTATATTTCAAATATCCCATCGGTGGATAAATTCAATAGACCGTCGAAGGATAAACCAAAGGTCGTCAGAAGATATTTCAAAGAGCCTTCAACAGTTAATTCAAATGGTTCATCGGTGGATCTTTCAAATAACCATCAGTGGATATTTCAAACAGCTCATCAACAGATAATTTCAAAAGCTCATCAACAGATATTCAAAACAGCCCATGAGAGGATATTCTTCATTAGGAGATATTATGTCCTTCAGAGGCTACACTGTACCAATGGTTATTTAACCATCAGATGATATTCAGGCACCAGAGGATGTCTATTCACTGCTAACTACTTACCTCTGCTTCAATCGACCAGCATCAACAGATCAAAACTCGATTGATAAAACCCTAAGTACGACTATGTATTGAAGACTCAATCCACCCAGAATTCAAAACCATCGAACCTGCAATTGCAAATCTACAGATGGAGGAAATCAGACAACTGCCAAAGCCATCAAATCTGAAATTGGGAAGCTACAGATGGAAGGAGTTCAACCGTCAAGCTTTTGAATTTGAAATTGGAATGACTTGCACATCAAATCTGCTGAATCGCATAACCTGCAATTGGAAAGATTTGTTTCCAAACCTACAGAATGCAGACTTCATGTCACCGCCAAAGTTCAATTGGAAGGGTTCTAGAATGCTGCAGCTATAAAATTGGCCAGTTACCAAAATCTGCGCAGCTGTCAACATCCCCAAATCTCAGGGCCACTGATGTAAGCGACTAGCAAGAACAGAGGTTGATTTCGTAATATTTTGTTAGCTAATTCCTAGATTGGTTGAATTTTGTAAACAACCCTAGGAGCTCTCATATAAATACCCACCTCTTCTCCATCATTCGAGAGGAAGAGGGACACAAGAATTCATATAAGAATCATTTGCAGAACATCACACATACACACACTAGACACAAATTGAGCAGTCTGCTTCTTTTCTTTTCTAGTGAAGCAGCAACTCTTAATTCACATCAAAGCCTCGTAGATTGTAAAAGATAGCTCCTCAACTGCTGTAATTCTATTTTGCAATCAAGGTACATTTTCAATTCAATTCAAGTATTCGTATTGCAGTCGAGTATAAGAGTTTATTTGCTATTTAAATTATGATATAAACACTGTTGAACATTCAAAGGTTTTAAACTTGTTTGCTTTTATCAATTTCCTGTTACAATATAGACATTCAAATAAAAATCGTTTTTAAAATTTTATCTTTTATTTTCTTTAAATATAAATTCATCTGCTTTCAACTTGTAAATAATTATTTCCAATATCAAATAAGGGAGAGAGAACTGATAACCATGAGTCTCATGGATGTGAGAGGTGCCTAACACCTTCTCCTCACATAATCAAGCCCCCAAACCTATTTTTCTAATTTCACATATGACAGAATCATCAAAAATCAATAGAGTTCATTAAGTATTCAAAATTAAAATTGGATGAGTTGATATATTTTTATCTTTAAATTAATATCAACCGGAGGCTCTGAAATAAAACTGAACTCTGTTGACTCGTCGCATAAGTTCGGCAAAACATATTTCAAAAAACCTATCTATCCCTTTTTTTTCCCGTGCGTGACACCTGGTTTACAAAATTATTAGCGACAGACTTGTTGTTATATCCTTTTTATTAGCAACCAGTTTATGTAGCTTTTCTGCAGCTAGAGAAATTAACAATGGTTAGCGACTATATAGCAACAAAGTGCACGACAAATATTTTAAATAGAACATGCATATTCAAATGCGGTTGCTAAAACTATTGGTGGCAAAAAATAAGTGATAGCAATTACAAATGATATACTCCGTACCACTTGTGACGAGCTATAGCGACAAACTTCTATGTTTTAGTGACGGTCGTAATTAAGGTGTTTGCAACCAGATTCCAGTTGACCAACATCAGATCGACACAGAAGTCAGTCACTGATTTCTTGCGAATATTATCGCTGCAGGCTTTTATGTTGAAAATTATATACGTACGTAGTAATCAAAACCAATATTACCGCTTAACTAATTCAGTAATCTTTCAAATATTTCTCTCCGCCCAACACGATGAGTTCCATTCTAATAGTCTCAGGATTTAAAAAATTCTGTTTTCAAAATTTTAAAATTGAAGTAGTTAATGGAAATTTAGTTAGAGAATGACGAAATTTTGTTATGCTTAGTACTTGTTAAATACCATATTACTAGTATAATAAATTGTACACTTGACATCAAATGAATTGACATTGAAATTTAGAATACCTTATTAAAATATAAATATTGATTTGAACTGCGCATTTATATGTGTAACTTGTTTATGCGCTTATGTCATCTTTCAAAGAAAAATAATTACTTCCAACATTTCCGCACAAGAAAAAAAAGGGAAACACAAAGGAGAAAACTATTATTCATTCACAGACTTTAATTTTATATTTCATTCCGTTTGTGCAGCACATACTTCTATGATACTCATAATAATTAAACAAATATAAAATCCACATGTCAATATACCAAAACTTCATCTATCAGAAATAAGAGTGATCGAGTTTTATAAGAAAATTTTCGTACACGAAGTGGGGTCAATTGAAGGTCTGTTAAATAGTCAACTGGGAAACTATTTTTAATTAGTTTTTATAGGACAAGAATGATTGTTTTTCAAAGGACAATACGTCGAGAAAGCCGCCTCCTTTTTATATTGGAGTCCATATAAAATATAGTAATGCATGCAACAAATATTGACTTTGAATTTCTTTATCAGGTATACATATATTCCCCATTTATACTTATAAAAATAAGAGAATATAGATAAGCAACAACATTGACCTTGAATTTATGTGTATAATATATATAACATGTGATCTTATTCATATAATAGCTGTGGTTTCTGAGTCATTTCTTCATAACTTGTTCAAAAAAGGACAAAGATACATACATACCTTCACGCTAATTAGTGCTATAAATAGAGAAGCCAATGGGCATATAGAGGCATAATCTGGTTCATTGCGCTTATAACTTCAACATACTATATTCTATTTCTTTGCTCGATCGATTGCTTAGTTATTTCATCGTAAACCAATGGCATTGTCTCATGAGTATTGTGTGAGGGAACTTGTTCTACTAGTAATGGGTTTATGTTTAACAATGAGTTTAGCAAGTGTTCCAAACCTGGTTTCCGCTACTGACTATGATGGTGCCACCTGTAAGTTTCCGGCGATATTTAATTTCGGCGACTCAAATTCTGACACCGGTGGATTGTCTGCGTTGTTTGGGCAGTTTCCACCTCCAAATGGAGAGTCTTTTTTCCATGCACCAGCAGGTCGTCTTAGCGATGGCCGATTGATCATCGACTTTATTGGTACGTTTATATATGCGTGTGTACGTAATATGATATTTTCTTCAAATACCTTTTTACGTTATTGTACATAGCATGATGTAAATATTTGATTGGAATGATTCTCAGCGAAGAGTATGGAACTACCATATTTGAGTCCATATCTTGATGCAGTAGCTTCTAACTTCGTTCATGGAGCCAATTTCGCAACCGCGGGTTCACCTGTTAGGGCTGCCAATGTCACCTTCCAACAAAGTGGTTATAGTCCCATTTCTTTGGATGTCCAATTCACTCAATTCAAAGATTTTCATCGCCGTTCTAATAAATTCCGTTCCGAAGGTACAAAGTGTTTGCTTTAAAAATACAAAATTAAATACATCTAATCGCATACATATAATATTTCTTTTATTTTTTTCATATCGATTGAAGTTTCGGTTATGATAAAAGCCAATATGCAGTAATCCTATTAAATTTATAAAATAAAATTTTGATCATGCAGGAGGGATGTTCAAGAAATCACTACCAGAGACAGATTCATTTGCCGAAGCATTGTACACAATTGATATTGGTCAAAATGATATGACACTCGGTTACACTCTTAATATGTCCACCGATCAAGTTAAAGCGTATATCCCCGATGTTGTAGATCAATTGAAAACTATTGTTAAAGTACGTGATTATTAACATCTTAAACTCATTTACTTCATTAATTTCGGGAATAGATGATCAATTTGAACTTTTTTCAAAGTTTTCAAATTCGAAATTTCATATAATATATTTATTGTTTTTAGTTATTAAAATTAGATAGACAATCATATTTGTACTGATTATATAATTATTCATATTATAGGGCTTATATAATGAAGGAGGTAGGTCTTTTTGGATACACAATACCGGTCCAGCAGGATGTATACCTTATGTCTTGACCAGCTTTGCAAAAGCAGGACAAGAAGACGAGGTTGGATGCTCAAGACCATACAATGAGGTGGCTCAATATTACAATCTTAAACTAAAAGAGGCCGTGACACAACTTCGTGAGGATCTACCATTGGCTGTCATCACTTATGTTGATATCTATTCAGTCAAATATGAACTCATCAGTCATGCAGAGAAATATGGTACTTGTATTTTTAATATCTTTTGACTTTCTTATTTATTTATATTTAGTTAAATTTTATACAATGAGGAAATTTCAACATTCAATTAAGCTTAATTTAAATTATTGATGTAGGGTTTAAGAATCCACTAAAAGCTTGTTGTGGGTATGGAGGAGAGTACAACTTCAACAGCACTGCTACTTGTGGCAAACAGATTGAAGTGAATGGAGAAGAAGTGGTATTGGCAAATTCTTGCACGGATCCATCGACGATGATCAATTGGGATGGTATACACTACACACAAGCTGCTAACAAATGGATCTTTGATCAAATTGTGAATGGTTCATTCTCAGATCCACCTACTCCCTTAAGCATGGCCTGTTACGGAAACGTCAATCATTTGGCATACTAATAGACATTTACTATTCCATTTATTACCACAAAGGCATGTACTATTTCATTTATTACATTGTATAGGCCCAATATTGATTGGAGCTATCATTTATTCATTTGTTTAAATTTCCCTCCTTTTTTTTTCCTTCTGAATAACAAGATTGTTCAATATTTTTAAATTTGTGTAAATTGTGATAATAAAACTCAACTCTGAGATTGTATACTTAAACTTTTGTCCATATATGTTAAGTCATAATTTGATCATATTTTTTATTGTCATTTTCATGCTCTTAAATATTATCTATACTTATTTTGTGTGTTTTGAGTGTTATTTATATTTAGAAATGCAAAATGGAGCAAAAAACTGAAAAGTATTTAAAAACAGAAATCAGTGTTGAATATGACATAAAGCGTGGGTACGCTCTGTAGGAAGTCATAAGCTGTCCCCTGAAGCCTTTTGTACGGGATTTTGAGTCAAATTAGAAAATTTAATATCTATTGTAATTTTTTAAGTTGTAAACTCTTAGCCACGTTTTTTACTGGAATAAAACCTTATTTTACTATATTTGTTATAGGAAAAGAGTTTTAGATTTATTCTCCAAGGAAGTAATCTTATATGAGATCAACTTTTTCCTTATTTCAGGAGATAATTTTACAACCCTGGGGAGGACTTTTGGCATTGAATTTTCCAGCAACTCTATTCTCTCTTGTTTGTATTCTTCATCTACTATGTGTAGCTATATTTCTGGTCGAAAGATATTCAAGGTTTTAATTCGCCATTAATTATGAGATCTAACTGATTTTATATATTCTATTATTCTTGGGTATTTGTAATTTCTCTGTTTTACAAGTTTATTATTGTTTTGATTAATTAGGTAGGTGGCCAACTATTTAATTGTAAAAATAATATATCGTATCCGTAATTGTTTGATTGTTCTAACATTTGAAGCAATTAACAACGTTGATTATAGTCAAGTTTCTGATTATTGTTATGAGATTTTGTGATCTAGTTGAAATGAACCGAACGTTTTGAGTTTGTTGATTAGAATTTGGTCTCTCTAATTCTTAATGTTATTGGTGAATTAAATCATATGATCGTATCTATGATTGTTCATTGGTAAAAGAAGTAATCATTAGATCGTATCTTGGTTATCGATAAATTAAGGAGAGATTGGTTGTTGATACATGTTCGACAATTATAACCAATTTATTCTAGGATAATTGAATAATTCTTGCATCAATGATCAATTAAAAAATCAAAGTTGAGAATAATCCTTTGGCTAGTTTTCTCATATATATTTGTTAAATCCTTATTTTTATTATTCATGCACTTTATATTACTTGAATTCAAAAACCCCTTTTATTTTATTTGTTCTTGACAAAATAAATAAATTTTAACCAATTTCTATGGATATGACCTTACTATCACTTGCTACAAGCTAGTTGTTTTTTTGAGTAAAAATTTATTTTTGTTGAATTTGACACCCATCAATATAGTTTCACATGAATGGAAGGCATGTCAAGAAATCTATTTCAATCGCTTGGAGATTATATATATTACAGCAAATCTGAGATGGAGATGCTGTGACTACGCTTCAGTAATCTTTCAAATACTTCTATCACTCAACACAATGAGTTCCATGTTAATAAGTTAAAGAAAGAAAGAAAGACACAAACAAAAACCGAAAAAATCAGTTTAAATTTTGAATTATTTGATAGAATTTTAAATTTTTTAAAATTTGTTGTTGTCAGTGAAAGGTTTAAAAAAGGAAAAGATTTTGTGCTTTTTAATACATTTTACATTCTATACAACTATAATCGTTGCACAATTTATATTAGATAAATTCACGTTGAAATTAAGAATGCTTTACGAATATAAACTACTACGTATTACTTTGTACGATACAAAAATATCACTTTCTTTCCCTTGAATATAATACTCCATTCATTTCACACAAAAAAAGCAACATTTGAACTTTTGACGACTTTTAATTTTGTATATTTGACATTATAATGAAAAAAATATACAAATATTTCTCTCCTTTTTTAACAAATTTTATTTTTTTAGAATGGAGAGAGTACTTATTTGTTCTTTTTATATATATACGTAAAGCTGTCATTACTGGTTCATTAGTATGTCCTCTCTTCTAACTTTTTCGATTCACTTTGTTAATTTGAGTATTTGACCTATTGCTACACATGATGATCATCACGGAACCGTAGCTCTAGGACAGGCACCTATAGCGACGGTCAAACCGTTGCCGTATGCTTCTTTTATGAGTACTCACCTAGCGGTCGTCTACTAATTGATTTTATCGATGCATATATTTATTTTGCAAATTTCTTTGTTTTTCTGAATATGTTTTAAGTTTTTTTCAGCAGTTACATCTATTTTGACAATTTTTAGTTGATTGATAAGAATTCGTCTAGAAACACTTGTGTTTTCTTTAATATTGAAGTTCTATGTTGAAGTTAAGATATATGTTATTCCCTCCGCAGTCGATTTTTTTCCTGTTCATTGACTAATGAAGTTGCTATGACCATTGAATAACGTAATAGGGGTCCAAAAAAATGTCTACTTTACATGTTGACTAGTCTATTGGTTTAGAGTTAAAATATAAAAAATGAGATTGGATGTGGAAAACTGACTCACTATTTCAACCTTTGACTAAATAAGGGTAGCTATAGTCCAAATATATGGGATCTACCATCGGATCCTATTACCTTGTTAATGTTTATTCTGACACGGTACACTCATTTGTCACGTAGAAAAATATAAATTCTTTTTTCGATCTAATATTTTCATTTCTAATTGTAATTTTGTTTGCTTTTATCTATTGTAGCCATGATATATTTAGTGTGAGTTAATATTCGATCGATAAAGTCTAGCTAAAAAGATTTGTTTATATACCGAGAAACGAAACTCGATGTTACATTAATTCTTTTTATATAAACTTGATGTTTATATACCGAGAAACGAAACTTGATGTTTAAGAAGATGTATTTTCTTGTTTAACATGACTTTATTATAATAGAATAAAAATATTCACATTAATTCTTTTATAATCTCTAAAATTCTATTCGGAGAGAGTGAAAAGAGAAAACTTAAATTTATTTGTGTACCAATTTAGAAAAATCGATCTCAAAATCTATATAGGGTTGAGCAATCAATCTCTTTCACGAATTACAGTACCTTATTATCTCAAATGTAAAAATAATTATTTATTAATTAATAAATAGTTCTTTCAAATGATTATGCTTCAAACAGTGTTAAAAAGTAAATATATACTACTCCAGAGTTGCATTTCAATATTATTATTTCAATGCAAAAGTGGTTAGGCTTAAAATGTACCCACTCTATTACTTTCGAGTAAATTAAAAGACAATAGGGAAAGTGCTGTGTAACAACAGGTAATTTCTTGCCAACCATTTGTATTTTTTTTATTGAGAGGAAGGTTTAAATAACCACTAGGGCGAGTATTTTTTATTTTTATACAACCTAATGATTGCTCCGCAGATGCAGCTGAGAAAGCCGCCTCCACTTTTTTATATACCCCATATAGAATATATATATGCAAAAAATATTGACCTTGAATTTGTGTATATATATAGGTGTGTGTATATGCATGTATATATTTTCCCGTTTTATATGCCCAAAAAAGAAGAAATATTAAAAACCTCGTCCAAAATATAAGAGGTGCCGGATAGAAATTGGACAAATATTGACCTTGAATTTGTGTATAAAGGTGTGTGTATATATGTGTATTTATATATTCCCCTTTTATACGTAGAATATAGACAAATGTTGACAAATTTGTGTATAAAGGTGACTGTGTGTTTATATACGACACGTGATCCTATTTATATATATATACATGCAGTGATCATTTACAGATTTGAGCTCAAAATATATTTAAAATCTTTTGGACATTACATTACCATAAAATTTTCATTTAAGATATGAATTCATTATTCATACCAAAAATTAAACCTTTAAACATAAAATAAAATATTCATAATATAAATTAATCATACAATATAACTCATTCAGATTTTCGGGTTCTCACATCCTCCTCCCCTTAAAAGAAGTTTCGTCCTCGAAACTTAGCTAACAAACAAATGGGGGTATTTGCTAATCATAGCGCTCTCAAGCTCTCAAGTACCTTCCTCTACACTATGATTCCTTCATAACATTTTTACAGAAAGAATTTTTTTATTCCTAAGAACTTTAACATGTCGATCTAAAAACTGAACAGTGACCTCTTCATAATTTAAATTCAGTTGAAGCTCTATCGATTGATAGTCTATTATTCCTCTATGGTTTGTTTTGTAAGGGCGTAAGATTGATATGTGAAATACATGAATGTGGCCTAAAATTGGTGGTAGTGCTAATTAGTAAGTCACTTCACCGATTCTTCTTATTACTTCGAACGGTCCCACGTAGCGGGTACTCAACTTTCCTTTCTTGCTAAAATGCATTACACCCTTCCAGGGTGACACTTTTAATAATTCATAACTTTCAATTTCCAAAGTTTGATCCTTCCTCTGTTGTTCAGCATATTGTTTGTGCCGGTCTTGAGCTACCTTCATTATCATTCTGATTATCTTGATCGCCTCCTCAATCCAAAACATCTTTGGTGGAAGTTAAGCTATTTCTAGATTATAGTCCATAACATATAAGCTTCTAAACATCTTCCTTCCTTAGCGGCCACCCATAAGGTTAGCATAAACTCAATAATCAATCATCTTTGTTTTCCCCTTATCAGAGGGTTCAGGATAAGCGATTTATGCTCAGCAAGTATATAAACAAAACAAAGAAGGTAAATCTGGAATGTTAATGGAGGTTCAATTCTGTTTGTGAGGCTCGATGAAACAATACCAATGCCTCAAAAATCTTTGAAGAACTTCGAGCATTATTGATGATAAACAACGTGTAACCCTCCTCAAAGAAAGATAGGTATCCACCTATGTATCTTTTCCTCAAAATATCCACCAGGGGCTAAACCCGTTGGATCTGGTAATCATACAGTATACAGTTGGCCTAACTGTAATAGTATGATCCCTTAGGGTATGAATGTACGTAGTCACTATAATTTCCTCTAGGTCAGGTGACAGAATATATCAACGCATTTCCTTTCCTCTAGCCAACCATGTGGCATAACCCACTTAAGGGACATATCATTCTCATTTGTTTGCACGGATATAGCATTAAAGAATACTGATAAATCAAAAGTTCAGTTATATCCGTGTGCATTTATTCATAACATGCTAACGAAAATTTAAAGTATAGCATTCGCATTCATAAAAGCAATTAAAATAAGCATCAGATTGAATATATACTTGCCTTGGACCTTTGCAACAAAATCAAATTCAATTCACTCTTGAGTGAGACACTCTGTAAAACATGCTTATAACATGAGAAATTTATTTCATTGATAAAGTTATGAGAAAAATGCACATGTGATTCCCGAAAACTTTTACTGTCTTAACTTGCTAATTGAACTGATGAGTTTTAAAAATAATTAATAAAAGTTAATAGAAGAAATAATACTTTATACCCTTGAGACAAATTGCATATAAAAGTGGATAATTTACACGTCAGGGGATGACTGGTCATCAGGAGATAAATTATCCGTCAGGGGATGAATTACCCGTCAGGGGATGTCTCGCCCATTAGGAGATGTCAGTCGACCATCAAGGGATGGTCTTTGATCATCAGGGGATGATCTTCGACTATTAGGGGATGGTCATCGGTCATCAGGGGATGACCTTTGATCATCAGGGGATGGTCTGTTCATCGCCAAACTTGTCGGGTGATATTTTGTTCAGTGTCAAACTCAATAAGTCATCGCTGAACTCATCAGTAGATATTTGTTCAACACCAAACTCAGTGCCAAACTCCTCGGTGGGTAGTTTGTTCAGCGCCAAAATCGGTTGGCTATCGCCAAACTCTTCAGGGACTAATATCTTTAGTTATCAGAGACTAACATACTTTGCCCATCAAAGACTAATAGATTATTCATCGAAGACTAATAATATTTTCCTTCATCGGGGACTAATAGTTTAACTCTCGGAGACTAATATCTTTAGCCTATCAAAGACTAATTCCATACTGTCGGAGACAAACCTTTATACTATCGGAGACTAACTTGAAATCTCCCAGGGACTGTTTTATATTATTGGAGACTAATCTTCATGCTGTCAAAGACTAACTTCTTCACTCCTCCATGGGTGATGTTCTCAACAGATAACCATAAACAAATCAACCCTCATCATCCTTTCTGTAGTGTACAACATTTCTTATAGTCTACTACAACTTTTAAACACTGCTAGACATCAAGAACTCTGGTTCACAGGGCTCAAGCATGATGTTTTAATTACTGATATAAAAAAATATTTGGTAGTTAAAGGTTTGTCTACATTTGATACTCTCATCTTGGATAGCTTTTTCAAATAAATGACATTAACTTCTGATATTAAAAGCATGCATTAAATCGTACTTTTAGAAGTGAATAAATCAGGTTCTTTTACAAATATGGCATGCAAGACAGAACAAAATAGTGCAAAAACAGAGCAGGTCTTTAACATAGTGCTCTTACCTCTGTAGTAGCAACGAAGGAGTTAAAAGCTTGGGTTGCTCTTCAAGAAGGACAGTTGTTCTAAAAGTGAACCAGGATTTGGTGGTAAAGTGTATAGAAAAATTTATGAAAGTGGACTAGGGTTGTATTCTAAATGATATATTTATATCATTTGCTGAGCAAAGAAAGCAGCTGGGTTATTTGTGAGTAGATTTAGCCGTTGGCAGGAAGAAGATAGTAACAAGCTTTAAAATAAAATGATTAGTTTGAAAGGCTGATATTACGGCTGCTAAAAGTCAATCAGTCATCTATTATAGCTAACACTCTAGTGTATTTTGGAGATGATTGACAACAGACAGGTCACGTGCACCACTCTGAAATAATATAATTATATCACTAGCCTTCCATCAGTCTTTGGTTCAAAGTGAGTATTGTAGCTCACACCCGTGTGTTCCTTCCCACGTGAAAAACATTACACTCCTTGATAAACTTGAATAAAATAATCATTTAAAGATTTGAGCTCCAAATACATTTAAAATCTTTTGGACATCACATTACCATAAAATTTTCATTTAAGATATGAATTCATTATTCATACCCAAAATTAAACCTTTAAACATAAAATAAAATATTCATAATATAAAATAATCATACAATATAACTCATTCAAATTTTCGGGTTCTCACAATACTAATAGTTACACAAATTTGGGGTGTTACAAATATGCTTTAGAGTGATGTGATTGGCTACCTTGGCCGGTGTAATGGCTGCCAAATTATCAACCAATCTTTTATAACAGCTGACATTCGGTTGGATAACAACCTTTCTCTTGTTGGTGTCATTGTGCAGCACGTTTCGCTTTAAAAATATATATTCATGAATAACTAGATTGTTAACCATGGTCAGAATGTATTGTTTGAGTTTGGTTTATCGATGAATGCATCGTACGCAGCTAAATTTCTGATATATTGTTGTTACATTCCTTGAATACAGTCGTCTTGGGTCAACAATTTACACTACAAATTCTCTTGTAGTGTCCTTCCCAAGGTGATAGTTACATGTATTTCTTTATTAGTGATTTATTAAAATAATCATTTAATGATTGGTGTTAATATATTTATATCCTTTTAGTGGATCACTTATACACAAAATTAAAATAATTGATTTTGAACATCACATTGACATAGAAACTCACGAATTAATTATTCATACATAATATGAATTACTCATTTTTATATTTTATTCTTATTTTTATTTTCGGGTCTCACAGATAGGTTGATTTTGTTGACCCTAAAGATTTTTTATGGAAAGAATGAAAAAACAAAACAAAAATAAAATAAAATAAATACTACAAAAAATGTTAGAGTGATGTGATTGGCTATAATATATATATATATATATATATATATATATATATATATAAGGGGAATATATACAACTTCATAGTCAAAGTCATGGTCAATATTTGTTGCATATCTATTTTCTAGTCGGCTTGGCAAATCTTTTGGAAAGAAATCATTACACGTTATAGAAACTAAAAGTAATCTTCGAGTTAATTATTTAGACATTCGTCTCAATTATATATCACTTTCCGTACTACTTTTGTTTAAAGCAAATGTCATTGTCCGTTTATCTAACCAAATATCATGCCAAAACCTAATCCTCTTGACATTGCCAATGCTCCATTCCCATTTGTCATCTCCCATAATCTCTTGATATTCTATACCACCACCCGAACTCAATATATCCTTCCAAACTTTCAAAATATATGTACCGGGGCAACTATGATCTTGTAATAAACGGTTACCGTCCCATGCATTCTTGCTATCCACTAACCTTCTCCACAAAGACTCTTTCTCTATATTATACCACCACCATCATTTACATAACAAGTGCACAATTCTTATTATGTAGTGTTCCCAAACGAGGCCCCCTTTATTTCTACTAGCACACACCTTTTTCCAACTCACTTTATTCAATTTTCTATTTTCATTATATTTTCCCCACAGGAAGTCAGTCTTTTCTTAATCTTTCTAACATCTTCAGAACCTTTTTTGGTGCTTTGAAGACTGACATATAATATAACGGCAAGCCAGATAGGGCAGATTTGATAAGCACCATACGTCGCCAAATTGATAAGTTTTTACTCCTCCACACTGAAAGCCTTTCTCTGCACTTTGTTAAAATAGGTTCCCACATTTTCATCATGTTTGAACCACACCCAACCATCATGCCTAGATATGTAAACGGAAATTTGTCATTAGCAACAACCAATTGCATCAGCCAGATCCATAGCTCTCTGAGAATCAATACCAACACCATATAGGCAAGTGAGCAGCAATTTGATTCGTTTGGCTGTATCAATATCATCATCACAAAATAAAAGTGAATCATCGGCGAATTGTAAATGAGAGATTGGAATTTCTTATTTACCCACTTTGATATATCTCCAAAAGCCCCTCTCAACTGCTTTTATCTATCAACTTACTCATCACCTCAGCTACGAACAAAAACAGAAATGGTGACAATGGATCACCTTGACACTGTCCCCTGCACATCTCAAATTCTTTTGAAGGAGAACCATTGATTAAAACTGATATCTTGGTTGATCTCAAGCAAGCGTAGATCCACCCCATGAACTTCGTTGGAAACCCATAGCCTCCATTACTCGAAGTACGAAGCCCAATCTTCCTTATCGTATGCCTTTTCAAAATCAAGTTTTAGCAGCACCCACTTCTTTCTTTTTTTCTTCAATTCATTAATAATCTCATTTGTTAGCATCACTCCATCAATAATCTTCCTAGGACTTATAAACGTCGATCGGGTGTCACTTATCAGCTTACCCATAATCCCCTTTAGTCTGATCATCAGAACTTTAGCAACAAGTTTATATCCCCAATTCAATAAACTAATCGGTCTGAAATCCATGAAGCTTGTAGGTGTCTGTTGTTTTGGTACAAGTGTAACAAAACATTAATTAAATCCTCTAGAAAAGGAACTGTTTAATAAAAATTTTCAAACACTTGCATCACATCCTTTTCTAGGAAATTCTAACATTTCTTTACAAATTTATAGTTGAACGCATCCGGACCCGGAGCTTTATCAACATTGCATGATTTAAGAGCCCGTAAAAACTCTTCCCTGCTAAAAGGCTTTTCCAGGTTACACGCCTCTTCCACAGATATTTACTTCAAATTCAATTGAGTGAAATTAAGATTACATACCTTTTCTTTTGCAAAGATGCTTCTGGAAAAATTAAATGCATGCTCTTTCAATGTTGAAGGATCCTCCACCATAGAATGAAAAAACATTGTATTGCCCGATTTATTTCCTCTTTGACTTCCTCCCCTTTTTGAATCGTAGTTTCATCATTAAACTCATGAACTTCATCTGATTCATTCCAAATTGGTCCCTCATCTACTAATTCATCGCAAATGTTAGAGTGTATGCCCTAGTGGCCAATTATGTAAAGATTGTGACACTATATTTATGTTATGTTTTGGTTAAATGATAGTTTCTTTTATTATGTTTTATTTACTACGTTATATAAATGTTAACATAATAAATGTCATTAGAAGAATGATACTAATTATATGGATTCAAGTATGTAACTTGAATATGAGATCATATAAATATGTAATGTATCATTATTTTTAAATGTCCCTAGTCGAGTATCATTGTCAGTGGGACAACAATAATACATTGAGACTAGTATGTGGATTAACTGATGGCCATATCTCATTGGTTATAAATATATACGAGATATATTAAGTTGATACATAGGTACTTGTTAGAGCACATTGTACTGGACAGACCCACCATGAGAATTCTACATGGAGCGTTATGCTATGTGTCATAAGTAATTCTCATAGTGACAATGATGTAATGGTCCTTAGACCTGAAGTCATGACATTTCTACATAAGGAGTTATGCGTTTTGACATTATCAAAAGTCACATTTAACCGGGTGGACGATAAATATGATTGTTGGATGCATAATGAGTTATGTGTGAAATGGGAATGATGTAGATGGAATTTAACCCTCCTATAAATTAGGGGTGATATTAATAGGCCTCTTGATTGAGTGAGACTATGAAATGCATGGCCATGCTCAAATAGAGATTTGTTTCATATAGTTTACTCATTGATCAAGAAAACTAAGATTAAATTATGAAGAGGATGACACATCCATGTCTTGAATTTAATCTTAGATATCATGGTTAAAAGGATTAAGTTACATTGAAACATTGGTCACGAAAGGTAACGTCCAATCTATGACTTCATAATTACTTGGGTAACAGTGATGTATTACTAGATGCCACTCACTGTTTATAATTTTATAATATGATTTAAAATTATTGCCAACGTAATAATAACCTACATGGTCACACACAAAGAACACTCGTCAAGCAGATATAATTTAAATGTCAATGATTTTAATATATCAATAAAATTGATTTAATTAAATCATGGATTTAAATTATATATATATATATATATGTAATATGTATGAAGTAGAGTCTTTTGGAAGTAAATACGAATACGAATATATATTTATTTGTACATATATATATTAATTAAGTGAGACTTGATTAAATATATATCTAATAAATCTAAAATTCGGATTTTAATTCTCCTAATTAGATTAGGTTTTGGAATTACTCTATAAAAGGCTATATATATATATATGATATATCAGCTATTCTCTCTAACTAACGCTTCACGTATTCTAAGAACCCTAGCCGCTCATAAGAGAGACGATCAACACCTTCACCAAAGCTTCAGATTCGCACTTTTAATCGGTAAAATCTTAAACTATCTGTATTAAATTGTTTCGCATAGATCCTCGGGTTTGGGTTTCGTTTTGTTTTTTTTTTAATCGTATTTTTCCGCTGCGTTTTATCCTACGAAACCCAACAATGGTATCAGAGCTGCATACGAGACATTAATATGGATTTATATGTTTAATTGTATTCGATATATTTGATATATCCAGTTAATACAAGTTTACCGAATTTGATGTTGAATATATATGATATTCTGCATGTATGGATATTCTGGAATTACGAATTCTGATTATATTTGATACATGCTTATTGGGTATTCTGCATATTTGATATGTAAGTCGGGCGATGGGATGTAGGGATTATGAAGGGTTATACGATTCTGGACATATAGGATATGTTTTGATTTCTGGAATTGTTTTAGAATTTCGTATATTAATATGATTAGTCTCCGACAGGCTTAATAATTAGTCTCCGACGAGCTAATATAATTAGTCTCCGACAGGCTTAATAATTAGTCTCCGACGAGCTAATATGAATAGTCTCCGACAGGCTTAATAATTAGTCTCCGATGAGCTAATGGGATTAGACTCCGACAGGTTTAATAAATAGTCTCTGACAAGCTAATATGATTAGTCTCCGATAGTTACAAATTATCCCCTGACGAGCTTAGTCTCCGATAGGCTTAATTTGAACTTAGTCTCCGATAGACTATTTATCCCCTGACGCATGCGTAGTCCCTGGCGCTTAGTCTCCGATAGACTATTTATCCCCTAATGCACATAGTCACCGATGAGCTTAGTCTCCGATAGACTATTTATCCCCTGATGTGTATAGTCCCCTGACGAGCTTAGTCTCCGATAGAGAAAAATTGCACAATATAGATTGTGACTTGTAAAAAATTTTTCCAGAGGGCGCTACCCCCTTAGACCCCTGCTCGCTGATTGGTCAGTGAGACCACCGCCAGGGGCCATGCCCCTTGGACCCCGCTAGGGTCCTCCCGACCCCTAGGACCCCGGCAAATGGGGCTGCCCCCTTAACCCCCCGCCGTAGCGCATGATTGTCGTGTCCCCAAATATGGTTTAATGATTTAAAAATTAATTAAAATATATATTTTTTTTTTATTTTAATTGTTTAAATCATGTTATTATGTGCTTATTATGATATGCATGGTGCATAGTTATGGCCTTACGACCCATAGGTTAATGGTTTTGGTTTTGAAATACGGCTTGCATGTCGTGCTTTCTCTTATATCTGGATGTAATATTCTCTTCTCATCTTACTCCCCTCGAATGTAACTCAAGGTTTCTTTCTATAATGTAATGTACAACATAGAATATTTTAGTATAGGTTTCATTATTATGTAATCTATAAAGATGACCAGCAGAAGATAGAGATAAAGAAAAGGATGCATGCAAATGGAGTTTCAAGAAAGCTGCCAAGTTTGAAGATCAATCACCACATTACATTGACCTTCAATCTTTTCATTAGCTTTGAAAGATTGGCATAGGATTTGGCCATAACTGTGTAATAATTAATAAATGTGCACTTTATTTATGCTTATATATGATATAATGAATAAATGTGCATGCTTAAAAGTTATAGTTGGTGATATCTAAATTAATTAATAAAATCCCTTATAAAATCATTAAGGATAAAACAGATGCCTTACAATGATTAACACTCATCAAGGCCTTAATCGATGGATGTAAGTTTGCCAAAGCAAAGTACCCCATTTATCTTGGCATGGTGCGATAGGATAATTGTGATATCCAAACTGTTAAAATTGGGCTTGACTTAACTAGGCTATCACAATAGGATTGTGGGTTTAGAGGCATAGAGTTTGTATAAGTTCATTAGTTGAGCTTAAACAAATGTTGTTCGAAAACTATCCAAGAGTTATATATGATATAATTGACAAAGTGTTGTCTACCTAAATAATTATGTTTTGAGTGATTAGCCTAAGCTAACTTAGGGCATAATAAAATATGGATCTTGGCTCGCTAGAAGCATTTAAAAGAAATAATTCTGAATTAATGGTGAGGGCTATTAATTTGAATAAAATAGTGTGAGGTATATTTTGAATGTGCCATTATCAAAAACATAACATTAAAATTTCTGCAAATTTACTTATTAATTTTGCATTTATGAATTGTAGATATTAATGGCAAACAATAACAATAGTAGCCTTTTCACTGCGATCAGTCCTTGAGAAAGAAAAACTAAATGGGATTAATTTCCTAGACTGGCATAGGAATTTGAGGATTGTCCTCAAGCAGGAGCGCAAGCTCTATGTCCTGAATGGACAAATTCCTGCTGCACCAGCTACCACTGTACCACATACAGAGCAGAATGCTTACAAGAAGCATCAGGATGATGCTTTGGATGTGGGCTACCGTATGTTAGCAACCATGAACCCTGAGCTTCAGAAGCAACATGAGTTGATGGATGCTTATGACATGCTTGAACATCTTAAAAAGTTGTTCGAGGGGCATACTCGGCAGGAGAGGTATGATACGAGCAAAGCATTGTATCATTGTAAGCAGGGTGAACGTGATCCAATCAGTCCACATGTTCTGAAGATGATTGGGTATATTGAGTACCTAGATAGGTTAGGCTTTCCACTTACTCAGGAGGCTCAAACTGATCTTGTCTTACAATCTCTGAACAATAGCTATTCTCAATTTGTCATGAATTACCTCATGAACGAGATTGAGAAACCACTTACTGAGTTGTTGAGCATGTTGAGAACTGCTAAAAACAACATGAAAAAGGCAGGACCCTCTCCCATATTGATGGTACAAAAGGGGAATGCTAAAGGAAATGGAAAGGGCAAAAAGAAAAAGATAGGATCTAAATCTGTCGCCAAATCCAAATCCAATAAGGCTTTGAAGCCTAAAGGTGGGATAGCTAAAGAAGGTAATTGTCACTTCTGTGGAAAGCCTGGACACTGAAAAAGGAATTGTCATGCTTACCTGGAAGATCTAAAGAAGAAGAAAGGAAGTGGGACTTCCGATTTAGGTATATATGTTATAAAAGTCAATTTATCTACTTCTACATCTTGGGTATTTGATACTGGATGTAGTTCTCACATTTGTGTAAATGTGCAGGAACTGTGAAGGAGTAGACCATTGGCTAAAGGCAAGGTGGACCTACGCGTTGGAAATGGAGCAAGAGTTGCTGCATTAGCTGTAGGAACTTACCATTTGTCTTTGCCCACTGGGCTAGCATTAGAACTTGAAGACTGTTATTATGTGTCAGCTATAAGCAAGAATATTATTTCTGTTTCTTGTTTGGACAAGAAGGGTTTTTCATTTATAATAAAGAACAACAGTTGTTTCTTTTATTTAAATGCAATGTGTTATGGAGTAGCACAATTGTTTAATGGTTTTTATGTTCTTGATTTACAAATGCCCATCTATAATATAAATATTAAACGGCTAAAATCGAAAGATTCTAATCCGACTTATCTCTGACATTGTCGTTTAGGCCACATTTGTGAGAAACGCATATCCAAACTCCATAAAGATGGGTATTTGGACTCATTTGATTTTGAATCATATGATGTATGCGAGTCTTGTTTGTTGGGAAAAATGACTAAAGCACCTTTCACTAGACACAGTTAATGGGTCAGCGATGTATTGGGCCTTATACATACTGATGTATGTGGACCCATGAATTCACAAGCTAGATTTGGATTTTATTACTTTATTACATTTACTGATGATTTCAGTAGATATGGATATGTGTATCTTATGAAACACAAATCCGAATCTTTTCAAAAGTTCAAAGAATTCAAAAATGAAGTACAAAACCAATTTGGCAAAAGTATAAAAGCCATCCGATCAGATCGAGGTGGTGAATACTTGAGCCAGGAATTTGATAATCTTCTTAAAGAGTGCGGTATTATATCACAACTCACTCCACCAGGAATACCACAATGGAATGGTGTGTCTGAAAGGAGGAATTGTACCTTGTTAGACATGGTACAATCCATGATGAGTCATGCAGATCTTCCGATAAGCTTCTGGGGTCACGCCCTAGAAACTGCTGCTTTTATACTTAACCGTGTTCCTACAAAGACGGTTCAAAAGATTCCATATAAGATGTGGACTGGGAAACATCCTAGTATGTCTTTTATGAAGATTTGGGGATGCGAAGCGTATGTAAAGCGTCTAACTTCCGACAAGCTCGGACCTAAATCAGATAAGTGTAATTTTGTGGGATACCCTAAAGAAACAAAAGGTATTATTTCTACAAACCTTCGGAGAACAAAGTGTTTGTTGCTCGCACTGGAGTTTTCCTAAAAAGAGAATTTTTCTCTAAAGAAAACAATGGGAGGCATGTAGAACTCGAAGAAATTCAAGTACCACAAAATACCAATGAACCTGAGATGGAACATAAGCAGGAGCCACAAGTTATTGTGGAAACTGAACCTCAAGTAACTCAAGCTCCACGTAGATCTGGTAGGACACACCATGAGCCTGAAAGATATTATGGATATCTTATCACTCAAAGTGGCGAAGTAATGCTCATAGATGATGATGAGCCTACTTCCTATCAAGAAGCTATAAACGGACCTCAGTCTGAGAAATGACTTGAAACCATGAAATCTGAGATGAACTCCATATATGCCAACCAAGTGTGGACTTTGGTTGACCCACCTGAAGAGGTAAAACCAATTGGGTCCAAGTGGGTTTTTAGGAAAAAAACTGACATGGATGGTAATGTACAAACCTATAAAGAGCGATTGGTAGCAAAAGGTTTCAAATAAGTTCAAGGTGTTGACTATGATGAGACTTTTTCTCCAGTAGCCATGGTTAAATCCATCAGGATATTATTTGTTATTGCAGCTTTTCATGACTATGAAATCTGGCAGATGGATGTCAAAACAGCTTTCCTTAATGGAAATCTGCTTGAGGATGTGTATATGACACAACCCGAGGGTTTTGTCACTACAAAGGATGCTGGAAAGGTATGTAAGCTACAAAGATCCATTTATGGATTAAAGCAAGCATCTCGGAGCTAGAATCTTCGTTTTGATGAAACAACCAAAGAGTTTGGCTTTATCAAGAATGAAGATGAACCTTATGTTACAAAAGGTTTAGTGGGAGTCATATTGTATTCCTAGTATTATATGTCGATGACATATTACTTATTGGGAATGACATTCCTTCCTTACAAGCAGTCAAAACATGGTTGGGAAAATATTTCTCCATGAAAGACTTGGGTGAAGCAACCTATATTCTAGGTATCAAGATCTATCGAGATAGATCGAGAAAGATGCTTGGCTTAAGTTAAAGTACATACATTGATAAAGTGTTGAAACGTTTCAACATGCAAGATGCTAAGAGAGGTTACATACCCATGTCACATGGAATAACGCTCTCTAAAGCTCAATATCCTAAATCACAAGATGATAAGGATCACATGAGTAAGATTCCTTATGTTTCGACAATTGGATGTATCATGTACGCAATGTTATGTACGCGTCCTGATGTTTCGTATGCTTTGAGCAAAACGAGCAGATACCAGTCAAATCCATGTTAATGTCACTGGACAGTAGTCAAGAATATCTTAAAATACATCAAAAGGACTAAGGATGCATTCTTGATATATGGAGGTGAAGAGGAACTGGCAGTAAAGGGTTACACTGATGCTAGTTTCCAAACTGACAACGATGACTTTAAGTCACAGTCAGGTTACGTGTTTTGCCTTAATGGTGGAGCTGTGAGCTGGAAGAGTTCAAAGCAAGAGACAGTTGTCGATTCTACAACAGAGGCTGAGTATATTGTTGCTTCCAATGCAGCAAAGGAGGCTGTATGGATAAACAAGTTCATTACTGAACTTGGTGTTGTTCCTTCTATTGTTGATCCAGTAGACCTCTACTGTGATAACAATGGTGCCACTGCACAATCGAAGGAACCTAGATCTAACCAACGATCCAAGCATATACTTAGGCGTTTTCATCTCATTCGAGAGAGGTGATGTACATATTTGCAGAATACCGACAGAAAAAAATGTTGCAGACCCACTGACCAAGGCTTTGTCGCAGCAGAAGCACAAAGGTCACATTATTGCTATTGTTATTAGATACATGAGTGATTGGGTCTAGTGCAAGTGGGAGATTGTTAGAGTGTATGCCCTAGTGGCCAATTATGTAATGATTGTGACACTATATTTATGTTATGTTTCGGTTAAATGATAATTTCTTTTATTATGTTTTATTTACTGCGTTATATAAATTTTAACATAATAAATGTCCTTAGAAGAATGATATTAATTATATGGATTCAAGTATGTGACTTGAATATGAGATATGTAATGTATCATTATTCTTAAATGTTCCTAGTCGAGTATCATTGTCAGTGGGACAACAATAATACATTGAGACTAGTATATGGATTAACTGATGGCCATATCTCATTGGTTATAAATATATACGAGATATATTAAGTTGATACATAGGTACTTGTTAGAGAACATTGTATTGGACAGACCCACCATGAGAATTCTACATGGAGCGTTATGCTATGTGTCATAAGTAATTCTCATAGTGACAATGATGTAATGGTCCTTAGACCTGAAGTCATGACATTTCTACATAAGGAGTTATGCGTTTTGACATTATCAAAAGTCACCTTTAACCGGGTGGACGATAAATGTGATTGTTGGATGCATAATGAGTTATGTGTGAAATGGGAATGATGTAGATGGAATTTAACCCTCCTATAAATTAGGGGTGATATCAATAGGCCTCTTGATTGAGTGAGACTATGAAATGCATGGCCATGCTCAAATAGAGATTTGTTTCATATAGTTTACTCATTGATCAAGAAAACTAAGATTAAATTATGAAGAGGATGACACATCCATGCCTTGAATTTAATCTTAGATATCATGGTTAAAAGGATTAAGTTACATTGAAACATTGGTCACGAAAGGTAACGTCCAATCTATGACTTCATAATTACTTGGGTAACAGTGATGTATTACTAGATGCCACTCACTGTTTATAATTTTATAATATGATTTAAAATTATTGTCAACATAATAATAACCTACATGGTCACACACAAAGAACACTCGTCAAGCAGATATAATTTAAATGTCAATGATTTTAATATATCAATAAGATTGATTTAATTAAATCATGGCTTTAAATTATATATATATATATATGTAATATGTATGAAGTAGAGTCTTTTGGAAGTAAATACGAATACGAATATATATTTATTTGTACATATATATATTAATTAAGTGAGACTTGATTAAATATATATCTAATAAATCTAAAATTCAGATTTTAATTCTCCTAATTAGATTAGGTTTTGGAATTACTCTATAAAAGGCTATATATATATATATGATATATCAGCTATTCTCTCTAACTAACGCTTCACGTATTCTAAGAACCTTAGCCGCTCATAAGAGAGAGACTAGAGTTAAGAGAGATAGAGGGAAAAAAGAGAGATACAGATCATACATCTATCTAGTACTGTAACTCTCCTTGTTCGGATTGTAAGACAGTTCGTGGGTGTTCGTGTAGATACCGTAGAGACGTTGTCCAGTTGGATTGCATTAAAGATTTAGAGACGATCAACACCTTCACCAAAGCTTCAGATTCGCACTTTTAATCGGTAAAATCTTAAACTATCTGTATTAAATTATTTCGCATAGATCCTCGGGTTTAGGTTTCGTTTTGTTTTTTTTTTAATCGTATTTTTTCGCTGCGTTTTATCCTACAAAACCTAACAACAAAAAGGAGGTCCCAAATAATCACAGGACTCACACTCCTCTTCTCAATTAACAACAACATTAGATTGCTCAAATATTGGAAGATAATTCACAAATTCCTCCTCCATTCTCCTTAAACACTTACCTACAACGTCTTGTATTTCGCACACTTCATATATGCTTCATAAGTTGCCTGCTATCCCATCAAAATTGTTAGCAACCTCAACATTGTTTAATGTATATAATAAATATTAAAGGTAGTTTAGGTAGTTTAGTTATATAATTGTTTCATTGTTATATATATTGTAAAACTCCAATTTTAAGGTTAATTCAGAAATTCAGAAGTTCCAAAAACTCTAAGTTTTCATGGCATCAGAGCATGGTTAATCTAGTTCATAATTTTTCAACCGATTGATTCATTTTTTCTGTTCTAATCTGATGTTGGCTTTCCGATTCTTTCTCTAATAAAGTCTATAATTGTTCTCCTTCCTCTTCTATTTGTTTCCTTGCATTCTGTATTTCGGTTATTGTCATAACTGGAAAAAAAGATGATTCTCTTCAAGACATTAGTATTCAATTGAAAGGACAAAATTATTCCTATTGGAGTTATGTGTTGAAAATTTATCTTAAAGGAAAACGAATGTGGGGTTATGTTTCTGGAGTTTTAACTAATCCAGTAAATGTCAAGGATAAAAAATATGTTGAAAAGTTAGAGACTTGGGATGCAAACATTTCAAAGATAATTACTTGGATTAATTACTCTGTGGCACAGTCAATAGGCATTCAGTTAGCAAAATATGAATCTGTAAAGGAAGTCTGGGATTATTTGGAACGGTTGTATACACAATCAAATTTCACAAAACAGTATCAATTAGAGATTGATATTCGTGCTCTTCAACAAAATAATATGAGTATTTAAGAATTTTATTCTGCCATATCTAATTTGTGGAATTAATTGGCTCTGACCGAATCTGGAGAATTACGAGTTTGTCAACCATATATTACTCATAGAGAAGAACAATGTTTAGTTTAATTTTTGATGGCCCTCCGGTCTAATTTTGAGGGACTTCGTGGAACAATCTTGCATCATACTCCTCTTCCAATAGTTGACTCCACAGTTAATGACCTATTGGTTGAAGAAATCTTTCTTCATTCTCAATCTAATAAGGGAACCTTGCAGCAAACCTCTTTTATTGATACTCCTCAACAAAATGGGGTTGCTGAAAGGAAACATTGCCACATTGTTGAAACTGTCCATTCCCTTCTCCTGTCAGCCTCTATTCCTAGTGAGTTTTGGGGGAAAGCTATACTCACAACCACTTATCTTATTAATAGAATTCTATCATTTGTGACTTCTGGTTTGTTTCCTTTTGAAAAATTATTTGGTCAATCTCTTGATTACTCCACTTTGAGAGTTTTTGGTTCCACTTGCTTTGTTCTTCTTTCTCATGCAGATCGTAGTAAATTATCTTCTCGTTCAGCATTATGTGTTTTTCTTGGTTATGGTGCAGGTCAAAAGGGGTATCGTTGTTATGATCCTGTTGCTCAAAAAGTATATGTCTCTCGTCATGTTGTATTTTTTGAGCACATTTCATATTACTCTATTCCATCTAAAACGCATAATCTTACACAATCAGATATTATTTGCATTGATCTTTTTGATACATCAAATTATGTAAGTTCTACTGATCCAAAAGTCCTTCCTACTCCTGTTGCTTCCTAAGAATTTCCTGTCATCGCAGATCCTATACCTCTACCACTATCTCCACCTCGTTATCCTCAATGGGTTCCTAAGTCTACTCAATTACTAGACTTTGTCTATTCTAATTACTCGAATAATTTTGCTTCTTTCTTAGCATCTGTTCCTAATTTGTCTGAGCCTTCTTCCTATAGAGAGGCAGTTCTTGATCCTCTTTGGCAGGAAGCTATGAATGAAGAACTATCTGCTTTTTATAGGATACATACTTGGGATCTTATCTCTCTTCCCCCAAGTAAATGTGCTATTGGTTCGTTGGGTGTATAAAATTAAGACCAAGGCTGATGGGTCTATAGAGCGATATAAAGCTCGATTGCTTGTTAAGGGGTTTTCTCAAGAGTATGGGATGGATTATGAGGAAACATTTGCTCCCGTTACCAAAATGACTACTGTTTGTACTCTCATTGCAGTTGCATCTGTTCGTCAATGGCATATATCTCAGTTGGATGTTAAGAATTCCTTCTTAAATGGTGATCTTTGTGAAGAAGTTTATATTGTTCCTCCACCAGGTGTTCCACATGTTCCTAGTCAAGTCTGCAAACTCAAGAAAGCTCTTTATGGTCTTAAACAGGCTCCTCGTGCTTGGTTTGAAAAATTTTCTGTTGTCATTACATCTTTAGGATTCCATCCCAGTCCACATGACTCTACTTTGTTTGTTAGGTGCACTTCTCGTGGTCATATCATACTTTCTTTATATGTTGATGACATGATTATTAGTGGAGATGATCTTGATGGGATTGAACAGTTAAAATTACAGTTTGCCACACAATTTGAGATGAAAGTTTTAGGTCCTTTGCGGTACTTTGTAGGAATTAAGTTTGCATACTCTCCACGTGGATATCTTCTTTTTCAATCCAAATACATTGCTACTATCCTTGAAAATGTGCAAATATCTGACACTTGGACAAGTGAGACACCTCTTAAGGTTAATGCCAGATATACCTCCTCAGATGGTTTTATGTTGTCAAATCCCACTAGGTATCATACTATTATGGGCAGCTTGGTTTATCTCACGATCACTAGACCTGATATTGCTCATAGTGTACATGTTGTCAGTCAGTTTGATACTTCTCCTACTTCTGTGCATTAGGCAGCTATTCTGCATATCCTTCGTTGTCTTGGTGGGACTCAATTTCAGAGTCTTTTGTTTCCTCCTTCCTCCTTATTAGAGTTGTGTGCTTATTTAGATGCTGATTGGGGTGGTAATCAAACCGATTGTAAATCCATCACAGGATTTTGTACTTTCCTAGGAGATTCACTCATTTCTTGGAGGAGTAAAAAACAAGATATTGTCTCTCGCTCTTCCACAGAAGCTGAGTATCGTGCTATGGCCTTTACTACTACAGAATTGTATGGTTGTGTTGGCTTCTTGCTGATATGGGTGTTTCTCTTGTTGGACCTACTCCTATGTATTGTGACAACAAGAGTGCTATTTAGATTGCTCGCAACTCTGTCTTTCATGAAAGCACCAAACATATTGAAATTGATTGTCATTTCACTCATCATCATTACGATCATAAACCCATTACCTTGCAATTTGTTTCTTCTTCTATGCAGATTACTGATCTTTTTACAAATTCTTTTTTTATCCAACGGTTTCATTTCTTAGTTCACAAACTCTCAATGGTTTATCTTGATACATTATGAGTTTGAGAGGGGATGTTAAATGTACATAATAAATATTAAGGGTAGTTTAGATAGTTTAGTTTTATAATTGTTTCCTTATTATATATATTGTAAAATTTCAGTTTTAAGGTTAATTCAGAAATTCAAAAGTTCCAAAAACCATAAGTTTTCATAATATATCCATACTACTTTCATGGCCATGACCGTGGATACGGCTACCAAGGCTATGATACCAACTGATGCAAGACGACAAGGGGTTATATTCAATGTTCCAACGCAGATGTATAATTGAGAAAGTATAACTGTCAAATGAATGGTAAGAGCTTTCCGTTGGAATCGTTGAATCAACTATGTAGATGATTTTTCATTCCGATTGGGGGTGGAGGGTGTTGGGGGGTTTGGGGGCGTTGGCGGGAGGATGGTAATCAACATATCCAATAGATAATGGAATGGAAGGACTCAAATGCCCTCACACCATCACAACCTCTAGCAGCATTAAGACTACCTCGTGTCGCTGTCACTACCATCAAAGCCACCATATCCGATTATTGCAAAAGTCCCCCTCCCAATTCGAGTATAACCACCTTTTGTCTATCAAAAGAAAAATAGAAATGAAAATAACATAATGCATAGGGAAAGAGGGGAAATCTATGGAAAAAGACGGTGTGGGTAGGTTGAGGCTAAGTAAGGGTGCGTAGTAGGGCAAATGTGAGCTTTGGGTGGGATTGTGTTTGGTGTATATAATATGTACATATAATTTACATGTTTCAATTATTTGTTTATTTCAAGGTTGTTTTAGTCATCTAGCGTAACTTTTTTCCATTCCTACACTTTTTCATTTATGGTACCAAAGATCATTCCATTCCATCTTAAAATTATTCTGTTACAACAGCTCGTAAAGGTTAACATTGTTTATGCTAATATATGTCGAATAAAGTCATTTTAAGCAAGAAGTTTTTATCTCCTCAGACATTACATCCCGCTAAATACCAATAAGAATTTTCACACTTTGAATTCTTTTATATATTTATTTAGCAAAAAGAAAATTCTTTTATATATTTGGATTTTGTCAAACATTACTAGATGGAATCATCGAAGATCAGAATGTTAAAATGTTTCCATTGCATAAAACATAAAAAAGGAAAAAAGAACAAAAAAAAGGCCAAAAGACATTTAAGATACTTTTAAGTACTAGTGGCTCGTAATAATCTCACCAATATCAATTGTATATAAGGCTTTTGGAAACAAATTTTGCTCTAAAAGATACAATATTATAGATGGATAGAACATTACAAAACATGAAGATTTTCTTCAAAAAAGAACAAAAATTTCTTTACAAAATATATATTCAACTTACATGATTAGAAAACAATGATGCACCTCATGAAAAGTTATGGAAAAAAAAATTCACTTAAACTCACCACAAAGTCACCTCCACACCCATTAGATAGAGCAACCACAAAAGCTAGATCACTTGACTAAAAAACAAGGCTTGCAGGCAAAATAAAAACCAGCTGAAGATAAACACCTACATTATGAACTTAACCCACCAATCTTTACCAGAGAAGTTTATATAGAGAGAGGGTCTCTGTAGCTAGGACATATCTAGCTTGGGATTTATGTTTTCCTAATTTGGCATCAAGGGGGGTTTGACACATATTAGGAGTCAAATCATGCTAAGAGTTAATACTAATAAATAAAAGAGGCAATGACATTATTACAGAGCCATTGGAATCTTACATCAATAGCAATCTGTTACCTTGAGGTTATGGGTTAGCTCTATTGGAAAGAGGACATCTTTAGGTCGAGGGATCAAACTTTGTGGGGAGAGAGTTGGCGTATTGTTAGGATTTAATCTTTTTTCCGATCAAAATTGTTTACCTTTACAACGCTATGGCTCAATTAATTACTGTATATTGTTTTGATATTGTAGGGTTTATACGGCTGCATTGCACAATCATAACCCTATCTTTCCTATTTTAGGAGAGGGTTGGAGATAGCGAGGGTGAGGCAAGCTTGTGTGCATTCCATGAGCTTGAAGGAACAGACCAAGGGAAAAGCTGCAACTATAATTTTGAGTAGTATTCATATAGGGAGGAAAGTTCTGGAAAGGAACAGCACCTTATTTATTGACCTACGAAATTGTTTAGTAGAAATTGATCTTCAATGTTTCAACATAAATTTGAAAATCAAGTGAGAGGGCAGCTGTGAACATCACTAAGAGAATTCATGAGATGCATTCATCGAGAAGTCAATTTATTGGGCATTTGTTAAACACTACGGAAGCGAGATAAACGAATATATAATTAATCATCTCTTTCCAATGTAAAGGTGTGAAAGAGTGCAACTAAACTGTCAAGTGCCAAAAGGTGCATTTGTACTATTATATGAATAACATCTCAAAACACAGAATTGAACCACTCAATTATTTTGTTATACAAAATGTCAAAAGGAATTGGACTTTTGAAGAAACCGTTAGAAGACCCAACAAAGGAATTCTAACCTTGGAAATTCTATAGATGTCATCCTCTTCTATAACAATTTGAATTTAAAACAAAAACGAGTACAAACTAAAGTAAGGGAAAGATATGTACCTATCTTTCTGTAACAACAGTTGTATCAGCGGAGCGATTGCATAAGAAGTTGATTGTCTTTTGCAAATGCATAGAATCGATATAATTTCCCTCATTTTTCAGTTTCAAAAACTTCAAATTGAGGAAAGAAGGAAGATGCTCCAGCAAATCAGGAACCTGACAAAGAACCTGTTGATATTGATGTAGAGCGTTCATCAAAATGGGTGATATTTACCTCTAGCCAAGTATTTGACATTGCAAAATGCCTAAAGCAGAAACTGAGAGACGAACGGTTTCATAAAATTACACATACCTTGAGAACATCAAAAGAAGAAATATTGACAAATTTCGGATTGCTAAGGTTCTCAAGCATTTCAACAAGTAAGAGAGCTCGCTCCTCCATAGATAAAAAAAAATTCACCAACAAGACCCCCAACACGTGCTACCTTGAGTGAACAAACATCTTCAAAGCAAAAGCTGATAGGAAGATAGCAGTTAAGATTGAAATGTGATAGGTTGGGTGCTCTTATAACCAACTTAGCTCCACATCTCCGATATTCATCAAATGTCAAAATTTTGACAGTAGGACATACTATGTGAAGAATGGTTAAATTTTGAATCTTACAGGTAGGGACCAATGTGAGTTCCTCACGGTTTGCACATCCCGAGAAAGAAACAGTACAGACGTTATTCCCTTCATCAGATAATGGAAATGATATGTACTCAAGTTTCAGTTTGGTCAATTTAGGGAAAACGGAACATGTTGGCACTTTCAAAAACATGTTATCATAAAAACCACATCTATTATGAAGCTTAAGAGAGACAATTGACTGATAATCAAGTAACCTGAATTCCAAAAATTCCTTAATCTTTGCTATAGAACCTGAAACATTGAGGTGTTCCACTTTCTGGGCAATTGCAAACTTGAAAACCTTGCGGAGGGAATAGCTACTGCCTCCTCTTCGGGTATAAGTGAGGGAAGAAACTTTGGTGGCAGTGTCATGGCAATTGAGTACATGGACTACAAATTTATCAAATGTTGTCAGTTTCAGAAATTCGAAGCTGTCAAATTTGAGAGAAGTGAGGAAGGTCCACAGGCTTATGAACCGAGTGGATAATACACATGTTTGAACTGCGTATTTGGTGTCCATTAGAGAGAGGATGTGAAGGAGAAGTGATTCCGGCAAGTTACTTAACCTGTCCATCTCTGATTTCTCACGCTTAGAAGGAGAAGCATCCATTTTTCCCTGAATTTCACAAACCCTAATTCCTAGGAATTGACAAATTTATATCCCGTTTGCATAAGTTTCTCCGCCCTTCCTTCTTTCTTTCAGCTTTTCTTGTGGGTATTCCTAATACATATTTTGTTTTCCATTCATAAATGATTTGAAATTGTATTCTGTAAGTAAATGTATTTGACGATAATTCTATTTAAGGTACAATATATGTAGGTTATCAATGTATATAATGTGTAATTTAAAAGTCGGACATAATTTTTTACCAGAAATAACACTTCTCCGCCCTTCCATTTTTTTTTTTGGGTGGCTTGAAACAAGCGTCCAAACAATTATATTTTGTTCGAACTTGAACTTCCCAAGTTAACATTAATGCCTTGATGTGACGTTGAGATTTATATTTTCAAACAGCTTTTCTTTTGGGTAATCCTAAAAAATATTTTGTTTGTCAATCCTGAATGATTTGAAATTGTATTAGGCAAGTAAAAGTATTTAACCTCGGTTCTATTTAAAGTAAAAAAAATCTAGGTTATGAATGTCTACAATATATAATTTAACGGCCAAGATATAATTTATTATAGGAAACAACACTTCACCCCATGGTAAAAACCTACTAATCTCAACAATGCCTGTGAGAACCCAGAATTTTAAATAAAAGGAAGATTAAAGAAATTCTAAACATTATTGCATTGCCAAAATATATTAGAAATGCTAAAAACGAAGTTCCGTACAAAATGATATGAACTGCGCACTTTTCTTTATCCGCGTTTTTATCCGAAGATTTGCAAAACTATATGTGATTTAACTAGTGTGTCATCACAATCACGATGACCAGATTCTTAATCAAGACTTGATGAAGGTCATACCTAGTTTCATAGTTAAGTCTAATCAAGAGTTGTTAGAGACTTGTTAATTCTACCCAAAGTACAGAAGTTCTTAAAAACTTATGCCATAAGCTATCATTTTCATTTTTCTTTAAATCCTTCTGTTATACTCTATATATGCATACATAAGCCACCAATTACACACACAAAAGACATTACAACACATTTAAATACTCTACACTTGTTCATTATCTGAATTGGTAAAGGAGAAATGGAGGAAACTAAGACACAGCTACATCCTACACAAACTATTTTGTGAGGTAAATGACCTTCACCAAGCTCGTTTAATTCTGTCATCACCTTGCATGAAATTAAACTAGACATACCAAGGATCATGTAGCTTCAAACGAAATCAGTTTGAACTTAAAATGGGAAAATGTTGAGCTTTTAAAGTCAATGAATGTTAAAAATAGTATATGTTAGTATCATAGTCTGCTATTTTAATATAATCTTAGATAGCAAATGAGTTTTACAAACCGATTAAGGCTTCTTAAAGTAGACTTCTAGAACTTCGATTCGGTAGGTCATAATAAAATTTTGACCAAGAAATGAAAAAGAATCGAACAGAAAGGTTAAGGTAAAATCTTGAGTTTTAAAAAGGTACAGTCGAGCTACTCTTTTATGTTAGGAATTAAGGCATTTGATGATGATGTATAACACTTAGAATTGTTAGAGTTTGTAATTGTACTGAAACTGAAATTGCAGCTAGTTTTGTCCAAGTATTATCCCCAAACAGTATAAATTGTTCATCAATGGATAATAGACAAATCAGTGGAAGTTATCCTCTGATAGTGTAAAATGCACATCAGAAGATAACTCAAAAGATAATTCATCATAGTAATCATAAGAGGATAATCTTCAGTAACTACAGAATCTGAACTTGAAAATTCTGCAACAGCAGTTGATGAACTAAGATTCAAGATTGATGAACTGAACTTGTATTGAACTGAGATTGAAGATTTAACTAAACTGAACTTTAGGATTGCTGGAGGAACTAAACTTAAAATAGTTGAACTGTAGCAGTGGATAAAGATGTTCATCAGTGAATAAGTCATCAACAGATAATTTCTTCATTAGCAGATAAATATGTATCAAAGGATAATTTCTTCATCACAAGATAAATTCTTCATCAGCTGACATTGATGATGACATATGACTGACAACAAGAACTCCTAATATGCATCAGAGTCTAAACAACCATCAAAGACTACAATTAACTCATCAGAGACTAAATGGTCATCAAAGGATAGATGATCATCATCAGATATTCAAGATGACATATGGCTGACTGCAACAGTCCACTAACTCAGTTAGGACTGTGAAATTAAAAAAAAAAAGGTGGTTCAATAAAGAGAGATTGACTACCAAAGAAAAACTTCAAGAAGATAAGTTATACAAATACACAACAGGTGTATAAAGCTGTAGTCTATAAACTGCAAAGATAACTTATACAAACATGAAGAGCAAAATAAGGAAGTTGTTTCAATAAGAACCAAAGAAGCTAAAAGAGATAAGTTATAAAAATACCAATGCTACAGAGATAGCTTATCCTAAGAGCTCTAAAGAATAAAATAAGGGAGCTAGTGTAATAAGAAGAGAGTGTGTACCAGAGAAGTTATATAATAGATCGACGTTTAAGAAAGGTCATGCAAAAGAGAAGTTATATGACAGAGTTACAGTTAGCAAAGAACATCAGAGATGTTTTCAGAGGCAACTTAAAGAAAAAGCTTGGAGAACAAGGGAATTCTGTCTATAAATAGAGACACAAAGCAGCTAAGGTAAAATACATCTATGAATACACATCTCAGAACATAAAGCGAAGTTATAATTCATTTACAGAAAGAGAGAAATTGTATCAAAAGATATACAAAGAAAAATATTGAGAGAGATATAAAGAGAGTAGCAAGTCATTTGAACTTGAGAAGCTAGAAATCATTTTCTAGACTACAATTGTTCTTCTTTGAATAGAGTTCTTAGAAGCTAGTCATCTACACCAGTAAGTTTTTGTAATCTTTCATTGATTAATAAAAGTTCCGAAGTATTTGTCATATATTATATTCTTTCAATTCCACAAGTTTCAATACAGTATATTCACTCAGCTCACAAAATTTAGAAGAATTTTGCGATTTGTATTCAACACCCTTCTACAAACCATCTACTTTGGGGCAAACACTTTAAAATCTAAACATCACTAGCAATTTTGTGCTATGAGGACTCACTAGAATTATTTTTGCACCCTCTAGCCTCAAATTGTGTACTAACTAAGAAAGTTCAACCTCTAAATCTTCATCAGAAGATATTCTAACCTTTCATCAGAGGATAATGCTTCTTGCTCGGAGGATAATTTTTCTTCTTCCTTAAAGGATAATTTTTCTTCTTCCTCGTATGATAATTTTTCTTACTCGGAGGATAATTTTTCTTCTTCCTCGAAGGATAATTTTTTCTTCCTCGGAGGATAATTTTTTCTTCCTCGAAAGATAATTTTTCTTCATCAAAGGATATTTCAAATCCTTCATCAGAAGATATTTTTATGCTTTCGTAATACTTTTCATCCTTCGTCGGTGGATAATTTTAAGCCTTTATCGGGGGATATTTCTAAGCCTTTACGAGCAGATATTCCATAAGTCGATAATTCTTCAGCCCTATTTAAGGGATAAATGTAGAAGTTGACCAGCCTTTTACCTTTCAAGATTAAGTGAGTAAAGTGACGAGACCTAAGAGGTGTTTATACCATATCTTCGGAGCACTCTGTACACCCACTATAGAGAGTATTTTCAAATTTGAACACAGTCATCAATAAGAGAGAACACACTTGGTATCGTTTAAACCAGTTAGTGCAATATTAAGAGGGGTATAAGTACACCCTATGCACTTCAATCAATGATGGAAGACTCACGTAAGCATTATGATTACATTTTCAGCGTAAACTGAATCAAAGAAGTAAGGTAAAGCTAACCACAAAATCACACAAGTATATATTCATTTTGATATTTATTGCAAGTATATATTCATTTTGATATTTATTGCAAGTATATATATTCACTCATCTTTATTCCAGTAATACACATGATCATTGTTTCAATATATGTAAGTTACCAGGATTTACTTACTTTAAATTGTTTTCATATATTTGTATGTTATGCTTTAGTTTCTGCTAGCATAATTTTGATTGTACATCTACGGATATAATTGAATTTTGATTATCATATTACTCCTTGATGTTATATCAGTACAATGAATAAGAATGAATTGCCCCCTATGGGGTCATGCCACATGGTTGCTAGAGGAAGGAAAGGTGAAGATTCCAATTGAACACCTAACTTAAAGGTTTTATAGTGACTATGTACGTTCACAAAAGAAGAATTATGTCATCACATCCTAGCCAATTGTTACGTTGCAATTAGTAGTCTGACGGGAAATGTGCTCCAGCGGACAAACTTATTGAATCATGTATTACTTCTATGAGGGTTTCTTTTAGAATATCATCAAGGACCTCAAAGTTATTTTCTCAATTTCTAAAGGTTTTGACAACGAAGTTGTCATACCTCACAAATAGTTTGAACCTTTTTTACGTTTCAAACCCACAATACATGTTTATGTACTTGTTGAGCGTAAATCGTTCATTCTTGTTATTATTAAATATTTTACAGATGACAAAGGCAAAGTAAAGATGTACGTGTAGAAAGTTTTTGTGAGTCAGTTGTGGATAATTGTGACAAGAAGAAGAGGACAGGGGACGTAAGAGTATACTTAAAATTGTAAGTCCTACGGGTCATATCTATTTTCTGATGTAACGTAAAATACTTTGATGTTTTGTAATAGTTTTCGAATAATAGTTTATTTGTTCCCTTTCTTTAAGTATGGATGTTTATATTGTTATCTATTTTCAATGATTGACGGTGCCCTCGCCCATTATGGAATTTTGGGGCCTTTACAATGCCTATACTGTAGTAGAACTACTGATACTTTCTCTTGGTTGCACTCCGACCCTGTGGTGTGACAACTTGGGAGCGACATACCGAGCTTCGAATCCAGAACTTCATGCTTGGACCAAACACATTGACATTGACTTTCCTTTGTCTAAGATATGGTAGGATCTAAACATATAATTCTTAGCTTTATTTCCTGTTGTGAGACTATTGCAGATGCTCTTACGAAGGCTATATCTACCAGCAGTTTTGTGATAACCGACACAAGCTCAAAGTTATGTTAAGCCTCCCCTTCGGCTTGCAGGGGTGGGGTGGAGGGAGGGAGCATATTAGCTCCTTTACTTAGTTATTTTGGATAAGTGTAGTTTGGAGTAATCATCATGTCACCAGTTGTATATTTATCACTACCATGTCTTTTTACTTGATGTGTTTATCTTTGTAACAGACACCATATGTGAGAACCCCAATTATAAAATGATAATATATATTCTATTTTGTCAAAGGATGATAAGTGATGAGGTGAGTTTATTAAGAATTTTACTACGTACATAACAAGTTAAGAGAAATGAACATTTTAAAGATAACTAGACACTAAAGGAAGTGAAAAATTATTAAATGATTAAGCACACAATTTATAAACAAACAAGGCATTATATTAGAGAGTTGTACACTAAGTGTAACAAACTTCTGAAAATGGTGGTCCAAATACTACTAGCAAAGCAAACAAATTGAAAAATAAAACAATAAGTCTCCTAATGAGACAATACATACATTGTACTAACAATTAATGATGGAAATGGGTACAATGGGGTACATTAACCCATTGACATAACTATAACAATAACTCAGTGAATATATCGAGTAGTATTTTTCTTATTTTCTACATTATTTAAGTAGTTTATAGTTTTGGTTTCTCACACCAAGTCTCCACCAAAATCACTGTATGGGTATCCAATTAATCTAGAATCTTGAGAATTTATTGTTCTACCTTTGACTTTTCTCAAAATTCTTTTTGCTGCAATGAAGTAGATCAAATTTAAATAAAATGTAAAATTTTCAAAAAAATAAAAAATATCATAAAAGGTGACCTAACACACCTTGTAACTTGTCAAGTGGCCACTCCCGAAATAATAAAATGATTTGTAGATTTTTGTCGTTCTCCATAAAAAATAAAATTAAAAAAAAGCCTCGAATTGTTGAATTAACGTGAGAAATAAAAAATAACACTTTTCAAAAATAAAAGAAATGAATTGATTTCAAAAGATAAAATTGTCTCACGTACTTAAATTTTCGAAACTTGCCGAGCGCGACAAACCAAATTTAATACGTTTCCTTTAACTTACTTTACCTAGAGTAAAACTATTACTCTACTTTCTAATCAGAAGTTGTTTGGCTTTTTCGACAGATCAACTTTTTTATATTTTAAGTATTTTATTTGTAGCCAAATTTTTATTTATATTAATTCTCATTTAAAATATTTTTAATTATTAATTTGTTTAAAAATTAAAGAAAATATTTAACATATAAAAATATTTAACTAAAATTATGTGTAAAAAATTAAACAACTCTAAATAATATTTAGGAAAGGAGGGAAATATCCAATACTTTTCTCTCAAATTGAAGAAAATATAATTACAATTAAAATGACGGAAAAATGAAAAAAGAATTGAAATTAAACAAGTAGTTTGGTACCGAAAAGAGGTACGCAAATTATCCCAAAAATTAAAGTGTGGAACCGTTCGTTTTAAGCAAACCTGAGCCGATGAGAAGATCGGACGAGGCGACCAACACAACACCGATTAAACAGATTAATTGATCGATTGGGGATTAGGGTTCGAGAAATTCGGGGAAAATGGCTTCTTCTCCTTCGAAGCGTAATAAATCAGAGATCGACAGATTGAGTAGCTTGCCGGAATCTCTCCTTCTTCACATCTTCTCTTTGATGGATACGAAATTTGCAGTTGAGACATGCGTATTGTCGTCTCGATTCCAGGGCCTGTGGACTTTCATCTCCCTCTTACATTGGACAACGTCGTATTTCGCAAGATGACTTCCTTCAACAAGTTCGTATCTACGTTACTCGAACTCCATGATCATGACTCTCATGTCAGTCTCTTCGCTCCCTCCACCTCGAAGAAATGAATCCAAGTTGCTCTGAGATTATGAGATGGCCAACAACTTTGATTTTGCCGTCCTTAACAACACTGGATATACTGCCGACGAGCTTGTGTTTTTGATGATGTTTCTTCTCTAGAGATAGCACATATTGGGGGTTTTGTATCTTCTTATTTATCTAAGCATAAGCTTGCCCGTTTGCTTATTAAAATGCTCCAGAATCTCTGTGATACAAAGTGTCTCATAATTTCATGTGACGACCTTCTCAAGGTAAGAATATACACATTTCCAATTGTAATTTCTTTCACAACATCATTATATCTTTTAGTCTTTCTTTTTTTGAATGTCTCTGCTTTTGATGAACTTTGTGTCATGGGGTGCAGGTTCTTTCTCGGTTTCCTGATCTGCTGGAGCATCTCCCTTCTCGCTTTTTCAATTTGAAGTCTTTGAGACTGAGAGTTCCTAATAGTACTATCAAATCAAAATGTCTAGAAGAAGTAATCCACTTCTTATGCAATTGCTCTACAGATACAGCTGTTGTTGTGGAAAACTTGGGTATTTCCTACCTTATTTAACCTTATAGTTTCTTTTCTCTTTATTCTTGTTATTATTTGTATTCCCTGATTAATTGCTTCGATAGGTAGATGTCATGTTCATATAAAAGAAGAATGTTTTTATTTTATTTCACAACTGCAAGTATTTGGATGTGTATAACTGACTGGTTAGTAACTTTGGAAATATTCATTTATTAAGTTGACAGTTTTGTTGCTCTCTTTTAGAACTTTATATGAGGAGAGTCAATGTGCACCTCATCAACTGTCGGACGAAAATTCTGTCTCACCTAATTCTTAATTTGACTTCTTGTTGAAAGATTATGTCAACTCAAATCTCTTCTCTTTTGTAATCAACAATAAGGCCTTATGAGTATCATCCTTCTGTACTTTTAAATCTGTATCTGCTGCCTTTTACTTATTTTATTTGACATTCCTAGTAACCTGTCGCAATCGTTTGTGGCTTACCTACCCTTCCCCTCTCCCCTGCCCCATGGTACCAAACCAAAGAGAAATACCACCTGACATGAATTTTCTGAATTGGGCTTCAGAGAAGCTTGTTAAGTTTGTCTTAAGCTAAACCTAAGTCTCCAGTTATTTTGGCATCAAACCACATAATAAAAGTCAAACACATATACTGGGTTTTTGTTAACCTTTTCTCATGAGGTCATCTATCTCTTATTGGTCCATTGTTAAAGTTGTATGTTGGTCTTTCTTTGTGCGTTAAATTTGATGATTTTGACAGCTTGGACTATCTGCTCTCTCGTGCTATATTAAAGTCATGCAAGGATAAAGTTTGCATTAATATTTATTGGTTGATCATTACTAAGTAATATGGTTCACAGGAATAGGGTTGTGTTTATAATGTTTCCTGTGATCTTTGAGGGGTTTAAAATCCTGTATCTGACTCTCTGGTCTTTTAAGGTCCTGAAAATTCATATATTAATTTTACTTTTTCAATTAAAAATTCTCTATTAAGGAAGTTACGTATCATCATTTGCACCATGTTGGTATGCTACTCGATGAAAAAATGAAATAGTTACTTGTATAATATATGGTATCACTTATATTGGTGGAATTGGAGGCTGAATACCGATTTAAATGATTAGATCGTATAAATTTATTTATTTATTAGGGTTAGATTTGTAGTTCAGTCATGTGTGTCCTTGGCTAGATTTAAACAACTGCTGAACTTGCCTGCCCTGTCTTAGATACAGTGATCATTTCTGTGCACTGTCTATATTTAAAGAATTCGTGTCTCACTCAATTGTTATACTCTTTTATGGGCTGTTATTTTCAATGATCTATAATGACCAAAGAGGACAACATATGAAACCCATATCTAAATTTTTATTTTTGCAGTTGCACATCAAACTTAACATTTGAGAGTTTCTGATCCTTCTATTGCAATTAGGGATTTTCAAATTTTGAATGATAGAAATATATCTCTAATTTTGGACCTAAATTTTGAAATGGGTGGAGTACTTCTCTAGAGGTAGCACAAATTGGAGGTGGTTTTCAAGCATATTTGGTTCATCAACAACTTATAAGCATGAGCTTGCACATGTTTGCTCATTGAAACACTCCAGAAACTCTATAGTCTAGAATTTGTCAAAATTCATCTGTTGACTTTTCCAGGTTGAATATTATCTTATAATGTATTATCTATACTTGTGAATCTACTAGCTATTGGAAAAATCCAACCTTATGATTTGAGAGTATTAAATAATAGAGGGGTCTATAAAGTGTGTCATCTTTTTGTGGTTTATAACATGATTAGTTCAACCATGTAAAGTTAGAACATTTTCGAGGGCTAAATTTTATGTCTACAAAAAGCATGTAAATGAACACGAAGTAATTCAAAAAATTCATGTGTTGTTTTGTTTTCGCATGCTCTGTCAGTTCATACAATTAGATTTTTATATAATATTTTGGAGACCAAAACATATTACGAGCGGGTAGGATTACAAAATGTTTCATTTTCCCTATATATAAACAAACAGAAATTAATTAAAGAGCGGAATACTTGGAACACTTTCTCATGGTAAATTTTCTTGGGGTAACAATTTGTTTATCTTTTTTTGTGTAGCATATATTAGTGATAAGTCATACCTTCATACTAGGGACTGTTTTAGCTTTTGGAGAAGTTTTAATCTCATTATCTGCTGGTTCTTTCAGAGGCTCCTAGTTCACTGAACTAGCTCCCTTCTTTTCCACAATTTGGAGTCCTTGAAAACTTATGGTACAATGGAGGATGCTCTTTGGTCGTGCTTCAAGAGTAATCTGCTAATTCTAAAATGCCGTCATTGTGGTTAGTAATGAAGCTTCACAATTGTATCACCTTGTTAGTGAGTAGCTCTTCTGACATAGCTGTTGTGCATTGTAGTTTTAGCTGTGCTATTTTCTAGTTCTTATCTTGTGAGATCAACTCAGACTTGGATAATATTTTGTTGAATATTCCTTTGTTTCTGAACACTTCTAAGTAAAATCCTTTCGAGACTTCGAACGAAAATTATAATATACGAAGTGCTCTGATGATTCTTAATAATTAGGTAAAATTTCACCTGTATCCCTTCATCTTTCGATCAAGTTTTAATGTCTTTATTCTTTCAATTTCGTCAATCAGTTCTTCAGCAATGCACAAGTCTAAACTTTAGTCTCTCGTTCATTATTACCCAAAATATGTGTTCCTCATGTGACATGTTTTTTAATGGTAAACTTCTTTTATCATATTATGTTTATTTGGGAAAAAAGAAAATTATGTTGATCTAACAGTGAAGGCTGAAAAAAATAAAGAAAACCATTAATACACTATTTTTTTTTAGTACACGTATCGATTCAATGTCTTTTTTTTTTTACTTTAAAATTAATATAATAAGAAAAATCAAGATTATCCTTAAAACAAAGTCATATGAGGAGAACATTTTTTTTGTATCTTTTTAGATACAAAAAAAAATTATATTTTATTCCTTATCAATACAAAATCCATTTTTAGATGTGTTGAAATTTATATTTTATTCCTCTTCAACTCTAATTAATTTACAAATGATAAAAAAAAATATAAAACTAGATAACTATTGTTGGCACTATCTTATCCCAAGTAATAAAATTTTAATAAATATTTAAAACATGACTTTTTTCTTCTAAAATAAATAATTTTCCAAGTTAAAATTAATTGGTACTATCTTCAAAAAAAGTTAAATGGGAGTATTAGAAGTTATCCGGTCTAATATAATAAAATATTATTTAAGTTAAATCAAAATAGACTTTTTATTTACTTTAATATAATTCAACTTTAAGAAATTAAATACAAAAAAAAAAAGTTTTAAACACTATAGCAGAACTTGGCCTATATATAATATATATAGTAAAATCGGAGTTGTAATTAAACGAGTTTTTAGACATAGTCGAAGGAAATCAAATAGGTTTATTAAAAATTGAAAATATCAATATTTTAGTGTTAATTTTAGTTCGTTATAAATTAATTGCAATTGGAAAGAAATTAAAAAAAACCTTTAAAATTAATAGATGCTGACTCAACATTATTAAATGAGTTTTTTTTCAATCCATGTCAACATTAAATATGAGTTGGCAAAGATTGTTGGATCAATTTGAAACCTTGAAATTAAATGAACAATTATGATAATTAACAAATACATAGATTAAAATTAGAGCAAACTTATAATTAATACATGGACAACTTTTTTAATTTTGACTATTGTTCTACATGACCTGGCATGTGTCGGGGCATGCGTCTAAGATTCTTAATCACGTCTTCTAAAAATTACCACCTATATTGAAATGTGAAAAAATTAAGATTTCAAATTTTATCGATTATAATTATTATAGTTATATGAGTGATGAGGGTAAGAGTTCTGGTCTAATTTGAGATTTCAAGCCTCGTTGATTACATTTATGGGTGTATGCCCGATCAGTGTGTGAGTTCTAGTTTAGTTTGAGATTCCGAGACTTGTTGATTATAATTATTAACTTAACATGTAATTTCATAAATATAACTAAAAACGATGTAATTCAAATATAAATTACAATTAAATTTAAATATCAAATTTATAATCGAAAATAGATTTGTTGGGGTATAACGTCTTTGGTGTATATAAGAAATAATAAAATATACGCAAAAAACATTTTTGGATATTTGTATATTTATTAAACTAATATTTGAAGATAAATAATTTTCTTCAATACGCATATGAAAGTAATAATATATATACCCAATAAAAGTATAAGTGTTATTCTCAGACGAGTATTTGTAAAAAGGTGTTGAATACAAATATTAGATTTTTCTTTCAATATAAAGATATCAGATATAATTTGTAAATTGAATGCAGAATTAATCAACAAGACAAATTATATCAATCAATAAAAAATGGATTTTATTTGTGTTGAATCTGAAATACAATCTGATAATCAAAACAGTTTGATACTAGTTGCTTTACTCTGTTCTTAATAAAAACAACTGCAATCTAGAAAATGATTTATAACTTCTCTCAAGTTATGGAAATTTGTTTTTCTCTCTGTAAATTTATTACAGCTGCTATTTTTCTAAGATAATATGTATATTCATGTATTGGTGTATCTCAGTGATGTTCTTGTTGTCTGAGTGATATTTTTATCTCAGCTGTTCTATGTCTATTTATAGACACAGCTTGCATGTTCTCCAAGCTTCTAATCTGTGTTATTACCAAAAATATCTCTGTTGTTCATTGATACTTGTAGCTCTGTCACATATCTTTTTTTTTGTACAACTTCTCCTGGATGTCAGTCTGTTATGTGACTTTTCTGGTGTATATTCACTGCACCAGCTTCTTATTTTCTTCTTTGAGTTCCCAAGATAAGTTATCAACAATATATAACTTATTTCTCTGGGCTTCTCTAGACTTTATTGGTCTAACTTCAATGAATTTCTTCTTCAAGTTGTCATAAGTTATTTCTATAGTATTTCATACTTGCTATTTTGCAGGTTTTACACTTGCAGTTTTATATGCATACTTGTATGTAATTATAACTTATCTCTATAAGTTATTTTTGTAGTGTTCACACCTGCAGTCTTTATACTCATGTGTGTGTATGTATAACTTATTTTCTTGAAATTTCTTTGGTAGTCAATATCTCCTTATTGGTCAATCATTCTTATCTGTTAAATATTCTTATCTTAATTCCACTGCCTTAACTTTAACAGACATATGTCATCCCTTATGTCATCTTTAGTCTCTGATCATTTATCCCCTGATGGACAGTCTCTGGTGCCGAGAAACTCATCCCCTGATGACGAGAAATATATCCCCTGATTTCCAGAAACTTATCCCCTGACGCCGAGAACTTATCCCTTGATACCCAAGCACTTTGACGCTATTGTAAATTACCCGACGGCTTTGGCGCTAGTGTATATTACCCAACAACTTTGGCGATAAATAATTTTGGGTTTCACTTGATTTCAGTGATAGAAAAATTTCCGATGACTTTGGCGATAATCATTTGAGTTTAACGCTTTTGTTGATTTGCCCAACAACTTTCGCGATAGACAAATAACTTTGACAACAGTCAAAATCAGTTTGATGCTGAGTAATGTTAAGTTTGGCAATGGTCAAATCTTCTCAAGGCTACTTCAATGCAATAGAGAATTTGTTAGAACAAAATAGACTCAAGTGTTTGTAAAAGGGAGGGAAGGGGGGGATGAATGCAAACACTCAATTTTTTTCGATATTTAAGAACTTTATTAAGTACAGATGGAAATAGTTATACTATCAGAAAAACTATATGACTTTAAAAAGAACACGCAAGCATTCAAGTTAAAATAGTTGTATTAAAACTTGAGATTTTTCTGAAAATCTAGTTAATCACAAATGTGATTAATCAGCTACAAATTTTGTAACAAGTTACAACATCTATTTCACACTCACTAGCTACAATATTTCTTTGAATATTTTATCTCAAAAATGTTTCAAAGCTTCTCTAGTGTTTGTGTGCTTCTAAGTGTTGGATAATCGTTGGATGTTCACTCTTTGTGTAATGAAAAACTCTTTTGCATATATAGAAGATCAGTAGTTGAACCCACGTGCTTGGACGTGCTGCTCTTTTCAACTTAACCGCATATATGTCACATCGATGTCCTTTAGGAATGATGTGTTAGACTGCTGTTGCTTTTGTTGCTTCATTTTTTTCCCCTGATATGCGTGCATTTAATGATCGAGAGTTGTCATTGGATCACCAAACTTCAAGAGATATCTTTCCAGTTTATATCTCTTGTTTTTGTAACAAGCTTCATTGATTTGTGTGTAAGATCTGGTGACTAGTGTATGCAGTCATAACTATCCACTAATAGCAAGCCCTAATACGAACTTGATCAGTGCTTCTGGATCCCCTGATGACAAGTCATGTCTAAGACTCGATCAATGCTTCAAACTTCACTTGAGTTATCCAAGTGCTTCTTGATTCCCTGATGTTAAGACTCAACACATACACTGATGGCTTCCACTGATGCAGTGTTGAGTATTCCCCCTGACGGGTTAGCTTAACACTATCATACCTTAATGTATTCCCCTGACAGGTTGACATGTCACTGTCATGTCCTGACGCGTTCCCCCTAATAAGTTTGGCTTGCTACTACCATACCCTGACGCGTTTTCCCATGACAGGTTGGCCTGCCTTTATCATCCCCTGATGAGTTCCCCTGACGGATTCTCCTGATGGTTTTAATCACTGAAGCTTTTTTGATTTTGTTTGGAATGTCTGTTGTGCGGAATATTTAAGTGTTTTTGAGTAACAACAGACATTCCTTTTTACTATCAAGTCCTTTAGATGTTTCAACTGATAACTTGCCTAGTGAGTTATACTTCATCCCCTGATGACTAAGTTGATCATCAGTGGATGCAAAACATGTGCAAATACTTAGGTTTATAGAACACCCTGAGCATGTACAGATGCACAATCAAAACTATAAGTATCATCATCATTTAACCCTAATAGAATCTTTGTCTTAGTCTCTGATAGTTTTAACAAAAGTCTCTGATAGTACAAATCTTAGTCTCTGACAGACTAATTTTCTTAGTCTCCAACAGGCCAAATTTTAGTTTTCGATAGGCTAATTTTGTTTAACCAAATTTGACTTTTGTTGAACTCTCCAAATGCATTTCTTGTAATCTCTGATGGTCACATGCAATCTTTGATGATAATTTCTAATACAACACTACTGCATGTACTTGTACAATTACAAATCTAATAATTATAAGTTTGTATATTATCATCAAATACTATAATTCCTAACAATAAGTATCCACATAAAATCAGTATTTAAAACTAATGAAATTATTCTTTTCAGTGTGTGTACAAACCAAAATATACGTAATAAATAATGAGACTTGTACATATACAAACTAATAATTGAATAAAATTATTCTCTTTAAGTAATAGTAAAAATACTTGCATACAAAAATAAATATTTGAAGTTAATAAATCAGTAATAGTATAATTACTTGCATGGTATGTGATCATCTTGTTGTTACTGGTCTATTATTTCTCCATTCATTTCATTTAGAAGGTTATATCGGAAGTTATGAATGTTATGAAGAAATGAAACTAAAATTAGCTATTTATAAAGAATTTGTTTTGTATTACTAAATTCTCTAAATAAATGTTATTTGCATACTGAATCTAAATGTTATATGCATACTATGTCTTCTAAGAAAATACTATTTGCATACTAAAAATCCTATGAGTAAATCTTATTTATATAATTATCCTAATAAGGTCGAAAATATTTTTATTGTAAAATCTTACTTACTATAAATATCTTAGATATTTTCATTATTGTTATGTAATATATATATATATAGACATTTTACCTCTCCACCTCCCCACCTCTCCAACTTCTCCACCTCCCCACCTCTCCAACTTCTCCAACTTTTCCACCTCTCCACCTCTCCAACTTCTTCACTTATCCACCTCTCCACTTGTATAGCTCTTCTTGTACATTTTATTGCCTATAAATAGAGGCATTGTATAATGGTGTTGGAAACATTGAAGTTGAGATATAATATAGAAATAACATTGCTCTCTCTCTTTACTTTTGCTTTATATTATAACACGTTATCAGCACGAGTTTGCTCTAGTCAAATTGCGATTGGATTTTGTTTCGAGAAGAAGGTACTTTTTAGATTGTATCTTATTAATCTTTAATTTTGTTTTATATTTTATTTTATTTAACATTGTATGAAAGTAATACTTTCATTCCCAGAAGAGAATGATAAATTACGTACTTTCATTCCCAGAAGAGAATGATAAATTAAGTACATGATAAAACCAGAAGTTTTTATTATAATTTAGATTTTTGTTAAAAAAAAAAGAACCTGAAGTTCTTAATTTTTATAAAAGAGAATCTGGAGTTCTTTGCCTAACATTATATATATATATTTATATGTCTCAAATACGTAATTCTCTTAATAACTAGAAGTTATTAAGATTCTTTTCCTTAGTCATTTTATTTATGTTTATTGAATATAAATGCATATTTTAAATTCATAACATTTTTTTGTAGTTCTTATGGCCATCATTTCTAAACTTGAGTTCAATGCTCTTGATATATCGGGCAAGAATTATCTCTCATGGACTCTCGATGCCGAGATCCACCTTACAACAAATAATCTTGGAGAAACAATAAAAGATGGAAATAAGGCTTCCCCGCAGGAGAAAGCCAAAGCAATGATATTTCTCCGTCATCATCTCCACGAGAATTTAAAAACTGAATACTTAACGGTGAAAGATCCGTTAGAATTGTGGAGAAATTTAAAAGAAAGGTATGACCATCAAAAACAAGTACTCCTCCCAAAAGCTCGTTATGAATGGCTTCATTTAAGGTTACAAGATTTTAAATCTGTAAGTGAATATAATTCTGCAATGTTTTGTATAACTTCTGAATTAAAGTTATGTGGAGAAAAGATTACTAATGAAGACATGCTAGAGAAAACATTCTCTACATTTCATGCCACAAATTTGCTCCTGCAGTAGCAATATCGAAAGCGTGGTTTTAAAAAATATTCAGAACTGATATCATGTCTTCTTGTTGCGGAACAAAATAATGAGCTTTTGATGAAAAATCATCAATCACGACCCACTGGTTCTAGTCCATTCCCTGAAGTGAATGCGACATCATTTAAAGGAGGTCAAGGACGAGGACGTGGTCGCAGCCCCAGAAGAGGCCGTGGACGTGGTCGCACTAATGTTTGGCGACGTGATGGTCATAATCCTAAATCAAATGAAAACAATGCTGGGAGATATGAAAAGGGAAATAATTCTTCATCATCTAAGACACATGAAAATATTTGCTTTAGATGTGGTATGACAAACCATTGGTCACGTACATGTCGTACTCCAAAGCACTTGGTCGAACTCTACCAAGCTTCCGTCAAGAAAAAAGGAAAAGAAGTAAAAACAAATCTAGTTGAAAATGATTCGAATGATTTGCTTATAGATACACACCTAGATATTTCTGATTTCTTTGAAAATGTTGATGAAGAGATTAATGTCATGAAGTAGTTTTTGTTATTTTTAATTATAAGTTTAGTTTAATTTCTTTTCCTCTTTATATATGTTTGTAAGACAGTTTGTTATGAAATAAAAGTTAGTTTTCCTTTTATTTGATCTTATATATATCTTTTCTTATTCCAAGGAAAAAGAATATGATTGGAGGCTCAAGAAAAGCTATGGCAAATAGTAAAGATGAATGTTTAGTAGACAGTGGAACAACAAACTCTATACTAAAAAGTAAGAGATATTTTTCTCAATTGTCTCCTGCAGAGACACGTGTTAATACAATATCTGGCATTAGTAATTTAATTGAAGGCTCTGGAAGAGCTTGTATTTTGTTACCTGAAGGAACAAAATTATTTATAAACGATGCATTATACTCAAGTAAATCCAGAAGAAATTTACTAAGCTTTAAAGATATTAGAATGAATGGTTATCATCTTGAAACCATGACTGAAAATAATATTGAGTATCTTCACATTACATCTATTGAATATGGCCAGAAGATCATATTGGAAAAGTTGGAAGCTTTATCCTCTGGATTATATTGTACGAACATAAGTTTAATAGAATCAAATATGGTCAGCAACCAAAAGTTACTTGACACAAAGACATTTATTCTGTGGCATGACAGGTTAGGTCATCCAGGTAGCACTATGAGGAGGAGAATAATTGAAAGTGCAAATGGGTATCCCCTAAAGGACCAAAAGATCCTAGTATCAAAAGATTTATCATGCGCAGCATGCTCTCTTGGAAAATTAATAATTAGGCCATCTTCAAATAAAATTGAAAATGAATCTCCTTCATTTTTAGAAAGAATTCAAGGAGATATTTGTGGGCCTATTTTTCCTCCATGTGGACCATTTAGATATTTTATGGTTTTAATTGATGCATCAACTCGATGGTCACATGTTTGTCTATTTGCAACAAGAAATGTTGCATTTGCTAGACTATTAGCACAAATAATCCAACTGAGAACAAATTTTCCAGATTATCAAATTAAAAGCATTAGACTTGATAATGCAGGAGAGTTTACATCCCAATCTTTTAATGATTATTGTATGTCAATTGAAATTATGGCAGAACATCCAGTGCCTCATGTACATACACAAAATGGTTTAGCAGAATCATTAATTAAGAGATTACAACTGATTGCTAGACCATTACTGATGAAAAGTAATCTACCATCTTCTGCATGGGGACATGCCATTTTACATGCTGCTGCACTTATTAGATTAAGACCAACTGCATATCATAAATTTTCTCCATTACAATTGGTCTCCGGAAGAGAACCAAACTTGTCTCATCTTAAAATTTTTGGTTGTGTTGTGTATGTTCCAATTTCTCCACCACAACGTACCAAAATGGGACCACAAAGAAGATTGGGAATTTATATTGGTTTTAACTCTCCATCAATTATTAAATATTTGGAACCAAAAACTGGAGATGTTTTTACAGCACGTTTTGCTGACTGTCAATTTAATGAGACAATATTCCCAATCTTAGGGGGAGAAAAAGAAAAGCTGGAACAACAAGAAGTAAATTGGAATGCATCATCATTATCTTATCTTGATCCCCGAAGTGGTCAATGTGAACTAGAAGTTCAAAAGATTATACATTTACAAAGAATAGCAAATGAATTACCATATACATTTGTAGATACAAAAAGGGTTACTAAATCACATGTACCAGCTTTAAATGCACCTGCTCAAATTGATGTAATCACAGCAGAGTTTTCTATACAAAGAAAATGTGGAAGACCAATTGATTCCAAAGATCGAAATCTATAGAAAAGGAAAGAGCATAATAGAGTAGTTGGTATAACCTCAGAAGAGGTTATCGATAAAACCCTAGAAGAGGTCGATAAAATCCCAGAAGAAGTTGATGAAGTTCCAAAAGAAACTCAGGTACCTAATGATTATGAGATCTCAATAAACTATGTACAAAATAGTACAATATGGAACCGCAATGAAACACGTGTTGATCAAATTTTTGCATATGCTATAGCAACTAATGTGCTAAATGAGAATGATTATGTACCAAAAACTCTTGAAGAGTGTAGGCATCGAAATGATTGGCCAAAATGGAAAGATGCCCTGAAGTCTGAATTAGATTCACTTGAAAAACGCAATGTTTTTGGACCTGTAGTCCTAACTCCCAAAGATGTTAACCCTGTAGGTTACAAGTGGGTATTTGCAATAAAAAGGAATAAGAAAAATGAGATTGTGAGATATAAAGCAAGGCTTGTGGCACAAGGTTTTACACAAATACTAGGAGTTGATTATGAAGGAATGTATTCACCTATAGTGGATGCAATAAGTCTCAGATTCCTAATTAGTCTCACAATCACTGAAAAATTTCAAATGCGTCTCATAGATGTAGTCACAACCTATTTATATGGATCACTTGATAATGATATCTATATGAAAGTCCCTGAAGAACTAAAAATGCCTGAAGCACTTAAATCAAAACCTCGAGAAATGTATTCTATAAAGTTACGGAGATCTTTATATGGACTAAAACAGTTGGGTCGAATGTGGTATAATCGACTAAGTGAATATCTCATAAAAGTGGGATATAAATCTAATGAAATTAGTCCATGTGTTTTTATTAAAAGAACAATCTCAGCTTTTACAATTATTGCAGTATATGTTGATGATTTGAATATCATTGGGTCTCGTGAAGAGATCGAAAAGACTGCAAATTTATTAAAGAAAGAATTTGAAATGAAAGATCTTGGTGTAACAAAATTATATCTTAGCCTACAGATCGAACATTTAAATAATGGTATTTTTGTCCATCAATCGAATTACATCCAGAAGATGTAAAAACGTTTTAATATAGACAAAGCTCATCCTCTAAGTACACCAATGGTTGTTCGATCATTTGACGTAGAAAAGTATCCTTATCGTCCTCGAGAAAAGAATGAAGAAGGTCTTGGTCCAAAAGTACCATACTTAAGTGCAATAGGGGCTTTGATGTATCTTGCTAATAATACAAGACCTGATATTGCATTTTCTGTCAATGTATTGGCAAGATATAGCTCTGATCCAACACGCCGACATTGGAAGGGAATTAAACATGTGTTTCGTTACCTTTGTGGGACAAGTGATATGGGACTATTTTACCAAAAGAATAAAAAATCCAAATTAGTTGGATATGCAGATGCAGGGTATTTATCAAATCCACATAAAAGTCGGTCACAATCTGGATATGTATTTACATATGGTGATACTGCAATTTCATGGCGATCAATAAAACAGACACTAACAGCGACATCATCAAATCATGCCGAATTAATTGCTCTATATGATGCTGGACGAGAATGTGTATGGTTGAGATCAGTGATTCAACACATTCAGGAGGAATGTGGACTCGAGTCAATCAAAGGAAACCCAACTATGATATATGAAGACAATGCAACATGTATTGCTCAAATCAAAGAAGGATATATTAAAGGTGACAAAACCAAACACATCTCACCAAAATTCTTCTCAGCACATGATCTACAGAAGGATGGTTTGATAAATGTTTGTCAAATTAGGTCAAGTGATAATTTGGCAGATCTATTCACAAAATCATTGCCGAGAAAAGTTTTTGAACAACTTACACAGAAGATTGGTATCTGTCGTTTCAAAGATATACATTAAAATGAGGGGGAGTATTATACACGTTGTACTCTTTTTCCTTCACTAAATTTTATCCCACTGGGTTTTCTTAGTAAGGTTTTAATGAGGCAACATAACTGATCCAGAAGTATCAATTAATTTTTGGTCCTGACGTACCTAATTTATAATTTGTCCTGTAGAACATATTAATTATGTATAATATAAGGTAAAATGTCTAAGGGGGAGTGTTATGTAATATATATATATAGACATTTTACCTCTCCACCTCCCCACCTCTCCAACTTCTCCAACTTCTCCACCTCCCCACCTCTCCAACTTCTCCACTTATCCACCTCTCCACTTGTATAGCTCTTCTTGTACATTTTATTGTCTATAAATAGAGGCATTGTATAATGGTGTTGGAAACATTGAAGTTGAGATATAATATAGAAATAACATTGCTCTCTCTCTTTACTTTTGTTTTATATTATAACAATTATAATATTTTTTTACTCTAAATATCTTAGATGTTTTTATTATAAAATCTTATTTGCGATAAATATCTTAGATATTTTTATGATAATGTATTATTTGCAATAAATATCGCAGATATTTTTATTATAATAGCTTATTTGCAATAAATATCTTAAATGTTTTTACTATCAAATCATATTTACTATAAATATCTCTGATATTTTCATTATAAAATCCTACGATTAATGTTAATTGATATTATGTTTCTAGAAGTATTTTGATAAATTTTTGTACAACAATATTCTAGTTAATTCTAATATTTTTCGATAATTCTGATTCAATGGCGTATATTGGTTTTCTTAATTTCGGCTCTAAACAAAATTTTATGGTAAAAATTGCTTTCAAGGTAAATTAATAATTTCACATATTTATTTTCTATTTTAAATTTGTATCTTAACAATACCATTTGACTTTTTTTTTTTGTCACGTTGTAAGGAAGTGACATTATTATTTTATCCGATATATTTTAATATATCGATGTATTTACTTTTATTACATATAAAGTTAAAAGAAATTTAATAACTTCAAATTAATTGATTTTATTACATACAAATCTTAGTTGATTTCAAATTAAATATTAATTACAGAAGCTATAAGTTATGTTAAACAATTAAATGATTTAGTTTTAATCTCGTGCATAAAATAATTAATTCATTTTAATTTCTTTTTTTTTCTTTTGTGTAATATTAAAAACTATATATTTTTATTTTTTTATATATGTATTTTATATGTATAATATATATATGTTCTTAACTTATATAAGATAAAGCATATTGTTTTAAATCTCTTTTAGTTGTAATTATTATGGTATCTGTAAATATAATAATTTATTTCTTATACGTATACAATTTTTTTACTGGTCTTTCGTTGTACTTTTTTGGGTGTATTTTTGTGAAATATATTTAAAAAAAATTGAAAGACTAATATATTTTGGTTCTATTAATCTTTATATATTCAAATTTGGGGGGATATAAATTGAATAAAATTGAAACTAAATAGTGTTTAGAGTTTTAATTTATTTTAACAATAATAGGGGGGAAATTAAGTTAACTTGTCAATTAATACAGTAAATATTAATGTAATAGAAGATAGATAATAGATTTAAGAAATTTTAGAGATAAATTTTTTCAGTTTTTTAAGATAAGATCTGACTTTTTATATATATAGCCAATACATATATAAAAGATAGAGCCATATTTCTTGATTTTCTAATCCTAATCGGAAACACCAAATACTAATCCTATATAAATCCTAGCCCGTATATACGAAACTTGACTCTCTCCCTCTCTCTCACAGTGAGAAACAGAAACGATCATCCTCATTCCACGGTATGTGTACAACTAACTCCTCTCTTTCTTGTTTAGCAATTTCTGGTTATGGTATTCTTATCAATTACCATAAAATTTATCTTCTTCTTTTTTTTTTTTTTTACTAAAGTACCATAAATTTATCTTTGTGCCAGTTAGAGCAAATTGTATTTCTAGTTCTCACGTAAAATTAACAGATACAGTTTAATTCTGAAGAAACGGTGGTTTAAACTTAATTCGTCACAAATCTAAAAGGCTTGATCTAATTATGATGGGTTTGGCCCTGGTCGGTAGCCTTCGTTTTTGCTGAAATAACTTCGGTCTTCGTCATTCCAATTGTTACAATTCCCAATTGCAAACCATAAAGCGTATATATATATATATATAAAAGATATTTTAGGACTGTCCCTTTATGTATATAGGGGATGATCTATAGCTTGCGTTGACTACGGGTCTCCCATAACTAACACAAAAACCGTTGGATCAACCATTTAAAAAAAAAAATATTCTGTATCCGCAATTATTAGTGACATAGAATGAAATATTTAAAAATTTTAAGTACAAACCACTCCCTTAACAGGGGCGGACATATTGGAAGAAAAACTCATTCACGCATCTAATAGAGGCGTCTTCTTCTTGTTGGGGCACATTCACGCATCTAATAGAGGCGTCTTCTTCTTGTTGTTGGGGCACGAATCCCTGGTAAGTGGCCGTTTTTTGACAGACTTGATCAATTGATTGGTCCGTCGGCTAAGATTCCATCCGGTGCCACAGCACCTCTGCGATGATTCTCATCAATTCCAAAAGCAGCAGCAGCAGCCAAAGCGAGAACAATTTAAAAGGGGAGCGCCTGTGGATTCAGAATCCTAGCATTCTGAACCAGAGCTATCTCCAGACTCCACAGATAATCTCCCACCGGAGACGTATGAGCCTAAAAGGCCTAGGTTTCAACATAGGGAAATGAACTTGAGCGCGCTGAAGCCAGCAGTAGAGTTTTTAGGATGGAAAGGGAAAGAGAGAAAAAGAGAGAAGAATTCCAATTCCAACTCCAATTGGGGCAATTGAGTAAGAGAGCTGACTCGAGCAATACTCAAATTTGGTTATTCATCCGGTCACTATTAGTGGGGTGGACTTCTGTTTGTTTTTAAGATACTGTCAGTGGTGTGGATAAATTTTTTTTTCCAAATATTTCATCCATGCCCTATTAATAGTGGTGAATACATAATTTTTTTTTTTTACAACCGTTGGATGGTTGATCCGACGATATTTGTTGTGTTAGTTATGGAAGACCCATAACTAACGCAAACTATAGATCATTCCTCATATATATATATATATATATATATATATATATATATATATATATATATGTACAAGATATTTTAGGACTGTCTGCTTAGTTCTCTGGAAATGCAATATTTTAAGGGTGTTTCATCTTCTGTATCATATTTTCAGAAGCTGCCAATATCAGGACATGAATTGTATCTCTTCTCTATTAATTAAGTGGTTGGATCTTAGACAAACAGTTGTGGCATATTTGAGTCATCATTAAAAGAAAGATTTAAAAAGAAAATTTAAAAAGTGAGAGAGAGGTGGATCACGTTGTGTTCGTGGGAGATAAAATAGGCGCACAAATCACAAATAGCAAACGACTTTGTTATCCATTTTTTATGAAGTTATATTTGAATAAGTAGTTGTCATTTTATTTTATTTTCATCCAAGATCTAATTTAATTACTCACCCTCTTATACTTATTTCAAAGTAGACATTTACACAGGCATTTGCGTGGCAATACTAGTATTGAATTAGTAAACCTCATCCTACCCACTCTTAGTTCATTGTTTTTAGAGTTAACTGCAAATGCAAAAGTGACCATCAAAGTATACTCTGTCTTTCAAATCTGACCCCAAAATAAGAAAAGTAAGGTATTCTAAGTAAGAAAAGTGAGGTGTTCAAAGCAAGGTAACTGATTTAGAATACATATTGCAACGAAAATTTGAACTTTTCTGACGGTATTCTGCAACATTATTTTGGCTATAATGAGGTGTGTAATTGTTTTAGTTTAGGGTCAATTTCATAAACGAGTGTGTATCTGGAGGGTATCTTTTTATGCACATGCATGCACACACATACTCACACACACACACCCATATATATATATATATATATATAGGGGGTCGATCCATGATTAACGGACTTTCGTAAGTAACACATTTATAACCGTCGATCGGATGATCCAACGGTGGAGATCAAACAAAAAAAATAAAGACTCTTTCCGCCAGTGAGACAGGTATGTAAAAAAAAAAAATGGTCCTTTCCGCCAGTGAGACTGGCGGAAGGTACGTAAAATTCTTTTTTTTTTCTTTTTATCTTTCGTTCTTTGTTTCTTCCGCCAATGTCGCCCTAATTTTATTTATCTTCTTCTTCTTCCATCTAAACATCATATACAACTCTCATCATCGTCAACTAATAAATGGGGAGGAGTCTCCGCATCGAGATGTTCCCATTCTTCAACTGTTAATCCACATTCAAAATGATCAACATCCGCCATTGCAAAAGCTTCAAGTGGGACTCTCATTGTATCTGCACAAATTCAACTATGAGTTTAAGAATAATTAGAATGAATGGTCGTTTTATGTTTTTTCCTTTTTTTGGTAGAAGATCCTATGTTATTGAATAAATTATGTATATATATAGTGACTGCATGGAATGAGGAATAGTCAAGAAATTATACATTCCGCCAGTCTCATTGGCGGAAAAGATTTTTTTTTTTTTTCATACCTTCAGTCAGACTGGCGGAAATGATCTTTTTTTTTTTATCTCCACCATTGGATCATCCAATCGACGGTTATAAATGTGTTAGTTACGAAAATCTCCGTAGCTAACGTTAGTCATGGAACGGTCCACATATATATATATATATATACACACAAACACACATATCAAATATCTTAAAGGATTGTTATTTCCACAAGACTCTTTGTTGTTTCAACACCAGATTTCTGAAGAAAACACAGTTTTCATACATATAAAAGATGATGCTGATGGCAAAATAACAAAAAAAAGAAAAAAAAGATATTGTGGAAATAACAATTCCTTAATTTAAACTCATCATCAATTATCTCAAACTCTTTTCTTTTTATGAAGCCTTTTATAACCAAAGATACTTGTACTGTCGATGCATCAAGTAGAGATATGGATCCGTTGATGTGTCCGGGTTATGGGTTTTATCCAAGGGATTATGAGCTGATTATGTACTTCTTGAAGAAAAGAATAGAAGAAGGTCATCTTCAAGTCCTTATACCCGAGAAGCTCAACAGGATCCGAGAGGTTCAAGACGATATTTTTATCCACAGCCCTCCAGATTTACTAAGTAATCAATCTTTATCAGTTTATAGAAAATTGTAAACTTAGACTAACCAAAATTAAGAAAAATATTTCTTACCAATCTTATATTTTCCAGAAAAACATGGACTAGATTCGAATAAAGAGTGGTATATTCTTAGCTCATTGAAGAGGACATACTTTAAAGATGATATTGGTAGGCGCCTAGCAACTAAAATTGCTGTCGATGAAGGAGGATATTGGAAGTTTATCACCAGAAAGGAAGTTAATAGCCGGCGTGATGAGGTTCGAACACTAGTTGGACATAAGTTGATTTATCAATTTTATCAACCAACCACTGGAAGTGCAGGTGCTGTCCCGACTCTATGGCTTATGGTCCTGCACACTGCCCTTCCTAAAGATGAAACTGATATAGCAAGTGACACCACTGACAAGGTACTAAAATTCACCTTTGTAATCTGCCACCTACTGTATTACAACACCTAATTCATCCCAATCAAACTCCCGTCTAGGCTCTAGGTGAACTCAGGCGGTTCTCTTACAGCCTGCCTAGTGTCTTTTTGCTAGATTGCTAATTTTATATAATACTAAAACCAAATTCATGGCAAAACGACCGGAAGGCCGGGGTGGTGACTCTATTTCTTATGGTCCTACACTGCCCTTCCTAAATTTGAAACTCTATTTCTTATGGCCCTACCACTGCCCTTCCTAAAGTTGAAACTCGTGTAGCTAGCGACACCACCAACATGGTACCAACATTGACGTTGTGAAAATCCTGGCATAGTCCAATTAATTCTTCTGTCTACCGCCTAACATATTACAATCCTAATTTGTTGTAATCAAACTCATGTCTAAGCGATAGACAGACTCGGGCAGCATTGCAAATTTATTTATATATATATATATATATATATATATATATATATATAATTAAAACTCAATTCATACTAAAACTAGTTAGTGTACATTGAAGTATTTATTTTAGTAGATTAAGTTCTGAATGTGACTATAAATTGTGCAAATTAATTTACTGGATTTCCGATTATATATTATTACTAGCTACTTTATAATATATGTACGAGCTCGCGAATTTGGATTTGTCATATATATGGAGATCCTGTAGTTCGGCAAAATGCTACCTGGGGATTCGCTCACTTGCTGAAGATTCCCTTCTCCAAAAATATATGTTACTTTATTAATTTTCACAAGAACTGATGCTCTCTTAGCTTGTACTGATTCAAGTGGAATTATTTGTTTAGCTCTTCATGTTCTCTATATATGTTTATATATCAAAACAGATGCATGTACGAAACATATTAAATTTACATAAATCATAAGAGTCGTGAGATGTAAGTAACTATTGATTCATCATCAGTCACATAATTTAACCTGCTATAGGGAAGTGAGAAGAGAAAATAAGTCCTATAATAAGTGTAAATAAGTGACTGTTGATAAATCAGTCACTTATTTTCAGTTTTCTCTAATTCATACAATTGTATATTTTCCCTGTACGCTTGCAGTTGGGTGATCAGATAGTTATGTGCAAGATATTCTACGGTGAACATGTCAAGGCAAATACAATGGATCACATTAATGACCAAACAGTGCTCGAGTGGGAAACGTTCAAAAAGAAAGCAGCAAAAGACAATGCTGATGTTATCACCAAGAAGGAAGATCAAATAGATTAGAATTCTGTTGTTTTAAAAACTCATCTGTACTCTTTCATTTTTTTTAATTAATTTTTTATTTTTCTGTTAGTCAACTAAATTCAAATAGGAAATCTGTCTGCATCGTGGAGAAGGCGGAAATGAGAGTTAATAATGAATTAGTCTTTGTTTATATATAATTTGTGAATTTGAGGGGTAAAAGAAAAGAAAATGGGTCGTAATTTGATTTGTCGGATCAAATGGATCATGGGGCAAATCATGCTCTATTTGTAGTGGATCAAATATATGATCCACTATCCAAGTTGATAAATTGGTGAGTATTAAATTCAACAAAAATAAATTCCTACTAAAAAATAATTAATTTGTAACTAGTGACAAGTAGGGTCGTATCCACAGATATTGGTTAAAATTTACTTATTTTGTCAAAAATAATTAAAATGAAAAGAGGGTTTTGAATTAAAGCAAATAAGATTAAGAAATCAATGTAAAATGCATAAAAAATAAAAATAAGAATTTAACAAATATAGGAAGGAAACTAGCCAAATGATTATTCTCAACTTTAATTCTTTGAATCAATCATCAATGCAAGGATTATTCAATTATCCTAAAATAAATTGCTTATAGTTTGACTCAAAATCTCGTACAAAAGGCTTCAGGGAAACTTATGACTTTCTGACTTATGACTTTCTGCAGCACGTGTTCACGCCTATGTCCTATTCAACACAGATTTCTACTTTTAAATACTTTTTAGTGTTTTGCTCAATTTTGCATTCTTAAAGATAAATAACATTCAAAACACACAATATAACTATAGATACTATTTAAGAACATGAAAATGACAATAAAAGACATGAACAAATTATGACTTAACATAAAACACAAAAAATCAAACCATAATTTGTTTCGATTTAGTTTGTAAGTACTGCAAACTATATAGAAATGCAGCATTCTCTTGCTTAATTGTCTTTCTATATAACATTAAACTTATTATTTTAGTATTCTTTCGTTCCAAAATTATATATATATTTTGACTTTTTGAGTTTAGCATATTTGATTTCAAAATTCATGACATCTATCAAAGTTTTGTTTTGAATGCAAATTATATTGTAGTGTAAATTATAACGATTGTATCAACTAAAACAAATTAAATTAATTAGTCCTGCATATTAATTAAAATTGTGTATGTCGTTTTGCTTAAAAGATCAAAATATATCTCTAATATTGGATCTGGGATCATGAATTGGTTATCTAGTTCCATTGTTGTGAGGATTATAGTTGTAAGATGTCTAAAGATTTTTTTTTTTATCAGCAAAAACAAAAACAATGGATAAACTAACCAAAGAAAATGACTACATGAATCCAAAAGTAACTATATGCCCGTTTTCAAATTGGTTTTTCAATCGAGTAACTATACCCAAATAACGTTATCAATTAAGTTTTTTCCATCACATCCGTTCAAATCATTAACGACACCTGCTGATTTGGCAAAAATGGATGACGTGGATGTGGGTCATTACTTACATGTAATGGAACTTGCTGCCAAGGAGGGATGTAAACAAGACCAAGTCAACAGGTATATGATTTCTCTCTCTCTCTCTCTACTTCCTCTATCCTCTCTAGCCCTAAATCTCCATCTGAAATTTTGATAGGGTCTGATTTCAGAATCTACTGAAAAAGAAGAAACCAAAGATCTTCTATTGTATATATCATTACCCAATTCACACTCTTGTTCTCTATAATAATTATATATATGTTGGATTGTTCTCGTCGTCACTGTAAAATTGAAGCGACTGTTGGTAGTATTTGACTGGAGCTTGATTAGCTACATGATAAAGCACCATTTTGATCATTATCGAAGAATACATCTGCGTCAATTTAGGGGTTTATGTATAAATGCTTGTAACAAGGGATCTAGTGCTTTGGCGCCTGGTCCTGGTGGTGGTTTTGCTGATTTTTCCGGTGATCTGCTTTGTGCTTTTGTAGAAATGGAGTTTTACGGCTGCCATGAGGGAGGAGATCAAGCGGCTTTTGGTTTTTGCTGTTGAAAAGGTTGCTGAGAAGATCAATTTCGTAGTTGCAATTTTGTTTGACAGTTAGAGAATGTGATTTTGTTTTGCTATTGACTCTGGATTTGAATGGCGATTCTTGAAACCGATAAGGAAGAACACATCCACATCAGCAAGTCCCATTACATGTAAGAAATAACCTACATCCATATCAGCAAGTGTCGTTAATAATTTAAACAGATGTGACAGAAAAAACTTAGTCGATAACGTTATTCGGGTAGAAAAGTGAGTTCAATAATCAATTTGAAATCGGGCATATAGTACAGCACTCAAAACTCATTTTTTCCAAATACAAAACGTCCAAAAGGCTTGGACATACAATAGACGACAATAATTTACAAAACATCTAGCCAAAAGGACCGACTACATACGACAAACCCTTAACAACCAGACTAGTTCCATCAAACCACTGAACTCTAAAAATAACTGACACAAGAATAAATATTACTCTAACACCTCCGATAGCCTACAACATCAATCTATTGAGATAAATCCATGAAACCCCCAAACCAACTATAATTGTAGGCACAACCATGGCTCTTGTGCCCACTAATGGATATATTAACATCTTTGAAATATACTGAGCACTAAGTGAATATTGTGAATTTAATGCATTTCACCGTAGAACTCCAGCATATCACCTCCTTATTGCAAACACTTTTATTTCTAGCTTCCCAAATTAATTTAATGATAATAATGATCATTTTGCACTTCCACGTCTACCATTAAACCGGTTGATCTCGACCTTGAATGTAACTATGTAAATAAATGGTTTAGATATACTTACACTTGTTCTTAAACCCATATGGAGCACGACTAAATATTTATAATTTAATAATCGTACATGATACAATTAGTATATTTTAAATAATTAAGAATTGTTGAAATTTAAAATACCACTTCACAAAGAGAAATTTATTGTTTCTGTAATATCTTTACGATTTACATTATGTAGAAAGAATTAAATTATAAATATACAATAAACTTCAAACAAAATCAAAATTTTATTTGTAGTTAATTTATTCTTATTATTTGTTAAGATTTATAATCTTTGTTTCAATTTCAAAATAAATATGTTATTATTTATTTATGTTAGTTTTTTGTTCGATTTTAAATTTTATGTGCGATAGGTATATATTTAGTAAAAAAATTATTGATTCAATTTATTTAAAAGTTAATCTAATAATTGTAATATGGAATTGCAGTTTTATTAATTATATCTTTTTTTCAAAATAAACTTTGGTAAAAGTGCAATAAATTTGATTTCTTAAAACAGCTCAACAAAGTTTATAATTTAGAATCTTTTGATTTAGATTTATGATATAGTGAGTTGACTTGGTAATTAACGTAATGAGATTTTTTTGTACTTTAAGATAATCAAGTTTGTAATAATTTACTCCCTCCGTTTCCAAAAGGGTGTCAAAATTTGTTCCCAAAAGTATGTTTAGTACACATTTTACATTTATTTTCCTTTTTACACTTTATTTCCTCTAATATTTTTTGTGTCACTCTTTTTTCTTTCCTTAATTTGCATATTTAGGTGTACTTAGGTTATCTTTTCAAGACAAAGGGGGTATAAGAAGAGACATACACGAGCTTTGTAGTCAATGTTAAGTGCGGATTTATTTTTTTATAACTGTAACTGATATATAATATTTTTGAAAATTAAAATATGTGAATCTATAGGTAATTTTGAATATTAATTTAGATTAATGTTTTTTTATCAATCAGTAATTTTTTTACCACAATATTAAAGAATTAATATAAAAATAACAATATAAGCTTAATAGTATCATAGTTATGTTTATTAAAAAGAAACCAAATGCTTAAGCAAAGTATTTTCGGAGATGTGATGCATGTCAAGTGTTGTGTATCACTCGACCTTTTCGATCTGTGAACCTGTACATTGTAGGTCCCAATACTTCCACATTCTCATATGGATCTTCCTAGTTAGGTATCAACATTACAGTATTCTTAGGGTCGGGTACCTCGGACTGACCAATCGCCTATTTAGAATTGCCTTGGATGGACCTTGGAGTTATACTGATGCACTACCTTCTCCTTATGTTGAGCCATCCGAGCTACTGCTATGTCTCGGATTTCTGGTGTGAGATCTAAGTGCCTGCACAAGCCTTGCTTGTTAGTCTCCAAGTTAAAGTGTTACTGCCTGTGGAGGGGATTCCAACCATGATGGGGATCATAACTTAAATGGTGTTTCCCCCAAAGAAGTCTTTGGTATAGTGCGGTAGGCCCATAAGACTATGGAGAGTTCATCAAGACAATTGCCTTTGGCATCTCCAAGTCGCTTCTTAATACCTTGATATACAATTGTGTGTTATGCCTCACATTGCCCATTGCCCTGGGAATGTGCCACATATGATGTCCTATGTGTCATTCGAAGGTTACTTAAGAATCTATCGAATTTTCGATTGATGAACTGGGTTCCGTTGTCCGAAATTAGCAACTGAGGTATTCCAAATCTAAACATGACACTCTGCCAAAAGAACTCTTGGCAACCTTGAGCAGTTTGATCAAATAAGGGTCGTAGCTTCCAACAACTTCGTCATATAATTGACCTCTACGACCACATATTTCATCTCAGTTCTGGCTGTTGGCAAGGGTCTGACAATATCAATCCCCAAACCGCAAAAGGAATTGATCTGAATATAAATGAAAGTTCTACAGAGGGTTGTCTCAAGATTGAGTTGTGCTTTTGGCAGGCATCACTTTTTTTCACAAACTCAATGGCATCCTATTGTAAGGTTGGCCAATAATACACTTGTCGTAACAGCTTGTGAGCGAGTTGATTGCCACTCAAGTTATCTTCACGAACACGCTCATGTAGTTCGGACATAGCTACCAGTGCCTCGAACGGGGTCAACATCATAGAAAATGTTAGAAAATAAGCTTGTTTTAGGCTTGATCCAACTTAGAGTTAATTAAGCCCAAATATTAAATAGACCATAATTTAAACTATGTTTCTAGATCCTTCTTAGTTTGAAAAATAAGTCAAAGTCTAGAACTCTCTTACAAAATATCTAGTTAGAAATATTTAGGTTCTAGAATTCTCCACTTATCTCTAAGATCTAGAATTTTCCATAGACTAGAACCTTCCCTAGACTAGTATAAATAAACATTGTCATTTGTGGTTGTTGCAATCAAGAGAAAAGAAATTGAAAGATAATACAAGAGTGAGTGAGCTAGAGAATTGTATTCTTGTAATCAAAAACTTTGTGAGCAATAAAATTTCTTCTTCTTCAAATTGTGTTTTCCCTTCCGTTGCGCTCGATCCTTTTTTTTATTTCCAACAAGTGGTATCAGAGCCTGGTTAAAGAATACCAAGAATGATGGCAAATGGTATGCTTCCTTTCCAATTTCCTCGCCTCACTAAGGACAACTATGATAGTTGGTCCATTCGGCTAAAAGATTTCCTAGGCTCACAAGATACTTAGGAGATTGTGGAGAAAGGCTATGAGGAACCCGCCAAACAGGCTACCTTGACGACGGGGGAGAAAGATGCCCTACATAAAGCACGCAAGAAGGATCAACAAACTCTCTCAATCATCCACCTATGTTTGGATGAGAGCATGTTTATGAAAGTTTCTTCCACAACAATCGCCAAGCAAACATGGGAGATTCTTCAAAAGTCTCAACAAGGTGTCGACAAAGTGAAGAAGATCTGGCTTCAAACATTAAGAGGTGAGTTCGAACTTTTGCATATGAATGAGTCCGAGACAATATCCAACTACATCTCTAGAGTTTTAGTCATCTCCAATCAACTAAAAAGGCACTGAGAAGATTTAAATGATACTCGTATTATTGAAAAAATTCTCCGTTCTTTACTTCCAAAGTTCGAACATATTGTTGTTGCAATTGAAGAATCAAAAGATCTAGATAATATGTCTGTTGATAAACTTATGGGCTCGCTACAAGCCCATGAAGAGAGACAAAAAAGAAATAATCATGATGCTTTGGAGCAAGTTCTTTAAAGTAAACTCACTTTGAAGAATGAAAAAAATAACAATTACGAAAGAAGTTAATGAGACCATGGACGAGGATGCGGACGAGGTTGTAGTTGTGGAGATAATGGATGAGGAGGTCATATCCAATTTAATCAAGGAGAAAGAAGTCAAACTTTTTATTTAACAAGAGATAGTGGAAAAGGCAACTTATCAAGAAGAAAGACTTACAATTCACAAATTCAATGCTACAAATGTCAAAGATATGGTCACTATGCTTCTGATTGTTGGAGTAAAAAAAATAAAGTTGATGAGAAAGCAAATTTTGTGGAAACTAATGAAGAAGAAATCACCCTGATAATGGCACTACATGATGGAGAAACCATGAAAGATAACTCTTGGTATCTTGACACTGATCAAGTAATCATATGAGCGGCAATAGAAGCATGTTCGTGCAACTTGATGAAAGCATTAATGGTGCTGTGAAATTTGGAAATGGCTCGAGCATTTCGGTTCAAGGAAAAGGTAATATTCTTATACACTTAAAAGATGGAAGGCATAAATTTATATCTGATGTTTATTATGTGCCCGATATGAAAAATAATATTTTAAGTTTGGGTCAACTTCTTGAAAAGAATTATGAAATTGAATTAAAAAATAAACATTGCATGATTTTCGATGAGAGCAAAAATATAATAACCAAACTACCAATAACCAAGAATAGATCATTTTTGCTAAATATTCAACATGATGTTGCAAAATGCCTTATGGCATACACAAAAGATAACTCTTGGCTTTGGCACTTGAGGTTTGGACATATAAATTTTGATACTTTAAATTTTCTCTCACGAATGGAGATGGTGAATGGATTGCCTTCCATCAATCATCCTAATCAATTATGTGAAGGATGTCTTCTTAGAAAGCAATTTCAAAAAAGTTTTCCTAAAGAAGCAACATCAAAAGCCAAAAAGCCATTGGAGCTTGTTCACACGGATCTTTGCAGACCAATTAATCCATGCTATTACGGTAAAAATAGATACTTCATCACATTTATTGATGACTATAGCCGTAAGACTTGGGTGTACTTTCTAAAGGAGAAGTCCGAGGCATTCAACATGTTCAAGAAGTATAAGGTTCTTGTTGAAAAAGAAAGTGGCAATGTGATTAAGGCTTTGAGATCAGATAGAGGTGGCGAGTTTACATCAAAGGAGTTTAACAAATTCTGTGAAGATAACGGAATCCGACGACCTCTCATGATGCCAAGGTCGCCACAACAAAATGGTGTGGCAGAGAAAAAGAACAGAACAATCCTAGACATTGCTCGAAGCATGTTGAAGAGTAAGAAAATGTCCAAAGAATTTTGGGCTGAAGTTGTTGATTGTGAAGTGTACTTGTCAAATAGAAATGCCACCAAGAGTCTACCAAACAAGACACCTTTAGAGGCCTGGAACTGGAGAAAGCCTAATGTCAAGCATCTCCGAGTTCTTGAAAGCATAGCATATGCACACGTACCAGATGAAGTTTGCACCAAATTAGATGACAAAAGTCAGAAGCTTGTATTCATTGGTTATGATAAATGCTCCAAAGGCTAAAAGCTCTATAATCCAATCAATGGAAAGATCATTATGAGTAGAGATGTTGAGTTCGACGAAGAAGCATCATGGAATTGGAATGTTCAGAAAGATGAGGATTATGATTTCTTCCCAATATTCCAAGATGAAGAACTAACCAGACAAGGTCTTGAAGAAATTGCTACTCCACCGTCATCTCCAGTGCAATCACCAGTTCAAAGAACAACCCCGTCCTCATCAAGCTCAAGTCAGAACGAGAAGACCCCAAGATACAAAAATTTGGAAGATATCTATGAGGTAACCAAGAATTTAAATTATCAACTCAATCTTATTTGCCTATTTGCCAACTGTGAGCCTCTTGATTTCCACGAAGCGACACAAGATAAGAGGTGGAGACAAGCTATGGATGAAAAAATTAAAGCAATTATAAAAAATGATACATGGGAGCTTACAACACTTCCAAAAGGACATAAAGCAATTGGCGTGAAATGGGTATACAAGATAAAGAAAAATGCCAAAGGTGAAATCGAAAGATACAAAGCAAGACTCGTGGTAAAAGGATACAAACAAAAAGCGAGTATCGACCATGAAGAGGTATTTGCTCCTATTGCTCTCTTAGAAACTATAAGACTAATCATTTCTTTGGTAGCACAAAATTAATGGAAAATCTATCAAATAGATGTCAAGTCAACATTCCTAAACGGCTATCTTGACAAAAATGTGTACGTTGAACAGCCACCAGGTTATACGGAAAAAGGAAGCGAGCATAAAGTTCTAAGATTTAAGAAGTCCCTTTATGGCCTAAAACAAGCACCGAGGGCCTAGTACAGTCGTATTGATAAGTACTTTCAAGAAAATAATTTCTCTAAATGCTCACATGAGTATCTGTCTACACCAAACACATGAATGGAGATGTTATGGTGGTATGCCTATATGTAGATGACTTGATTTTTACTAGAAGTAATACAAGTGTGTTTGAAGATTTCAAGAAAGCAATGACAAGAGAGTTAGAAACGATCGATATTGGCTTAATGTCTTATTATCTTGGGATTGAGGTAAAACAAAGCAAAGAAGGAATCTTCATCTCTCAAGAAGGCTATGCAAAGGAGATTCTCAAGAAATTCAATATGGCAAATTGCAAGCCCGTACACACGCCTATAGAATGAGACACGGCTATAGAATGTGGTACAAAACTGTCAAAGGAAGATGAAGGAGAAAAGGTAAATCCCATATTCTTTAAGAATCTTATTGGAAGTTTAAGATATTTAACATATATAAGGCCAGATATACTCTACGGTGTTGGACTCATAAGTTGATTCATGGAATCTCCTACATCCACTCACTTGAAGACTGCCAAAAGAATCCTCTGATACATCAAAGGTACATTAGACTATGGAATCTTCTACACTCCTACAGAAAATTCCAAACTTGTTGGATATAGTGACAGTGATTGGGGTGGATATATAGATGACCGGAAGAGTACAAGTGGATTCTTGTTCTTCATGGGTGATTCTACATTTACGTGGAGCTCAAAGAAGCAACCAATCGTTACACCATCCACATGTGAAGCAAAATACGCAACTGCCACTTCATGTGTTTGTCATGTAATTTGGCTGAGGAATTTGATAAAGGAGTTAAATATGCCAATAAAAGAACCAACAGAGATTTATGTGGACAACAAGTTTGCACTTGTCTTAGCAAAAAATTCGATTTTTCACGAATGAAGTAAGCACATAGACACACGGTATCATTTCATCCGTGAGTGTGTCAAAAGAAATGAAATCCAATTAAAGTTTGTGAAGTCACAAGATCAAGAAGCAGACATTCTTACTAAACCACTCAAGAAAGACATCTTCTGCAAGCTACGAGATTTACTTGGAGTTACCAAATCAAGCTTAAGGGGGGATGTTAGAAAATAAGCTTGATTTAGGCTTGATCCAACATAGAGTTAATTAAGCCCAAATATTAAATAGTCCATAATTTAAACTATGTTTCTAGATCCTTCTTAGTTTGAAAAATAAGTCAAAGTCTAGAACTCTCTTACAAAATATCTAGCTAGAAATATTTAGGCTCTAAAATTCTCCACTTATCTCTATGATAGTGTGCAATTTGTGTGTAGATTTGCATAACATTTGCATTCATTTTGTGTGTGTTTTATGTATTGTTATGGTATTTTCGAGTTACTTTTGTGTGAATGAGTGATTCAGGTGAAGATGGTGAAAACAAGGCAAAATGGACCACAAAGAGCAAGGAAAATCGAAGAAGGCAATTGAAGAGCGACTGATGTGCCATACGACATGCCCATGTTGTATCTGGGATAAGACTGGCAAAAGCGAAGCAGCAGATTGTGCAAAACGCGTAAAAGACAGAAACACGTGACAAAAGGAAAGATCTGGAGTAAAAGACAAAAGAAGAAACCGAATTGGAGAAGGATTTTGGAAGCCAATTAGGATTAGGATTCCTTTGTAGGGCAAACATAGAGATCCTATAAATAGACTTGTAAAACTAAATCTCTCTATTATTCTGCTCCGCCCCTCTTTTAGTTTTCTGCAAAAAAGAGCAGTTTTTATGTTACAGCATTATGTTTTCAAGCATTATGAACAACTAAATCTCTCTAGACGAGGTACTTTGATTTCTAGCCAAGGATAATATCGTGAGACTATTGTTTTCATTAGTTTTATTCAATTTCAAGTATTTATTTGATTTCTACACTATAAATTGTCTTTGTTATCATTTAATTTATTATGCAATGTGGCCAGTTGTGTGGTTTGTTGAATGATATCTTGCTGATTAGAATAGGAAGACTATTTGGCACTGTTCTAACAAAGTAGCAAATTGATCTTACACTGATAAAGGTTTCGAGTAAGGTTGGTGAAATTAAATAATCTAGTTTAAATAATTTACGGGTGTCCGATTTTATTGGCTAGGATAGGGGTCTTTTCGTTCATAAAGCTGCCTTAGATTAAATTCTATCAGAGTGTCGGAGGGTTGTCTATTTGGTCCAGGGAAGTAATCTATCAGGCTGTCCGAGATTACCGACAAAATAAAAAAAGATTGGTTAAGTAGAGCGTTTGCCCTTAGCTATAACCCTATCTATTTGAATGAATTAAATTTATCTTTCATGTCGATGATCGAAGTACTTGGCTAGATTGAAAAGTACCTTGGCTAGGTTTGTCTCCATTGATTTCTCATATTTAATTTTCTTGTAATCTTTATTATTTTCAGTTCCCATTTTTATTGTTATTTTTAAGATCCTCCATATTAATTTAAAAATATGTTTTCCTGAGTAAATAATTAACTGCACTAGTCCCTGTGGATTCAACCCTATTCGCCATTATACTGCGTAAGTGTAGGAGGATAAGAATTATTATTTTTGGTGGGTTGACACCCTATCACTCTAAGATCTAGAATTTTCCATAAACTAGAACCTTCCCTAGACTAGTATAAATAGACATTGTCATTTGTGGTTGTTGCAATCAAGAGAAAAGAAATTGAGAGATAATACAAGAGTGAGAAAGCTAGAAAATTGTATTCCTATAATCAAAAACTTTTTGAGCAATAAAATTTCTTCTTCTTCAAATTGTGTTTTCCCTTCCGTTGTGCTCGATCCTTTTTTTTTTATTTCCAACAAAAAAGGGCATCTATAGGCTCTCTTGTATAAGATTTTGTCCAAAACGTAAAAATGAGCTTATCTAGAAATTATCTTAAGAACTTTCGCCATGTTCGAAGGTAGAATTCTTGATGTAACTTATAATGGGTCTATCCAGGATGGCCCTCTGTCAATTTCCATCACATTTGGGTTCTGCGTGGTTGGTGCATCGAGGAGTCAAATAAAGGCTGGTTCGGGCAAGCTACCTAGATCAGATGTGGTCAGTTTGGACAACATGTATTCCTCGACATTGTTCTCTCGAGGAACTGCTTGTAACTGAAAGAAGATAAATTAAGTTTTCCACGCGTTGTTCACGACTTGTAAAAACTTGGCCATTAAAGATTCTTTGGCCTTGTATTCTCCAAAACTTGCCCTCTAGTTCTCGATTGTCTTGAGTTCTTTCAAGATCTTCGCTCGTTCAGTATTGAGAGAGGTGTACTCATACTATGTTTTTTAGAAGAGTTTATACCAACCTACAAAATCTATCTGAGCTCTTATTTCATGCCTCATGTCCCTTTCGTCATTCTTCGGTTGTCCAAGTGGCTTGGACTCCTCTTGGGTGTATCCGAGAGATTCTTCTACCTCAGTCTATCTCTAAGTTCTCTTATACATCTCCTTGAGGTCTAAAGAAGGATTCTCTATGAAATCCATGAAAAGTTTTCCAGATCTGGCTTTGTCCAAGCCTAATTCCAGGAATGCCATAGCTTGGCTATGGCCGAGGAGAGCTACTTTGGATGTCTCGTTTTTACAGTGACTCAATTATGCTTTCAAAGATTCTCCTTGTTTATGTTGAACATTCATCAATGACGAAGTGCATTTCTTCGTAGTACAAATGCTCCTAAACCTCGACAGAAACAGTTGGAAGAGCTATTTGAAGGTGATGATGCTTCCCGGTTTCAATCCCAAGATCCACTTCTTGGAGGCTCCTTTCTGAGTTGTTGTGAAAAGTTGGCACAAGATCTCTCCAGGATGTTCGTACTCAAGCATAGTAGATTCATAGTTATTGACATGATCGTATGGATAGGAGGTTTCGTCGTCTGAATCGATATACAGAATGTGTCAGTCTTTCTCCAAATTAATTGAAGTGATGGATTCCACAAACGGGGATGAACTAAGAGAAACCAAATGGGTTGGAACAATTTTCAGATGTTGCTCGATAGCCACCAAGCGATCGAGCTGATCTTGATCCTTTTTGTCCATGGTAGTCAAGCAGTTTTGAAGTTATGCTTTCTCCTTAGCTAGCGCAAGAGCCTTATGCACAGTTTCTCCTTCTCCAAGTCTCCGTGAGCATTAGAAAATGATGCTCAGGGGTTTTGCTCTGCTCTCTGTCCTTTCGCTTGCTCAGACGAGATATTTCCTCATCTGAATCATCATAAATAGAGGCATGGGAAGCCCTCCTCTTGCGTTTAGCATCCTAAAATAGTTTGATTTGGTCATTGAGGAATTTTGCTTGCTTAATTAAAGCATCAAGCTGATCATCCTCTTCCTGGGCTGTTTTCGCGTGTTCAGCATAGTTTTTCATGTAAGTCAGTGTTGACCTGATATTTGGTGATCACTGTACGTAGATCCTTTTTTGCTTTAGGTTCTACATGAGGTGATGCTGCCTTGGCAACATCCTTTTCTACATTTGGTTTTACGTGATGTTTAGAAAACAAAAATCACATAATTATGATGAAGGTAGAGGGTCAATGTTCAAGCCTGGAATCGTCGTTGACCGCCGGTAGACTCTCCGATGTAAGAATAAGTATTCTTTAGAGAAAAAAAACTAAAAGATAGGCTTAAACTGTGTATATGAATGTTCCTTATCAAATTAGGCATGAATCTGTTATATACCATGAAAAGTTTGTATTATGGTAGGTTCCTTAATATACGGGAATCACTAAACTAATGTTGACCCAAATTATGACCCCTAGTCAACATGACCGTTATAAACCGTGAACAAAACTATCATATCCGAAATACACTAGGATTGATCCTATAACTACTAGGGCAATTATAAATGGGCCTCACCCTAAGTATCACTATCCAACACATGCATACATACATACATACATAATATAGATATTTGGGTTAGATACCTTTATATATATCGTTGTGGACATAATGTACGACATATGAAAAAGAAAATGTAACTCTCAATGATGAACAAACAGATAATCTATCTCTTAACCCTTGTCCATTAATTGTGCATTATGTATGCATTGCCATTTTTATTTCATTTTTGTGATGTTCCTAATCTATTACAAATAGTATCTATCCTAGTCAGAGGGTCCTTGAGCTGCCAAACTTAATTTACTTAATTATTTAACCTTGTCTTAATTATGGTTGAAATGTCCCAATTAAAGAACAAGCTCCAGCCTGGATAACACAAATTAAGGTAAACAATTGACATAGATTCTAACTATACAACTTGTTTTCTAATTTGAATAGTTATAGATTGCCTCTTCTTGTGTTGTCTGATCCAGAAGAGTTAATAAGCTATTATATCTAGATCGATACTAAGAAATCAGATATTCAGTATGGTGACTAATACACCAGATACTTTATGGATATAGGATATGGGGAGCAAGATGAAGACGAAGATGTAGATGTCACACCACACAAATTAATTCTTACCTTTGGCCTGCTTAGCTACTTGGCTATATAACCTTTTGTCATGTACTCAAGCGTCTTTCGCTATACATTTGCACTGTTGGTACATATATATAAGCCACTCGTGGACTTTTGGTGTATAATTAGGCTTTTGGTACAACTATGCCTTTCTAACATAATGATTTGGAGCTTGTTGATGTGAAAAGATAGAAGGGTTATGCTGTGCATTAGTTCTAAACTGTTAATCATATATTGTTGTCCATATAAATTTGTATATATTTGTGGAAAACAGGCAAAATATGTATTACTCCGTATTATAAATCTTTCAAAAGTTAAAACTCAGTGACGGGCTCTTGATGGTCTGCCGCCAAGAGAATTATTCAAACTGCTTTATTGCAATTACAACGGATACAAGACTTTGCGATAGAAATGTCCATTAATTTCTTTCCGTATGACAATTATGATTGATCTATGTGCCACCACATTTTCAATGACAAAAATGTCCATCCCAATATTGATATCGGTCGTGGTTATTCTGTCACAGCTTTCCTCATAGCAACGGCGTGAGACAGACATATGTTGCCATATACACTACCATGGGGTTTGGGGTGACTGATTCGACAACAAAACCATCTGCGATGGATATCAACATCAACTATAGAAATCAGATATATGCGACGAATATGTTCGTGTCTGAAATATTACTTTAGTAATAACAAAATAGGTATAAAATTAGAAATCAATTGCGCACAAAATAGTGAAATTTCATGTCACAGTTTTAGATTGCTCACTATGTTACCCGTTTTCCAGTTCAACTATAAACACATGACCTGTTCATGCATCAAAGGCACATTTCTAATAGTTGGTTGATTGTTTAGTAGCTTTAAATTTTTCTAGATTCCCACAACAGATTAATTAACGATGACACCTTGCCTTCAAGCTATTTTCAGTCTCCTATTTTCTCTTTTTTAGCTAAATCTAATGAATCTAACCAGAAGACCTGTATCGGAAACGAATTGTCATTAATAGTTAGTGATATATAGTATAGGTTCAACTTTTATTTATTTTCACCTAAAATATTCGATTAATATTTCAATTTTGTCGAGGCTTTGTGGTGCTTTTCTTTTGTTGTTGGTTCAGTGTCTCAGTTTTGTCAGGCTTGGCCTTTTGCTGTTTAAACTCCAACTCATGTTTTTCTTTCATTTAATTTGTAGGTCTTTGTGCTTTATATTCAGTTGACCGTTTCCAAATCTTTTGGGGTTGGTTCCTTTTTCAGAAAAAAATTTCTTTTGCCTTCGCTATAAAATAAAATCCTTCCTCAATATTACCCTCTTTAGTTAGCTAGAGAAGGCCTCTTTTTTTTCTTTTCTTTTTTTTTTTGATCGGAGAAATTACTTCTCCTACAACTAACTCAATTTTTACCCATTTTTCTCACTCAATTCTCACCCTTACGAGATTTGATCATGTCATAGGGAGTGTGCTTTAACCATTTCAGTTAACCACAATCTCATAGAAGCCCTCTTTAATTATCTAGAGAAGCTGTGTGGTACAGATAAAGTTCAATCCCTTATTTAACACCTTGTTACTGATCGAATTTGTTTTTCCTTCTCTTTTCTTCCAAAAAAAAAAAGGAAATGGTAAGTAAATATTTATTTTTCTTCAAATTCTTACGTTAATAATTTTTTTGAAAGCTAGAAAAAAAAGAGTAAAAAAAAACATTTGTTTTTTGCATATGTTTTCAATCTTTCAAAAATTGACATGATTTGCCTAGAGAAAGAAAGAAAACGAGTGGTAACTCTTTTATACCTTCATTGTTATATTATAATAGAACATTCAAATTGCTAAAGGGGTATAAATGAAAAAATGTTTCCTTTCTCGTTTCTTTTCTTTTATAAACTCACTAACATTACACATTTTTTTAATTTTCTTTTATACCCTCGCTGTTATATTACATTTTCTATTCTTTTCTTTTTCATTGAAAACTCATTAACAAAGAATACAATACACATTAAGTATGAACTCAAAACTCATTAACGTAGTGTATCCACACATATCATATGAGCCCGTAAAAAAGATTCACAATTTCAATTTATTGAACAATAATATTGAATTTATCATTGATATTACAAAAATTAGCTCTTGGTTACTACTGATAAAGAGCATACAGTTACATAATGTACGGTCTAAAAAAGAGAGTGATCAAACAGAAACTTCTAGAGAGAGAGAGTGACCGAACAAAAACAGAGATACAGTTGAAGGAAGGAGCGACGGTTGAAGGCAAAGGAAATGAAGGCGATAAAATCAAACCGAAGGGTCCTTGGTCTGGGAAATTGACCGAGTATTTTTCTTATAGCCTCGGCCTAAGAGAAAAAATATATGACATCACACACAGAAAAGATAAGTAGCTAGACATATGTATAAGAGAGTTTATGTAAAATAAACTACAAGCAAAATTCAAAAATAAATCAAAAAAACAAAGTTTACACCGTTATTGTAACTAGACATAACTGACACTAAAAGAATAGCACAAGAACTAATATCAGAGCCCAAGCAAACCTCAGATTCCGGAGTTGCCTTCTCATTTTGCAATGTATGCTTCTGGGGCACCTCCAATTATCTTCAACTGCAGCTCAACTTCAGTGAGTTTTTCTTTTATATAAGGTACAAACAATATGAAATAAAGATACCTTATACATAAAATATATATTCGCTTACCTGACAAATTATTTCGTTTGGTGAATTACTAGTGCGATTAGAAAAAATAAAAACAAATCCACCTTCAGATTTACGGAAAACTTCATCTTCTTCTAGGCTTTTAAAAACTGCCATATGCATCTTCCTAGTTTCTTAAGATTGAGAGTGAATGATATTGAGAGCGAATTATAGGGTTTGGTCCATACACGGTCCTTTTATACACATACACAGGCCGAGTAGGGCACTTGCAATTTCTCTTTTTCTCCGCCAGTAGAATCATTTGAAATTTAGTTTGCACAACCAAATGTAGAAAAAAGAAATTCAGAAAGGTCAAAACCAAATTTAGAAAAAAAGAAATTCAAAAAGGTCAAATGGAATATAATATATATACATATATATGTGTGTGTATCAAAAAGTTTAGGCCAAATGGAATATTTTTAATAAATTACTGTAATAATTTTTACTGACAATAGATGACACTTTATTTCTTCTGTTAGAGTGTGACTCGCTTCCCCTTATTTGTGGATTAAGTATTCTTCCCTTAATGTGAAATTAGTTTGAATTCTTAAGTTTGTGATTTATTTATATGTAATTATTAAAAGAAAATTCTAATATATTAATATTGAATTTTAATAATTACCTATTGAATGGAAAAAATTGTGGATATTTTATTTTTGTAATGATAATGTACAATTTACTAGTATAAAATGTGCTTTAGTAATATTTTGAAATGTAAAATAGATTTGACGTTTGTTGAATTTATAATACTATAAGCAACGTACCGTGCAAAGATGAATTTTTTGTTTTCAAAAAAGTTAGAATATTTATACTTTCTATATATGTTTGGAACTGTTTGACCTTCAATTTACAAGTGTACGAAATTAAACTTTGTAATCGCAAGATTTGATTTAGTAAATTTGCAAATAACTTTAGAAAAACTCAAAAAAAGTTAATAATATATTCCAGATTAAAATTTGAGTATCTGTAAATTGTTCAATATCCACAATCTTGGGTAATAGATCCAAATCATGTTATCCGATAACGAATTTGCCCAATTCGATTTTACCAGCCGCTTGAATTATCTATAGATACCCAATTACCAGATCCAATTTGATCATAAGGATATTATGTATACAAGATATAAAGTCTCAAATAATAAGAAAATTAAGTTAACAGAGAGAAGATAAAGAAGAATCAGTAGCAACCATTGTCTTGTAAACGTGATTATGCAACTTATTTTTTCCTGGTTATATGCATGAAAGTTTAGATCCACGGGTGACTCCCTCGAACGAGGACCAAAACATGTCATTGGCCTCGAAGAGTGTTTATAGTGATAGACTTATATTGCTCATTAAGAAGGATGTTGACTAATGAAATAAGTTACTTGCTACAATCAAGGAATGCAATCAGATGATGAGGATTTGCCTATCAAACATATCCCAGCAGATTCTTTTCCCTTGATTGAAGTACCTCAATTGAAAGTAATATCAATGACCTGATTCTAGGACTTAGATTGCTCCTTGTAATTATACATTGATTGTGTATAAATTGTACACCTTCTGTAATCAAAGAAACATAGAAAAATCAATAAAATCTCCCGTTGTAAGTTGGTATCATAGCCATTTTCATTTTTTCTTCCTACCTTTCATGGCGTCATCCCCCAGCAATTCATCCTCTTTCCCACTTGCTTCTAACCCTTATCCTCAACCACATGTTTCCCTTCCTCTCTCCTCTGGTCCTACTCATTTTCACAATTACAAGCTTAGCATGACTAACTACCTCTACTGGAGAGCTTCAAAATGAAAACTTTTGGTATAAGTTTAATTGAAAGATTAAAGAAAAATGAAAAATGAAAACTTTTGGTATAAGTTTCAAAATGAAAGAATCAATTTGTTTATAATTACGTATATATTTTAATAAATAAATAAAATATTTAAACTATTATCAATTATTTTTACCGAGAAATTTAAATAATATTTAGGTAATAAATTTCTTAATTGAGAAAGAATTTAATTAATTAAGCAAAATGGTTCTCTTACTCATCGGATGATAATTTATTCCTTAGTCGATGTTTTGCCAATCAGTAGATGATTTGCCCATCGGAGGATGTTTGTCCATCGAGAGTATTTAACCATCAGACAATATTTTACTCGCTAGTGGTTATTTTGATCATCGAAGGATATTTTACTCATTGGTGGATATATATATATATATATATATATATATATATATATATATATATATATTACTTATCTTCGGAGTGCGGACTTTCTTTTAATTATAAGGAATGATTTTATCTGACTAAAACAATTAAATAATAACTGAGTAAATATTTAATCAATAATAGATGATTAATAAATCATTCAAGCTAAAATTTAGTAAAGAATAATTAATCTAAGGCTCCAAATAAATTAGATAAATACCTCACATGTGCATTCTCATGTTATAATTAAGTAGAGATTTCTTAAGTTATTGAATGTATGTGTTTTATAGATTCGTTACACAAGTGATTTAATTTAAGCTTAGCTAAGTTCAAAGCAAAGGATATAGCCACTCCTCTTTTATTCAAAGTATATGCATGATCCTTTATTTTTGATATGCGTAGGATGAAATATATGATACGCCTTCCTCTCTTTCATGAATGTATATGCAATGCTCTAGTTCTGCTAGCATGTTATGAATAATCGTTTGCAGATGTATTTGAGCTTTGATTATCTGATAAATTCTTTAATGTTATATTTGTGCAAAGAATAAGAATGACTTGTCCCTTATTGGCTCATGCCACATGGTTGGCTAGAGGAAATAAAATATGCTAATTTGTTCTGTCACCTGACCCAGAGGTTTTGTTGTGACTACTTACGTTCTCAGACTGAGGGATCATGCTATTAAGTTTAGCCACTTGTACACAATATGGTTAGCAAATTCAACGGGTTTAGCCTGTGATGGATATTATTTTGAGAAAGATATACACAGGTGGAGACCAATCTTTCTTCAAGGAGGATTATACATTGTGTATCATTAGTGATCCTCAGAGTTTCTTTGAAAATTTTGAGGTGACAGTATTATTTCATCGAGCCTCACAAACAAAATTGAACTTTTAATAACACTTATAAACTACCCTTTGTGTTTATATATTTGCTGAGCATAAATCGCTCAGTTTAGTTGAGTTCGTACTTTACAAAGTGTTATGACCCGAAGTTCGACATGTTCGAAAGAGGAAAAGGAAATATTGACAAGTAATGAGTTCCTGCTCGTCTTACTATGGGTGGCACATCAAGGAAGGAAGCGTATCAAGGACTTGAAGGACATTTTCAATTTATAATATGACTTCCGATGTTTACTTGACATACTACATTTTTGGTCTGTAATAACTACTTAATGGTACTTTAATTACTGTCATGAATGAATGGATGTTGTTTATCTGTTTTTCCGCTTATTGACAGTGCCCTCAATCAATATGGAATTTTAGGGTCATCACAATATTTGTTGATGATTTTAGTAAATTTGTTTGGTTGTATCCTCTTAAGTTCAAATCTGATGTTTTCCATATGTTTCATCAATTTCAAATTCTTATTGAACAACAATTTAATAAAAAATAAAGCAAGTTCAAACTATTTGAGGTGGTGAATTCTGAAAACTCAATTCTTATTTCTCCAAAATTGGCATTCATCATCGACTACCTTGCTCACATACACATGATCAAAATGGTTTCGTTGAAAGAAAGCACTGCCACATTGTTGAGACTGGTTTAGCACTTCTGGCTCATAGTAATGTTCCTCTCTTTTACTGGCCACATGTTTTTGCCACAGCTATTTACCTCATCAACAGGATGCCTACTCCTACCTTGCAATTCAAATCCTCATTTGAAGTCTTATTCCTCCATAAGCCAGATTATACATTCTTAAGAGGTTTTGGCTGCCTGTGTTTTCCATACTTACGACCATACAATAAGAATAAACTTTCTTACAGGTCTCAACCTTGTGTGTTTCTTGGTTATAGTTTAACACATTTGGGTTATCAATGCCTTGATCCAATTTCTGGCAAAATTTTATATTGCACAACATGTGCGATTTGACGAAGATGTGTACCTTTTTCAAAACCGAGTACCTCCTCCAAGTGCAGCTCCATCAATTTTGGGTGAACCACAAGTATATGTTTCGGGACTCTGTCCAACTATACGATAACATAGTGCTCCTATGCAAGTCTCTTCTCCAGCAGCTTTAAAGCAAAAGCTTATTGATGTTCAGCCAACTCATCTGACCTCTACAACTTTGAACTTGTCACCAAATATGTCTCCATGTACAAAGTCGCCACCTAGTATTGACTTAATTGTGGATCTTGGTCCTCACCCTCAACAAAAGACAACTAAATCCACTCATCATATGGTAACTTGGAGTACAAAACAACCTGTTGATAACTTTTTAGCATTGTCTTGTGAGATGGATGATATCATAATACCTCGCACTTTCTTACAATCCTCTAAATCCAGAGCGTGGCGAGCAGTAATGCGTGAGGAAATCAATGCACTATTACAAAATAATACCTGGACATTGGTCCCCCCACCAACTGGTATGAACATAGTGTCGTGCAAATGGTTGTTCAAAGTCAAGTGACATGCTGATGGATCTTTAGAACGTCTTAAAGCAAGGATTGTAGGTCGTAGATTCACACTGTGAGAACTATTTTCGAATTAAATAATGAACGATATAAAATGAAGATCGATGAAGTTATAAACATATTAAAGTCGAAGTTTCATGCAAAACTTCACAAACTACACGAATTATTAATACGTGTTTTATCCGAAAGCTCGTAAAACGGCTTGTACACGAACCAAAATGCGACATAATCAATTCAAGCATACCTGGTCAGAATCTCACTTAAGATCTGATCAAGGTCGTACCTAATACCATAGTTAAGTCTAATCAAAGTACAAGTGTTGTTAAAAACTTATGCTATAAGCTTTCATTTTTCATTTTTGTTTAATCCTTCAATTAGACTCTATACATAAGCCATCAGTTACACACACACAAAATGCATTACAACACGTGGAAATGACATATTGTTGCCTCAACGTTCTCAACGTTCTACGCCTAATTAAATTCACAATATGAGAATATAAATTTAACAATGTAATAATATGTAACCACATCGCAAATAATGCTACAATTCTTTTTTTCCTAGTATTTTCCCTTGTAGTTAATGTAAGATGAGCCATTACTGCATTGAAAATTCCCGATAAACTACATCAGCAAAGAAAACAAAGAATAGAACATGAGCAATAAACAAGTTGTTAAAGCTTGAAACAAGTTGTTAAAGCTCGAAAAAACCAAGTGCAGAAAAACAGTTAATAGTAAGTACAAATTTAAGTTCCACCATAATGGTAAATGAAGCACTTTGTAGTTCAAGCTTGAGCTATAGTAATCTTTAGGGCACAAATATATCTTTGTCTACTTATCTATTTCAATATGCCCAATATATCTATTTCAAGGATCATAAATGTTGTTTACTTATTGGAGATATAAATACATAAACAGAGTAATCTTTAGGGCACAAATTATACTAAATTAAAATTAGGTTTTTCAATTTTCAAACTTGGGGTATTCTGGAGCACTCAAGGTAGCTGAAATGTCCTATAACTCGACAATTTTTGAAGGAGACAGTTTTTCTTAGAGATAACCCCAAATGATTGAGAAAGATCATTTGTAGCATTAAAACCAAACACTCCACCTCCTTTAATCAGTCCTTGTCCCTTACATTTTGAGCATGCTATCAGCCTAAAATCACCACATCTCTTATACATACCAAGTGAGCTGCTCATTTTGCAAATAAACTCTGATCTTCTGAAACAATTACACATTTATATTTTGATTTTTGTTCAACAGATATCTTTGATAATGTCATTTACAATTAAAATGTAAGAAATTACATATATGCAAGTATCATGAACTCTGAGACATATAATGGAATTTAGGGAAGGAAGAAGAAGAAACTTTAAATTGGTTTGTCAATCTGGCATTTCAACAAGCACATTATGGACATCTCGTGAGCTTTAAGTTGACATTTCATCAAACAAGTTGTGGGATGGTAGAGTAATATGCTTATTGCAGACTAATGAAGGAGTCGTGGGGGGTGGGGGACACCCTATATAAACAGTGATACACAAAAGTTCAGTTGCAGAGTACATACCTAATGAAGAGAATTTCATTGAAATAGTGACCAAATCTCTAAGTATACATCTATGGAGTTGGATCCATTAGAACCCTAGATCCAAGAATTGTAGAAAATCATGAGAATCAAAATATATAGACGATAGAGAAAGGATACGAGGGAGGAAAGATGAGATGAAAACCTAATGAGTGAGCGACGAGAAAGAGATGTCGAGAATGTCGATAGAGTTGTCTAATATGCGAAGAGTGTCGAGTTGTCTAATAGATGTTGAGAAAGATATGCGGAGAGTGAGGAATAAGTTGTTTGATAAAGAAAGGAATGAACAAGTCCCACCTACTAGTGAAGGAATGAAAATGAATATTTTAGTGGGAATGGAATGGCCCAAAGAATACCCATTTCATTCTCCTTAGTCAAACCAAACAGATTTTTTTTTTCATTCCTTCTAGAATAGTCATTCCATTCCCACGAAAATCCATTCCATTCTAGTGAACCGAACCCACCCTAAGGAAATTCGAGAAAAAAAATCGATTATATAGGAAATACTTCATGAAGTTATGCATGGGCATCCTGTCTTGCTAAATAGAGCACCTACTCTGCATAGATTAGGCATAATCTACTCTGCATAGATTACGCAACCGCTACAAGATCAATAATTCCATAGGCTTGAGATTCTGTTACATTCTTGTTATTGCTTTGACTCATATTTCCCAAAAAGTGGATCCCAGTCTAATAGCTCCAAATAAATTAAATATGTGCATTAAAATACGAAGGCTTCATATGGATCTTATATATCCTACAATGAAGTACCACATGGATGGATATATAGGAATCCAAATCTGCCAAATCACTCATGTTATGATCTTCTACATCCTAAGTATGGTTCAGCAACTACCCCGATCGAATTATTGAGACCTACTCATTATCAATGGAAACAGGGGTACTTCCAGCAAGAAATATATCGAATAGTTAGTGTCTCAAATCTTTATTGATACTGACATTGTAAGTGGTAGTGAAAATTACAGTAATAGTCTATGATTCGATTGTGTGTGCTCGGGGTAGAAGTTTTGTATAAATGTATTGTCATGCCACCTATGAAGTAGTAAATTAGACAAGAGTCTCTTGTATAGAATAACAAGTATTATGAGCAGAAGAGCCATTTTCAATTAGTTTTCGATTGATTATGTATTAATCAATATTCGATTGATTGGTCTAAGGTTATCGACAAAAAAATCAAACAGGTATGAAAGCTATAATTGTAAACCACGATCGAATATATGGAAGCATTGGTTTATACATTCCTCTTAGTCTCGACTCTAGGTATAATTTTTTTCGCTCCTATCTCAGGATTTTAACCTCTAGGAAGTGGAAGAGTTCCCAGAAACTTCATTCTCCAAGTCGTCGAGGACGTACACTCTTTTTCTTCTTTTCTTTTTCTTCCTTTTCCTTTGCCATAGCCATCTCCTCTTCCTTTTGAAGTTGTTGTGCATACAGTGCATCAGCTTCTACAAGTTTCTTGTCCTGGGGAAAGAAAAGCTCCACTTTCCCATCAATTATTACTTCAATGGGTGTTGGAAAGTGAGTTGTCTTCATGGCATCTCCAAATAGCTTGGGCCCTGATTGAGTAAGAGATTTTTTTGAGGTTCTTCAATCAGGATACCCTTGCCCTTGTCCTTGGCTTTAGGAATAGTCACATCCCCTGATGGTTGACTACTTGAGGGATTCTCTACAACAACCCCTGACGATGACCTTGAAGATTTCTCCCCCCTTTTTGACAGCATCATCAATGGAAGTTGAGAGTTGAGATGTGATTGGGAAGAGTTGTTTAGGAGTGTCAACCATAAACTGTTGAAGAGATTCCATTTTTGTGAGTCTGGTGTTGAATGCAGCAAGTTGTTGATCGACATTATCGGTAAGCTTCTTGATCTTGAGCAATGAGTGCCTGGTGGCAAGAGAATCTACAACATTTTGTACATTTTGTTCTCTTGAACTAATGTATGTAATTTGTGAGATTCAACATCCATAGACTGTCCTATCATAATTTGGGACTTGAGGATCTTGATAAGGACAGGGTCTGTGGCACGTGAGAGCTCCTACTTTAGCAGTTTTGTTGTATCTAACATCATGTTCTTCTGATAGTATAAATCAACTCCCAGGAGTGGTGCAAAATCATCCATAGAAGTGTCATCTTTATCACTACTTGAAGAGGATGGTGTATTTACAGTATCAAAATTTTCTCTATATTATTTATTTACAAGGATCTCATCCTTATCTCCCTCAATCTCTCATTTTTCTTGGCTTCTAAGGCATTTTTCTTTGACTCTCCTTTTTCATTGCCTTCTAAAGCAATACTCTCTTATTCTCCTTGTGCCAAAGTCCTCTCATTGGGTTAAATTTGCCTCTCTTCACTATATATCCTCACATTCTCACTCAAAATTGTCCTGCTTGGGCTCCTATTAACTGTGTTTTCAGCAACTCTGGACAATGTAAGTAAAGCATCTGCAACTGTTATGTCCACAGAAGTGATTTGAGAAGGAGTGGAGGATATATGTGTATGTACAATAGGAGAAGTATAGGTATTTATTGAAGAAGTATGTACAATAAAGGGAGTATAAATACTTATTGCAGTAGTATATACAGGTATATTTATGTCCCCTATATGATCATCAATGATTGAATTATTTAAAAAGGAATCAATCATTTAAGAGTCTTGATTGTCAATCACTGAGTCAATGAGAATTGGTTCCTCCATGAAGTTAGAAATTGGGGGATCTGATGTCATAACACTTAGTGTTTGTGTCATGACATCTGAAAAAATTTGAGGTAAAGAAAAAGAAGGGAGAGGTGTAGAAGGGAGTGTTGGCTGAATCACAGAGTGAGGAGGCGATTCATCAAGAGAAGTTGTGTGTGCACTCACTGTATAAGATATCTGCAAGTGACTCTCAGAGACCCTAATGTGAGTTTCATCAGGACCTATGGTCAGTGTTTGTGCCTCACTCAACTGTGTCCCTGGTTGGGGTCTTAGTTCAATAACTAATTCCTTTTGAGATAAAATAGTTAGTGATGTGTTAACTTCCTTATTAAGGTCAACATCCTGTTGGGAGGATATTGTCTGGTCTGGTTGTGGGTCAACACTCATGGCTTTCTTATTCTTCTTCAATCTCTTCAAGCTAGTCACTATCTCTCCTTACTCCCCCTCAGTTGTTGTGGTTACTTCTAAGAATTTTCTTTTATTACCCTTAGTCTTTTGGGAGACTAAGGGTTAGGCAATTGAGAATTGTTGTGCAGAAACTGGTGATACTACTTGTGTAGGCTGAGAAATGGTAGTGATCTCAACCATAGCAGTTGAAGTAGAAGAAATAGAAGTTTAAGAAAACGAAGGGTGTATTGAGATTACCTGTTCCATATGTGATGGAAGTACAAAGGGTTCTGCTGTATAAAATTTCTTTATTATCTCTATGAACAATTTCTTTGTTTGCGTATAACTCTGTACAGCTATGTTATTCTCAAAACTAAAGTTAGGAAATTGATCTTTAATAAGCATAGACAAAAATCTGACATAGTAAACTTCTGATTTCCTAGAAGTATGACTACCCATTTTATTTACAAGTTCAACAAAAATCAATTTACCAATATTTATATTTACATTTTTTATAATGGCAAAAGCTATTTTAAGAGTTAAAGATGTTATCACCTCATAGTTAGAGGACTTACCTGAGAACACCTTTATGATTGTGTCAAAGAGATAAGAAATCTCCCATTTCACGTTCACCCTTTTTAGATCTTTGAACTTCAACACTGCATTCACTGGAGCGTTGTAGCCTAATTCCACCAAAAAATTCAACATCACTAGGCACTTCCACACAGTCTTGTGTTGATAACCCAAGAGCAAAATTAATTCTGAAGGGAGTTATTTTACCCTTTTCAGAAGAAATTTTGAATGAGATACCTTTCACAACGTCAAACCTTGATGACGAATACATATACTTTGTGCTTGACCAAAGTTGTGAAATGGCATCATAGGACATCTCGTCATCAATATAGATGGCTTTACTACACTTTGAGCTAAGTAGATATTGCATCATCGGTTTAAAGTAAGCATCTACCTCATTGATGTTGGAAAAGCCCACAAAGTTGGTTTGTGGAACCACTAGATTCCTTGGAATTCTCGTAGCAGTGCTTGGTGCCATTGAAGCTATTAGTGGATTGAAAAGCTAGGGTTTCTGTGAACAAGAGAGAAAAAGAAAACTTAAGCAGTTGTTAAAAAGAGATTAAACATTTGGTATGTCTTCAAAGAGAGAGAATTTGAATTTAAATAGTCCTTTTTGAAATTAACTCCCGACGACACGCCATCAGGGGTTGGCAATAACTCTATGGTGCCACGTCATTAGGGACTAAAGAGAGTCCCCTAACGAAGAGTTGTCACAGACTAAGTGTTTTCCCCTTATGCGTCCAAAGGCCTAACCCTGACCCTGACGCACAACCCTTATGTGCACACCCTGACCCTGATGCACATCCCCTGACCCTGAGGTAGATCAAAAAAAAATTATTTTTTCTTTATTTAAAATTTTTATTTATTATAAACATATAATCATATATCAATAACATTATCAAGAATTTATGAAATGAGTTAGAAATACTAATACTTAAGCACTTGATAAATTGAACTACTCCAACAATTTTTCTAACATGACTCCAGCAAGTTGATCAAACTTTATTTTGCATAATTCACCATTCCCAACTCTCCCACCAGATTGATAAAGGTGGCTTCATCAAGAGCCTTGGTAAAAATGCCTACCAGTTATTTGTTTGTTGGTACAAAGTGTAATTCAATGGTTCCATTCATAACATGTTCCCTGATAAAGTGATATCTGATTTCTATATGTTTAGTTCTGGAATGTTGCACAGAGTTCTCAGCAATGGCAATGCCATTTGTATTGTCACACAAAATTGAAATTTTGTTGAAATTTAGGTCATAATCCAATAACTGATTTTTCATCCATAAGATTTGTGTACAACAACTTTCAACTGCAATGTATTCAAATTCAGCAGTAGATGTTGATATTGAGTGCTACTTTTTGCTGAACCAAGATACAAGCCTTCCTCCTAGAAATTGTCAGCTTCCTATGGTACTTTTTCTGTCAATTCTGCATCCTCCAAAGTCAGCATCATAATATCCAAGTAATACAAATCCACACTCCTTTGGATACCAAAGCCCCAACTCTGTAGTGCCCTTGATGTACCTCAAGATTCTTTTCACTAAAATTAGATGGGACTCTCTTGGGTTAGCTTGATACCTTACCCAAAGACATGTTACAAACATAATATTAGGCCTACTTGTTGTCAAATACAGCAGAGAATCAATTATTCCCCTATAAGTCTTTAGATCAATTTTTTTTTCATTCTTATCAAGGTCAATCTTGGTTGCTATGGCCATAGGTGTCTTTGCTACTTTTGAGTCCTCCATGTCAAATTTCTTAAGAAGTTCTTTGGCATACTTTGTCTGATGTATGTAAATCCCATCAGTGACTTGTTTGATATGCAGTCCCAAGAAATAAGGTAGTTCACCCATTAAGCTCATTTCATACTTGCTTTGCATGAGCTTAGAGAACTTTTCACGCAGCTTAGTGTCAGTGGATCCAAAGATGATATCATCAACATATATTTGAACCAGGATTAGATGACCTTGGTGTTTTCTAAATAGCAATGTCTTGTTAATGATACCTCTTATGAACTTGTTATCCACCAGAAACTTTGACAATGTGTCATACCAAGCTTTAGGAGCTTGCTTCAGTCCATAAAGTGCTTTCTCTAATTTAAAAACATGATTTGGGAATTTTGAACTTTCAAACCCTGATGGTTGTTAGACATACACCTCCTGTTCTAATTTTCCATTGAGAAAAACACTTTTCACATCCATTTGAAAAACTTTAAAGTTTGAATATGTTGCATAGGCTAAGAAAATTCTTATAGCCTCAAGTCTGGCCACTGGTGCAAAGGTCTCATCAAAGTCAATCCCTTCTTCTTGAAGATATCCCTTTACCACCAGTCTTGCTTTATTTCTTATAACAATGTCAGCTTCATCCATCTTGTTTCTGAATACCCACTTTGTGCCTATTATAGTTTTGTCTTTTGGTTTAGGCACCAGCTTCCATACCTGATTTCTTTCAAATTGATTCAGCTCTTCCTACCTACCCATGATCCATTCAGCATCTTGCATGTCTTCTTCAAATTTCTTTGGCTCAATTAAGAAAGAAAACAAGCATATAGGCACTCATTAGATGTAGATTTTCTAGTTTGCATTTTTTGGTTGGGATCACCAATGATTAATTCTTTGGTGTGACCCCTAGGCCATTTGGGCTTAAAGAGATATCTTGATGAGCTTTTATGATAATCATTTCCTCCCCCTAAGTCTGTGCTACCAGCTTCTGAGAAAACTCCCCTTGAATTTATGCTTAAATCAGGGTTAAAGTTATCCCTTGATGAAGTATTCCCTGATCTGTTATCCAAGTAATTAACTCCACCTATTGAAGGGGCTTCATTGTTGGTTGGATTGACATCAAGAATGGTTAACTCCTCCATTTGTTTGCACTCATCAGCTTCATTCTCTTGATAATCAGAATCATCTTCATTTTCAAATCTGAGCTCTTCATGAAAACCAAGGTCTTCGAGTCCAGAAATCTCTTGATCATCAAAAGCTACATTTATAGACTCCATCACCACCTGGAGTCTCTTGTTGTAAACCCTGTAAGATTTAGACATCAAGGAGTAACCTAAGAAAATAGTTTCATCAGTCTTTAAGTCAAATTTTCCCAAGTTCTCACCAAAATTCCTTAATACAAAGCATTTGCATCCAAAAACATGTAGGAACTTAATGTTTGGTTTCCTCCCTGTCATTAGCTCATATGGTGTCTTATTGTAAGCCTTGTTGATCAAAGACCAATTTTGAGTGAAGCAAGCAATGGAAATTGCCTCAGCCCAAAAATAGGTAAAAAATTTTGCCTCTGCTAACATTGTTCTAGCAGTTTCTATCAAGGTTCTATTCCTCTTTTCCGTTATACCATTCTGTTGAGGAGTCCTTGGGGCAGAAATTGTATGATTGATACCCTTCTCCACACAAAATCCATCAACAACTGCATTCTTGAATTCAATCTCATTATCTGTCCTCAGAATTACAACCACTGACCCTGACTCAGTTTCCACTTTTGTTGAGGTACTTCTGTTTTAGCATGTTAGAACTTGACCCAAGTGTACCTGGTGTAGTCATCCACAATGACCAATGCAAATCTCTTCTTTGATACTGACATTACGTTGACAGGACCAAAGAGATCCATGTGAAGCAATTAAATTGGATCTTTGATCATTGTGGTTTCCTTGTTGACAAAGGATGATTTCCTTTGTTTTCCTTGTTGGCATGCTAAACATAATCCTTCTTGAATAAATTCCACTTGAGGTAATCCAATTACCAACTCTCTCTTTACTAGATCATTGATTGTTTTGTAGTTCATGTGAGAGAGTTTCTTGTGCCACAGTCTGCTCCCATCAAAGGTTGTTTTGTTGTAGAAACATGACTCTCCATTTACTGAGTTAAAATCATCAATATAAAGATCTCCTTTCCTAACCCCTGATAAGACTAGCTTCCCATCACTTTCATTTGAGATTAAGCACTGGTCTCCTTTGAAAGAAATGATGAATCCCTTGTCAAATAGTTGACTTATGCTTAATAAATTGTGCTTTAGCCCATCAACTAATGCTACATCTTCAAATGAGACATCTTCATTTGCTACTTTGTCATAACCAAGAGTCAGTCTTTTGTTGTTGTCACCAAAAGTAATCATTAGACCAACCTTCTCATTGAACTCTATGAGCAGGACTTTGTTTCCTGTCATGTGTCTTGAGCAGCCACTGTCTAAAAATCAAATTTGTCTACCCTTGACTTTTCCCTACACACGAAGAACATTTAATTTGTTTTTGGTACCCAAGTGAATTTGGGTCCTCTAGGTTTAGTCACAGTTAATGGTAAAACAGTTTTTTCATTACTAATTACTTGGCTTAGGCAGTAAACACACTTTTTCCTTTTTAGGAGCTTCACTATAAGCTTTAGATTTATCAACAAATTTTTTTTCTTTACCCTTAAGGGTGCATGTTTGAACAGTTAGTAAATCATCAGCATATAAAATTGTGTCAGTCAAAATCTGTGGTTTTTTCTTGCATTGAAAAGATAGGTGATTATTATTACCACAGTTCTAGCACACTTTCCTAAGAGTTTCATGAATAGGAGTGTAGTTACTGGCTTTCTTCACACCTAGTTTGTCATTGCTATTCTTTTTCTTATCCCCTGACAGACCTATATCCCTTGAAGGGCTTTGATGGCCTGATACACTCTTATCCCCTGATGACTGTGTATCTACTGATGCACAGTCTTGTTCCTTCTTGAAAGGAGCTTTGAGTGCTTTGGCAATAACAGGTTTCTTGCCACTTCCACCACTTGTGGAAGCTTCACTCACTGGGAAAACATTCCCTTTGTCTAGCTTTATTATAGCCTTTACAAACTTGATAGGATGCATAGGACTTTTACCAAAGCTAGCTGCATTTTCAACCTCAATAACAGGTTGCTTCACTTGGGTCTCCTCATAGCCTAGACCATATTTATGATCAGATTTCTTACTGTTTAATTAATCATCTAATTTTTTGCTCAACTCATTCCACCTCTTTATGACCTCTTTTTCTTCTCTCAAAAGATTGGAGGTCTATTCTTCTCTTTTTACAACACAGTCAAGGAGGTTCCTAGTCTTAAAGAGTTCTTTTTCAAAATTCTCAAGTTTAGAAATTTCTGGTTCTAACAGAGTATTTCTAATGGTCAAATGTTCATTGATTTTTTGTACTATCTCAATCTCAGCTACAACACTCCTTAAAGTGTCATAAAGTTATCTTATCTCACAAGTTATTTCCTTAATAGTTTTGAAACAATCAGTTTTAGACATGTTAATGAAAATTTCGAGGCTTACTTGTGCGCTACTCATGTCAGTGGATGAGGCCATCAGGGTTAGGTTGACATATTCCTCAATGTCTTCTTCATCTGAGTCAGCCCAGTCATTTCCCTCTGCAATATAAGTTTTTCCCTTCTTGTTAGCATTGAGAAGGTCAAAGTATTTCTTCTTGTAATCCACCATAGCCTCTTTCCCTTTGGACTCACTTTCATTTTTGACTTTGCGACACACATTAGCAAAGTGGCCTAACTCATTGCATTTGTAGCACTTTATTCTTATTTTGTCAATAAAGTTGTTCGTGCTACTGGTTTTCCTTCCTAAAAATTTCTTTTCCCCATTTGGTTTTTGAAATTTTAGTTTGGAAAACCTTTATGCTAGGAAGGCCATTGTTTCATCCATTTCCTCTAACTCTTCAAGGGTGTACTCAATCCCTTTGGAGTCAGCTTCATTGTCCCCATTTTTTTCACTTTCTTCAACATCTCCTAGTTGTTGCTACATCAAGACATTCTGTCCTGCTTCCTTTTTGTTTTTCTTAGCAGTCATCAAGGCTACAGATCTAAGCTTTCTAGTACCCCTTGACATTTCAGATCTTTGTTGAACCTCTAGTTCATATGTCTTTAGGGTACCATATAGCCTAACCAAGTCTAGGAGATTCATGTCCTTAGATTCCCAAATGGATGTTGTCTTTGGATCCCATGATATGGGAAGTGCCCTCATGAATTTTCTGTTCACGTCTTTGTTAGCATATGTTTTCCCATACATCTTCAGGTCATTTACCAACCTGTTGAATCTGTTAAACATTTCAGTGAGTGATTCACCATTTTTCATCGTGAACCACCCATACTGTTGTGTTGATAACTGCAGTTTGTTTTCCTTCATGTCTTCCATACCATCACACAAGATCTGGATAGTATCTCATATTGACTTAAACGTTGTAAAATTCATGATACTGTTTAGCATATCATCGTCTAAGTCATTATAGACAATACTTGTAACTTTAAGATCTTTCTTTACTTTTCTCTTTCTTCGGGAGTCATCTCATCAGTAGTTTTTAGAACTAATTTTCAGGGATGTTAACTTCATTCACCACTTCTTAAGGAATGAGTTTCTAAGGTACGTGAGGTCCTTTTTCTAGAATTTGTAAATATTCATCATCGATTGCTCTAAGATGAACTACCATACGCTGCCTCCAAAAAAAATACTTACCTCATTCCAACATGGGAACTTTACTATTTCCAGCTTTGTTTGTCATTGATAAAGATCTTCTAGTAAGTGTAGTCTGCTAGCTGGCTCTGATACCAATTGTTAGAACTGAATAAGCTCAAGTATTTGTAGAAAGGGGGTTGAATATAAACACTACAAACTTTTTCGGTTTTTAAAACTTAATCCACAAAGACTGGAATAATTACAAGGATCAGAAAAACTTTACTGAAATTAAAATGAATACATAAGTATTTAAGTTAAAATAGTTGTATTATAACTTGGTGTTTTTCTTGAAATCTATTTAATCCCAAAGTGATTAACAACTACAAATCTGTAATGAATTACACCTTTTTTTTCTTACTCACTAGCTACTCATTTCTCTTTGAATATTTCTCGTAAGATCTATTACAAATCTTCTCTCTAGTGTTTAAGTGTTGTGGCTTCTTGGTTATTTCGTGTAACAACTCTTTCTATATATGTAGGAGATAAGTTGTAAAATCCATGTGCTAGACGTGCTGCTTTTCCAACATAGCCGCAGTATGTCACATCATTGTCCTTTTGGAGTAATGTGTCAGACTACTTTTAGCTAGTGTTGCTTCTTTTTCATCCCCTCATCTTCATACATTTATTGCTTGAAAGTTGTTATTGAACAACCAAACTTCAAGGAATATCTTCCCAATTATACCCTTTACTTTCATATCAAGTATCAATGATTTGTTTGTAAGTGCTAATGACAAGTGGACTAGGTCATAATTATCCACTGATGACAAGTCATGATGTTGACTTGATTAGTGCTTTTGGATCCCTGATGACAAGCCCTGATGGAAACTTGATCAGTGTTTCACTATTCACTGATGACAAGCCTTGATGGAAACTTGATCAGTGTTTCATTATCCACTGATGTTAAGACCTACTTGTATCCACTGATGATATTCACTGATGCAGTGTTTGAACTTCTCCAGACGGGTTGGTCCTTCGATGTCATCCCCTAACAGGTTGGTCCTTCGATGTCATCCCCTGACGGGTTCATCCCTTGATGCAGTATTTTAGGTTTTCCCTGATGAGTTCTCCTGACGAGTTGTTCACTGCTGCCTTATTAAAATTACTTGCTCTTTTAATCATTGATACTTTGTTGGATTTGTTTGGAATGTATGATATGCAGAATACTTGAATGTTTAAGTAATAGCAGACATCCCCTGACACTTTCAAGTCCTTTTGAAGTATTCAGTGATGAGTTGCCTAGTACAGTTTAGTCAATCCCTTGATGACGGAGTTGTCCATCAGTGGATGCAAAACTTGTGCAAATATACTAAGGTTTATAGAATATCTTAAGTATTTACATATGCACATTTATTCTTTTATAATAGAATTATCATCATCAACATTTATATCTAACAGCTTAATATATGTTTGATATTTATTTTTAAAAAATTAAAATTGAAAACTAAAAATATTTTAAATGAAGATTAATATGATATAAAAATTACAATTATATAAAATATTTAACATATACTAAATTTCACTTAAAATTAAAAAAAAATCAAATATTATGTATTTTAAAATTGAGGTAGTACTCTTTTTGTAGAACAAATAAATTAATTATTATTTATTAATGATATGTGAGTGAGTACGTAAATTTAATAATGGCTTATATAACCAAGAATAATAACAATAATGCATACTTGTGTAATTACTAAATAATATTTGCTACATTAGTTCAGTTCACATTGTACTTCTTGATTGTCTAGTATATTTTTTTATACTAAATGAATAACTTTTAATGTGCAGATAAGTGTACGTGAGTGCTAACAGGTGATCTCCTAATTGATAAATAAAAAAATAATATATAATATATTATTATATTGCATGGATAATTGTTAATGAATATAAGTGATTACTAAACCAATATTTTAATAGTCTCATGTGTAATTAAAAATAATAATAATAATAATGCATAGTTGTCCAATTATTCAATACCCCTTCATTTCAAAAAAAAAAAATTATTTGGAAAAAAAATTGTTTTAAAAAAGAATTGCATTTGAATTTTTTTTTATTTTATTATAAATTAAAAACTTTTAATTATAAATTTATACATTTAATCATAACTTAACGATTCATAACAAATTTAATAAAAAAAACTTATTATTTATATATTTAATTTTTAGTAAAAGTTATAAAATTAATAGTTATTAAAGATCTAAATGTTAATTTTTTTTGATAGAACGAAGGGAGTAATGTTTGTTGTATTAGTTTAGTTTACATCGTACATTATTGAAAATTTTGTCAATGTAATATTCTTATATTATTATTAATTGAATATATATAACAAATTTTGTAATAAAAATTTACAGAGTATTATTAAACATGTAATTATCAATTAAAAATTTAAATATCATTTTTTTAATATTAAATCATGAAAGATGTCAATAATAACTCCTTTTCAATAAATGTAAAAACACCTTAAACTTCAAATTAATTAATAATTAATACAGGAGGAGACCGTCTCAAGTTCTCAACTCTGGTCAAAAACATTAGCTGTCTCTCTCTCATCTCTCTCTCTAACGCCGCGTAACGTTCTTCTCTTTCACTAAGCACAGCGCCGTATACTTCCACATCTCTCCCGATATATACTCTCTCTCTCTCATCTCTCTCTTACTCTTTCTCTCTCCTCCTCCTCCCCACATTCATCCACTAACAATGTCCACCCACAAAACCCATCTCCTCCTCTTCTCTCTCCACTTCCTCCTCCTCCTCCGTCTCGCCACCGCCGATGACGCCGCCGTCATGACCAAACTCGCCAACTCCTTCACCCCTCCCCCATCCGACTGGACCGGCTCATCCTACTGCAAATGGTCCGGCATCAACTGCGACGGCTCTTCCCGCGTCACCTCCATCAACCTCGCTTCCAAATCTCTCTCCGGCACTCTCCCTTCCGAGCTTTCTCAGCTCTCCCAGCTCCAAACCCTCGGTCTCCAAGATAACTCCCTCTCCGGATCTCTACCCTCTTTAGCCAATCTCACTTCTCTCCAAAAAATCTTCCTCGACGGCAATGATTTCACTTCAATCCCCCCAGATTTCGTTCTGGGTCTCACCAATTTGCAAATATTAAGCATCAGTGACAACCCAAAGCTCTCTCCATGGCAGATTCCTTCTTATTTGACTGAAAGCAGTAGTTTGGGCACTTTCACTGCTAGCAATTCGAGCATTTTTGGGTCAATCCCAGATTTCTTCGGTTCCTTCCCAAACTTGCAGTATCTCCGGCTTTCTTACAATAATCTAACCGGATCATTGCCCAGTTCATTTAATGGCTCAGAGATTCAGAATGTTTGGTTGAACAATCAAAAAAATGGATTATCAGGTACTATTGATGTGTTATCTTCTATGACCCAAGTGTCTCAGGTGTGGCTTCATGCCAATGCTTTCACTGGTCCGATCCCGGATCTTTCGCAATGTGTGAATCTGTTTGATTTGCAGCTCAGGGATAATCAGTTCACTGGTATAGTCCCTCCATCTGTGATGGGACTTCCTAAATTGGTTAATATCTCTTTGCAGAACAATAAATTGCAGGGTCCACTCCCTGTGTTTGGTAGTGGCGTTAAGAACACAATTGGGACTACCAATAGTTTCTGTACAAGTACTCCTGGACCTTGTGATCCTCAGGTCAATGTGCTTCTTGCTGTTGCTGGGGCTTTGGGGTATCCGATGTCCCTTGCTGAATCTTGGCAAGGTAATGATGCTTGTGCAAAATGGACATTTATTACTTGTGATTCAGAGCAGAAGAATGTGATAATTGTGAACTTTGCTAACCGGCATTTCTTGGGTACTATTTCGCCTGCTTTTGCAAATCTGACCTCCTTAAGGAATTTGCTGTTGAGTGAGAATAATCTCACCGGTTCTATTCCGGATAGCTTGACAACTTTGTCTCAGCTCCAAGTTCTTGATGTGTCCAATAATAACTTGAGTGGACCAGTACCAGTTTTTCCAGGTTCGGTTAAGTTTACTACAACGGGCAATCTGTTACTCGGGAAAAATATAAGTGGCAGTGGTGGAACTGCTGGCACACCTGGGTCTGGGTCGAATTCAAGCAGACCTGCCGGTGGTCAATCCGGAGCATCTAAAGGGGGTTCAAGTTCAGCAGGTATGATTGTTGGTGTTGTCATAGCTGTTTTGGTTTTCATTGTAGTTGTATTATTTGTGTCATATAAATGTTATGTCAAGAAACGGCATCAAAGATTTGGGAGGGTGCACAGCCCCGGAAAGGGGAAGGAAATGGTAAATGGAAACATAATCAGTGGTGCCAATAGTTATGGCGGAGTCCCTAGTGAATTACAAAGTCAGAGTAGCGACCATAGTGAGATGCCCGTGTTTGAAGGGGGTAATGTTGTGATTTCTGTTCAAGTGCTTCGTCAAGTGACAAACAACTTTAGTGAAGATAATATATTGGGTAGAGGTGGATTCGGAGTTGTTTACAAAGGGGAATTGCATGATGGGACTAAGATTGCTGTGAAGAGGATGGAATCTGGGGTAATGGGTACAAAAGGACTTAATGAGTTCCAAGCAGAGATTGCTGTCCTCACAAAAGTTAGGCATAGGCATTTAGTTGCCCTTCTAGGATATTGTATTAATGGCAATGAGAGACTTTTGGTGTATGAGTACATGCCACAGGGAACTTTAAGTCAGCATTTGTTTGAGTGCAAGGAACATGGGTACTCTCCGCTTTCATGGAAGCAGAGAGTCACAATTGCATTGGATGTAGCGAGGGGAGTTGAGTACCTACACAGCTTGGCTCAACAAAGCTTTATTCATAGAGATTTAAAGCCTTCTAACATTCTTCTTGGGGATGACACGAGGGCCAAAGTTGCTGATTTTGGTTTGGTAAAAAATGCACCCGATGGAAAGTACTCTGTTGAGACGCGATTGGCAGGAACTTTTGGATATCTTGCACCTGAGTATGCTGGTAAGTTACTCTTGCACTTCTAATTTTGATGCAACCTTAAACCACATTTAGTTTTAATATGACATTGTTCTCTCTGGTGCACTTGCATTCTAAATTATAATACTTGAGTGACTTGAAATTTGGATGTCTTTTCCAGTAATCACTAAACATAAGTACATACTCTGTTCGAAATACTATATTTTATTTTTGGCTTGTAGATTAGCAGTATGAGTGTGGCTGTACCCAAAAGCTTGATAAATGATAGTGACGGTACAGAACCTTGTACAGAAAACGAGCATTTTCCTGCCACATAAATGGGATTTTCCTACGTTTTTTAGTTGCATATAGTTTCATATGACACTATTATTCTTAATTGGCATGTAACTGTTTCTTCATGCATCATCTTTAGCATCATTTTGAAGAATGGATTTTCATGAACTTGTTAATCTACATGGACTTGAATATTTTGGTTTTTAAGTTTGTTGACAATTCGAATTTATAACGTATAGTTCTGTCTGTATCAGTTATTGATTAGTGGTATCTGCAAAGTATTGCAAAGTCTTGAAGTCATCATGATTGGATGTATCTCTTCAACAATGTAGTCACTTTCAATATTTATAACCTAGTAACAATTTGTTTGTTTTCGATAGCTACGGGAAGAGTAACTACAAAAGTGGATGTCTATGCATTTGGAGTGGTTTTAATGGAGATAATAACTGGTAGAAAAGCCCTAGACGAGACTTTGCCAGATGAGAGATCTCATTTAGTAACATGGTTCCGCAGAGTCCTTATCAATAAGGATAACATTCATAAAGCTATGGATCAAAGTCTTGACCCTGACGAGGAAACGTTTGACAGTATTTGCAGGGTGGCTGAGCTGGCAGGTCATTGCACAGCTCGTGAGCCATTTCAGAGACCAGATATGGGCCATGCAGTTAATGTGTTGGGTCCTCTTGTAGAGCAATGGAAACCTTCTCGTCCTGAAGAAGAAGAAAGTTATGGCATCGATCTTCACATGAGTCTTCCTCAAGCACTTCAACGATGGCAATCTGATGAGGGTACTTCCACATTTAATGACATCTCTTTTGGTCAAACTCATTCAAGCATTCCATCAAAACCTTCGGGATTTGCAGACACTTTTGATTCCATGGATTGCCGATAACAGAAAAGGAAAGAAAATCTTGTTTCCTAAACAGAAGAAAAATTCAGGATTCAGGGAGGAAAAAGATGAAAAAGGCAGGTTCCTCGCCGTCCAGAATCACCAAAGATAATTTGGATTTTATTTATAAATTCATTTGTTAATTCTTTTCCTCAAGTTTAGGGAGCTATATTTAGTATGGTATTCTCGTGAAGATCGATGCCATCTCAAGTATAGCTATTTGTTGTATTGGTTAGAAATTGAAAGCTTACTGATTACTTGAAGGTTGAGGTGGTTTGGGACAATGGTTTTTCTTTTTTTACTTTTTTTGGTGTTGGATTGTTCACATTATGTAGAGGAAAGAAGAACAGAAAAATGTCTCAGGTTCTTGTATTTTTGCAATTTGAATGTGTAATTATTCATTAGTTCTTGAGATGGTGTTTGCCTTCTATTTTGTGGATTAGGTACTTTGACATTTAGCTAGATCTTGTATGAAATATGTTGATAATTGAGGAATGAAGAAGTTTACACGACTCATTACTCTTGATTGGCTTACAAATGAGCATAGAAACGTGAAGAATAGAAGAGAAAATGGAGAAATAACAACTCTTATGTTAATGTACTCTACTAGGCTACAAGCTAACCACCGTCTTCCCACGTATTATACATATAACTTGTAGTAGTTCATTTTGGTGAAAGGAGATAGAAGTTCTAACAATATTTTAACTTTCACTTTTTTAATGAATTAGATTCATAATTTATACTTAGTGTCTATCTATTTTTAATTGTCGTATTTGATCTTTTTATTTGTTTAAATATAACTATCGTGCATAGGATTTAAGGAAAATTAAGAGATGTATTTTTCTAACTTATCCTCATATCTAATTTTAAAAAAGAGTATCCTAATATTTAATGCAACTACTTAGTTTTCAATCTTTATGACATTTATTCTAAGAAAGGATATTTAATTAGTTTGCAGCAATGTTAATTATAAGATTATTATGTATCACTATTATATCATTTCTTAATATGTATAACATTTGTAAAATGACAATTAGAAATTAATGAAGAGAATAATGTTGGAACAAATATGTATTAGTTAAAAACTAGAAAAACTTGGTGGTCAACTCCATGCAACAAATATGAATTGTACTTGAGAAAACTTGTATTCAACCCTCAATATATTTCAACCTTGAATCAAATTCCAACTGTCTATTCAGTTTATGACTAATTTCCAGGTTGTATAAAAGAGGTGGTTTTCCTTTTTCTGAAATTAGAATATAATTTTTATGGACTATATGGTTGGATGTAAGCTGGCAAAGAGTGAGATAGGAGATCCAATTTTGTAGATTACATGTTATGGGATTCTACTTTAGTATAATAGGAGTTAATTTGGTGGGGTTGAAGTTGAAGTTGAAGTTAATCCATCTCACATGGGACATAGAAAGAGAGCATATTGGGTGGTGGGGTGGGGTGGAGGGGGGTTTGGTTTTACAGGATTGGAGGAGACTTTTGTTGTGTTGCACATGTTGAGGTATATTGTTTTTCAGTATCTTTTGAGTTGTTACTATCTCTTTCAATAATTCTTCTTTTTTAATTTTTGTACATTAAAAAGATAGGCTGATGGTTGTACAAACTTGAATAACGCGTTGAGTAGGTATTTTGATGAGACAACTGCTATGATTTGGAAATGATAAAATGACATCTTTTTTGTTTGTGTTTGCTTGTTTTTTTTTTAATTTAGGATAAGAAGTGGATTGTTTAGATATTCACGTACATATTTATACATAATCTCTTCTTACATTCATCAATTATCTTGTAATTCACACTCATTAACTATTTTATAGGAAAAAACTCTAATTTATTCACTTTTAAAGGAGATAATCGACGAGATCTGAAACCAACTACTAGGTTGTTTGTGTGCTTGCTTGTTTTATTCTGTTATTAGTTTAATTCCTGATGTCATTTCATAACCCCCTTTTTTCCCCTAATAATTTTACTCGGTTACTCCGTATAACTTTCTGGCAAGTTCTTAATAATTTTCTTTTTACTGATAAAATAAATAAATAAATAAATATATATATATATATATATATATATATTATCATTATTGTTGTTAATAATTATGATGTTCTAAAATTTGAAATATATTTTCATTTTTTAGTCAAATAACAACATATTGAACTTCAAAATTAGTATAAATTTAATTTTTTTTAATTAATAAAATTATTATAATATTATAGCTTATAAGAAAAACCTTTAGTCACAATATAATTTACATCTCAAACTTTCATCTCAAACATTAATTTAAAATTTTAATATGTCATAGTTTAACTCAAATAGTCAAAACGTATCTTTAATTTTAAAAAAAATGAATTATTATTATTTAATTAACTCTTAAAGTATATTATTTTTCTTTTCGAACTCATTAAAATTTTGAATACTCCAAATTCTACTTAGCATCCAAACATTGAGTAATATTTGAGTCGTTTTCTAGGTATAATTCTATTAATTATTATTTTCAACTTAAAAGAAATAATAAGAAATTAAGAATGATTCTGCTTAGAGGCATTAGCTAAATATGCATTTCACTGAAAATATATCTGTTAACATTCAATTGTAGACAACACCCATTATCATCAGCAAGCAAATAACTTGTACGAGACGAAAATCATTAGACTTGGTTCAATTTTTATTACTCCCTCCATATATTAAATTAAAAAATATATAATTTTAGTTTTTAATAAATTTTTATATTGAATTCGTTGTCTCTTCTAATATCAATAAGTTGATTGTTTCACTCTTCTACCTCCAAAAAGAAAAAAAAAATCTCATATGTTTGATTGAGATTGCATATTCAAATAATAATTTTTTTACTGAAATTTGTTATAAATTTTTAATTACTAATAAGATAAGAAGAGATAATGACAAAATTTTGAAAATATAGTATTATAATAAAAATATATATATATAACTCTTTCTATATATAGAATAAATTTTTTTATCAAATGAAACTGTTTTTTCAATAACAGAATGAATAACTAGTTTGTAACTTTGTTACATTTTTTTTGTTCAGTTTATAAAAATCTCATTTAATATTTTGTGCCCACCCTCTTTAAAAGTTTTTCTTCCACCACTGACCCTTAATATCATTATGCCAATCAAGAAAAAAATAATGACTAACTATGAGAAAACAGAGATTAATTAGTAATGCATAAAGTTATGACTATGACCTGTATAATTCCCTCTGATCAGAGAATAAATGTGACATGATACAACAGAAATATTTGATATTTTCTCTTTATTTCAAATAAAAATAAAAAAAGAAGAAGAAAAACTCAACTCTTATCACCGATTTCTTCTAGGCTTTCTATATTTCTATATCATACATATGAAACATCAAAGTGCCGGTGAAGCAAGACGCGTGGACCTCCATATCCTTATCATTTGCATCACTACATAGTGTTAGGCTCTGTTGGTGGATGAAACTAAATAAATAATATCGAATGAATAAGTAAATTGAATGAATCGAATAAATTAAAATTTGAATTTGAATTAAGATACCTGAATTAATCTGAATTCGAATAATGACCGAAGCTTTTAACCTAATAAAGGAATTAATATTTTACAAAGCTTTTTTTTTTCTTTTTTACAAGCTAGTCTCAACTATTTATACTATATGCATAAAAAATTACAAAAATATAGGGTCTCTTTTGAAAAATTAAAAAAAATCTTGTAAAAAAATCTATTCATTTTTATTAGTATGATATATTATCTGAGGCTAACAAAATAAGTTCCTTTAACTTAGGGACTAAGAAATGGACATAAATGCCATAGAATGCGCCACCACTTAGGGATTTTTTTCCAATTGAAAAAAATCAAAAATGTTCTGTCACCATTCTTTATTTGAACATGCACCGTCTCATTAGCTACCAAAGTATGAAGAAATTAAATTCCTTAATCATGGAACTAAGTTTATCTTTTTATTTATCTTAATACTCTCTCTCTCTCTCTCTCTCTCTCTTAATTATTTTGATTCTGAGAAAAGAGCTTATCAACTGTTCATGTTAGGTTATTATTGTATTTCTTGTTATTTTCCAGAAAAAAAAAGGTTAGCATATTATTGAGTCATGTGGATCCATAGTGATTTTGAGTACTATTATCCTGCTTCATCCGTATACCCGAACAGAAATTTAATGCCCCCTTTTATATTAAAATTTTAATATATGATCAGAAGTAAAGAAAAAAGTTTTTTTTATTTTTGGGTACATAATTTGTTTCTTAGCTACAAGTTGTTTGCTATCAAAATAAAAATATCACTGTAATTATTTATTTTTATTTTTTGTGACACAAATATCACTGTTATTTACTGACTTATACTATATTTACAGCGAAAATTGTTATTCGACAACAATATTCTTCGTCTATTAACACCCAAAATTATCCCTTCACCCAAGATAGCTCATAAGCCATAAGTTTATAATAAGATGATTAATGAATACAACTTCCAATCGCTTTGCCTAGTTAAAAGGAAGTAGAATCTACTTAAAAGTGAAGTCGATTTTGAGGCCATTTTGCACATAAATTTGATTTGAGTCAAATAAATCTAAAAGTAATGCAATTTTTTTATTTGTTTAAAGTAAATCTTGTATATTAAAATTAGATTCCTGCATTTGTTTCGTCTGCTAAAAGGTCTAAAACATGGGGTACCCATCGTAACTATAATCTGAGACTGGTAGGTTTACTTGACACAAATGATTTTCATTACAAAAAAGTGGAGAAAAAAAAAAATGTTGTCCACGTCACCAAAAATCATGATTTTATAAGTAATCAGAAAAAAAAAATTAAATTAGGATTTTAGTCTTGATCAACTTTTGGGCAACTTAATTCATGATTCATAAATTCTAACAGATGCTAGAAACTAGACAAAGGTCCAGCTATGAGATATCAAAGCTGTGGACTTCCACCAATATTATGTAATCATGAAAATTTAAATTTTAAAAAAAATACTAAAATTTTCAGCCATAGGAAATAGGCTAATAAGGTGTTGCAATTACAGCAAATATGATAACATAAGCTCTTCTCAATAAAAATCATTGATATAAAAATAGCTTCAACTCAATTTGATGCACCAAATATGACCAGATAACAATCAGAAAAATATGACCCATGATATCCACCATATTTTGTACCCCTAAGGCAGTAGTAACTCATAAACTCCGATATCCATGGTTACCCTTCAGTTCCAGATATAAGAATATAAAACATGTATTACCAGTGAAGAAATTTTGAATACTTGAAAACCAAATGAAACAAAAGTATGCCTATGAAATGAAAATACTGACAGAAATCACAGGCAGTCACAAAACCTTCTTCTAATGTCATTTTTGATAAATCATATATTATTTTTCGATGGCGCATACACTCTATCCAAACGACTTCTTCGACAGATCATTCACATTGGATCTCTGTTTTCTGTAGACATGAGATTGGACAGTGGCATAGATAGGCAGGCCTGATTCAGGAATGACAGGAGGGATTAAGCCTGATACAGTCTGTGATCCATGGATCTCCAGTTGAGAAAGCGTATCCAAGCTCCGTGGCAAACTTTATTGAGTAGCAAATATGCCTATCGGTATTAGTATTAGCATCAACATCAACCACCACCTTTAACCCAAACTAGTTGATATCGGCAGCACTGGTATTAGCAATCTGGTCAGTAGCAATAATCACAAGCAAGAAAAATAAATTGAAGCCAATGATACGATATCATTGTATTCTGTTAATTAAACTGAAACTTGAATCCTTTGTTCATGAACAAATTCCAGGGAGAAAGAAAGTAGCAAAAATACTACCTCTAGTATGAGCAGGAGTTCAATCAGAAGAACCTCCAATTGTCCCCATCATTCAAAGCTATATCAATGCCAGGAATTCTACAACTGTTCTCTGCAGATCCAATAACCTACAAATGAACAAAATGAATGGCAAAAGGTTTTAAATAGAGAAAAACATGGATATCAGTAAACATATAACTCAGATTACATACAAAATACCAACTCCAAGCTTTGCTCGCAGTCCAAAAACACAGATTCTCAGTTTCAGTAGGTTATGTAATAGTTATAAATATATATATTATACAATCACTGTAACTCTGTAAGGATTAGAATCAGCAGAATGATAAGATCAACTCTCCCATGAGTACAATTACCATAACATAAAGCTGTCATAGTCTAATTTCAAGCCACTGAAGATAGCCAAATAAATGGTAAGAAAAAATTCCAGCAACATCATGGATGTAGTGACAGCTACATCATCTGTCAGCAAGTGTAAGCTGTCTATGACGTGCATTCACCACATGAAACTCATATAACAGAAAAAATAAGAATATCATATATCACAAGTGCAATAAGGATTATTATCACATCAAAAGCAGAACGAAATGGAGAAGAACAGAGGAGATAAAGAAGAAAGCATGAACTCTGGAAATTGAAATGGGAATAAAAGCAATTAGACTTCCAAAATAACAACCAATCAATCAATCAAATTATCAAATGTGTAAATCTTGGAATAGAAGCACTACAACATACCATATAACAGAAGAACTCAACCAGAGAACAAGGTCTTGTCATACTTATCTAAAATAGATGGAATACGAAAAAAATTAAATATAGACTAAACATAAACTACAGTAAGTCACCTAAAGTCATATCAAAACCATGTCCTTATTGGATTTGTCTTCAGAGGTTCACAGGCTTGCACCTCAGTTATCCTTTGGGAGGAGGCAGACTTTTACTAAAAACTAAATAATAAAGCAAACATAATACTCTCATTTTCAAAGTGCTACACCTGGGAATATAAGAAATTGTAGATATAAGAATATTTCAAATCATATATATTATGAAATGATTTTTTGGAGGAGAAATGCTCTAAAGGAAATATACCGACCATATCCACCTAAATGTTGTTCATAGCATCTTAAATAGCCTTATATCGAAAGGGAATTCTCATACGAAAATGAAATAGAAAGTTGTCAATGACTACTTAGACATATTCAACAAAGTAACTATTACTTCTAAAAAAGGAGCAAAGTAACTAGTACATAAACAATTCAAAATACAAGAAATTCGCGCAACAAGACTAGAATAGATACATAAACTGTGATGATTGTTTGGGTATTAAACTACAAATCCCCTCCACGACAACGACGGCTACGCTTTGTGTGTCCATCCTCACCACAAGCGCCACATTTGATCTGCTTTCTAGTGCCATCCATCTCAGTTTGAATCCGTACAGTCTTTTCCCCTTTCTTCTTTTTCAGATTCTCACCTGGAGTTAACGTTCCAAATAATTCCCATTGCTCAGGCAACGGGAAAGTCCAATAATCCTTGTGGGCAAGGGGATAGAAGTTGGGATTCCACATCTTCACAGATTGTGCATTCGTCTCATAAATATTGATCCAATGAGTCCAACTGTCGCCCACACTCAAGCAAGCTGCGACAACATGCGAACATGGGTAATGTAACTGTTGCCATTTCCCACATGTGCAAAACAACTCTTTTAAGTTCACATTTTGTACATTATTACCCTTCCAAACGTCATTGACCAGCCGACGATTGGTCCGAACATTGAAAATCCCTGTGAAATTATTAAAGGATTCCACTTGGTGGGTGGTAGCCTTTTGGTCAATCCTTGCAAAACATTTTCTTGCTTCCTTAGAGTACAAGTATCCGTCTTGTATCTCACCATGTGCTTCCATACGCCTACTATTAAATAACTTGACAGTTCGGAAGAAAATATACTCCGCCATAGCAGTTACTGGAAGGAACAGAGCATGCTTGATGTTATTGTTAAAGCATTCAACAACATTGGTACTTGTAACCCCATACCGATGTCCACCATCATGAGAAAGGGTCCACATTTCCAGCGGGATCCCACGAAGCCATTGTTCAGCTTCTACTGATATATCCCTTATACGGGACATATAAAACTCAAACTTCCTCTTTTGGCAAGTACTACCGGCCCTCCAACATAGATCCTTCAACATTAAACCCGGATGAGCAGAACAAAAATTATCGTGAACATGAAAGAGGCAATAACGATGTACTCCAAGTGGGTGCACGAAGCCATTATATATGTCCTCCATGGCCCGTATTATACTAGCATGACAATCTGATATGACACAGACACCCGTACGTTCTTTGCAAACATGAGTGCGAAGGTTTCTCAAAAACCAACCCCAATTATCAACAGTCTCTTCATCAACTAGAGCATAAGCAACTGGATATTGTTGCTTGTTAGAATCGAAAGCCATTGCCACCAATAACTTCCCATTGTATTTTCCCTTAAGGACTGTCCCATCAATGGTTAATACCGGACGAGCATGTTGCCACCCATCAATTGTTCCTTTGAAAGCCCACCAAACACACTTGAAAACACTTGTTGATCCCTGACGGTCAGCCTCGATCTCAACAACCGTGCCCGGATTATAATGAATGACTGCAGCCATAAACCGAGGAAGAGAGGAGTATGACGCCACCCAATCCCCATAGATAGAGGCTACTGCAATTTGCTTGCCATACCAAGCCTTCTTGTAAGTAACATGATGATCATATAATTTTTGGATATCAACCTGAATGGCTGAGACTTTGTACTTTGGACTCTCAACCACCTGAATTAATTAAGCACAAAATTTTTACATTGAGTTCAATAATACAAGTTAACAGCCAACCAAAAACCAATAATTACATGAATCATATCACCGCCTACTTACCTTGTCTTTAATTGCATCGGCAATAAGTTTTGATGATATCTTCACATGATCTTGGGTTTCATTTGCACGGGCACAAGTGTGTAAAGCTGGCAACTTTCGGATTTCAAACAATCCCGACTTTTTTCTCTTCAATGCACGAAGTCTCCACGAGCAACCTGATTGTGAACACTCAGCAATGAACATACTCTTTGTGCTTCTAAGCACACGAAATTGTCTGTGATCTTTGATGTGGAACAACCTCACAGCTGCCACCAAAGTGCTTTTTTGGTTAAATAATTGATTAACACACAACTTACTTCCGTCATAATCAAATGCAGGAAAATCTCTCCCACCATTTAATACGGCATCTTTCAACTCCTCAGTTTTGAACCAAGGTGCCGAAGGCAAATACTCCTTATCTGCAATGTCATCATCGTTCCCATCATTCTCATCATTGTCCTTGACAGTTATATCATTATTCCTGACTTCAAACTCCGTATCATCATTGTGATTGACATCATCAGAATCATTTTGATGTTCGCGATCATTGTCGTCATCTGATTCTTCAGGGTCATGCCCATTAAATTCTTCACGGGTGCTTAAATCCCCAACTATTTTTGACATTTCTAATCCATCAAGGTTGTTCTTTCTTGCTCGATTTGAATGACTACTCGAGCCAATATCGACCATATCCACCTGAGGACATGGATCACCGCTGGAACCAACAACATTGTCCCGACAATCATGCTGCATGGAGGCTGATGGGTTGCTTCGAGTTGACAAACTTGTAGATGGGCCGACAGAGTTATCATCAATTCTTCTAGGTGTCGTTTGAACCTGCTCAAACTCAATAAACAATTCCACACTACCCTTACCTCCATAGTATTCTTCAGGAACACTTAACATGAGTGCAACATCATCGTCATCCAATATCGGTTGAATAGTGTATCTCCCAATCCCATTACTAACCTGCATTGGGATTTTATACTTCAATTTCAAGTTCACCTTTAGGGGATCACACATTGTAAGTGCATATAACTTTGTCTTTAACTCCGTTAGTGTCATAATATGGGGCATTCTAACCGTTCTCTGAGCATGGTCTGAGTACGTGAAATCATTGTGACCCGACACTATATGGCCTCCCCAAAAACAAGCTACGATAACAGGTCTTGACATCCTGCTCAAATATTCTACAATGATGGAGAATTGGCGACTGTTAGCTCAATTATGCATCACACAAAATTGTACGAATATAAAACTGTAAAGATACAGCACCATATCTTCCATAAAATTCAACGACCACTTGCTTAATAAATCAAAGGTAACAAGAAGATTGAAGTAGTAGGACTGATATGTGTTGCCTTGCGGTGCTGCTTGCACAATTTTCACAACAATTTGCTGTTATTCGAGGTTTTCCATAGTTATAATCTTTAGTAAATTAATCGAGGTGGTCATAACGAAATTATGCAATTCAGAAATTAGGGCTTTCGAAAACAAACCTGGGGATTGAGAAAAAATCGGAGATGACGACAATGAAGACTACTGCCGGTGATTGTGGAATAATTCCGGCGGAAGAATATTACGGGACGACGGAAGACTATGACGCCGGCGACGGAGAGTGGGAGCAGAGAGGTGGCAGCGTTAGACTGTGTGAGACTATGTTGTGTGACGTGTGTGTGTGTGTCCATTTGGGCAATTCCTCTCTCTCTTCTTTTTTTTTTTCCCCCCTTATTTTTCTGTTTTGAGTTACGATTTAAAAATAAATAAATAAGTTACAAGTTAGCCATTTGTGCTAATAATAGCAATTTTCGTTAAGTTATTGCTTCTCTCATTCTCAAATTAGAGCCCCGTTGTAATTTTCTGAGTAAATTCGATGATATAAGAAAATTTTGAATTTAAATAATATTGTAATAAAAAATTTTGTCATAAATTTTTTGTATAAAAATTGTAGCAATTGACTCAATTAAATTGAGTTCAAATTAAAATTTTATACGTCGTCGTTTAATATAAAAAATAAAAATATATCTTTAATTTTAGAACATATAATAATAGTAGGAAAAAATAATTATTTAGTCCTTAAACTAATTTTAGTTTATTATTTAATCATTAACTATTTTTTGTTAATATTTAGTACTTAAACAAATTGGCTTAATATTTTTAAGGTCTTTTTCAATTTTGATCTATTATGTCTAATGTGTTTGTTAACTATTTTTTGGTATAAAAATTTTGTTGGAAAACATTTGTCATATTTATTTGTCATAACCATATGAGTTACATGTGATATTAATTACAAAATTAAATATTTACATTGTTCATATGTGCAGTTTCATGAGTAGTCATGGTGCATAAATATATATATGATAAATACATTTAAACAAAAATAACAAATTAGAAAATAGTTAACAATCAAGTAAAATTTAATGGACCAAAGTTCCTAAAGCCATTAAAAGTATAAGAAAATTAGTTTAAGAACTAAATATTAACAAAAAATTGTTAAGGGAATAAATAATAAATTAAAATTAGTTTAATAATTGAATAATTATTTTTCCCAATAATAGTATAATAAATTAAAATATAATTTGTCTCTTCTTCCTGATATTCATAACAAATTTCATATTTGAAGCACTTTATAACTTTTATTTCAATATTCAATATAATATTTATTTAAAAATATGATTGTAATGTTTTTATAAGTATCTAATTAATAGTTATAATGACTTTTTGTTGCTTTTTATAATTTCTTTCTAGATCATGTCTTCATCCTTTATCAAATTTTAATTGTCTTTTGTTGATTTAATTTTTAATTAGTATTTTACTTTTAAATTTATTTTGATACGAATAAGTAAAAATTACATACTGCTGGAAACCCGGAGGGCTAGAGTTCTCGCACCAGCCATCAAGTCCTTAGACGTACAGAAAATAGAAATGAAGTTTCTACTTCCAAAGGGGAAAACATTAGCACTCTGTCCGGGAGTTCGTTTTTGATGAGAGAAAAATAAAATGGGACAAAGTATTAATTTTATAATTGTATCCTTTTTAAAATTAAGACGTAATTTGATTTTATAAAAAATGTGAAGAATAAAATTGATATTAAGAAAAGTATATATAAGTTAAAAAGATTTTTTCTTCAATTCTTCTCATTTTTTGGAAGAAAAAATTGATTTCAGAACCGAAATCGCACCAACAGTTATGGTGGCGATGACGATTTAAATCTTCAAATTGCAAGTATATATTGATTTTAGTTTCGATTTTATACCATTCTCACGTCAAAACCGCATCAATATTTAAGTTTATATTTTTTATATATTTATATGTTATTATTTTACAAATATACATATTTCTATTGTTTGTTGTTATGAATATAAACTTATGATAATTATTTGTTTATTTTTCATATTATATGAATATTAATTTAATTGAAAGTAATCTTAATTGTTTTCATTATCATGCAAACGAAAAATCTTCCAAATAAAAATTTAATAACTTAATCTTTTAAATTATATATTGCTACAAGTAAATTACATTATAATTTGTTAGCGGATTTTTTAAAATTGAGTTTATTTGTATAGTCATAAACCCTTGTAATATTATAAGCGGTTTTAAAATCGAAAACACACCATTCAAAACCAAAACCGCAATATCGAAGTCGCACCATACCAATTGATTGCAATTGCAGTGACGATTTTAAGTTTATAAAACCGCACTTCGTTCGTTGCGGTGGCGATTTATACTGCAAACCGCATCATGCTCTTCCCTAGCCAACATATTGTGTAACTATCATTAAATACATTTTCTAAATTTTGGTAATAGTAAAATGGATAATCTTCATATTGGAATGTGTATTTAGAAATACACATAATCTTATAAAAATAAATGAACTAAGTAATAAACCTTATACATAAATGAACGATTCTCTACTATCAAATCAAAAGCACCAGACGCCATTCCAGCACTCTTCTATCTTTTAATCTCCCAAATCCTCCAACTCCGGCACATGATTTCTTCCAGCATCCATCCATCGTAAGAGCACGTGCAGCGGTGCGTTTTATCTGGTTGAACATGTGGTGCAACCTTGCCACAGAGGAAACCTGGTCTTGGTGCTTGACCGGTTGTAACCCATTTAAAAAAAACCAAAAAAGGAAATTTATTTTCTTTTTTGTTATTGTATAGAAAATAATTTTTTAAAATGTGTTATATCGTTTAACTCACAATTCCAAAAATAAAAAATTCACCATTGTTCATTCTCTATAAATGGAGAGCAATGTTGATATATTTTCTCACAACTTTTAAAAAAATCATTCACACACTTTAAAATCATCATGTACCTATTTAATAGTTGTTAAGGTAATATTTAAAAATATTTATGTTTTTTTTAAAATATCTTCAATTATGGATATTAATTAATTTTTATTGAATATTAAATTATATTATATTATAAATTATTCATTTTATATTATTTAATTCGATCCACAAAATTATGTTTTAAATATTGAATAATATAAAATATGGTGAAAATTGAAAAACATGGTGGAAAGAGAGAGAAAAATAAAGTTAGTGGAATGATAAAATTAATTTTTTGATTGAGTTGTGATTATGAATAGGTGGATAAAGAAAAAAATTGACTTGAAAGAAATTCTTAATTTACACTGATTTTCAGCAGCACTCTAACGTTTCCAAACAGACTTTCTAATGTGAGAACTATTTGACTTGAAAGAAATTCTATCAATTAATGGACCGGTTGTGCCTTGATTGATAAAAATCTTGCTAACGGTACACACCCAAATTTTACATTTTAATATTTAAATAAATTTTATAAGTTAAAACACATCTTAGTGCATGCCATATTTTTATTATCTTTTAATAATTTTACATTTTAAAATTTTATAGCTTGATTGTCTTATTTTGTAGTTATTACATCAATAACAAATGAGAAAAATGATTCAACAATAAAAAATTTGGTTCATGGCGTGGAGATCACATTTATAAGATAGAGGTCCAATGATCAAGTCATGACAAATACAAATTTATTTTATTTGTCAATAAAACGAGTGTCATATGGAGCAATATGGTGAATCCCAATTTCTTGAACAGGATGCTTGAACTTATGAAAATAGATAATTTACAAATCTAGTGAATTGCTAATGTATAGAAGTTGTTTGGTTCATATGAGAATTGATTTTTTATTGAAAGTTGTATTTTTTTTATCTAATTTTTTTAAAAAATTCTTACGAATTGTTATTATCACGTTTGGTTGACATGAATAAATTTATATTTCCTGAGGATTTATTTTCTACATTATGTTTGGTTCAACTATATACTTCTCATATAATATACTTCAGTTTACTATTTTTTTTAATTATTGAATTTTAAAACAAACCTTTTAGTAAAAGGGAAAAAACATTATTGCACCACCATTTTGTGGGATAGTTTTATTATTTTTTAAATTAATGATACAGAAAGTGTGGCTTACCAATGGGGGTGGATAATTAAATTCTCATGTTGTGTAAGAACTTTTATTTTCTAAGAAAGAAGTTTCAATTCCCATTTTTTTTTTTTTTAAAATATCAACCAAACAACTCTATAAATTATCATTTCTTAATAAGTTGAAATTTCTGGGTAAGATGTCAACCAAACAAGCACTAATAAATTATAGATAGAATTATATATATATATTACAATTTTATTGAAGATTAAAATTGTAAATTCATCAATTATCAAGAAATAAAAGGTCTAAGGTATATTTGTGTTTATTTAATCTTCTCATCACTCTCTCTCTCTCTCTCTCTCTCTCTCTCTCTCTCTCTCTT
>CM025781.1:12370421-12523714 GCA_014636745.2 Centella asiatica | reverse complement strand
CTCTCTCTCTCTCTCTCTCTCTCTCTCTCTCTCTCTCTCTCCATTTAGTGTTAATCAAAGTGAGTTTAAGCTAATTAATAGCTTAAATCCAAAAATTAACACTTAAATTAATATATAATGTACATTTCACACTATTAAATTTATATTTGATTTATTTTCTATTTTCTATTTTTTGAATTTTTATTCTAATTATTTGTCTCTTTTTCTCTCTCTCCCTCTCTCTCTTTAGTGTTAATTAAAGTGAGTTTAAACTAATTAATAGTTTAAACCCCAAAATTAACACTCAAATTAATATATGGTGTGTATGTCACGTCATTAAAGTTATGTTTGATTTATTTTCTATTTTTTGAATTTTTATTATATTTATTCTAATTATTTTCTCTTTCTATATTATTTCTACAAATATATATTTTGTAAGAATTATAATATGGGTACAAAATATATTTGTACATATTTTAAATATAATTTTTAGATTTTGACTTTTTTGGTCAATTTTAACCATTAAAATAGTTTAAATTGGTGTCTTTACACTAAAGTAACATAATATATATGTGTATATATGTATATAGATGTATAAAAATGAGTTTTCTTACTTTTAAAAGCATTTTTAATATTTTTAAAGTATTTTTAATTATTTTAGAATTTATTAAATTATGCAAGTTGTTGTAGATATTTAATTTTGTTAATGTAAATATGTTTAGAAATTAATTGTGAATAAATGTAAATTAATAATCAAACTTTGCATATTTTATATGACATAATTGTTGTAGATAGTTGTGAATATTTGAGTGATTATGCATGCTTTAATAATTATAATGTTGTCATGTAAATATGTATGTGCATATTATTGTTTTTTATTGGATAAATGAAGAATTTATATAAAAAATAGTTAAAATGCTTAGAAAATTGAGAATAAGTATACAAAGCTTGTGGATATTATATTGATGAAGAAATGATGATTTGAAAATATTTAGCATGCTACCGGATCGTAAAATAATTAATTTATAGTTGCTAAAGGTATAAATTTTAATTGTTTATTTGTGATTAAAGAGTAAATTAGTATTTTTATCATCTTTGATGTTTAGATTGAATAAAGGGTTATTTTTATATTTTTATATTGTGATTGTGATGATGGAAGAACTCTTTTAGAGTGTCTTTACACTTGGTCAAATGTTCTAATTACAAAGAAAATTGTTGCAAAAAAAAAATTAAAATTTTACATGTAACTAGGATTTAGTTTAAACTCATTCGTAAATTAGATTAACTTCATTTATAAGTTAAATTTGTAATTTCCATGTGTTTATTCTTAAACAATGTAATTTTATATTTTTAGATCATTTGTAAGTCTAGGGTTAAAATTAGAATGATTATATCAGTCCAATTCAATGACATTCTCATTATAGTATAGGATCCAAAAATGTAAATTTTAGTTTATGGAGTTTTCTTTTTACATTCTTATAACATGTAACCTACAACATAGTAGAAAATCACATATTCACATACATACACCAACACACACAAAGCACTTATAGTTTAGTATATTTGATTTTTTTTAAGAAAATGTAAAATTTATTTTTGAAAGATGAATTTTTTAAAAAAATGTTAAAATGCAGTTGTTTTCAAAACGAGAACAAGGGGTGCCTCATACCTTTCCTCGTTCAACCAAACTTCCTCGTTCAACCAAACTTCCGAACTTGGATCAAATGTTTCGTAGATTAAATTTAAAATTAGAGTCATTTAATTTAAAAACTATTTTTTATTACACACTTTTAATAATTATATTTTTTAAATAAATAACTCCCTAAACTCAATACATATTTTGTAATAATTAAAATAAATAAATGAAGTGACCTAATGCACCAAATTAGTTATTATTATGTGACGATTTTTTAAAAAATAATTTTCAATAAATCGCGGTTTTACTAAGGAGTCTTCCGAATTTTAAAATAGATTTATATTTTATTATTCTTTGTATTGGTCATTATTTGGTCATAAACATTTCAGTTATTAATGTTTATGTATTGGCACGTAGAGGTCAATCTAGATACAGTTTGTTTTGGCTGCTCTATCAGCTGCATTCCAAGTGTTTGATACATGGTCAATAAGGACATACCAAGTATATCACTTCGTTTGTCATAGTTTGTTGTAGTTGTATTTTCTTTATCATTTTAAGAGTTTTACAAAGTAGTTACTTGTTTAATAAAATTGTGACATTGTTTAAGAAAATAACAATTTAAAAAAAAATAAAAAAAATTTACCATATCAAAGAAGACAATCTATGTTCGAGAGATGTTGGCATGAGATGTCTCTAACGCTAATACGGAAGAACAGAGAGAATAATGAAAACAAGACAGAAGAACAAGAAGCTCGTAAAGAATATTTTGTTTAGGTTGGATAGATAAAATCAAAGATAAGATAGTAATTTAAGAAGAAGATGAAGGGTGATAAGATTTTGGTCAAAGTATTTAAAACAAGAGTAAATCTTTGCATACCAACTCTTCACAAACTAAAACACTACCAATAGAATTATTTCATTTTGGTCCAATAAAAACATGACACGTGGATTATCAATTAATTTGAAAATATTATTTAAAAAAGCTTCATTAAATCTAATATATCTGTATTTCCGTCTGCTTCCTGCGTTTCTTTTCCACGGTCTCTCCTTTCTACTCGATTGAATTTGTGCTTCATGGAGCTTCAAATTCAATAAAACTAGTTGTCTGGTTAGAGTTGGAAGAATATGCTTCTCTACCCTCTCAAAACCAAGGTTCATCTCTTATATATATATATATATATATATATATATATATATATATATATATATGTTTTGCGACTGTGTAGGTGTGGGTAAATGTTTGACTAGTATAATGTTTATATAATTTATTCTCTGTTATGTGCAGTTACATTTTGTTAATTATATATATTAATTTAATATAGTGTAGATATATATTATGGAGTTTGAAGTTGAGAATCAAAAAAAGAACAGTATGAAGCTAGAGAAGAGACAAGAATAGAAGATTCAAATGAACAAGATGAGCATGAAGATGATGAAAATGTAGAAAAATTGTTGACTCCTAAGATAAATATGTTATTTGATAGTGAAGATGAAGTTTTTGAATATTACAGACAATATGGTATGCAAATGGGGTTTGCCATTTTAAAAAGAATCAGTAGAAAAATTGGTGAAATTAGTACATATCTCACAGTTGCTTATCATAGATATGGTAAACCTCATCGGAAGGCAGATGATAGTTTGAAACCCCAACATGTTGTGAAGTCTGATTGTAAAGTTAGAATATCTGCAAAAAGATTAGATGGCAGTAAATGGTGTGTCACTCAATTTGATGATGAACATAATCATGGACTTAGTCCAAGTAAGTCATATCGTTATCGATGCAATCGAAAGTTGACAAAACGTGCAAAGAGAAGTCTTAATCTATGTGATGCAGCTGACATTTCAATGAATAAGAGTTTTAACGCCATTGTAGTTGAACATGGCGGTCATGAAAATTTATCTTTTAACAAAAAGGATTGTGAGAATTATATGATAACAATAAGACAGTTGAAACTAGCAAATGGTGATGCTACAGCTCTTCACAATTATTTTTATCATGCTCAAGCAACAGATTCTAATTTTTATTACTCCATAGATCACGATGATGATAACAGGATCAGAAATATATTCTGGGCAGATGCAAGATGTAGGGCTGCCTATGAAGAATTTGGAGATGTTGTTACTTTTGATACTACCTACTTGACCAACAAATACGATATGCCATTCGCTCCTTTTGTAGGAGTTAACCATCATGGACAATCAATATTGCTTGGATGCGGCTTGATTTCGAGTGAAGACATGTCAACATTTGCATGGTTATTTCGAGCATGGCTTACTTGTATGTCTTATAATCCTCCAACTGCTATAATAACAGATCAGGATAAGGCAATGCAAAATGCAATTGAGATAGTTTTCCCTAATGCACGTCACAGATGGTGTCTTTGGCATATTATGAAAAAAATTCCTGAAAAATTGAGAGGATATAAGTCATATGAGTCCATAAAATTTTTGCTCCAAAATATTGTTTATGACTCTAGAACAATTGATGTTTTTGAATCTGGGTGGAGTAATATGGTTGAGAAATATGAGCTGGATGAGAATCAGTGGTTAAATACGTTGTACGAGGATAGGCATAAATGGGTTCCTTGTTTTGTCAATTTATTCTTTTGGGGTGGAATGTCTACAACACAAAGAAGTGAAAGTATGAATGCATTTTTTGATGGATATGTAATTGCAAAAACTTCTTTAAGGGAATTTGTTGAAAAGTATGATAATGCATTGAGAGATAAAGTTGAAAAAGAAACCGCAGCTGATACTCAGTCTTTAAGTACTAGCATCCCTTGTGTTACCCATCATGACATGGAAAAACAGATTCAAAGTATTTATACTAATGACAAATTCAAGGAGTTTCAAAGAGAGATGATTAATATGATGCACTGTGAGTGTATACTGAAACAATGTGAAGGGAGCATTTTTTATTATCAGGTGGAGGAGATTCAATATGTTGGTGAAACACAAACTCGAAGAAATGTTGTGTTTAATGTTTGCTTCATTAAGGAGAAAGAAGAAGAATGTGATGTAAAATGTGATTGCCGATTGTTTGAATTCCAAGGAATTATATGTAGGCACATTGTTAAGGTGCTTCTTTTTAAGCATGGTATTTTTACGATTCTAAGTAAATATATATTACGAAGGTGGAGGAAAGATATAAAAAGACGTCATACTAAAACTAAGGTGAGTTACAGTACTTGGAAAGTTACTGAAGAAAGACGTAGATATGATAAGATATATGATGCTTTTCATGAGATATCAGACATGGCTTGTGAAAACGAAGAGAGGTGCAACCAATTGCTTGGTCAGTTTGATGAATTAAAGTTGGACTGGAAAAATAATGTTGATAGTGGTTCAAATGGTATATATAGCAATGCACAACCAGGGAGCGAAAATAAAAAATCATCAAAATGGACATTGAATGTACGTTCACCGGTTAAAAAGCGATCTAAAGGGCGTTCACCGACCAAAAGAAAGCAATCAAAGACGGATCAAATTGTAAACACCCTTAAAAAGAAGGTATAATACTTCTTTTTAAGGATCAATACTTTTACTAGCCTTTTTTTTCACTATTGCTACTGCTATACCATGAAGATTGTTACTAATTTTTTATTATATATTATTGCAGTCCAAAAAGATTGAGAAGAAGAATTGCAATAATATTTTTACTTTTGTCGATGTACAAGAAGATCGTCATAAGAATAATTTTGACCTAAATGTAAGATTTAATTTGTCTTATTTGTTCACTATATAATTTTTTTTTGTTTGTTATTTAACATTCTCGACGAATTACAGGAAATCGCACCAAGTGAGGAATGTTCGGTTCTTAGATCAACTAACAGTCATGGCGTTACGATGGAAGATTTTTACAGTCCTGACAAATATTAAGAATGTATTTTTTGTTTGTTTTATTTTTATATGGACTTGAAGTAGTACTTATTTGGTTGTTAGATTTAAGCTCTTTTTTTCTGTTCTTTTGGTGACTATTTTGAATTTATATCGGATTATACTTTAGTTATTTGTTTCATAATTTGAATTTATGTTTGGCCATCATTCTGCTATGTGAAGCTAGTGTCTTCTTAACTGTTTTTTAAGGGCTACTATTAGGTCAGCTTATGCAAAAAAGGCTATACATGAAATCTTCTTTGGGAACTTTTAGAGCTTTGAAAAAGTCTACTAGATTCATATACATGCTTAAACTTTATCTATCAACAAAGGCTGTTTTTTTTTAAAATTTTATTATCAACAAAGAAGCTATCTTCAGCAGGTCTTCTTTGCGAGATGGAGATTAACATAGACTCTCATTATAGCTGCTCTGTCACTAAATTTTATGTATTCTTTCGAGCTCTTTGCTCATCCCTATTAATCAAAGACCATTTCGACATTCTGTAGATGAGTCAAACACTATCCATGTAGGGACTTGTCATTTGATTGACATGGTGAGTGATTGTTTTCCTTCCTAATAGGCTTACTGTCTTTAAAATCGAGTGCTGCTGCATTTATGCATCTTTCCTTGATCCATTCAGTCTGTTCAGCCCCTTCTTGAACTAATTCTCCTACATGAATCCACTTCCTGAACTTCTGATCATCCTGCCTTTAGTTAGTTGTGTGTGTGTATATATATATACATATATATATATATATGTATGTATGTATATATATATACATATATATATATATATATATATGTATATATGTATACACTTTATGTTGGATTATACTTAAGTAATTTATAAAATAATAAGACAAAGAAATTCATAGTTTGGATCCCTATAATTATTAACAATTTCTCTCTCAAGTTGCTGGCTATCTGTGAATTATTGCTTAATCAAACCTTTCTGTGGGGTAGACATTTACGAATTTTTAACTACTGATAATGGCAAAAAGTCTTAGGTATTCTGTGATTGGCTGCAAGTTAAAAATCAAGAACATCAATTGTAAATTAGCATTCATAATTTAAGATTAGGGAACTTTTAAAACAATAACTCTGTGAAGACTAAAACAAATTTATGTAAAGTACTACAAGACACTAGCTCACCCCACCAGATCCATCAACTACAACTTAAAAGGTTCAGCTGTTGCTTCTCTAAATTTCTTAACTTTTTTCTAGGCTTCACCAGCTATGTTACAAGACAATCAAAATCAACAGCTGCTACAGGAATGAATAAGCTTCAGGCTTTTAATGTAATAGAATGACCTTGAGAGTTTGTTTTTGCAAGGAACAAATAGCTACAAATGCACAATATTTTGTGCCATAATAGTTTTTCCATTCAATAATATAATAGAATGACAACCCTTAAAGTTCATCATCTTCTTTTTAGTTTTAAGTTCTCACGGCTTGATTATGCATACGGGCCATATATATGCTCTACTTTTTCCATCTATTTCAGATTCTTGTGTCCTAAGCAAGTAATCAAATCTACCAAAAAGAAAGAATTTGCAATAGTCTACAGTGAGATTCTTCTCAGCTCCACCGTGAATAATCAGAGAGAGAGATGAACCTTAGCTTTGAGAGGGAATAGATGCAGATTTCGGTAACTTGTATTGGCGAGTAGAAAGGGGAGACCGTGGAAAAGAAACGCAGGAAGCAGACGGAGAGGCGGATATATTAGATTTAATTAAGCTTTTTTAAATAATATTTTCAAATTAATTGATAATCCATGTGTCATGTTTTTATTGGACCAAAATTAAATAATTCTATTGGTAGTGTTTTAGTTTGTGAGGAGTTGGTATGCAAAGATTTACTCTTTAAAACAAATGACTTTAATTTTTACTTTTCTAAAACCACGTAAGAGTTGCTTTTTTTTTTCTTTCAACTTTTAGGCTGTGTTACTAAGTTTTGAATAGAAAAAGAAGAATATAAAAACTTAAATATAATGTAAAAGAAGAAAACAGAAAATTTAAAATTTTTTCAAGTGTTGTACTGAGTTCATAAAAGAAAAAAACAAAATACTTATTTTCATGTTTCTGGGTTGAAAAAAAAAAGAAAAAATTGACAAGTTTACAATTATACCATTTTAATAATTTAAATATTATATTATAAATTAAAGAGAAAGAGGACATGAAACACTTATCACCATTTTTATTTTTTTTAGCCAAATTTTACCAATATTAAAGAGAAAACATAAACACATAAATGACCAACATTTTTTACCAATCCTTTCTAAACTAACCTATAGAATCTTAGTAACACAAGAATTTTTAATAGAAAACTCACCATTTTTTTTTCTCTTTTCCATCCTAAAAAAAATCAGTAACATAGCGTTAACGTGAAAAAAAAAAAAAAAAAAAAAAACAACCAAATAGAAGAATGGTGTTTTTTTTACTTTAAAAGCTACTTTTAACCGCAAAAAAGTTAAAAGCCAAACAGGCCCTAACATTCAACAAGCTAGTGTTTGAGAAATAAAGTCACTTTAACGACGACGTTTCATTATTTATTCGGAATTTCTAAGTAGGGTTTTGAGATTAAACTCCCATCTACCCCCAACAAAGCTCCCTCCTGCCGTGTGCAAAACCCTTCATTTGTTTTGGGGACAACTCGGAGCAGCCGTCTGCAACCATGGGTACTTTCTGATCCGCCTCATCTAACCTTTTTTTCTTCATTACGATGGAGAATTTCTTGAAATTAAACGCATTTTATGAACAGGTATTTCTCGGGATTCGATGCACAAGAGGCGTGCCACTGGAGGCAAGAAGAAGGCATGGAGGAAGAAGCGAAAGTAACCTTCTTTACTCAACCTTTTTATCAATTCTTGTCTCAATCTTGATTCATTTCATGTATTAAGTAGTGGGTTTTTCTTTATCTTCATATTTAGATCTACTTTAATGGAGTATTGCTTTTAGAGTTTCTGGTTATGTGTTTGTTGGCTTATGGGTTTTACTGGGTTTTGGACTTTTTATGTTTCCTGTTAATATGCTGATGTAATTTTGTTTATGGTTGTGAGAAATGATCTTTTTGCTTAGTGTTTTAGATTGATGAGCTTGTTTTCTCCAACTGTTTATTTTTGTTTTGTGTTTTTATGAGTAATTTATCCTTTTCATATATTGTGGAATGTGCCGAGTTCGTTTCTGTTCTCCTTTTAAAAGGAGAGCTTCCTGTTTATGGTATCTACAAAATAGGTGTTTCGCACAATTTAGTTAATCAACTGGCCCAACTGTTCGTAACTTCATAAAACGTGTCTGTTAAGATTAATAATTTTGTTTTTTGAACCTTTCAATATTCAGTTTTCAGTTTCTTTGAACATTTTCTAACTATTGTCTTGTGTATATGAAGGATGATGTTTCTGTTGTAATTTTTGATACTTCTTGATGGGTGGATCAATCATATTTGGGTGTTTTTTTTCATGTCTCAAATTTGTATTTTGCTGGTTTTAACATTCGAGTAAATTACTTTTGTGATAGGTATGAGCTTGGAAGACAACCAGCAAATACAAAATTGTCAAGTAACAAGACAGTTCGGAGGGTAAGGGTTCGAGGTGGGAATGTCAAGTGGCGGGCTTTGAGATTGGATACAGGAAACTACTCCTGGGGTAGTGAGGCTGTGACTCGAAAGACTCGTATTTTGGATGTGGTGTACAATGCATCAAATAATGAGTTGGTTAGAACTCAGACATTGGTGAAGAGTGCAATTGTCCAGGTTGATGCAGCACCATTTAAGCAGTGGTATCTGCAGCACTATGGTGTTGATATTGGTCGCAAAAAGAAAACAGTAGCTGCCAAGAAAGAAGGAGAGGTATTAAAGTTTCCTTAATTTTTATACTATAAAGTTTATGCTCTATGATGCATAGGGAATGTAATTATTATGAATATTTAAATTATTCTTGATGCCTATTGATGCGTTCTGCTGGTCTTTTATGTTTCACCCATTGTTAACCATACAAATAATTATTTTCCTAATCACTTTTCAATTTTAGTTAGATATGGTAATATAATAGTTTAATATGTAAATAATTTAGAAAATCAATTACTCGTGTCTTATGAAGAATGGTTAGATGTAGTACCTTTCTGTATCTGTTGATCAATTTTGTAGTTTGAACGTACATAAAGAAATGAGTATCAATGTTGATAGAAACAACTATGAAGTTGGATGATGGCTAACGTGTAGCTTTGAATAAATAGGAAGTTGAAGCTGCTACTGAGGAGGCAAGCAAGAGCAACCATGTTCAGAGAAAAATTAAAAAGCGTCAGGAGGATCGTAAGATTGACCCACATATTGAAGAGCAATTTGGAGGTGGACGTCTACTAGCTGCAATATCATCACGACCTGGACAATGTGGGCGTGCTGATGGGTATGCTAATGTTATGACTGCAGCCACTCCATCAATTGTGAAGATATGAAAAGATGTGTCCTGAGTCCAAAGAATTGATACTACTAATTGTTGACAGTATATACTATATAGACACAGATCCACACACATATTCTCACACATTTGTGCATATACATTTACATATATATGGGAGTGATCCATGTACTGCTTTCATACCCCTAGTTTATGTGATAGGTCTAAACTGTGACTTTTTTCTATGAGAAACGAACAATGAAATCCGTCCAAAATCCTTTGCACTACTCCTAAGTCTGCTGCCCTTACTCATCCAGTGGTTGCACCTTTGTCAATCTTCTTCTTGTTCCCATTGAATATGTGTAGAAAATTATTGTGAGATTGATTTAATGGGCTAAAGATGGATACAACCACTCAGTTCTGGCTTGGCGTAGAATTGACATGGAGAGATGTGAGTACGGATGAGGAAGTAACCAGAGAAAATAGTGATTTTTTAAAAATGAATCCTAATTTCTCGAACTGGCACTAAACCGTGTAATTTGAGTATGTGCTTATGTACAAATTCATTATTCCCTCCTGTATATGTTACATATATCTGTGGGCCTAAGACATGCAAAGTGTATTCAATAAGGATTCAAAATATTAGTTTTTCCTGACCCACCCGCACGCCCTTAGAAAAAATCAAAATTAGTATATAATGTGGTGTATTATGTTAGGAGGCTTATTCTATTGTGTTGGCAGATACATCTTGGAAGGCAAGGAGCTGGAGTTCTACATGAAGAAACTACAGCGGAAGAAAGGAAAGGGTGCAGCAGCTTAAAAGGATTGGAGTATGAATTTAGTTTTAAGTATCTTTTTCTTTCTACCTTATTTCTGAAGACATTAACTAAAAGAGCCATTGAATCCTCTCCTTTAGCTTCAATTTTGCGATGTTTTGTTTTCTCAAATTGGTTTTGTGAATTTAGTGCAATTTGCAATTGGTATATTTGATTGAATTGATATTAGACCGTATCCAAATCCAAGTTTGATTTGGGAGCCCGAAGATTTCAAGAATCAATCAGGAAAAACAAAAACAAAATTTTCTCCAAAAACACTTTAAAACAAATTGCGTTCTTGAAATTTACAAAGGAAGCTGTTGAAGGTATTGCCAACCTCAAGAATACAATACTGACTGAACCAATATAGGCATATGTTCAAGGCTATCAGTTTCTGTCTTGTCATCAACTTTTATCATGTTTTGTACGAGACTTCTATTATGCCTTTGGGCTTCATCGTATATACAGTTGCTGCTTTAGTTTCAATGGTTGATAGTCCAATCAAAGGGCAAGGTTATGATGTGTTGGAGGATGACCTTCAAAGGGAGTTTTATTGGGTTGGCTTTATTATCATGTTCCGTGTACATGTATAGGGAAATAAATTGCATTTTGATTCTGGTTGGGTTTGTGTTTGCCTGGGACACATCTTTTGGTCACACAAATGAGAGATACTTTGATCAATATCAACAAAATTTTCTCACAAAAAAAAAATAAGAATATAAAATCTAGTTATCCCTCTTGTTCAAAATAATTGGCATTCCAGAGTTTGTTCGTATTTTGTTTGTAGTATTTATTATCTGTTGTTTTTGGTTTTCAAGATTAATAATTTGAAAGGTTTAAACGTCAATGGCTTTCATCATTATAAAGAGTTTACTCCAATAAAATTTGTTCTTCTAAATTTCTTTCATATAGTTATATTTTTAATAAAAAGGTTTAACATCATTATAAGGAGTTTACTCCAATAAAATTTGTTCTTATCTCTTTCATATAGTTATAATCTGTATTATAAAACCAAAAGGGCTTTATACAGTTACCATATTATAATCTATAGGGTTTATGACTTGCGGTACCAAAAACTAGGATTATGGACAAATCAGATGACCGGTTTTTAATATTGACAAATTATGTACCACTTTTTAAATTATATCATACTAGCCTAACAGTTCATGTCTAATACGGCTTTTATGGGTGCACGTAACATTTTTTTTTGTATTTTTTGTTGAATAATGTATATGATGTGATATATGTGAGAATTTTCATTATCTTTCAGGTGTTGAATTTTCTTAATGTGCTATTCATAGATAGTTGTATAAATATATATTAGTAATTTTTTAACAACCATGCATTATTGTGTTAAGTTAACCATTGTGTTAAGTTCCCAACATGGGCCGTTTTGTTAGAAACAATTTTTTTTAATTATATTATAAGTTTATATTATCTTTTTTTCTCAATTTTGTAATATTAAATAGAAAATATATACTCCCTCTATCCCATAAAAATCTCAACACTTTTTTTTAGAGTGTAACACAGATTTTAACACATATAAAACACTTATTTATATATTAAATTTTTGAAAAATTTAAAATACAACTAAATGTATAACATTTGAATTTACAAAATATTTAAAAATAAAAATGAGATATGGTATTACTTTGGTGTATCTTAAAATTCGTATCATACACCATGAAAAAAATGTCGCAATTTTTGTGGGACAGAGGGTGTATATTTTTAAACTGGTTAATATTTATATTATAATAATTTTATAAAAAATAAAAAAATTAGACCGCTAATATTATATTATTTATATACAATATTGTCTACATATATATCTAATGTTATTTGAAAACTTTTAACAATATTTGACAAAATGTACCTCTTCAATTTACTTTGTTTCAATAGATGATACTGTATTTTTATTTTTTATGATTAATAATATATAAAATTAATTACAAATAAAAAAATTTGTTTACTTTATGTTAGATTTGTGGAGGATTTATAAAGTCAACTATTAAAAATTAAAAAATTAATTGAAAGGACACATAGGTAAACTAAAGTCAATTATTAAAATAAAAAATAATTAAATGGATACATGTAACTCGATCGAGTTAACGTATACTCGATGAGTGTATTGAGTCAATTCACCGAATTACTAACCAAATAGGGGTGCACAAAATGTGGATTGTCAAATAATATACTATATGTTGATATATTGATCAATACCAATTTTACCCCACCTTGATTTACCTACTGTCGATACTGTCTCTATTTACCTACTGCTAGCATACTTATCTATTTTCTCAATTTACATCTTATCAATAATATTTGTCTTAATATACTTACTATCTCCACATACTTATTATCCCGTTTAACTATTGTGTCCATATACATACTGTCTCAACATACTTAGTGGTCGTTTGGTTCACATGGGAAGTAACTTCCTGTGGGAAGTTGCACTTCCCAGGAACTTAATTCCCATATATACTTCACAGGAAATGACATTAACATGTTTGGTTGACATTAGATAATTTGGACTTCACATGAATTAACTTCCTATGTTTTGTTTGGTTCAGCAGATCTATGTTCCACGCATTATATATGTTTTGACTAATATACCATTTACAATTTTTAACTATTTTAATCATTAATAATTGGTATTGACATAGTTTACCTTTCCTTTTATCATATTTTTTTTTTTTCATTTTGTACCTACATAACTTATATTTGCCTCACAGGTCATACTTATTTGACAAGTTATACTTCATACCTACGAACTCAACATACTCAAGTATCCATAAATTTATGTCTATTAATTTGACATGACTAGAAAAATAGAAAGTAAACTTGAAGCAACTATTTTATAACAAAAAATTATATATAAGAAGAAGAAAAAGAAGCAAATGTTAGATGATTACAATAATCTAATATATCAAACTTCAAGCCAAAAACCAAAGTCTGAAATGAGATGGCAGTAGAAAATGCAAAGTATTTAATACTTTAACCAAATAACTAACATAATTCAGACTCTAACGTAGATAATAGTTCAAAAGGATGGAGCATATATAAATGCAACTCCAAAAACATAAATTAACATACTATCTCCCTTTGTTTCTTGTGAACTTTTTTTAAATTAAAGAAAAAATTTATGTATTTAGTACTCTAATGTCTTTAATTTTATTCCATGAATTTCAATTTCTTTTTGTTCTATAATTTTCCTCCCTGTCAAACTCTATAAAAGTTTATAATTTGTTAAATATGACTGATCCTAAATTTCAGTTACAAACAAACTTAAAAATGCATAAGATCCACATCACGAACTTTTCATGGCTGGAGGAAGAGATGAGGAAAATTTAAATAACCGAGAGAAGGCAAAAATAAAAATTGAGGAATGTATACAGATTCATGGAAGAGAGATCAAAAGACAAATTACTCAAAGAAACAAAGAGAGAAAAATTGTACAACCAAATAAACCAAAAAAGAAAAAGAAAAGTAAAAGAGGACAAAGATATGTAATTACCGATGAAAAATACTTGTTCAGTTGCTAGAGATACTTTTGATTGTATTTTGGGAGAGGAGGCGAAAGAGATTATTTGAGAGCATATGGATGGAGGGAGTGGAGGGTCGTCATATATGTAATTAGGGTAGCAAAGAGGATTTATAGGGAATAGAAAAAAGCGGGAAAAAAGGGGGGGGAAAGAAAAAAAAAAAGGCACCGAGGGGGGTCGGTGAGCAACTTCCTACGTTTTATGGAAAGTTCTATAGTTTCATTTCCTCCATTTTAATTATCACTATTTCCTAAGAAGTTTAACTTTTTGTATAAAATTATGTGAACCAAATGACCACTTAATATTTTCATAATTACAATTTCAATATCATAAACCCATATATTCTTTTTAATTTTATTTTTGTTTTATTCTATTTGTTTTGCACTTCACATGCAGATCATAATACCTAATGTCAGTAGGTATCTATTTACAAACAACATACAATTTATTTTCAAATAATATATATTTCATTTTAGACTAGTAAATAACATGTAATTAATTCCAAACTATATATAATGGGTAATGCATTACAGACATTATGTAATTTTTTTAAACCCATAAATAGTAGGCATGTCATTAAAAAAGAAAGAAGCGAGGACGGTTGTGAGGAGGTAACAATGGAGGCGGCGAGGAGGCAATGACGGAGGTGGTGGCAGGCGGCGACAAAAAGGAGAGTAAAAGGTTGCAACGTGAAGGAGACGAGAAGAAAAAGAAGAAGACGACTGTGGTTGGACAGCAACGTAATAAATTTGAAGAACGAGAAGAAGAAAAATAAGAATCGGAGATGGTGGCAAAAGAGGCGAAGGCGGTGGGGGAAGTTGAGGAAGAAGTGGTGGAGGCAACATGGAGGTGGTGAAAGCAGCGGGACGGTGGAAGATGAAGTGGCGACGGATAGAGTAGGAGAAAGAAAGAGAAAGTGAAGAGATAAGGAGAAGGAGAGAGAGAGAGAGAGAGAGAGTTTAAAAAGATTAATATTTAGTAGTACCTATTTGTTTACGATTTCACAAAATGGTACCAGCCTGCCTTTGTCCCTAATCTATATTATAAAACTATAAAACCAGAAGGATTTAATACGTTTACCGTATGTGGATAAAATCGTGAAACTCCAAGATTATGTCATTATGTCGATATACTCAATCTCCCATTTTTCAACTACCACAATTCAAAATTATAACTAATATATAATCCAAGTAAAAACATATTATAATTAAAGTAAAAAAATTACACACGGGTACGCGCATATGACTTTGTCACTAATTTTAATAAAAAGGTGTAATCGTCGTATTTTTTCGGTGGGGAATTGTTAAAAAAATTATAATTATCTTAATGTGCCAGTCTTAATGGTATCAATATTTTAAATCGGAAAAAGTATGTCGTACTCTTGACTCTTTGGTTAAATTATGAATACATCATCGTGTTTATTATACTACCTCACAACTCGTGCAAAACACGAGTTGTTCTTATTTTATTATTTAATTTAAATATTTTATTAATAATTATAATTTAATATTTGATATTTTAAATTAATAGAAAGTATATTTAATTGTTGTTTGATATTAAATTTGTATGAATTAACTTAATTTTGATCGTACGATAAGAAAATATTTTATCACATATATCAAGTAGTATTAATTTTATTATTTCACCAAGTCAAATTGACTTCGAAAATTCAAATTTAATCTCATATATTTTATTCATATTTAATATATACCTTTATATACTTTATTTTCAATATAATACTAACATATTCATTAACAACTTCATCACATAAAACTAATAATATCAATAAAAAAAGAACTTATAATTTTGATAATAAAATTTAAAAGTAAAAAAAGATAATAAAATATAGTACACCACATTTTAGATTATTCATTAATATTTTTTTAAGGTGTGTTAAAATTTTAACTAAATTGAAGTGAAATCAAGATAATTTATAATTCAAACTCTAATTTAAATATATTATCTTACACTTACTCATATATATTATAAATATTATGTTAGTTATAAATTTGAAAACGTATTTCAGACATCCAAACACAAACTTAGAGAGATCATACAAAAACAAAATATTTGCAATATTTGAAACATTTATATCATTAGAGAATACATTTTTAAATCATATTAAAAACTACAAACTACTTAGAAAATAAAGTTGAAATATGTGGTAAATCTTAACAATTACTAACTAAAAGAAAATATAATAAATACATATAACATAATCCACGAACAATTATTAAATGAATAAACATAATCTAGCAAATCACAAATTAATTGATTATAACTGAAGATGTTAATTAAAACAATTATAATGAAATAATGATGATAAATGTTAGTAACCCTAAAAGTATAATAATTGCACAAAAATAGTTCAACTAATAAAATAAATAATACTTTGAGTCACATGATATAATTTTAATTGAAACATTAATTTTATTTGTATAATTTATAATGTGTTTATATATATACTTCAAAATAATTGATTAAGGTAATATATACTTCAAGGATACTTAATATACACTTAAGAATTGTTGTACTTATTTCATGGAATTATTTTTAAATAGGTATGATAATTATGTTAATTGAACTATCAAATATTGCATTTAATTTTTTATACATAATTCTCTTAGTCATGCATATAAAGTTATTTATTTTATTACATTCATATATATTATTTTAAAATTCTTTAATTATGGATTTCCTAACTCCTAATGGAAGTAGGAATTGAATAAAGTAGAAGTGGATTATGAGTATTTGATGAAAGTAGAAGTGAATTAGGAAAGGATAATAATAGAATAATTTTTTCGAAGAGAATAATATTGGAAAGAAAAAAATATAAAACCATGACATAAAAAAAATATGTTTGTACTTTTAAATATATAATAAATTAGATTTGATCCGATCAAAAGAGATTTTATGTATAGGAAGTATATTAATTTATAAGAGTCCTTTATTAATTGAGTTGTCAGGAAATTGAAGTAGTCAACTTTAAGTTTAAATAGTTTTAGTTAGTAGTTGAAATTAAATTAATCATAATAAAATCAATTATTAATCAAATCTACTTCATTATAATAGATATAATTAAATTAATAATTACAAAAACAATACTTCTTATCATAATTGATCTATAGTAATTAAATTAATTATAATATCAACCGTTAATAAAACTTATCATAATTAAAATAATTATAATTAAAAAAATAAGTACAAACTCATCTATAGTATGCATGAATTTTAAAGCTAATTTCCGTGAAACCGAAATCCAATAATTTCATGAATGGGAGGCTATGTGATGCACTATCATGTCATTGTCAATTCAGTTAAATGCACAATATGTGTTTGGTAAAAAGTGTAGCATATGTTTGACAATGCAAGGAAATGCTAAAGAAGAAAAGGTGGTCTGCAACTTTATATTTATTAATGACAAATGACTACACCTTTATCTTATTTATATGACTGAGAGTGTGACTTAAAAGTATTTTAATATCAGCGTTGATTAAAAAAATAAAATTAGAACTCGTGGAGCTTATATAGGTAAATATTGAATTTAAAAGTCACTTATTTGTCTTTTCATTCTTAATATTGCTGAATAATATGTTAGTGCTACTAATTAATTAATTTATATTACTATATAACTCGACACATAACGATAAATTTATATATATATATATATATATATATATATAAAATCTATCATAGACCAAGCTACTTATTTAATAAATCAATGTCATGCATAATTCACATGTATCCTGACCTTACCTTGTCTTTTATTCGACTTTATTTATATCTATTAATTAAGTATTGGCTCATATTTATTTGTCATATTTTGACTTTGAAAAATTAAATTAACTAATTTTAAAATTTATAATTTAACAATTGTATTTTATATTTAAAAATTGACTTTGATTGTATATTTAATACATTTTTTTTATAGTATTAATTATGTATTTTTATTTAATAAATATAAAAAATTATTTTAAATTTAAATTTGATCAATTTAACTATAAAAAAGTTTAAAATATGATATTTAAATTTAGACGAAAAGGATATATAATTTTGAATCATCCTCTACTCGAACAGAGAGAGAAAAACCGCCTTGGATCTATTTTTTCAAACCATTCATCATCAAACTTTCCATGTGAAGTTTAAATCTCACATGCAACTTTCATTTATATTCAATTTCTATTTACATATATCTCATCCACGGACCACGGTCTCTCACCTAGGTCCTGTTTTTGAGTTTTAAACTTGAGAAAGGGAAAAGAAAAAAAATTAAAGATAAGAAAAAAAGGAAAATATTTTCCTTTTTGTCTTGTCTTGGAGTTTATGAGAGGAAAGAAAAAATTAGGAGACATGAAAAGAATAAATTTAATGTTATGAAGAATAATAAGGATAAATTTGATAATAAAAAATGTCTGTCAAGTTTAAAAGAAATTTTCTTTCCAATTTTTTTTGGATTTGGAGAGAAGATTTTGGGAGAAAAAGTTATACATTTTTCTCTTCTTTTCTTTTATAAAAACACTCATAGACAACAACAAAGTTAAATTTTCTATCTGAATTTTTTCGTTTCTTCTTTAAGTAAACTCAAAGACAGGGTGTACATATTTACGTCTTATTTCTATTTTTTATTTCTCTGATATAGCTCTCTTTTTTTTTTTTGACATTATTAATATTCGTTCACAACTTTCACCGATTAAAAAAACTTTACATCACTATTTACGTTGATTTTCATTATTTGCTTATATTATTCCACACATGTTTTTTTGTGAAATTTACACTACTTGTTTTATTGATTACATAATTTGCACATATCATTCGATGAAATAAGAGGAAAGTTTTAAAATGTTTTATTCAAGAAGACGGAGAAAGTAATTAATAAAAATACACTCCATCCGTTTTACAACTAGGGATACATTATTTTTTCAAAATTAAATATATATTTATATTTTGGATTATAAAAGTAATGACGTTCTTTAAATATCATTCTATAATTCTACTAATTCAATTAATTTTATTATATCAATTACTTGGTGATCTCTATCATAACTCTTATTATTATTAAATAATATAATAATAAAAATATATTTAAAATATAAAAATTATTTTTAAAAGTCATCTCTAATTTTAGAACGAAAGAAGTATTGAAAATAAAATTCTAATTGACCAACCAATGCATTAAAAACATTTATAAGCTTGACCATTTAGCTTTGCGGTCTTACACCAACTTTGGTCCACACGAAGCGAGGTCGTGCTTTGATCATTCAACTACTAACATTATTTATTGTTTTAGATAAATACAAAAAATCTATAATCTACTTCGTTTTAATTAGGCTCCGTACATTTTAACTTCTCTATTATGAAAAGAAAATTAAGTCAAAAAATTAAAAGAAAAAGTTACGAATATTTGTTTCATATATTTTGATTTAAGTAAAAAATTAAATGATATACAAGATTGAAAATAAACATTCATATAGTATCTTTTTAACTATAAAATAATTATACATTTGACATAACTTATTTTAAATCAATTTATTTATGTAATTATTTATGTAATAAGTAGTTGTATTCGACAAATAAATACTTATTATGAGTGAAACTTTGAATAAGATGTTGGACAAAATAAGTGTTTTATAAAAAATACTTTCAACCCAATTTATTCTATCATACTTAAAAAAAAATAAAAAAATTATACACCACTTATTATTTATTTTTAAATAATTAGTATCAAACATTACCTTTTGCTTACAAAAATAAATGATTTCCCATTAAAATTTTACAAAGAACAATCGGAAGGACTTTAGGAAATGAGCAATTTGTACATATCAAGACTCAAGTTCCATTTAACTCAAATAATGAAGATTAATATTGTCATTTAATATCTTTAATGTTTAGATATTGACATTTTTACATTCAAACTCTCTTGCCTTTCTTTTTCTTTAACAAAAAAAAAAACGAAGAAGAAGAAATTAATTGAGTAAATGCCACCAAAAAGAGAAGGCGAGGGAAGAATTAAGAATACTAAATTTAATAGTCACATGTTGACAGCTGAAAATTGTCATATTCATATGATGATGTCAATCCTGTTCCCACTCCTTGTATTCCCACCCATTTTGTGGAAATTTCTATGCACGTTTTTCGATAATCCACCAAAATTCCAATCTTCCCCACTCTATTACCCATGCTAATTTCAGAGCAGTAATCAGAAATCACTCAGTTTTGATGAACATGGCAATGTCTGCTGCTCTGATTACTCCTCTACCGACTGCTGCTTTTGTTTCAAATGCTTCTGATTGTCGAAGACATGCATTTCAGCTCTTCCTCTATAGCGGTCGATCAATTAATCCGGAATCTGTACGGAGAAGATTCAAACGAAATGATGTCTCTTCAAGCCGGAGATTTAGAGTTTGCTGCGAAATACAGGTGATCTTTTAGTACCCATTTGTAAATGTTTGCTGTATATGTTCTGTAAGGTGATTCTTGAGTACCCATTTGTGAATTTTGTGATATACCCTACTTCTGTATTTCTGTTATGCTTTGATGGTGATATTTTGAGTACCCATTTGAGAATTTTGTGATATATCCTACTTATGTAGTTCTCTTATGCTTTGGTGTTGTTCTTTTCGAGTACCCATTTGAGAATTTTGTGATATATCCTACTTCTGTAGTTCTCTTATGCTTTGGTGATGATTTTTTGAGTATCCACGAATTTTGTAATATGGTTTCTATTAGCTTTGCCATGATGATTTTTGAGTACCCATTTGTCAAGTAGAGAAGTACTGTAGTATGGCTATTATTGGTACGGGTGTTTGATGAAGGAGTGAGATAGACAAACTGCATTGAGAAGTGAGATATTGCGTGCCTAAGTAGGCTCCTTTCTATTGCAAGGTGTTTATAAATATTGTATGACAAAGAAAACAAAAGAAAAGGAAGTGAGTGCGTAATGTTCTTCGATATTAATTGGTTGTGTTGTTGTAGTACTTCTCTGCTGCTTCTAATTGGAGTATAAATTTATCTTCTTTTGTTATATAAATCAGATAAGAATATAATAGGAATATATCTTTGAAGTGTATAAGGGGTAGGAGCATTTTGAAGGAAGTGTGGTTGAGAGAAGTGAAGAGGGTGGCACTTAGGAATAAGAAGGAAACGAAAGACCGAAGAGAGAAGGAAGCAGTAGCGATAGAAATAGAGGTTTCTCCCATGACAATAAATATTTATGCAGCACAAAAAGAGCAGATAACAAGAAGGTACAAAGAATGGAAGAATTTATGAATGTATGAAGAAAGTAAGAATTTATGTCTGCAAAGTAGCCAAGTACTTGGTATCAGAACATCCCTGATTAAGTGTTAATTGCAGTTTGTAACTGGTATCTGCTGCCAGCTGTCAAAAGCGTACTCTAAAGTAAGATCCACAATACGAGAGTATATTGCAGCCAATTCTCTAGGATCTTGGCATGGGTATCATACTTGATTTAGAGAACAGTCTTAGACTAGCCATCAAACACAACCAGAATGGTTTTTGTCTGTTGTAGCTTCATTTATTATGTTCTGTTATCACATACAAAGCTGTAAGGGCTTTATAAGTTGTCAGACCTAGTAAGATTGAGAGATCATGCATCACATCTTTGCCAATTGTTAACCAATGAACATTTACTTGTGATTTTGGTTAGTAATTGAGCCGCTCAAAATTTAAATGTGCTTGATAAACATAAACTAGAAGCAACAATTCACACAGGAAAGAGAACAGTGGTGATGCTTAATGCAGTCATGTCCTTTTCTTTTTTCCATTACAGATAGTTATGGTTTGTTTTGATTTCAAGCTCTTCCGTGATAAGAAATTTAAAACAGAATCGTCAACTTAGATGAGAAAAAAAAGGGAAAAGTAAAATGTCCCAAGTAAGATGAAGATCTTAGGTACCTTAAACCATGAAAATGAGTTTCTGGAACTAATCTCACTGTTATTAGAAACATGAAATCAACTCCTTTTGAAAACTTTAGAATTTCTAATATCCTACACAGAAGCCTTACCATATTATCACTCATAATTTCTTGTGGAATTGTGTCACCAACTAATTCAGTAACTCAAAATGTTCATAAGCATATATCATTGTCCGATGAATTTGTTCTGGTTTTTCTCAGTATATATTTATTGATATAAAAGAACAAACATTTATCAATATATTATTTTACAGCTTTAGTAGCTTAATGTATAATGCTGTTGGTTTTCTCTACATTCACCCACTGACTAATATTTTGCAGAATAACTCTCAAGTTTTTAACTAGGTTTCTCAAATAAATATAAGTACTTCTCTATTAATGAAAGTATGTGACATAATGCTCACTGCAAATAGGTTAAAATTTGTCTAAATATTTATTTCTTCAGACAGAGGAAGTGCAAGTTAGGAGGTGTTCAGCTTTTTTAGAAAGTACATTACTGTCAGATGGTAATGCCTTGTCCTCTGAATGGAAAGCCATCCCTGACATATGGAGATCCTCAGCAGAAAAATATGGTGACAGGGTGGCATTAATGGATCCATATCATGACCCCCCTACAAATATGACTTATAAACAGGTCAGATTTCTCTGTGCATGGCACCTTTACTCTTTCCTTATTTCAGTTTTTTATACTCAATGATTGAGGAAATAATCTCCTTTCTATACGAGATATTTTTAAATTCCTGTTGCTAATATAGTAAAATGTGAATTTCATTATTGAAAGTTCTGACTCCGGTGATGATACAATTATTAAACGAACTACCTTTTTTGCTTTCTATTTCGGTGATGTCTCACAACTCTATGATATTCATGATCCTTTTTAGTTTCCAAGAAAGCATGTCATGTACATGATCATGCATTGACATTTTCAATTGGAGTGTCTGTTGAACTTGCAAGGAAATTGTAAATGTATTCATATCTACTTAAGAAATTCTACGCTTTCGTGTATTAATTTAGCATGGAATGGCCAACAGACATGAGCAGTTTATATGTTGGAATTATGGGACATGTAATATGACATTGTAGTCATTGTCTGGGTTGGTGCTCTGGAAGTACTGAATGGTAAAGATTATTACTTGACGAATGCAAGAAATTTTATCCAAATTGTTTACGGAGTAACGTGGTATCAGTGACATAGTTATAATAGAGAATTCACATAAAAATTTTACCATCCAATTTAAAAGGTTTAATGTAAATTGTTTAATATTGGTGCTCTTCTTTTTTCAATAATTATTAAAAAATATCTGAGGAATTTTTGGGTGGTTTGGAACCTTAAGCATATACTTGTAAACTTCATACTGCAATTTTGATCAAACTTGTTCAGAATGTGTAGAAACTCTTGAGAGGCTAGAATTTCAATATTGTCATTCTATAGAAACAATCACACCCTGAGGCATCAGCATTACATCATATGGGCACATATCTGATATACTAAAAAATGTACCTTCTCTGTGCAATTATATTCTTTAGATTACCAGATAATAATTTATAGGTTTGGTTCCCCTTCTAGTTCATATATATTACTATCCTCCTCTCCAAAATTAGAGATACTTTTTGACTTTTTACGTCAAATGAAGGCATATTAAATCTTAACTCAATGCTAATTTAGATGATTTTAGTTGATAGAACTATTACAATCTTATAGTTTATGACAAAAACCTTTGATCATAAAATAATTTGTATTCAAAACTTTCATAGATTACATTAATTTTGAAGTTCAATATGCCGTCATTTGATTCATAGGGAAAACGTATCTCTAATTTTGAAATGGAGGGAGTATTGTATATTCTGACATTGACCTCCTTTTTCTTTTTTTTTCATTTTAATCGTTAATATTTCTTATATTACTGTATGTAGATCAGGATTTTTAGAAGACTTTTCTTGTCAGACTTTGTTTTTATGCATGAAATACATGTTTTAGGAGATGTTCCAATGCCAAAACTAACTTTTACAGGTTTTGTCTTCAATTGATCGATAAGTAATAATGTCCTTCCTTAGAGCATATTATCATTTTAGTTTTCTGGATATGTGAATCCGGAGTTACCTTTCCTAATGAATATTTGTTATAGTTATGTTTTTACAGAAATGAAAATTTCTGATGTACCTGAGTTTATATCCAAATTTGAACTTGCAGCTAGAGGAGGAAATCTTGGACTTCTCTGAAGGTCTCAGAGTTATTGGCTTAAAGCCGTATGAAAAGCTTGCGCTTTTCGCCGATAATTCGTGCAGGTGGCTAGTTGCAGACCAAGGTATGGGGTTGTGGAGCTTGGTCTAATTTCTCTGTCTACAAGCCTTTTTCTTGACAAGTAGAAACCTAAAATCTTTATACTTCACAATTAGATACATCTAATTGTGCGTTTCCTTAGTTAAGCTTTTAGATTATTTTGTGCAAGTTAGAAATGTAGAATGCATATTACACGGAGTGCACCCTTAGCAACATAAGAAGAAAAATGTGGCTACTTTGGATACATCTAAAGAGGAGGTATATGAGAATTATGTCTTTATTGTGTTTACATGTTCTGGGTCATATTGCATCAAAGGGGAGAAGTGCTAAGTTGGTTCAAATGATGGGGTGATCTATATACATGCATACATGTGTGTGTGTGTGTGTGTGTGTGTATGTTGTCTATGCCTCTGCATGTGTGTTTTTGTTTGGGTGGGGGTGGGATGGTGGTTGTCATGTAACCATTGTCAGTTGTCCCCAAAGGGACTTACAAGACTTCAGAAAATGAATTATACAACTATACAAGTAACCTAATTCAATAGCACTCTAAATAGACAACAAATGGAAAATACTTGATAAAAAAATCAAAATGAAAAAAGTAGGTCCAAATTCCTAGAAAGATATTTTTAATGAATTAAATGGAAGGTCTCTGGAACTGGTGCAACCATGTTGGAGGGTTTGCTGAACTTGTCCTACATCACAGAATGTGAATAAGATGAGAATCACTTATTGAGAATGGAAGGAGGATGTATAACCATTCGGAATTGGAAACGTCTAAAAATGAAAGTATTGAGAAGAAGGTTGAACTGCTGGACTTGCACTATTCCTGGTAAAGATGAGTGAACAGTGGTTGAATGAATTGGTCATATCCAACTCTAATGTTGGTCTGTAGATCTACTAATAAGAAGGGAAGTCTTTTATTTATAACCTCTTAATAGTTTCCTTTAGAATTTGCCTTTCACATTTGGAAATCAATACAAACACTCAAGTTTAGTCTTTACTTCCAAAATTTTGCACACCACCAATTGTTACAGAGAAGAGGTCTTCGGACCTCCAAACAATTATCTTTGACTAGTTTGTTATGTCTTAGCCATGCCCAACATGCACTTTTCTTTCATTGTGGTCCTTTTGACCGAGTTCTGGAGTTATCTATGTGGCATGGGAAAGGCACTGTGCTTTCTCAGCTATTCTTTTGTAAACTTGGATATGTTGTAATTCGAGGATCTTTGCCTAAAAAATAAAATTGTAATTCAAAGGTCTTCCCTTGCATTGGGAAAGAATTTCCTTCGTCTTTTCTCTTTATATGATTCTTTCAGGGTTTCAGTAGAGTTTCTGTGTTGGATTACCCTAGAAACCCCGCAGGGTGTATTTTTCAGTTTAATTCTATCTGTAGGAATCATCGTTCTCCATTCATGTTTCCCTTTTATTTATAATCAAATTGACCTCTATCTAAAGTTAAGATATGCTGCCACATGCAGTCTCCAGGCAAACAGCTACTCATTATGGCCTTAGGAACACTATTTTCTCAGTAACATCTTTAAATCTCTTTTAACTCTTTTAAGAGGTTGCAGGAATTCTCTAATAAGGAAATCACCTTGACTACAATATTATTTAAAGCCTGCAATAGGAATAGGATAACTTCGATAATCATGATTCATGACTAATCATTTTAAATGGACCGTTCACTCACCTTTTAATAATATATTACTCTGCTATTTCAGCTTCTTACAGCGACTTCATGTTTAAGTTTTTATGATATTCATCTCATATCTTAATTAATTAGGCAGGAGTTTTACATCTGTGATATGTTTGAATGTATTTTCAGATAGATTTATTTCTGATTAAATCCTTCTCATAATATTTGTCGCTTTAGGTATGATGGCAACTGGAGCAATCAATGTTGTGAGGGGGTCGCGATCATCTGTTGATGAGCTATTGCAAATATACAGCCATTCTGAGAGGTTAAGCTGCAGAGTTATCCTTTAGATTTTCATTGTTCTTTTCCATGAAATTGATGCTATCTTTTTCAGGTGCTAGAGTAAAACTTCCTAGCATCAGACTTGTAATTCCTGCATTCCTGTAATGTCAACCTGTAGCTTTTCAATGTGTCCGACAAGATGTATTAGTAGTGATTAGTTGAAGTAAGAAAATTCTTCATATCAATCATACAAATTGGATTCAAAGTAGTAGTTGATATAATTATTAGTTAGTGACTGATCCAAATTGATATAAGAGAAATTGGGCAAATTCTCACAATATCAAGGTTAAGAATGAATTAATGACATAAATAGCGCTCATACATACAAAACATGGATTTATATTATGTTTATTGTTTCGGAAATTGCTAGGATCAGATCTTCTGTATTATCTGCGACAGGTTTTTACTATTAGTAATCCTATCTGCGAATTGCTTAATTTTTTTCCTTTTTGTTTCACTTTTCAACAGTGTTGCTCTCACTGTGGACAACCCTGAATTATTCAACCGCATTGCCGAACCCTTCTGCTCCAGAGCAGCTGTAAGATTCATAATCCTACTTTGGGGAGATAAATCATGCTTGGCCATCAAGGATGATAATGAAGTACCTGTTTATAATTACAAGGAGATCCTACATTTGGGACATGAAAGCCGCCGGCTTTTACTTGATTCACATGATGCTCGTAAGTCAGTATGCTTTCTGCAGTGGGCATTGGATAAAGAGTTCTATTTTATTGTTCAATACTTTATTAACATATACTACACAGGCAATTTTCACCCTTGACCTAAGATTGCATTTTTCTTTTTAGCACGGGCACGTTTCACATAACACATAATTTCTAACATATAATTCTATTTTTGTAAATTATATAGTAAATTATACAATATGGTCTTGTAAGTTCCTAACATATAATTCTATTCTTGTTAGCATGGGCACTTTTACCCTTGACTTAAGAGTGCGTTTTCTTTTCAAAATAGTTGCAAGTGTTACCTTATTTAATCATATTTCTAAGATATAACAAATGTAGTTCGTTTATATATGTATATATATGCTTCACAAAGTTATGTAATTCCATTGTTGAGAGACAGTTGAAAACTAAATTTTTAGGATAGAGATGATGTGGGTTAGCTCAGTGGTAAGAACACTCCCTTGCACTCCCTTATGACCTAGAAGTCAAGGGATCAAATCTCATGGGTGAGAGTTATGAGTATAAAGTGAGAATTGAGTTAGTAGTAGTGAAGTTTTCGCCAATCAAAAAAAAAAAAATAAATAAATAAAAATTGTAGTATAGAAAAGGCATCTGCCTTTCATCATCCACTGTCATACTACTGGTAGCATTGACCTAGAAGCAGTATTCTGAAAAGCAGATGGGCTTATTCTGAGACTCTACTAATTTGATGTTGTATAGGATTGATTACAACTTGCGGATGCAGGGGCTTAGATGCCAGCGGAGTTGAAGACATGGTAAACATGAATATGGGATATTGGGATCTCAAGAAGTAGTCAATTTTGCATGCAAAGAGGAAGCTAAAAATGATTTGAAACTAATTTTAACTTCTTATGGTTTATTAGATTGACATGAAAATGGGTGACGTTCTTATCAGTATCAATGTTATATTTGAAGGTTACAGTCACAGGATGCAACACCGAATATTCAAGGTTCAATAGATGATCATACTTTGCTCATGTCCCCTCCTCATTCCTCGCTCCTCAAGTTTCTCTCATTGGAAGGGCGAATGGTGCTATTTTACGTTATTTACCCTCTTTCTGAAAAGAGTCCATTAGGTGAAAAAATTGGTTTCCCAAGAAGAATCCACTTTTTATTGATAGTTGTATAAAATGACATAATGTCTTCATTCTTGGTGTAAATTTACTATCACATTGTAAACATGGGGCAAATATACATCCATAATATTTCTCAAATAACGTATACGGGGATCTTTGATAAACTGGAGGGAGTATTATTTTTCGGTAGATTAATTGAGTTAGGTTTTATTTTGTGAACGAGTACCACTCTTTAATAATTAGTAGAGCAAGTATATAGTAGACTGTCTCAGTAGTGAATAAGATTCCCACATTATGCAAGAATTATTTTTTTTATGTTTTATAAATAATATGCTCCCTTCCTGATTGACTGAGTTATTGAGCTGAATACTAACTTAAGGTTCAAGCTTTGTGCCATTGGCCTTCGAGCTTTTAGTTATATTAGTCCTTTCTTTTCATTCTTCCTCTCTATTTTCCTTAACCACACTAGATCTTCTCCTTCATGAATATTTTGGCATCTGAATTTTTTCTAGGCTTGTCAGTATATTAATAATAATACTTCCTCAAGTAACTTCTCTTTTCGGTCCTTAAATGTTAAGTCAAAGATTTTTGTAAGGTTAACAAAAACATTATGCTAAGCATGTTCTCTGCAAACCTAATTATGCTTAAAAAAAGTTGAAAGGCACATACTTTAACCAGATTGTTGTTGTTTACTATGCCCAAAAGGGAATGACACATGAGGCCAGAAAGAAATCAGAATCATAGAGAGTGATAATATCCCTGCGACTAATATATATGCAGGCTTTGAATTCCTACAGTTGTCATTGATATCATATATGAAGGTTTGGATATGACAGTTTTAATCCACTAAATACAAGTAGATATAATGTCCATGTATGACTTAGACAACGCGCTGAACTTGAGTATCTTATATTCCCTCTGTCCCAAATTAAATGTCGTAATTTGACTTTTGTGGTCAATTGAGCATTTTTTGACTTTAAAATTCGATAAACATATATACATTTCAACAGTTATGAAAATTTTCTTGTAGCTAATTCATTGAACTTTCTTGTTTAATAATTTTGTCACCTATATATTTAGGAAACAGTCAAACTTTTAATTTTAAAGATGCTCGATTTGACCACTAAAGTCAAATTAGGACGTTTATTATGGGATGGACAGAGAAGTATTTGTATTAATTTAACAAGTACAAATATGGGGCTTATTAGAAAGAGAGTGTCTATCTTGGAATACTAATATTCCTTTTGTGTCTATCTTGGATCGTTAATATCCTTTATGTAACAGAGTATTAGAGTATATGTTCATTGTGCATATGTTCATTATAAAAGTTACAGCATATGTTCATTGTGCATATGTTCATTATAAAAGTTACAGCATATGTTCATTGTAAAAGTTACAGCATATATTCATTGTGCATTTCAGGAAAACGATACATTTATGAAACCATTAGATCCGATGATATTGCTACTCTTATGTATACAAGTGGGACTACTGGCAACCCCAAAGGTGTGATGCTAACACATGCAAATATCTTACACCAGGTTCAAGTGGCCTCTCTTCTACTCTTTGTTGTTGGATACTCATTAAACGATTGGCCATGAAATGTGATTCTTAGTATATATTGGATACATATTTGATATTTCACAATCAAGACATTGGGTTGAAAATTTTAAGTGATCAGTCACAAGTTTTAAGGAGCCTTCAGGCAACATGTACAACATCAGTGAAAATTTACAAAAGGAGAGAAGGATATTAGTTATTGATCTCTATCGATGCTTTCATACCATGGAATTCTAGAGACGAATTTGGGAGATAACCATGTGAACTGGTTAAATGAGACTAAGTAAAATGATTTAGATACCAAATAAATAACACAAAGGACCCTAAGCATTGCTAATAGAACACTACGGAGCTTGTCCGAACTTTATTTTGCTTCATGCTGCTATTGAAGTTGCTGCCGACTAGTATACAGTAGATGTTCTTCATTAATCAGCTGGCCGGTACTCCTAGAGAATTGACCAGTCCCCTTCTAGAACACATGAAACAAATATCTAAATATACATATTCTGGTGAAAGATGAAAATTTTCTCATGATATTTATTTTATACTTGTAAGTGTATTAAAATTCAGTCCTGTTGTCTCTGTCCCAAAATTTTATTTTCCTTTAGGTGCTTGTATGTTTTGAATGGTTTGATTTCCATCCATTTTTCTAGATAAACAACTTATGGGACATTGTACCTGCTCAACCTGGAGATATATTTCTTAGTATGCTTCCACCTTGGCATGCATATGAGCGTGCTTGTGAGTATTTCACATTTGCTAATGGAATTACGCAAGTGTACACAACAGTAAAAAACTTAAAGGTATTGTTCTAATCTTTGTTTGCATCTCCTTATCTTTATGTGAGGCTTTCAAAACTATTCTGCTGATGGTCCTCAGTTGAGGAGAAATGCCAAATACTTTTACTTATTGTACCCACTTCACAAGATAATGATTCTTAGTCCAATGCTGTATCTATGTCCTTGGTTAGGTATGAACGGTATTGGTATAATCTGACCATTTGCAGTTATCCAATGGATGTTATTGTTGGCATTACAACTTTTCTTTGAACATAAAATAATTTCCGTGATGTTTACTTGGTATGAAGGTTAATAATGTTAATTTTTTTATTGTTTATGTCTAAATCAACTTTCTTACCTTCTGTAATATCTTCACTGTAGGAAGATTTGCGAAGATACCAGCCTCATTATATTATTTCTGTTCCTTTAGTATTTGAAACACTTTACAGGTACACCACTCTCACTATGATTATAGTGTTCATTAGGCATTATCTCCAAGTTAGATGTAAAAGGATCTTTTCTGGGATAAAAACAGAGGAACATGTACTACTCTGCAAAACTTAAATATCATAAGTCTACTGTTGATGAACTCTGTAATTTGAGAATTTTCTTGGATATTTTTTATAAGGGCTGGTATAGTCCTCACTATTTGCTCATTCTAGTGGAAGTAGGGGATATCATAAACTATACAACAGATATCGGTCTAGTGTATTATCCTCACTGAAAATAAATAATTTGCTCATTCTTGTGGGAGTAGAGGATATCATAATCTATACAGCAGATGTTGGTCTAGTTACCAATTATTAAAAATCTTAAAACAGTAAGGAGGATATGATCAACCATGTTACATATTCATAACGTGTGTCTCACGTCCAACCCCCACTTGTGCATTAAGGGGGTATCCATAATTCCCGAAGAAAAAGTACAACTTGCAATTGATACGACAGGGGAACCACATCCGAATGGCTTCTGTGGTTGTTTCTGTGAATCCTACTGTAGATCTTTAGAAGTCCTTCCTGAACAAAATGATCTATAGTCACAACTTTATAGTGTTTCCGAGCTTCTATAAATGCTATAATTTACTTCGGTAGAATGATTGGTTTATTATTTCCTGAATTTTTATAGCCTTACCGGATAGTAACCTAGTTGCTAGTCCATTTGCTTAGGAGTGCACGACTCTAATCTAAAGATTCAGGTAATGCATTTACCAATAGGGAAGACACAAGAAAACTAAAATATTCCTTGAACAAACCCGATTGTGTTAAGTACCAACAGATGCCCTTGTCTCAAAAAGAAGAAATGGGTTATTCACATTTCATTTGATGGTCAGAATCTAAGTGAATGCTAACTACTGGGAATTCTATGGATTCCCGGGGGTAAATAAAATGTCTCCTACATTACCCATAATATATGGAACAATCAGATCCCTTTAGCTTTTGTTTAAGCAGTTTATTTACCTTATTAACAAAGTTTGGCAAAGAGAGTTAATTGAAGAGGACATATCACAAATATAACCATAATTATCATAACTAATATCAAAATACCTGGAAATAAACAAACCTCCAGGTATGTATGTATCTTTTTCTTCTCCTACTTCTCTCTCCGTTTCAGTTACTCTTTCAAAATGTTCTACCTTAGGACTGGGCACTCTTACTTCCTCATCTTTCTTGCATGCTAAAATCATTACTTCTTCTATTTTCGCTATCTTTCTCTAATTCATTATTATATATTTTTTTATCTACCATTGCAGTGGGATTCAGAAACAGATTTCTACAAGCTCTGCTGCTCGTAAACTTCTCGCGCTTTTGTTCATAAGAACCAGTCTGGCTTACATGGAGTTCAAAAGAATCTACGAGGTTGAACCCAACATTTTTACTTACTTTTGGCTCTTAGGGTATTGGCTATCTTTGTAAGCCATGTATGTGGTAATCTTGGTACCATTGCGATGTACAAGGCTCACCCTCATGCTGAAGGGCTATACTTCTTGGTATAAATTAGACAGAACTCTAATGAGATAACTTCTTAAAGAAGTTTGAATGTGCAAGTACTCGAAATTTCTTGACAGGGAGTGCAAAACAATAATGTCACAGGACGTGCCTTCTAACTGCTTCTCACCTTTTCAAAATTTCATTTTATTACCTTCTGGTTTTCTTGAGATTTATTCATCTAAACTTCAAACTGTTCTATGTGCAATGAATTTTTCAATCAAAGTATTCATGGATCAATGTCCTTGAGACTCCAAGTTCAAGACACTGGACATACTGTTCTATTTCGAAAATACTTATCATTTGATCACAGTATTCATGGATCATTTGCTGCATGCATATTTAACTTCAAGCTATACTATCTCTTGGGGCCACTCTAATTTTGACCTTCCATCACAAGGTTTAAAAATGCTCAATCAAGATAGCTAGTTACCCCTTTTTACCTGTTAGGGACTTCGGTCTTGTTTTGACCATTCTATGTTCTTTCTGATTAAAACTTTGTTCAAACACTTATTCTTAGTCAGTGCCCTGGATGCTGTTTGGTTTGATCCTATCCTAATTCAGTCTAGTCTCATGTCCTTTAGACTTAAAGCACTTAATATGTAGGCAATTTTCACAATTGGTTCCACAGAATGTGTGCATCAATACACTCCATTACCTAAATTCATGTCACTCTCCATTGTCATTTTTCAAATATTTGTTGGATCAGTTTTCTGAAATTTCTCTATAACCACTTTGCTTGCATGGAATAATCTAGTGCAGTGTCATCTCGCTATACATCTTTTAATGTCTCTCTCTTTTTGTAGGGGAAATGTCTAACCAAAATGCAGAAGCCGCATTCTTACCCTGTCTCAGTCTTGGATTGCTTGTGGGCAAGAATTGTTGCTGCTCTATTATGGCCAATACATGTTTTGGCAAAGAAGCTCGTCTATAGTAAAATTAAATCTGCTATTGGAATATCAAAGGTATGAACTAATATATATATATATATATATATATATTAAAAAATACGAGAGTTCGTCAATTTTCACAACTCTTTATGTTGTCTAACATAATTATTATAAGCAGGTAAATTATGAAAAAACAGAGACGTCGGATATATTCATACTTTCTACTATTATAAAAATTGTCACACATTACCAAAACACATGAAAATTTGCACATTCTCATTTTTTTTTTTATATTCTTTCCATCCGTACCGTTAGATTTACTCAAAGCAGCACGAAATACGAGGTAATTGTGTATGTATGAATATATAAGATATTGAGGTGTATACATAAAGTGTTAATATTGGTTTTTTTTCCTTTTCTTTTTCCTTAATGTTCTTCTTATAGTAGATGAAGCATACCTTCTAGGCACCTACATAGAACTGACCAAAAATTATTGAAAGGTCATTTTATGTAACTTCCCCTTGAAAGAAATATTTCATATTGACCTTGATGATTTTCTCTCAGTCAACTAAATTTTCTGTATACTTGATTTGAACTTCTGAGGTCTGCATGTCTGTGATCTTATATTTTCATCTGGATGTCAATATTACAATGTGGTATATACTTTATAAGCATCAACTGAAAATATGTATTAGTTTTATAGAGAAGACAGTAAAGTAATAAAGCGAATTCTATGCCACGTTCTTTAGGCTGGCATAAGTGGAGGTGGTAGCATGCCTTTGCATGTCGACAGATTCTTTGAGGTAAAAAAGTTCTGCAGTTTATGTAATTATTTTACACGTTTTGATATCATTTCTTCTAATTAGTTTTGAATGTATTCACAGGCAATTGGGGTTAACATTCAAAATGGATATGGACTGACAGAGACTTCTCCTGTTGTTGCTTGTCGACATTTGAAATGCAATGTAAGAAATGCATTTAGATTCCTGTTAAATTCTAGACAGCAAAGGATTGATCTGGGTATCTTAGCCAGTGATCACATCACAACACTAGCTGGCAGATCCTCCCCAAGCAGGTTGGCCGTGCATGTGTTAGATTTAAGCAAGTCAAACCTTGTATTGTCTTTCTATGTAGAAATTAGCTTTTCAAGCTTTTACGTGGTATACATTCCCCGGTAGCACTTCTTGATATATTAACCAATTATCAGGTTGGTAGCCTTTGTAAAGGATCCTCAATAAACTTGGTACTATCCCATGTTACTTGCTCTAACACATTTTGGGAGTATATCCTTCCCTGTAATTGGCTATTAAGTTCTTGGTTCTCTGTGTTCTTTCTCAGTAGAGGACAATGACACCACTGTGTATTCTTTTATATGTTAACGAAGCTCCGATCTTTTCCACCTAAGCCATTAGGCATACATTACCTATGCCATTTATTAAATCTTCTAATCACTTTTAGGTTGAACCCCTCTCAAGTTCTGTTCATTTAACTTATACACAGTCATCTATTCTAGTCATTTAAGTATTGTTTTTGTTTCTGAATTGTATATATTTCTATGTGGAGTGGTGTATGTGTAATTTTCATACATTTAACCTTTGAAGGTTCTTGGCTCAATTGGACATCCAACTCCGCATACAGAAATAATAGTTGTAGATCCATTAACAGATCAAGTTCTCCCCCCTGGATCAAAGGGTATTGTAAAAGCTAGGGGGCCCCAAGTGATGAAGGGTTATTATAAGGTTAGTCATATACCCTTGTATTTCTTAAAGCCGAGCATACTCAGTTGTAGCTTAATATTTCTTGTTTTAGCAATTTTTAGTACGACTCCTGAAATCTTTGACCCTTCAATAATGTAAAAGATGTATACATGTTTTAGTTGTCAACTCAAAGAATGAATAGGCAAAATGAATGTTTCAATCAAATTAAAGGAAACATAAAAAGTGTCCAAAAGTGCAAAGCATATAAAGAGCCATATTGTTTTTCTTCCAGTTCTTAAGAAAAAACAATGACTGCTATATGATTGATTCTTAGTTTCTCTAACATGAGCATGGTGATTACTTTTATTGATCAGAATCCACTTGCAACAAAACAAGTCCTAGATGAGGATGGTTGGATAAACACTGGCGATATTGGTTGGATTGCCCCTCATCATTCAGTAGGGCGAAGTCGTAACTCCGGAGGTGTTATTGTCCTTGAAGGACGAGCCAAGGATACCATAGTCCTCTCAACAGGTACTATAAAATTAGAGTTCAAACATGTCTTTGCTACAAAGGGTCTATGGCCAGAAATTCTCTGGGTAAAATCTCTGATTATGTGTTCAATTATTCGTATCTCTCTATGTCACAATTTATGTTTTTCTTGGATAAATTATCTTCTTATCTATGTGAGGTTTTAAGAAATAAAAAAGGTAAGAAAAGGAAGATAGAAGGTTGGACTGAATAAAGTTATAAAGAAGCCTATAATGTAGCCTTCCACAATACAACATTGAACGGTCAGAGAAATCTTGTATCCATGATATGCACCAATGGACATTTTTGTTAGATTTTTCTGGATTAACGAGAAGGGCTGCATTTTGTTCTTTAGGTTTTGATTGGATAATTATGCAAAGTGCTTCGAGTTATCTGAAAACCTTTTTGTCATAATTACACCCTTTACGAGGTTCCTTGGGCTCATATCCTTCTTCTCACGTGATTTCCAATATTCTCCCTAGAAATTTTCTTGTGCTGAATTCTGTCACATGTGGCCTGGCCGTTACTGTACTCTTTTTTGAAGCAAAATTATTATACAAGTTCTCCTCAGATTTTTTTTTCTTCAATCATATAGATCTTTGTTTGCAGTTCTCTTAATTTTTTTTTTGTTAATGTTATAATTCACTGTTCTTTTTTAATTGTAAAGAAGTTAAAATTTATGTTTTAAAAAATAGGTGAGAATGTTGAACCGGCAGAGCTTGAGGAAGCTTCGCTAAGAAGTAGCCTGATTCAACAAATTGTGGTCATTGGCCAGGTGAAACATAAACCGTACTCAATTTATTTATTTATTTTGTATGATCTAATACCTCCTTTACTGGTGTAGAATGTTTATTCCTGTTAGCCCCTCCAAGGTGATGCATAACCGTATCTTCTACTGGATATGTAATACATGCAGGATCGGCGACGTCTTGGAGCTATTATAGTTCCAAACAAAGATGAGGCTTTAGCAACTGCAAAGGCGTTGTCACTTGTAGATGCTGATGCTCTCGAACTTAGTAAAGAAAAGATGAATAATCTTGTATATGAAGAAATCAGGAAGTGGTAAGACATGATCTTTCCAGGCTTTACCTTTTCCAATTAGAATTATATAATAATTATATGCCATTTATAGTCTTCTCTCTCTGCATTATCTTGGCTTCCATGCAAGAAATTCGAGATGGAAAAAGCGAGCGAGAGAATCCGTTCTAGTTTCCATACTAGAAATTATGATCGAGGGTTTCTTTATCAACCATTGTTCTAGACGTGATGACTTCTTTTTTTATTCATAAGCAGTATATATAAAAGAAAACGAGGGTAGATTTGTTTAGAGCTTCTTAACCTACAAATTTGACTTAACAAGAAGAAATTAGCATCTTCTTCGTAAACATATAAAGTCTATGGTACCAATTTCCGTTTTTATTTATCACTTTTCGAGAACAACTTGATCAAATTTGACAGACCTAAACCAGTTGTACAAATTCATACATAGCATGAAGTGAAATCTAACTAAAACTTCTTTGCTGCAGGACTTCAGAGTGCTCATTTCAAATAGGTCCCATCCTCGTCGTTGACGAGCCTTTTACGGTAATTTATTTGGTGGCATAATGTTTAAAATGGAAAAATTTTATAGCAATTGGGAAAATACATTTGCTGATCATAGAAAAGTTAAAAGCTTGAAAATCCTATATTTGTGCCAAGTTGTTGATGGTTCCCTTTGGTTTGCAGATTGATGGTGGTTTAATGACTCCAACCATGAAAATCAGGAGGGACAAAGTTGTAGCTCAATACAAACAGCAAATAGAAGATATGTACAAGTGAAACTTCTGTGAGCAATGTAATCATATGCTTATGAATAGTAGTATTTTGGTAGTGAAACTAGACTTGTATAAGAAATCTTTCTCATTTCATTTCCACTGTAAAAGGTAGACTGTATTTTTAAATAAAACAGACAAGTGGTAATGAATAAAAGGGTTCTTGATGGTGGTTTTCCGGTACTCGATCTGTTCGAAAACTAGTGGGGGTTTTGGTTTCACAGAATCGTTTTAGGAGAATCATTTTAGGATGGAAACGTTTTAGAATGGAATGGAATGATCATTACAATTAAAATTTGATGAAAATATAATTGAAATTGAGCATTTGATTGATATGTATGGTATGTTATTTAGGAATCTAGTCAAATGAGATGAAATAAAGTAGAATGATCACAATACCCTTGATATGTATTCCGTCTGTATCAAAATAAGTGGCTTGACTCATTTTTAATACGTAGTTTAGGTATAGTTTAATGTATGTTAAATATTTTATTTAATGAAAATAGTGAAATAAAACTTTGGGAGATTAAGATTAATACCATAAAAAAATTAAATTTATTTAAAATATCTAACGGGTAATAAATTTAACATTAAAGTGAGTGTTGCTACACAAGGTAAGTCGGAGTATCATTTAAGTATTTACTTGTTTACATATACATTGAATATAAATAAAAATATACTATTATAATGATATACTAATAATATATTATATATAAAATCTGTAATATATAATCATATACAAATTATAATAATGTAATTTATATATGAATATAATGTTATTGCTTATATATAAATACATATATCGTATGAATATTTCATTTAATATATAAATATATTTTATACTATAATATATTTATAGTCATATAAAATGTAACATAGTGATATATAGTATGCATTATATCTGTATATATAATAATAAAAATATTACATAATAAAATAATATATCATATATTAAATAATAAAAAATATACAATATATGAGATAGATATTATTATAATAAATATATACACATATGTAAACATATAAAATTATATTTATACTATATATCATATATTATAATATATAAAATACAATTATGTGAGGACATATTAGTAAAAATGATTTTTTTTCCATTCATTTATTTATGATAATACTCCATTACCAAGTCCCCTAAGTAATGACTCATTCTAATGTATAGGAAAATAGCTTTCCAATAGAAAGGCCATTCAAGTCAAATTCTTTATCAAACATTGTTATTCTTATATAAGTATTTATAGAGGGGGTTGAATACAAATATTAGATTTTTTTTTTTCTAATGTAAAGATATCAGATATAATTTGTAAATTAAATGCAGAATTAATCAACAAGACAAATTATATCAATCAATAAATAATAAATTTTATTAATATTGAATCTGAAATATAATATGGTAATCAAAACAGTTTGATATCAGTTGCTTTACTCTCTTCTAATAAGAACAGTTGCAATCTAGAAAATGATTTCTAGTTTATCTCAAGTTATGAAAAACTTGCTACACTTTTTGTAAATTTATTACAATACTGCTATATAATCTGAGATAATATGTATTCTGAGATGTATATTCTTTTTGTATCTCAGTTATATTTTTGTTGTCTCAATGATATCTTATCTTAGTTGCTTCATGTCTCTATTTATAAACATATCTCCCTTGTTCTCCAACCTTTTATTCTGAGTTGTTACCAAAAATATCTTTGTTGTTTATTGGTACTTGCAGTTTTGTCACATATTTTTTTTCTTTGTACAACTTCTCTTGGATGTCAGTCTGTTATGTGACTTTTCTGGTGTATATTCACAACTCCTTATTTTCTTCTTGGAGTTTTCACTTTTTGTACAGTCTCTCTTGGAAGCCAATCTGTTATATGACTTTTCTGGTGTATATTCACAGCTTCTTATTTTCTTCTTGGAGTTCCCAAGATAAGTTATCAACAGTATATAACTTATCTCTGTAGGCTTCTTTGGACTTTTTTGGTCCAGCTTCATTGAATTTCTTATTCAAGTTGTCATAAGTTATTTCTGCAGTATTTCATACTTGCGGCTTGCAGGTTTTACACTTGCAGCTTTATACACATGTTTGTATGTAATTATAACTTATCTCTATAAGTTATTTTTGTAGTGTTCACATCTGCAGTTTTTATACTCATGCGTGTGTATGTATAACTTATTTTCTTAAAAAATTTTTGGTAGTCAATCTCTCTTTATTGGTCAACCATCGTTGTCTTCATTTCACCGCCTTAACTTTATCAATCATATGTCATTTTTAATTTTTGATCATTTATCCCCTTATGGACAGTCTCTGGTGTCGAGAAACTCATCCCCTAATGACGAGAAATCTATCCCCTGATGTCCAAGCATTTTGGCGCTAATGTAAATTATCCGACGATTTTGGTGATGAGTAATTTTGGTTTTCAGTTAACTTCAGCGATAGAGAATTTCCCGTGGCGACAGTCAAAATGACTTTGATATTGAGTAATGTTGAGTTTGACGTTAGCTAAATAACTTTGGCGATAGTCAAATTTTCTCAAGGCTATTTCAATGCAATAGAGAATCCTTGCTTTAGTATTTGATATATTCAACAATAATCTCTGGTAGTACAAACGTTAATCTTCGATAAACTAAAATTTTAGTCTCCGACAAGCCAAATTTTAGTCTTTGATAGATTAATTTCCTTTAGTCTTCAACAGAATAACTCTTAGTCTCCAATAGACTAAATTTAGTCTCCAATAGGTAAAAATTTAGTCTCCAATAAGTTAATTCCTTAGTCTCTAACATACTAACTCTTAGTCTCCGATAGACAAAAACTTAGTATCCAATAGGCTAATTCCTTAATCTATAATAGACTAACTCTTAGTCTCCAATAAACTAAATCTTAGTCTTCGATAGCCAAAAACTTAGTCTCTGATAAGTTAATTTTGTTTGACCAAATGTGACTTTTATTGAACTCTTCAAATACATTCATTGTAGTCTCTGATACTCACATGCAGTCTTTAATAGTAGTTTCTCATAGTGCATTACTGCAGGTACTTGTACAATTACAAATCAAACAATTCTAAGTGCTTAGTAGTTTCTCATAGTGTATTACTGCAGGTACTTATACAATTACAAGTCAAACAATTCTAAGTGCTTATACATCATTATCAAATGATATAATTCTTAATAAACATAGCAAGGGAATTGAATGAAATGACAACAGAATAAATAGATAAAAAAAATATAAATAGAAGAAAAGAATTACAAATATTATGAGGGGGTATGAGCATCATGAACTGGTAGATTGTGTAAGAATTTTTGATTGTGATGAAATGAACAAACTTTATTTAGGAGGGTTAGGACGATGAGTTTAAAAATACATATAACCTTGTGGAAACCGGGAAGGAATGACCTTCCACAAAAATGATTTAGATCTAACAAATTATGTAAAATTCATTTGGTACTCAAGTTATTTTATTTCATCAAATCAACCGCACTATTAATTTATTTTAAAATTAGACATATATTTTGAAAGAGATTTGATGGTTTAATTTGGTTTTAGATTTATGGTTTTTTTTTCTTCGTAATTTTGGCGTAATTATCCTGAGTTGAAGGTACTAATTTTAACTAACATTTTAATTGCCCTTAATCAACCTTCTAATTTGTTTTTCTTTGAGTTTTTTTACTATAGATGTTTTTATGAAATGAAAAAGGAAAAGGTCTCGAGTCTTGCTCCTATCTCCCTTCTACCTCCCTGCTCGTTAGAAGGATTTCCTTCAAAAACTTAGGCATCTGAGTCCGAGCTACCATTTCTGGGTTTTCAGTCACCACGTGCCCTAACCATTCATGGCAATATTGTCATAATAAATTTACTATTTCCCGTATTTTATAAAAAGAGTTTTATTTAAATGACTGTTGATCAATATTTTTTGAAATATTAAAATTATTAAATTTAAACCAAAATTGGTAACTAAATTATTATTAATAATTCCCTAATCATGCTTGCACGGGTTTTCTAGTTACTACTCCGTATTTGAATAGAATATGAGGAATGTGGTGAAAATAGCTCCACTCTTTTTTATTTTGTTAGTGAATAATAATATAATAGGTTTATCAAAGATAAGTAAAGTATTTCACAATCATAGGAAAATAACTATAGTGGTGAAAGAATCGAATTTTATCGAAAATAGCCAAAAAATTCAACCATGAACAGCTTAATCGCATTTTTAGTAATTATATTCAGATAATATCTTAGATTAGTTGAAAAAAATCGAATCGCATACACAAGTAAATAATACTAGTAAAATTTTAATATTTTAAAATTTTATTCTGATATTTATATTGCTAACACCTATATTTATTTAATTATCAAACTAAAAAAAGAAACTATTTAAAGATATATACTCTATTGCAAAATAATATTTTCTAGGTGTAACAAAAGTATAAAGACATAAAACAACCAACAAACAATTAAATTTGTAGAAATTGCATGAACCACGTCTCCTCAAAAATAAAAATAATAAATAATAAATTTAATCTTTTGCAAAATATTATCATAGAATAAAATAAAATAACTAAAGATAACATAATCACAATATAGTAATCAAAAGTCAACCAAATTAAACGATTATTTGCAATTACATTTATAACCACGCATACCCTCAGCAGCCCAAATTAATATTTTAGCTCGAATAAATACAGTACTTCCTCGTCACAATATTGAAAGAGGCCACAAAGATAAAACATGAATGCAGTGCTCTCATCTTCTTCATCAGCTCCAACTCTGCGCCAGACGCCAAGCTCCGTCTCAAGGAAAATCCATTCACGCACATATTATCAAGACTGGCCTAGAACAATGTTATCCTCTTCCCAACAACCTCATAGACATGTATGGCAAATGCGGTCTCATTCAACATGCACTCCAAATGTTCGACTCAATGCGCCATAGAGATCCTGTCTCTTGGGCCTCAATTCTTACTGCCCACAACCAAGCCAATTTGCCTCGCCAAACACTCTCTATGTTTCCAAACATGGTTACTGTTGACGGGTTGCAACCTGATCATTTTGTGTTTGCAAGTCTTGTCAAGGCTTGTGCTAGTTTGGGTGCTTTAAGGATGGGAATTCAAGTGCATGCCCGGTTTGTATCGTCGCCGTTTTCGGATGATGATGTTGTTAAGTCCTCACTTGTCGATATGTACGCAAAATGTGGATTAGTTGATAGTGCCTGTTTTGTTTTTGACTCAATTCGTTGGAAAAATTCAATTTCTTGGACAGCTATGGTGTCTGGATATGCCCGGAGTGGGAAGAAGTCAGAAGCTATTGAACTCTTAAGAGGTATGAAGGAGAGTAATCTGTTTACTTGGACGGCTTTGATATCTGGATTGGTACAAAGTGGTTATTGGGTTGACGTGTTTGATCTGTTCAATGAAATGAGAAGACGAGGTATCGATATAGTAGACCCGTTTATTCTTTCAAGCATTATTGGAGCTGCTTCTAATTTTGCTGCATTGGAACTTGGAAAGCAAATCCATTGCTTAATTCTAGCACTTGGTTATGAATCTAGCTTATTTGTGAGTAACGCGCTGGTGGATATGTACGCAAAATGCAGTGACATAAATTCTGCGAAATGTACATTTGACAGTATTTCCCCAAAAGATGTAGTCTCCTGGACCTCGATTATAGTTGGGATGGCCCAGCATGGACGTGCTGAGGAAGCACTATTACTATATGATGAGATGGTTGCACGTGGAGTACGGCCAAATGAAGTGACATTTGTTGGACTAATATATGCTTGTAGCCATGTTGGGTTAGTTGACAAAGGGCGATATCTCTTCAAATCCATGGTTGAGGAGTATAAGTTGAGCCCTTCTCTTCAGCATTATACATGCTTATTGGATCTTTTCAGTCGATCAGGACACCTTGATGAGGCTGAGAACCTTCTCAATACCATGCCATTCAAACCTGATGAAGCTGCTTGGGCGGCATTACTAAGTGCTTGTAAGCGTCATGGAAACACTCAAATGGGAACTAGAGTTGCAGATCATCTATTAAGCCTAAATCCACAGGATCCCTCAACCTATATTCTCTTATCCAACACTTACGCTGGCGCGGCTATATGGGACAATGTAGCTAAAGTACGAAAAATGATGGCTATGCTGGAATTTAAAAAGGAACCTGGTTACAGTTGCATTGACTTAGGAAGGGAGAGTGAAGTGTTTTATGCAGGGGAGACTTCACATTCGATGAAATACGAGATTTTCAGTGTACTTAAAGAGCTGGATGCAGAGATGAGGAGAAGAGGTTATGTTCCTGATACTAGTTCTGTATTGCATGACATGGAGCAGCAAGAGAAGGAGAAACAACTCTTTTGGCATAGTGAGAGGCTGGCTTTGGCTTATGGGCTGCTTAAAGCTGTACCTGGTACAGTTATAAGAATAGTGAAAAATCTTCGTGTTTGTGGAGATTGCCATATCGTTTTCAAATTTATTTCTAGCATAGTAGAAAGGGAAATTGTTGTTCGCGATGCCAATAGATTTCACCATTTTAAGGATGGAAAATGTTCATGCTCTGATTTTTGGTGATGTAAAATTTCATGGAAGTGAAGCAACTGAAGCACTGAAAGATTGGGTTTACTCATTTCTTAAGATTTTGGACTGCTTTATTGTTTCTTTTTTGATCAGCAAAGACAAAAATTTATTAAAGAACCAAGCACAATGCACTTGAGCTAGACCAAAATATTTGGACAAGAAACCAATATAAGAACACGGCCCCTTAACGAAACACCCAACTGCTGCTGCTTCTAGATATCCTTTTCAAAATTAGCCTGCCTATAACTTTCACTTATATTGCAAATTAGTGGTAGATACATGACCTAAGCCATTATTCTTTCAAACAGAGTATAACGTATTATTAATTTTGTAATATCATATTTCAATTTTACAATTGATGAGATACTGGAGAAAACTGAATGTGTTTTTTGAAAAAGCGTTAATCTCGTTAGTACACCTATTTATTAGGTCGAAGAAGCACTGATTTTTGTTTTTTTTATCAGGTTATTATGTGATTTAAGTCATATATACGTGTTTTCCTCCCTTTCAAAATACTGCATGCAGTCATCAAGTAACTAATGTGAGTCAAAACAAATAAAAGACGAGAAGTTTAATTTTAAAACTAATGTGATAGACTAACGTGTTATCATTTTGAATTTTATTTATTTATTTAGAACCCACCGACAATTAAAACAAACCAATAAAATCAAAATAAGTTTAGAATGAAATACTTTACGTGTCGTAATTTCTATTTTAAGATGTCCCAACTTAAAAAAAAGAGTTCACATGAATAACAATTTTTGTTCCAATAACTTTTGAAAAATTGTTGCTTGTGCACTTTTGAAAAATGCCCGTAGACTTATGAGTTCCAATTCTGAAAATTTTTATGCTACAATATTAAATTTAAGTTTATATACGTAATGCAATTTTTTTTTACTCCGCCGCATTCGTAGATATCGCCAACGAACAAATATTTGTCCTTTACCGAAAAGGGATTCCTCGAATTTGATCAAGGTCATGTTGTTTTCTTTTTCGACCAATTCTACCCATTCGTTTTGATTAGATATTGGCAACACCTTAAGATATAGCTAATTATTTATTAGGATTTCTAATATTTGTTTCACTTTTAAAATAAATATGTGTTTTATTTTGTTTTAGTTTAGCCTTTATTGGCAACACCTTGAGATATAGCTAATTATTTATTAGGATTTCTAATATTTGTTTCAATTTTAAAATAAATATGAGTTTATTTTGTTTTAGTTTAGCCTTTTGTTTCCATTTTAAATTTTATATACAATAGGTATATATTTTGTTAGAAAAATAATTTATACAGTTAATTTTAAAATTTCTTTAAGAAAGAAATGCAATAAACTTGACAAATGGCTAAACAAGGTTTATAATTAAAAATATATTTCGATCTGAATTTATGTCTTAATGAGATAACTCAGTAATTGATTCACCAAGTCGTTTTTATATTTTTCTAAAATTATTTCAAATTTTATAATAATATTTAAGAAAGAATGGATTTTGAATAGATGAAGTGCAATGCAACTTAAATCGGTGCATTCATTTTGGGTATAAAAGGTCGTCCAATAATATTTCGCCTCAATCCCTAAATAGAAAGTGGGGGGCTTTTCTCCCATTCTCCGCATAATCTTATACTTGTTCTTCGAATATTCAATCTATATTACACATATTATCCAAATTATACATACATATACATACGTAAACAGAAAGAGGATATTCATTTTGTTATCTTAATTTTATGAAAAAAGAATTCATTCTTTTGTGAATAAAAACTTCTTAATTAGTACTAGCATATATCGGTTGTTATTTCATATGTAATTATAACGACTATAGATCGAATCAAAATAAAATATTTTTTCTTGATGAGTGTTATCTCAATGTCTATATCCAATTTTAAAATTGGATTCCTTAAAATTTGTTTTTCCTATTCAAAACAATTGAACAATTTCTTTTTCTTCTAACTTTATAAACATTGAGAATGCACAAAATAGTTTATTTATTGATGTGTTCAGTGCGGATGCAGAATTTTGGTCTAAGGAGGGACCAAATAAGAATTCATTATCATAGTATGACAACAAGAAATAAATAGAAAATTTGAATATCCAAATAAGGATATATTGGACAAGAGAATCCTTCAAAAAGTTCATATAATATATAATAGAATGAATTATCGACCATTACAAAAATATTTATACTAATTAGTAATCAAATATGGTTTTAGAACTCTCCTAAATCAAATAAGAAAGTAAATACATAAATCTTACATCTTATTAAGTAAATGAAATTATAAAATGTAAATGATGATGATGTTTAATAATAATGATAACAACAATAATAATATAGCAATAACAATAATATAATTATATAAGGATAACACTACGAGTCTAAGAAAAAACATAGAAAATTATCTACAATCTTTATTTGTTTTATGCACTCTTGAGGTTCAACGGATCATATTTACAGGAGAATATTTATTTGGAAAAAACCATATTTACCAAATCAAAAGAAAAAAAGAAAAAAATAAATTAACCCCTAATGTACTGTTGCTAACATCAGCATATTAAAAAGAAGCCCTCAAACAAAGCATTAGTGCGCTGCTCTCACCTTCTCCATCAACTCCAACTCTGTGCCAGACGGCAGGCTCCAAGTTAAGGCAAATCCATTCACGCGCGTATCATCAAAACCGGTTTGGAGCAATGTTCTCCTCTACCCAAGAACCTATAGACATGTATGGCAAATGTGGTCTCATCGAAAATGTCCTCCAACTGTGTGATTCAATTCCCCATAGAGATGAAGTCTCTTGGGCCTCTATTCTTACTGCCCACAACCAAGGGAATTTACCTCACCGACTCTCTATGTTTCCAGAAATGGTTACTCGTGATGGGTAGCAACCTTATCATTTTGTGTTTGCTTGTCTTCGTTAAAGGCTTGTGCTTGTTTGGGTGCTTTAAGGATGGGTATTCAAGTGCATACTCGGTTTGTATCGTCGCCGTAATGATGATGTGGTTAAGCCCTCACTTGTTGACATGTATGTAAAATGTGGGTTTAGTTGATAGTGCCCTTTTGGTTTTTGACTCAACTTGTTGGAAAATTCAGTTTCTTTGACAGCTATGGTGTCCGGGTATGCCCGTACTGGGAAGAAGTCAGAAGCTATCGAGCTCTTAAGAGGTATGAAGGAGAGTAATCTGTTTACATGGACTGCTTTGGTATCTGGATTGGTACAAAGTGGTTCTTCGGCTGATGTATTAAATCTGTTCAACGAAATGAGAAGAGAAGGGATCGACATAGTAGACCCATTTATTCTTTCAAGCATTGTTGGAGCTGCTACTGATTTCACAGCATTGGAACTTGGAAAGCACATTCATTGCTTAGTTATTGTACTTGGTTATGAATCTACCTTATTCGTTAGTAATACGCTAGTGGATATGTACGCAAAATGTTTTGACATAAATGCTGCAAGACATATATTTGATAGTATTACCAAAAACATGTTGTTTCTTGGACCTCAATTATTGTTGGGATGGCGCAGCATGGCCGTGCTGAGGAAGCACTACTGCTCTATGATGAGATGGTTTCAAGTGGAGTAATGCCAAATGAAGTGACATTTCTCGGATTGATCCATGCGTGTAGCTATGTTGGGTTGGTTAACAAAGGGCTTTCTCTCTTCAAATCCATGGTGGAGGAGTATAAGTTGAGACTTTCTCTACAACATTATAGATGTTTGTTAGATCTTTTTAATCGATCAGGACATCTTGATGATGCTAAGGAGCTTCTTAACAAGCCCGATGAAGCTGTTTGGGCTGCTTTGTTAAGCGCTTGTAAGTGTCAAGGGAATACTCAGTTGGGAATCAAAGTTGCTGATCATCTATTAGACCAAACGCCAGAAGATAAGCCAACCTAAATTCTGTTATCTAATACTTATGCTGGCGCTGCTACGTGGGAAAAAGTATCTAAAGTACAAGAATTGATGTCAGTCATGGAATTTAAAAAGGAACTTCGTTACAGTTGTATCGACTTGGGTAAGGCAAGCCAAGTGTTTTATGCTGGGAAGATTACATATCCTATGAAAGGTGAGATTTTTAGTCTACTTAAAGAGTTGGATGCAGAGATGAGGAGAAGAGGGTATGTCCCTGATACTAGTTCAGTATTATTTGAAATGGAGCAGCTGAAGAAGGAAAAACTACTCTTTTGGCATACTGAGAGACTGGCTTTGGCTTATGGTCTGCTTAAAGCTGTTCCTGGTACAATTATACGAATAGTGAAAAGCCTCCGCGTTTGTGGAGATTGCCATATCGTTTTCAAATTTATATCTAGCATAGTTCATAGGGAAATTGTTGTTGGCGATTTCAAACGATTTCACCATTTTAAGGATGGGAAATGTTCATGCTCTGATTTTTGGTGATAATGAAAATTTTCGAGGATGTGAAACATTTGAACTTGAGTTTTAAGAGTCTGTAGTGCTGCTGTTGCTTATATATCCTTACTCTCCCTTTCTCTTTATGAAAATTACTCCCTCCTTTCTAAAACCTGAGACACGATTTTTTGGAGTAAGATCATGGCAAACTAAATCTCAAATTGATATAAAATTGGTGGATTTTAATTTGTAAAAGTATTATATTTGTATGGTATAACATAATAATGAAACTAGCAATCAGATAATGGACTACATCTGAAATTTTCCTGAAGCATACCGGTTTTAAATTTTAGTTGGCATCGTTCGACTCAAAAATAAATATATATTTATTTTCAGAAGTTCGGAGCAGAGGTAGTAGTTAATAAAGTGCATACGTAAGTATGGTAACGGAAAAGTACAAGACGGAGAATCGTTCTTAAATCTTACCCCAAATCCGTTAAATATGTATAATACCACAAACCTGTTAAATATGTATAGCACTCAAACCCATTAAATATATATAATACCCAAACCCGTCCCGCCTCCGCTCTGTTATCTCGATTATTTTTTAAAATTTTAAATATTTTTTTTCCCTTTGTTTTTTTAAATATTTTTCTCTTATAAAATTTTCTAAAATCATTAAAAAATATGTTTTATATATAAGCGGGTTGAAATTGGAGTTAAATGAGGTGAAATTGTAAATCTCATACCCTATAGGATTTATAATAATTAGATCTTATTAGGATATGAATAGATAGAGTATTAACGAATTCGAATGAAATTGTAATCCCCGTGCATATGGTTTTGACCTAATCTTCTGTAAATTGTTCTAAAATTCTAATTTACTTCATCTCATCTGGAAAGTATCTCTTGTTGGTTTGCACTTTGGACTTCAAGATTCTTGAACCAGTAGCGGGATCTTTAATCTCTTTGTGAACTCAGGCAAACGAGCAAATCAATAGAAGCTTTCCTGATGATCTCTCTCTCTCTCTCTCTCTCTCTCACACACACACACACAGAATAAACCTTTACTTAATTATTTTGCAGGTAAAGCATCAATGCATCCTGGTTAGCTCTCTTTTCATACATAGCCTCTCTTTTAATCTGAAAAAGCATGGAAAAACGTCTTTTTAAGTGTAAATGCTTAAATAACTTGCAAAAAAAAGTCTAAATGCCCAAGTTCATATATCTAACTAATTATGATTATCTGTTTCCATGACCCTATGAGAAGTATATGTGGACTTTAATTATGGAAATTAAGTTTTCATAACCCATGTAGCCTTAAGAGAAGTATATTTGGACTAGTGTACAAAAAAATGTACAGCTAAATTGGAATCACCATATGCAACAAGTACACCTGATGAAGTGAAGAGTACCTAAGTTTTGCCATCCACTAGGGTTGATGAAATGCCCTAGTTTATCTTCGAACTTGTATATTTACTTGTATAGTTCTGTTGGAAGGAGGAAGTAACTAAGAAAAAAAAATAAAGAATATTGAAAAAATAAAGATAATAACAGCAGTTCTGAAATGGAAACCCTTATGGAATTTTATATGTTGCAGATTTACATTGATCAAATCCAGTTCTAACTTGACCTCTAGGCACCTAAAAGGGGTGACTGCTTATTTTTGAAAAAGATGCAATATGGTCTATGTCCATATGTCAGAAGTGCAGTCACCACCAGGATATCTCATCTCATGTGCCAAGGAAGGACCTTCGGGTTCCTTTCCAAAATCAACAAAAAAGTTGGGATTTATTGTCAGGCCACCTTTTTCAGTGTCAACATCAATCTGTAACATATGAGATCCTTTCTCGATCACCTCCGGATAGAACTGATTGTCCCATTTGCTGAATAGTGAGTTTGTAACGTAAAGGCGCTTCCCATCTAAACTCAGCTGCAGCATCTGCGGCCCTCCTCTCAATCTGTTTCCCTATAGAAACAAAACAAGTTCTCAGTACTTCTTGGCTTTACAAAGGTTGGATCAATACGACAAAAATGCATTCTCTAATGACCTCCAAATATGGCCTTATATACAATCAAACTATATTGAATTGTTCAATAATAAACTACTAAACTATGGAATTATGAATTTGAATTAATAGTTACCTGAACTTCTGGAACCTCAGTTGGGTAAGGGCTACTATCTTCAGCCTCGACAACTACAGGGCTTCCCTTCCGGAGAAGCCCCCCAACCCAAACCTGGCCAGCCAGTACAAGATTCTTAGGATCCTCAATGTTGTACTGTCTAATATCTCCATGAAGCCAATTCACGAAGTAGAGGTATCGATCATCCAGAGAAATCAGAATGTCAGTTACAAGCGCAGGCATCTCAGGAAGAACCCAATTTTGCACCTTCAACGGTTTCACTGATATTGCAACCTGAAAGGTCAATTGCAGAATTCTTTTGTACACTTTTACATTGTCACAAGAGAGAAAAGAATGTGAAGGGAGGGATTCCTCTACTTTGATTTTTAATATTTTGTCAAACTCTGGGAAATTCGTAGAAAATTTGTCGCATATGAATGTTTCATTGAATTAATGAACAACAATACTCCCTCCGTTCAAAAACAAAAAGAGTTAACATTTGCATAATTTTTTCATTATAATATCATATTTTTCAAACTTTGTCATTACAATCTTCTTTTAATTGGACATTCATAACAAATTAACGAGAAAATTTTATTATACATGTAATTTTTTCAAATATGCAAAATTAAAAGTCATCAAAAGTTCAAATGTTGCTCTGTTTTTTTTTTTTTTTTGAACGGAGGAAGTAATATTTAAGCCTTTTCATTGTTATGCATGTCCGACAATTTTCTTTGAACTCAAGCTTTTCAGAAACTGGACTTCATAACTAGTCTAAATTTACGAAGGAGCTGCTTACCTCATGGCCCCACGAACCATCTTCCTTCTTAAAAAAGCGTATAATGTTGCTTGATAAGGCACAGCCAACGTACCCTGTATCTTTAGATGGATCATGCAGAAACCTTACCTGTGAATCAACGAACAATTACAAATGATACATTTCCCAATATCAACTCACAACAACAGGTAGATTCCTTTGGAGAACAATGATTAAACATCAAAAGCAACACCTTATCCCAATTTACTCTTGGATCAACTATCAGGAACCCATCTTAATTATATTGGAGAAAGAAAAACAAAAGGATTATGATCAGAATTTCCTATCTTCACCTCTAATGGTAGAAGTCCTTCATCACCAAGATCAATTGTTTGCTTAATTTCACCACCAGGCCAGCTGTAGACATGCAAATGTTTCCCGTATAGACCATCAGACACATGCTGAAGGTTGAAACCTGTAGTAAAAGCAACTGGGGCTCCCCATGTTGTGCTGATCATAGTCTTGTGTTGGGGTTGGTACCAGAAATCATAGCCAAAAAGTGGGCTTTGTCCTGGTTTTTCCCATCTAATAAAATAAAGAAAGAACTCAGGATTATATTGTATGATTTAACTGCCAAGATTTAGGATCAACTATCCCTAGGGGTCCTTATTATATAAGAGTATGATACAATACAGTGCTTAAATCTGCAAAGATATAACAATATTCCCAAATGATGATAAGTGGAGTACCTCTGTCCTCAAAATGGTGACTGAAATACACCCCAGCACTCAAATTAAAGAGAAAAGAGTGTAAAGATAATTTTTGTACTTTTAGACATCCTTTTGTGGACATTTTATGGTGTCTTAGACATCCTTTTGAGGACGGAGGGATTTTATTTTAAACTATCTGAATATTATCAACTGCCATTTTCGACAACAAGAAGATTCCACAATCACAAAGAGAAATGTCCAACAGTTTAAAATTCTGTAAATTAGTAAATTCCAATATAAAAGTTTACCTTCCTTTCACATTAAATTCTGAGTCAAGCAAAAGAAATCCAACATTCTTGGCATTTCCATCTTGGTCTCCAAGGGATGATATCATTATTTCTCCAGTAGGAAGGCAATGAGATGTGTGCAGGTTTCCTAATCCAGTTTTCTCCAAGATATCCTGAGGCTCAACTACTTTATGTAAAGCTGGAGCCCTTGGATTTTTCAATGTGTCAATTGCATACACACGGCCCGACCTGAAAGATTATGCAAACAACATTGATGTTTAAAATACATTACTCGTTAATGTACTTTGAATTTTGATACTTAAATCATCTAGTTTGTGAATGCTTGATATTGATTTGATAACTGATATGTGCCAACAATCGTACGATGCCCACAGTTGAAAAGTTTGTATTTGTAGGACATATATTTGGAATCTTACACAAGTGAAGGTACGACAAGAAAGCGTCTAGTAGCTGATGGATCTCCGAAGCAAGAGCTGCAGGAGTTCCAACCAGAATGATGAATTTCATCACCTACATAAGGCATGGGAAGTCTATGGATGACTTGTGAATATGTTTCTGAGCTAGGATCCACGTCCACTGTTCCCAGGTAGTCAGGCTTCTCCTTTCCTGTTCCTGTAATAATAGACCACATAAAGTTCCATAACATGTCACAATAAAAACTGCTGTCAAATGACTTCGAAAGTTGGTCCTTCCATTCAATATGTTTCTGAAACAAGACATTGTAGACAATTTTATTTCCCAAATATATTCATAGGACTTGCGAAAAAATGAATCTATACAACACAAGTTATGGCATATTAGGAACTTCATGTCATTTTATAATCTAATTCTAAAAATAAATCTACAGTATGGGAGTGGCTTACAAAAGGAAACCGTATCTCTAATTTTTTAGCAGATGAAGGCCATGAAGTTGTTCTGTTTTCATTTTTGTTTTCAGAGTCGGCAATGTATGATTATTGTACATGTATGTTCATCAAATCCCTTGTCTTCACCAAAGCATAATATGAATATATGATATCAGACAGAAGGGTAATGCACTTGGTACTAGTTTTGTTTGCAGGGACTATTTGTCTATTTGTAAAAAACAAATTCTTCAGACATATGATTGTAATCATAATACGTGGAGGACCTGGAGGATACTTAGACTGCTAGTACTGCCTCCGTTTCAATTTTCTGTTTCAAAATTGAAGATACAATTCCCAAATTGATGGGGATGTAATTAATCTGTTACTTATAAATCTGGTAAACGTGGCGCACTGTTAAAACACTATACTTATTTTGATACTACTAAGAAATCGTTACAGTATAATCCTAAATCTAACAATACTCTCCATCCATAAGGATCCTGACCCGATGGTCGAGTGGGACACTTTTTAACGCTGAACTAGCCCACAATCTCGAAGATGATATTTAACATATAGTTGCAAGCAGGAACTTCATGTCACTTTATTGTGTAAAGCTAAAACGGGATGTCTTATTTTAGAAGAAACATAAAAAGAAATGGATAGTAGCTGATAGTTGTATATTTTCGAGTCTTCTACTTTGGGATTTTCAAGTTGCTGTTTTCTCTTTCCACTTAATACTTTGATTGTGTATGTTCAAGTAAGAATTCAAAGAATTAATATGAAATAGTTTGACACAACTTAATCAGGAAAAGGAAAACAAAAAAAACAAGAGAAGAATGTTATTTACCGTTCAAAGTAGGGAAGATCTCTTGTACTTCTTGATGAGGAAATTTAAGAACAATCTAATCAAACAAAAACTGGAAAAACTTCGAGATTTGGGATTTTGTGGTCTGTCATTCTTTTACTTAAAAAATTTCAACTTTTAGTCCCCCGCGACGCGCACACACTTTAATTCCACCAAAATTATTGAAATTGTGATCATATAAGAGTAGATTCATACCAATGATTAAGCAAAACTCATTGACTTTCACAAACATAACATCAAAGTTGATTCCTTTCTCATCAAACTGATGATTAAGCCAAAAAAAAAATTAGAATCAAAATATGCATGCCAACCAATTCTTTGCTAATCAGTTAATATCTCATTTGTGATAGAAAAGGGTAGATACATATAACTTAGAAAAAAGATGAAAGGCTAGATACATGAAAACTTAAAGAACAGAAAATAGTAGATAGATGCGATAAGAGAAAAGGGTAGATAGATATAAACAGAAAGTACAAATATATATTACCAGAATAAATGCAAGTGACATATATGAGAGACTCCTTAGGACCAGCCATGGCTTCAAGTGGGGTGGCATACCCTGGTCCCTTTCTGCAGCTGCATCCCCCATTCATCCTCTCCTACTCTCTCTCTCTCTCTCTCTCCACAGCTTCAAGATTTTATCAAATATCAAAAATCCCCCCTCTCTCTCTCTTATATAATGTGTGTATATCTGTAGAATGAAGTGTTGAGGAATCAAGAGTGCCGTGATTTATAGGAGTCACCAGGGACAATGATGTTTTGGTTGAGTTCAGATCTAGTCTCATACTACTCTCATTTAGTCATTCATCTACTTTTATTTTTTTTTCAATAATTGATATATCTTTTTAAAAAATTTCCTTTTAGTTAGGTACTCCATGCTCTAGGATAGACATGATAATCTGCAGCGCAAAAGAACACGAGATAGATGGGGCAGGAGATGGTTTTGATGAGAATAGAATGACGTAAAAATAATACAGATAAACGTAAATTTTTTTTGAAAAACCATAACTAAAATCATGAAAAGAGTATAATAATAAAAAAATAATGAATTGTATATAAAATTTTCATTGTGACACTATGAGAAAATATATATAATCTTATATAAAGTAATAAAGCATGAAATTAATCTTACACATATATAATCTAATATTAATACAAATTAATTTTATTTTTATGTTATTCTATTCAATTCAACAATATATATATATATATATATATATATATATATAGATGACTAAAGCACATGCTGCTGAGGTGACACGTGGGTCCTGGGCCTCCTGGCCCACTATCCGTTACATATCTTTGTCTGCTTCAGTTACGTACCTTTGTGTTTTTAGTAATAAGCCTGTGTACGAGGACGGTCTTGCTTACTCCATTCTTTATCATCATATGTGTCTAGGGGGGATGTACACGCGGACGATTTGATTTCGGATAATGTCTCTTCTATTAAAAAGGTTGATATGTTTAAACATATGGTATTTATCTTTTCTCTGTATGTAAAATAGGTGGATTACACTTTAGTATGGAATGAAATTTTTATTGATTTTATTTTAATATTAAAATTATTATTAAAAATAATAAATTATTATTAAAAATATTAAAATTACTATCAAAAGTATTAATGTGAAAACGTAAAACGTTTGAAGTGGAATTTTTTCCATCAATAAGCACAAAAGTGTCTTTGTCTCTATAATAAAAGGCAAAAGCGGATTTAAAAATATATATTAGTGTAGATAATGTGATAAAAATAAATAAAATAATATTTAAAAATTGGCGCAATCGAAATATACATATATGTATACACATATATACATAGACACATACATATTTATATACATACATACACAATAAAATGTTTTGTATCTTTGTTTTATTTATCAAAAATACATCTTTTTTTGAGATTTAACTATTCTGTGAGACACCAAATAATACTAAAGAAATTATCTTATCAATAAGAAAATATAATGAAAGCTATGAATAATCAAACACTCAAATAGTTTGGTTTTGCATAGACTTATGATTTCATTAATCTATGAAAATTTTACTTGATTCTAAAATGAAATTTATTTTTCATATAACTTACTCTTTACATTCCAAAAACGAGATATATTTTACTTTTTAAAATTAATTTACAAAATACTAAAATTTAAAATTGACATTAATAATTGTAACTTTCAAATGATAGAAAGAATTATTATAAACTAGCGACGCAACTCGTGCTCAACATGGACCATTTTATTAGAAGCGATTCTTTTTAATTATATTGTAATTTTATATTATCTTTTTTCTCAATTTTATAATATTAAATAGAAAATATATATATATATATATATATATATATATATTTTAAACTAGTTAAATATTTATATTATAATAGTTTATAAAAAATAAAAAATTACACCGTTAATATTATATTATTTATATATCAGATCATCCACATATATATCTAATACTTTTTGAAAATTTGTTAATAATATTTAACAAATTGTAACTCTTCAATTTATTTTGTTTGGTTAGATGATGCTGTAATTTTATTTTTTATAATTAATTATATACAACATTAATTACGAATAAGAATATCTCATGTAAGAAAATTTATTCACTTTATGTTAGATTTGTGGAGGGTTTTATTGTTAAAGATGTCCTCATTTTTTAACTTTTTTTCTTTGTTAATTATATTAGTTAATTTTTTCGTTTTATTTTCTCATGTTATAGATTTTTTATTATAACAATTTTTTAAAATATTTTTTACAGTTAAAGATTTCAAAAGTCTACTAATTATCTTGTAATTCTAAAAGACACCTACGTAAATTATAAATTCAACTATTAAAAATTAAAAAATTAATTGAAAGAACACCTAGGTAAACTAAAATCAATTATTTAAAATAAAAAAATTAAAATAGATGCATTTAACTTGGTCGAGTCAACATATTTGGTGAGTATACTGAGTCAATTTACTGAGTTACTAACCAAATGAGGGTGTATAAACTTAAAATCCTTTATTAATAATACTATTTTTATAAATTAGATTAGTTGCACTTGATGCTATGAAATCTATCGTATTAGATATAAATACTGTTAATGATGAATTAGATGTTAGTAAATAAATGTGTATTTGTAAATATTCAAGTTATTTTATAAACCTGAGTATACTTGAACAAATAAGCATTTATTAATGGACAACTTAGTCCATCAGGGGATGACCTTACTTGCACTAGGCAAATTATTAGTGGATACTTAAAAAGGACTTAATAGCGTCAGGAGATGTCTGTTGTTACTTAAAGTTCAAGTATTCCGCACATTAAATGTTTCGGTAAAAACCAACAAAACATAAGTGGTTAAAGGACTTAGTATTTGAAAAGGTATCAGTGAAAAAACCCATCAGGGGAAGCCTAAAATACTGCGTTAGATGATAACACTGTTAGGGGATGACACCGTCAAGGGATGTCACCGTCAGGGGAAGCCTAAACTCGGCATCAGGGGAACAATCCATCAGGGGATGACATCGACATACCAATTCATCAGGGGAACAACCCGTCAAGGGAAGTTTGAACACAGCATCAAGAGACAACATAGATGAAAAAAATTGTCAAGGAAACCATCAGGGGAATGCTAAACACTGCATTAGTGGAAATCATTAGTGGATACAAGTAGGTCTTAACATCAGGGGATTAAGAAATACTAATCTAATTTTACATCAAGGATTAGCATCAGTGGATAGTGAACCACTGATCAAGTCTCCATCAATACTTGTCATCAGGGGATCTAAAAGCACTGATCAAGTCAACATCAGGGCTTGTTATCAGCTGATGGTTATGCCTAGTCCACTCGTCATCAGAACTTACACGCAAATCATTGATACTTAGCTTAGAAGCAAGGGGTATGACTGAGAAGATATTCCTTGAAATATGGTGGTTCAGTAACAACTCTCAAGCAGTAAATGTATGAAGATCAAGAGATGAAAAAGAAGCAACACTAGTCAATAACAGTCTGACACATATTTCTTAAAAGACAATGACAAGATTTATTACGGTTACGTTGAAAAAGAAGTATGACAAGCACATGGGTTCTATCACTGATCTCTTACATATACAGAAAGAGTTTCTACACGAAACTTCCAAGAAAAGTTGAGAGAGATACAAACGAGAATTAGAAAAACTAAGACTTATCTTTTTCAATATTCATACACCATAAAGAAGTTTTGTAATAATTCTTAATAGAAATATTCAAAGAGTGTGAGAAAAGAAACTGTAAATCTTTACAAAATTGTAGTTGTTTAATCACTTTGTGATTATAACAGATTCTCAAAAAAGCACAAATTATAATACAACTATTTTAACTTGAATATGTGTGTTTTTATATCAAATATCTTTTTTATTTTTCTGAATATTGTAGTTATTCCAGCGTGTGCTTTTCAAGTTTTAACAATTTAAAAAAATTGTGGTGTTTCTATTAAACCCTCTCCTACAAATATTTTAACTTATTTTATTCTAACATATTAATTTCAAAACTCAAATATTTGTATCAAATTTAAATTACAATTTTAAAAATTAATTTAAGAAAAGTCACTTTTCTTACACATATAAAATTTTTATATGTAATAATAATATACCTAAAATATGTTTTTCCTTTCAATAGGTGGTGTAAGCAATTGCCTTACACTTGACTATAACTAAAGCTGCCACAGATAAAATGTATTTTTAAGTTTGCATCGAGTGACTTATATATAAAACATTTATTTATTAATAATTTTTATCTACTTGCTATTGATTTATTTTCATGTAAATCTGGCAAAATACAAGTTGAATTGAATTTGGTTGCATAATATGATATCCAACTCAAAAAGATCTAGATCCATTAGGATTTTCGATTTAAACCGTAATCGAACTTGAACGAGTTAAAACTTTTTGAACCGTCGATTTTTAATCAAGTTAATATTGTAGTCGATGCAATTTTGATTTAAAGATTCTTAAACCGGTAGTGGTTCGGTGCAATTTTGATTTTCACTATCAAATCGTTGCACCACACCGGATGAATAGTTAAATTTATATCTTTTATTAAATAATAATTTCTATTATTTTAACTGAAATTTTATACTTTATAGTGATTTTAGTATCAACAAAATTTATTTATTATTATCTATTTATATCATTTTATTGAAAGTATTACTTAAATACATATTATATTATTTTTTATAATAGAATTCAGTATGGTGTGAGTCGAATTGGTGCACCGAACAATATAATTTTGATTCAAGAATATCTTAAATGAATACTAATTCAATACAATTTTAATACAAAACATTTTATAACTAATTTAAAATGGGATCATGTCATATCCGATATTGAATCCCACAATTGCCGTCCCTAACTTCACAATGACATTCATAATACAGTTAAAATCCAGTCGAAATTAGATCGAATCCAGATCAAGTGATCGACCCATATTTACTTCCATTTTACCATCTGCGTGGTAGCTCATGCACATTTGTCCTCCATATCCTATTTCTTAGCGACTGCAGTTTCTGTATTCGGCTTTCTATGCCTCTCTAATTTTCTGCATTTCTATCTCATGCACCTCTCTTAGTATTTGTAATTCCTTTTTTTTGTTTTTTCTTGGTAAAGATAAGCATTCCAAAGATTAAACCCTCATATTCCTAGCTCTAATTGCCAAGACATGCGTCTTAGAGACCTGAGCTCGAGGAACATAATTTTGTAATTCCATTTGATGCTCAACTTTCAATGAACTTTTAACTTTCTAAGCAAAAAAAAAACTAACAAATTTGAAGAAATATTTTTTTATACATATACATATACTAAGCATCTCTATAACTCAATCCTTGCCTGATCAACACACCCAAGGACCGGTCCAAGTTGTTCTGTCAATTCCGCAGAAACAAACATCTTCAATCGAAGGACCAGAAAATGGCGTATTTGAACAACAAGATTTTGAAAAGACATGTTCTTGCAGCTTTCTAGGGTTTCAATTTGGGACACTTACGTATAATGACGTTTTTATCCTTCTGTTTAGTAATACAGGTAACAGACGTTAATATCCTTGACGATACTAATATTTGGGCTGTGCCACATGAAACAATTTTTTTTTCTTTATTGATAATTAATCAATAAACAATTTTTTTTTTGTTTACGATAAAAACTAATCAAAATACCAATATTTTAGTCTATAAATGAGCAATTAAATACTTGAATTTTATATTATTAATTTCAGAAAATCAAACAGACCGCAATATATTAACCCTAGCCATAAGTATATATTTTAAATAAAATTTCACCAAATATATGCATGACAAATAATATTTTTCGTTTTTCTTAATAGATAATTTATAAGTACCGCTGAATATCTTTAAATAAGTCGGTGACATATTCTTGGACTAAAAGAATTATCTATTAACATAAACTTTTTGTAACTAAAATTACAGTCTAATTACTGTTCATAAATTTATTTATTACTTCGTTTTAGATAATTTAATATATTTTCTATAAATAAAATTATTTTTATTTATTATTTTTAAAGTTAAAAGTCTTTTATTCAATTAGAATAAAGGAAAAACCTATTTGAAGATTTCAAACTATATTAGTTTTGCGAATTTTGTTCTCAAACTCTATTGTATATTATTTGATACATAATTTTTTAAAAATATAAGCAATTAAATTTTTTTATTAATCCATCATTAAATCTAATAGAAAACACCTTGATTGTCTCCGATTATATTTGCGAAATTGATATAATTATAGAGTAATCGAAAAAAAAGTTTACACATGACACAAATTGATCATTTTATTATTTAAAAATTATATGCATGATTTATATGAATGTATTTTCTGTTATATTAAAGAGAAATTTCTTAATCACATATGTTTAAAAAACTTATACATCAAATAAAATATAAAAAAAAATTACAATAAAATACATAAAACTGATATAATTGCAACAATGAACAACTTTTCCTATAATAAACAATGTATGTATGTATGTATAATCCGTAAAGCTGTTATTATTTGATTATGGCTAGCCAAAGAAAGAAAGTTCGTACCCGCATGCTAACAATTTGGTCACACACTCACACCCCAATAACTTTACATTTTTTCTAGCAACAATATTTTTCTTTTCTTCCCCATTTTTCTTCATCAAATCTCAATCTTCATCTGAACCCTAATTCCTTTCCAATTCCCAAATTTAAACTCTCAAATTGACAAACCTAATCGATCCGAAATCCACTTGTCACAATCGGTGTTAACGACATGGACGGAGCGGCGGCCAGCGGCGGCGGAGGTCCTGCGCCGTTTCTGCTGAAGACGTATGACATGGTGGAGGACAAGTCAACGGACGATATAGTATCGTGGAGCTGTAACAGGAACAGCTTCGTGGTGTGGAATCCGCCCGAGTTCGCTCGTCTCTTACTCCCTACTTATTTCAAGCACAATAACTTCTCCAGCTTCATCAGACAGCTCAATACCTATGTTAGTCCTCTTTATTTTTGATCCTATGATGTTATCTTTCTCTCTTGTATGCTTCATTTCAATTATGTGGTTCCGATCATTGTATGTGTTTTTGTTTATCAAATTTGAATTATTGTTATAATTGTAACATTGTGTAGCTCATGTATCTAGTTCTATATTTAGTGACTTACTATTGTGTTATTATGAGTTAATTGACTAAATGTTGTGTGTAATTTTTTGTTTATCACACTAAAGATAGAAAGATGCTAACTTGGTATATCGGCTAAAACATATATGTGGTTTCTCATCTTTACATGTAAATAGTTGTTTTTAGGACAAGTTCGGAATTTTGGAGTATGGATCTATATATAGATTTATTACATTTCATTACCATAACGGTAACAAGATAGTGCTCAATCCACTTATAAGTAACTGCATATTGGAATTTTATGTTAGTGATCTGTTAGCTATTGTAACTTTCTTTTTCCTCCTTTTCTTTTCCAATTACATTAGTCAGTGCCAGTCAAGGAGTGAAAAACTTATCATTAGCATATTTATAATAAGGAGTGAAAAACTTCCTCTCCAAAGCTACCATTGAAGTTAATTTTTCTCTATTATTTCAGAAAGGATGTTTTGAGTATTTTTAACATGAGAAAACAGCAACTAAGATGCACCCGTAATTAAAAGACTAAGCTGTAATTTATATGATGCCTTCACCCATTAAAACATGCGACTTCTTTTCCCAAACTTTGATCCCCTGTCTTGATCCCCTGTTCACCCGTGCCTTCCCCTTCCCTGTATATGCTCCAATAGAATCTCAAATCGAGCTGAATGCTGCTATTTGTCCTCCAAGCTGGCAAATCTCCGATAATTTTTTATTCCCTCCATCCTTCTCTCTCATTTCCCTGACCTCAAATCCCGATAAGTATCCCTCTCTGATTCAGCATCAGATATATATATTAATTCTGTAAACCACTACCCCGCGACGTAAGTGTATTATAATGATTGAAGCTATGGTGATGGTGAATTTTAGAAGTCTGCTTGCTGATGGAGATCAGAAATTATGGAGGTGGATCTCACTTGTTTGTAGCGGATTAGGAAGATGGTGAAGATGCAATAATGATGCATATGGTCATATCAGGGGTGATGATTGGAGTCACCTGATGTGGGTGTAGAGATTGAACTACCATTGGCCATGGCTGCCAGACAAAGAGAACAAGAAAACGAGTTGCCTACGAGATCAGCAATTTGTGAGATTTAGTGTGACCTTGTGTTTTCTTATGTAGTTTCTGAGTTACATTCTAAATAACAAATTTGGATTGCGGTCCAAAATCCATTTTCCCTTATAATTTTATTGGGACAATCAATTATGCTTCCTCTACGATTAATCATATAAGATTGAAGGCAATAAATCTCTCTCAATTACTGTGACAAGTCTTAGACGAGTATCATAAAGGAACAAAGGGGTGCTACATATTATGGCCTAAGCTGACCAAGGTAGCTTCAGTTTTAATAGTGCCTGAATAGAAAATGCAATCATAATTTTAGAGTGGAGGGAGTGTATAGTCGTATGTATTCTAGTAATATATGTTCAAAGTTATGAGTTAATTACTTCAAAGTTGTCTTGTACTATATATCCTTCTTCTACTCTAAACCTGGATATATGTCTTGAGCTATTGACGTTCATTCGCAAAATTCTAAAATTTGGACTTGGTATAGATAAATTTGATTTTAGTACAATTAACATGGACAATCATGAATTAGGTTAGTTGTACTTGTAATTAAGATATTTGTTTCTTATAAAATTTATATTAATTTTGAATCATAGGATTGACAAATTGACTTGAAAAAGTAAAGTAATTTTGGAACATAGGAAATATATCTGTCTACATCTCATATCATACATGGTTATCGGGCCTTTTTTACCAAAAGTATATTTAAAAAAATATATATCTTGAAAAGCCAATATTCTAGGGAGCAGGGGTGCGTGATACGTAAAGGCTGCGGCAATTCATGTATCCCCAAGGATTCTACTATGGGCTGTGCTACGAATATGCATGGCGTTCTTTTTGAGGGATTGCTGTTATATTTTAGTTAATTTCTAGAATAGAAAAGAGAAGAAATAGGAGTTTTCCTTTTATAGCCGTGACGGAGAGAGAAAAGAGAAGATGCAACCAGAGAGTGAAAAACTAGGGTTTGCAATTTACCTATCACAGCGGCTAGAGATATATGCTCGATCAGAGAGATGATCAACCAGAGAGATGGGACTGACCAGCAGCATCTCATTGATGTTCACCTTCGATTTCAGATCTTTGTCTCTCTGGACCTTTGATTTTCCAGGTCTCTTGCGATTTTGATGCCTAGAGCTCCTGTGACTTCAACTCCGTGCTTCGACACAAACTTTTCTAGACTTTTTTACTTCACTTCAACAACTTCGACAGATTGATTAAGAAAGTTATCTTACCCCTCTAATAACTTCTATTTACAAACAAAAGTAATTTAACTGTATTTGCACATCTTCCATATCAGAAAGTAATTTAATTATATTATCTATCTTTCCCTTTTCTTTTGGGTCAAAAGTGGCTAACTTAGTAAAATAAATTAATTTTATTTTTTTAGTTCATTATAAAATAAAATTTGATGTAGATAATGTAAGTTAATTAATAAAATTGATTTGACGTATGACTTTATGTTGCATAAAGTTCATTTCAAATTAATTCTCATAGTAATTATACTAATTAACTTACTTTATTTTTTTTGGAAGAGAATAACTAAACTAAATTAATGTATTTTTATTTTGAAATTTTGTATTAATTTGTTTAATCATATATAACCGCATGAATAGATTCACACACACACATACCCATGTGTGTGTGTGCGTCTACGAGTCCAACGTATCTCCAACGCACTTGAATCCCCATTTTTTGGAATTTGCAGATTCCTGTATGTGCACCTCCACACCTCCGCGCATGCCTCTTTGCTTCATAGTCAATAGTTTTACTAGTGATACCATGTCTGTCAGTACCAATACCAATATGTATTGGCCAGCACATAAGCCTACTCTTAAGTGGTTTTCACTTGTATTTTTTTTTCCTGTGATCTACTGTATAAACTGTGTACATAAACTTCCCTTTGTTCGCAGGCTGGTCTTTTCAATTATTCCTCAAAACATTTAATATTTTTTATATGCATGTCTGTGTGTGTCAAAAATTAAAAATTTATATTCTTTCAAAGACATTTGGTGTTAAAATAAATATCTCACAATACTTCATCAGGTTCATGGACGTATGAGCATATTTTTCTTTTGGTCTAGTGGTCATTTACCCTTATAGTTTGCCTTCGGGTTTTCCTTTGAGTGTTTAGGTGTTTGGTGCCTAAATGTGAATGTGGCATAGTAAACAGTTGTTTATTGACCATAATTTTGTTGAGTAGGTATTTTGTTTGCTGGTAGATAAAGATGAAACCTAATGTGATTTGCCATGTGAGAATAAGTTACGTCGTGGGATAAGTCATGAGAAAACATTTGGGTTCTTGTTGAATTGCAGCTTTTAGTAGCGTACATTGGATTAGATAAGTAATTTGTCATAAAAAAAAATTTAATGTACAGTATTGGAGAGTCATCAACTTCAATGCTCCCTAGTCCCGTTTTTCTCTCCCAGTTCTCTCATACTTCTGGCTAATCTTCTTCACCGAGGTGCCAACTCTGCTTCTATTCTGATTATGATTCACGGTTTAGTTTATAGTTAGCATCAGAGCAGGACTCAATCTTGCAAGGCTGTGCCTTAATAAGATTTCTGTAAAGCTTGATTTCTACCAAAATCGCTTGGTTAATTTAGGTTGTTTTTTAACTCCCTCCTACTCAATTGTCACCCAATATGCTCCATTTCTCCTACTAGACATTCAAGTTAACATCAAACAGGTTTGAAATATTTATTTTTGACTTTAGAATTACTTAATGTCATCAGCATTTCATGATTTTCACATTTGTATATGTTATTTTATAATTCTAATTGGTTAGAATATTCTGTTTTGTTGAAGTCAAGTAGTCAACCAAATTTCATCTCCACATTACAGTAAAAGAATTTCGAGACACCAAACCGGGCCGCCCGCTTCGATAGAATGGTAGAGCGATATCATAGCAACGTAGACCTAAGTGGTTATATTGGATCACTGGGAACCATCGCAAGTACCCTGAAGTGTTGTTTCTGGTGGAGCCTAGAAGAAGGTGACAGTGAATTAGACTGTTTGTCATGTGTCTTCGTTTCCTTTTCTTGATGTGTGTTGTTGGGTGAGGTGCAGAGAGGGGGGGGGGGGGGGGGGGTGTTGAACCTGTGTGTGGTGTATTCACTTTCCATTGCCTTGATCTGCTTGATTATGTCCGCCCCTATCCCTGCATAGGTTTAAGTCTCTTTCTACAATCAGATCCTTAATTTCTGAACTCCCACCATCAAAGAGAAGCTTTTTCCTATGCTATAGTTGTAAATCTATTGTTGTGTTTCAGAATTAGAGGAAACAAAGCTTTAGACAAAGAAGTTGGGCTGCTTGCCAATTCAAGTGGTACATCAGTAATGCATTTCATAAGGAAAAAGATGTGTTGGCCAGTTGATCAAATAATGCAACAAGTTGTGAGTTGTGAACTTTACAAAGGCAATAGACCCTTAGTTGATTGCATATATGGTCATAAGTGTTCAGTATTGAACCTTTTGTGGCATCCAAATCCTAATCTCTTAGGATATGATGAACCCTTGTATTCGCGTGTCACATACACTTGTCCTTGCATCCCAGCTACAATTTATTCCAATAGTCTATTAAAGCTTTGATTTGAACAATACCGCTCGAACTTTTCTAAATGAATGAAGTATTTGTGTCAAACATACCACACTTTAACATGGGTTTGGACACTACCTCTTCTCTTATACTGAATAATGAAACATTCTTGGGGGGCGGGGGGGCCAGTGTTCGGAGGATTGTGGAGGGGGTGGTGAAGGAATGGTTAATCTTTTTTGTTATCAAATATGAGTAGAATTGAATCTTGCTCACAAGTAACATATTCTTCATCTCAGATAAAATATTCTAATTTGACTTGGTTAAGTTGACCATTTTTAACGAATAAGTTTGTAGCATTTTCTTTCTTAATACAGCTGGAGAAATTATTGTTGTAAGATCTATATAGAATTTAACAATAATCCATTGTTTTCATGTCATAAATATTTTTAACTAATCTCTCGAATGATCAATTTTGCAATGAAAAAGAAAAAGTCGTCGAGCATAATAAGGGTGGTAAAATGGGTTGGTGGGTCGTGTTCGGGTCGGGTCGACCCATTATAACGACACAATTAAGTATAACATGAACACGACACGATTTTTAAATAGGTAACACGACACGAATAACACAGTTAATTCAAATTTAATTTTACAAACACAACCTGATAACCCGAATAACCCAGATAACCCGTTTACACATTACTACATGAATAACCTATTTAAACTTACTACTTGAATAACTTAAATCATTACTGTAGAATTAAACTTTTACAAATATGTAATTCAAATTCCACATAGTTTTAACTTTTGAGTCTTTTGGCAAAATAACATATTTTCTTAAGTTTCTTAAACATAAAATTACTTTTTGTTTGTTATAAATATTATTTTGTAAGTTAATCTATATAAAATAATATCAATAAAAATAATTTAATAATTTATATTATTTATAAGTTATATATATAATTATTAGTTATTATTATGTTTTTATTCATTAAAAATTATATAAGCTAGTCTTAATTACAATCTAAACTCATCTTATATGTTTGATATATATATTAACTTATTTTATATATAGAAAAAATTATTACTTCATATATATTAACCAATAACTAATGTTATAAGGTGAGTTTATACTTTTTAGAATGATAAATAAGAAAGTTAAGTATATATGACTTACTAAGTCAATATATACTTAGTGAATATGATTCACAAATTCATATATACTAATCAATAACTACTTGATGATATTTAGTCTAATTCAAAATTTATAATGTATACTTAATTAGTTAATTTAAAAGAAACAATAAAAATATAACATGATTACTTTAATAAAATATTTAAATATTCTTGTTTTGATAATTGGGTTAAATGGGTTTTCACGGGTTGACTCGTCAACCGGTTATTTTAGTCGTGTCTTAAATAGGTTGACTTGTTTATGACTCAAATCCATATAAGTCAACCCAAACCCTCCTAAGTCGGGTTATTGTGTCGTGTCGAAAATTACCATCTCTAAGCATATATATGCAGACTGAAGGAATATGTTATTTGGCTCTTTAGATTTTTTGTTTTCCATTTATATGATGATGTGTCAAAATTAACCAAATAAATAAATTTAATATTACATGAAAATGGTGATAAATGCTACACATTTCTTTGGTGGCAGAGTGGAGTAAATCTTCTGTCTCGTGTTTACTGTATCTAGTCTGTCTACTGTAGTTTATACTTCATATATCTCAAGGTGTATTCTATCTGGCTTGTAATGTTTCTGATCATGCCATCTGGGGAAGAAATCAGGAACAAATCGAAAGAATTTCCTTTGTAATTCCTTACGTAAGGATTCATAAAATACCAGATCCCCGCCTACACAAGCAAATTGTTGGTAAAAATCCAAAATGGCATTTTCGTTTGACCTGTTTTTTTTTCTTCTCCTTACCATTTAGAAAAGACAAAAATAAAAGTAGACAAAATCGTATGTATGATCGTGTATAAATACACTCTTTCATTGTGAAATATTAAGGCATTTACTTCTGAGCTGAAGCTTGCATCTCCTTTTTGGAAAGGTGTGCTCAACTGCTTATTGAAATACATGAAATGTGTTTTGTTAATAGGGCTTCCGAAAGATTGATCCTGAGAGATGGGAATTTGCTAATGAAGATTTTATACAAGATAAAAAGCATCTCCTAAAGAATATTCATCGTAGAAAACCAATTCATAGCCATAGTAACCCTCCAGGTTCTGCAGTAGATCCAGAAAGAGCTGCTTTTGAGGAAGAGATTGATAAGATTTCACGTGAGAAGACTGCCCTTGAGGCCAATCTCTCAAGGTTCAAAAAGCAGCAGCCCGTTGCCAAGCTTCAATTGGAAGAGTTGAATAAACGAATAACTGGTATGGAGCAGAGGCAGGAGAATTTGCTAGCCTTTTTAGAAAAGGTAGTTCAGAATTCTGATTTTGTTGAACATCTTGCCCGCAAACTTGAATCCATAGATCTATCAGCATTTAATAAGAAAAGGCGACTACCTCTTGGTGAAGAAACATTACCAGAAGATAGTTTGGTCGATAACAATAGCTTCTCTAGACCTGAGTCTGGAAATATTTTCCACCAAGATTTCTCAAATAAGCTTAGACTAGAGCTATCTCCAGCGGTTTCTGATATTAACTTGGTGTCTCAAAGCACACAAAGTTCCAATGAAGATGAGGAAAGTCCACAAAAGGCAGCTGAAGGATGCACAAGTGATGCATACATGAAATCCAGCGTTCCTTTTTATGCCCCTGAAACTCTAGAGCTTTCAGATACTGGGACATCTTTTACCTTTAACATGGATTCAGCTCTTTCCCAAAAAGCAGGGTCCTGCGGTGGCTCAAGATTGCATTCATTGGAACAATGTTTTACTTCTAATGAAGAAGGTGAGGGTTATGTCTCTTGCCAATTGAATCTTACCTTGGCATCTACACCGTTGCAAACCAGCACAAGTCAATATTCGGCTACGTTTCCCCAAGAGAGTGGAAAATCTTTGGAGTCAAAGTCCATTATCAACGCCAATGAGATTGATTTTAGGGCTCCTCAAAAGAGCAAAAATGATTCTATCGATGATACAACTTTGTCTTCCTTGCATGATGCAGAAACTAATAATCAAGGGCCTGCTGCTGCGCCAGCTAGGGTGAATGATGTATTCTGGGAACAATTCCTAACTGAAAGACCTGGTGCTTCAGACACTGAAGAAACAAGCTCTTCTTTCAGGGCAAATTCGTACGACGAGCAACAAGGTAGAAGATCAGGAAGTGAGATATCTAGAAATGCCACAAGTGTAGAGCATCTCACTCTTTGACCGCCAATTGCTGCTGGGTTCCTGAAGAGTATTGTTTCAAAAATTTTGGCAGGTTCCTGCCACCTTTGTAACATAGTTGTGTCAATTATATTTCAATAATGATGTGAGACTACTATTCTCCTACTTGCACGAGACAATGTTAAACATACCAAGTGTCTCGTGGATAACTTATTTTTCTCCACATGGGTAGTTGCATGTTGTATAGTAATTTGAAATTGTAATGTAAACCTATTATTATTGTCAACCTTTATAAAGCTGAGCACTAACCTATGTTCTCCATCTATCAAGAACTGATATGCAATACCAGTGTGGGAGTGCATGGGAGTTGTTATTCCAGGGGGACAATTTATGTTTGGAAGTATAATCTTCTGCCTCAGTTCTTCATACTAGAAACTCATTTAAGATGATTGTTACTAATTTCCAAGTGGTATCAATCAGTAGATCCAGTAGCACCCACGACAGAATGTCCCGTTAGCCAACTGGAGGTAGGAGGTAGAATAACGATATCTGAGTAGTTTCTTGTACAATGCTTCCATATATTAGGTCGATTGGGTTTTACAGTGTTAAACTAAACCTATCTTTCCGTTACCTTCTCATTTACAGCAAGATATAAACCTATTATTCTGTTCTGTATGGTCGCTGATGAGTTGGTTTTTGTCTGTTAACATTAGAACTGACTCGAAGATGGCCCTTGATGCTAGGAACCTTGTTGCTGATGTTTGGTGTTTGCATGAATATTTGTATTTCACATGATTCTCCATCTCGTGTTCATAACCTGGCAATAAGGACTCCAAAGCAAGGTTGATGTTTCTTACTAGTATCAGAAAAAGAACTACATTTATCTGTTTTGTCTCATCACTCCAATCTCATGAACTTGACCTTTCAGTAGCTGGACAATATTTTAGACGAAAGTAAGTCGAGGGTTTAACATATGCTTCAGTGTTTTCTGGAGAATGTAAAAGTCCATTTTTCTTCTTGAAACTATATCTTACCTTTTTTTTTTTTCCTCCTTTTATGATCTTTACAATTTATTTAAGAATCAACTGTTGACGTTAGTGCTGATCAAACCGTGAGCTGAATTACAAATGAGGGAAAAAGAAAAAACTAAACATGTGTCAGATAAACTTTTCCAAAGTTTAATGTTGAGCTTAAGTAAAGGTTCCGACAATGATTAATTTTTAATTTTCTTTAACTCAAAAAACTGAAAAAAGAAAAAAACCCACAAATAAAAAAGAAAAAGAAAGGGAAAATGTCTTTAAATTTCTTCAAAGTGAAGGTTGTCTATGCCACCCATGTTTCGAAATCATTCCCATTGAGATTTGGCGTTTTGCAGTTTCGTGCTCCACGCATTGGGTAATGATGATTGTTTTTCTTTTCATTCAAATAATTAGTTGTTGCAATGCTGATGATCATTCACTATTGTATCTTAATTATAACTTTATTTTTATAATAGTCAATTATTCTTCACCATCCAAATAAATATTAAGTCTTTTAATCTTATTTCCGCTGTGATCGTATTTGGTTAAATTGTGCAATGTAGAAGACGTTGAGGGATTAAAAGAAATCATTAAATAAAGAACTGATCGAATTTGGCCATGTTTGATATTTTGTTTACCTCTTAATATATTTTAACTTGTAGTTAAGAATCTGAGCGTGTTTAGATGTTATATCGTTCAAACCGTTTGTTTAGTCTACCATTATCATTTAATAAGCTTAATTTTATCTGAATCTAGCAAGTCACTCAAATGAAACTGAATGAATTAAGACCATAAAATAATAAAATATATTAATTTAGATATTTAAGAAAAAATGTTAAACAAATAATTAAATTTATATTTAGATTCAGATATAAATACTTAACTGATTCAATAAATTTAAATATAATGAATCTATTTAAATTCAAACATTTAATAAAGTAAATGCAGCCTTAGTCAAAGATTTTAGAAAGAGCTAGTGATACGTATTTCTTTTTCCCCTCTATTGGGGACCCTTTGAAGGAAAAAAACAAGAAGAAGGTTATTTGGCACAAATTCTACTTACATTATATCTAACGGTCCTAGGACCTAAACTATTGTAGTGCCTTGCCACGTAACTGCATATTTGACTTAACATAGTGGTTTAGCACCTTAGACCAATGACTAAATAAGAAAACTCTCCCCAGTAAATTTATTTTAATTTTGATAATTAGAGATGAAATAAAATTTAAAAATTAAAATTATTTTTAAAAACAAATAATTTTACCCAATTACTATATAGTAATAGATATATTGGCAATACCAATTGCGCATGAGTCAATATACAGTCACAACAAATGTGAATTTCTGTACTTCACAAATACAAAATAAATAAATAAATGAAATCCCCTTGTTATTAGAATAGTATATCGTGTTAATATGTGAGTTGAATTCAATAAAACTGCTACCGATACTAGTCCTAAAATGCTGGTTCAATATTTACCCACGCGTAAAGTAGGTATACGAAAACAAAATGAAAAATAATTGACTATTTTTATCGGTCAAATCTGTCACTTATTTGTATTCTTTATAAACTCATTTCTCCTCTTACTTTATATCAAATTACATCTTGTAATTGTTTTTATTGACAGACAATTATATCCAACTTCGTATTTAAAACAAACTAGATCCAAAATTGATTTTCTCATGTGTAATTTTTTAGAAAATATTTGGTAATTGAAACTCTATTATACGTTACTATAGATAAGGAGTTACATTCTCAAAAAAGTTACATAATACTTTTGTAAAATCCTATAATTCAAATTTGATACTATTTTAATTGATTTTGATCGTACATTTATGAGTATATAAATGGAATAGATATTAAAATCGTTTCGATCCAATCCATTCTTGGGGTCAAATAAAAGGTCTGTCAGTGACCTAGCACGACAAAGCACTCTCCGAGGGCATGGAATGTCTAAATTTTTTGTTAAGAATCTCCACAGTAATGTCTCTATTAGATCTCCGGTCGAAATACGGGAAAACTCCATTCAATTCTCGATGGAAATGGAGTTTTGCGAATTCTCCCCAGAACTGGAAGAGAATTTCGAGATATTCGAACATATTCGAGGGTTCAACGTGACTATTGTCACTTCGGTCAACGCACAAGATGAGACTTTACCACCGTGGAACGGCTTTTTGTAAAAAGATGAGGGGAAAAGTAAGTAAGATGTCGGAACGGAGAAGCGAAATATACGAGACCAACAAAATTTAATCTTTGTTATACAAAAATTATGTTATAATATAAAAATTTTAAATTTTATAACTCGATAAAAATAAAATATAATATAATTTTTTCTATAGAACGGTGAAAGTATAATCTTTACGCAATTGTACGTTAAGTTATAACTATATAAATTAAGTATCTAGGCTAGGATCTCATTATCAAAATAAAATTTAAATTATATAGTTTTTTTTAATTGAACCAATTGTCACATGTACTATTTTTCTTGTATATACAAACAATTCGATCTGAAAATACCAAAAAGTTCGCGCAAACATATGTAAACCCGTGACATACAGAAATTGTAATGATCCAAAAAATAAAGCCAGACCAACAGCACCTGGATTTTATTCCTGAGAAAAAGAAAAAGAAACCGTGCTATTAAAGTTGGAATAAAAATGGTGGAAAGTGGGGTCCTTATCTCTCTTTCGCCCACGAAACTCAACAATGAGTAGCCCTAGTAGGTAAATGAGAGTGACCCTCACTCTCCCATTAATGACCATCCCATCTCTTTATCCCCACTCTTATTGAGTCATTGACTCACTTCCCTTCTCATCATACCCCTTATAATATCTCACTTCCACAATCTTTACTTTGAGAAAACAAAGGAAGTAGCTCCAAACAGTAAAACGAAGAAAAAGAGAACTTCCCAAAACTCAATTTTACTCCAAGAACATGAATACCCTCTTCTTGTTATTGCTTTTCTTGCTTACCCAGGTCATTTTATGTAATGGGGGTTCAGTTTTGGACCTTAATTCACTAAAATCTGGCGAATTGGATTTAATGGTGAGAAGGGTTTGTGCTGGAAAAGTGGGGGAATGCCCTGAATTGGCTGCTGAAGAGGTGATGGATTCGGAGAGTAATAGGAGAATGTTGGTTATGGGGAAGAAATATATAAGTTATGAGACTTTGAAGAGGGATTTAGTTCCTTGTGGTACACCTGGTTCTTCTTATTATAATTGCAGGGGTTCTGGTGTTGCTAATCCCTACAATAGAGGTTGTGAAGTCATTACAAGGTGTGCTAGAGATGCTGACTTCAAATCTTGACAACACAAAGGGCAGCAGCATCAGTATAGTGCTGACATGGGGTTGTTGGTAAAGTTTTCTGGCTTTTTCTGGATTTCATGTGTCCTTGGTTTCCAACTTGTGTTGTATTATATTAAGCTAGGGATATGTATGCTTATTGTGTAGAATGTACTTTTAGCTTAATTTGAAGGAAATAGAGAGTCTCCTTCTAGGTCCACGGTACAATGTATTAATGCATCTTAACATTTTGCAAATAACATCTCTCTATCTTTTCTGAGGGTGATCTGGGCCTAAAATATCTTAATCTTAACTTCTTCTGCTGGTTTTCGGTTGAAAGAATAGTTGTTGATGGCTGGACAATTTACAATTTGATCTACGTTAATCTATGGATAATTGCCCAATAGGGTTTTTTCCAGGTATTGATTATTTTTGGGATTTTGTTTTAGTCTTGTTTTTTGCTTTATTTATTTTGGTGTGTGTGGGGGTGTGGTCTGAGCAAGAGTTTGCATACTGTAACTTTAGTCAATTTAGAGTATACAATTGAAAGTGCACCAGGACCAAATTCCTTGTTTTGAATCACTTTACAAAGAGTTATTGGACGCTATAAACACATAGCTAATCTAAGTTGTCGATATCAAGGCTTGCTAATCATTTCAGTTGATCAGACTATTAATACCATAACTTATAATTTGATAATAAAATCCTATATATTGCATCTCAAGAAAAGATAGGAATATGGTACATTAAAGATATGCTCTTATATATGCATATAATATTGTACTAAAGATAACATGTCATAACCATATCCAAGCAGTTACATAATCAAACCTATACATTGGAACTTGACATTTGCATCAAAGATCATCCCTTTCTTAATTTACGGATATACTAGAAGCATCATATTTAATTTTGCAATGACAAAGTTGGGGAGTCATATATCACATCAGAAATTCCTAATCATCCCCAAGTCATATCACAAAGCAGTCCGAAAACAGGATAAAGCATTCTAGATCTTTCACTAAACATGCCATAGCATGGCATCTGAGTCCCTTTGCGTATCAAGAAATATCTGAAGTCTTCCCAAGTAATCAGTAATCCAAAAAAGTAAAATATTAGAAGTTTGTTTGAGAATATCTGATTACTCGAAAATATCTACTGAGAATCAGTGACAGTTATCCAACAAGGATGTCAATGTTCAAGAAGGATTCATGCCTCATGCAATACTATTGAGGTGCAAACTTTACTCCAAAAACACGGAGTCAATTCTGTTTAGCTATAATTACACCACCCAAGATAAAAATTTGTCTAGTATCAAGTAGTTAAAGATAAAATTATTTGGATGACTAGGATAGGTAGTATTCATGTTTATCTATAACTCTCTAACCTTGATGTATATATATTAGTTGAAGCAATATATTTATTGTGTGGTCAGTCAATATGAATTTCTTCTGTAACTTGGCTGTTCTCAGTTACCTTTTGTTCCTCTTAAGGTTTGTCGCATATTATAGTAGGAGTATATACTTTCTCCCATTTGCCTCGTCATCTGTTATTAATTTCTTCATCTCCTAAAATTAAGATAGTTTCATTCCTAGCATAAGAAAATAAAAAATAAAACCTCTCTCATTATAATTTTTTTTTTCATTTTTATCTATTTTATGGCAGACCATTCATTTTATTCGTACTCTAATTTTCAATTTTCCATCGATCATTGATTATGATAGATGGATAAATCCTCATCTTTATACTCATAAGTTGCCTGATATTGTCCATGAGTTCTCCTCCAACATCCCAACTTCTACATACGAAAACTCACTAAGTGAAGACGGTGATGATACCTTAGAATCCAATCGGTACATTAATTCTCTTATAAATGAATTATTTTGTCTGCAAGGGTCACATGATCAGACTGTCAAAAGTTATAATGCAGAAGCAAAATCACTTCTTCTGCCCCTTGAAAAGGCAGCTGGATTTTTTATTCGAATTTGAATATACGGATCTCTTGTTGAAGGATTAGATGATTATCTTTTCAAAAGAATTCATGCCTACTACTATTTGATGCATCCTTCATATGATTCTTTGTCTACTCTGCTTTTTGGGCATGACACAAAAGTTTAATCAAATCAAGTCCATTGACGTAATTGAGTCTCCAATTGTTGAGTCAAAAGAAAACCTTTGTCTGAAGTTGAAAATTTTGAAGGCGTTTCTCCTTTTGTTGGCATGAGCCTCCATAATAATGTTGTTGTCAAAATTACCTCATTCTTGTTAAGTGATGGCCTTTATTTAGCTGTTCCAGCTAGTTGTCGTCTTTCAACCTATGAGTTGTTAACTTCTTTAGCCTCCCATATTTGTTCATCATATTCTCATCCTTAGTTTTTAGCAAAATTATTTTTAGCTTCTTCAACATTTTTAATTTCATTGAAAGATGCAGTCCTTTCATTGGATTATGGGAACAGATATATTGATATGATTTTTGAATTTTGATGCTGCAAAAAAAATCTAAGTTTATTTACTTCAGCGGAATAGCACATAATTTTCGCAATTGTTATTTTATGAAAGTCTGGAATTGTTGACAAATTTCAGTACTCGTGGTTGGTTATGGGCTATGTATGCAGTTTTTTTTTTCTCACTCGTTCACTGTGTTCCTCTGTGATATACTTTGTTCGAGGATTATCATTCCTCTAGTAGTTCAACGATGTGGATTTTTACCAGATGCAAGTGGAAGCTCCATGATCCTGTGGTTCGCTTGAGGGAGCATATTAGAGGATATTTATCAATTAGAAATGATTGTATACTCAAGTAGTTAAGACAAAATTATTTGAATGATAGTAGGACAGTTTTTGGTAGTATTGATGTTTATGTTGGACTCCTTAACCTTTATATCTGTGTATGTGTGACCTATCATTTTGCAAGTTATAATGCTTAGGGCTTGTTCATCACTTCTCTCCCTGGTCAGTTAAAATTAGAATTGCGGTATACTTTTGAACATTCTTATAATAATAAAAGTTTTATTTTGTTGGAATGTTTTTTGCAGGATCAACATTAATTAAACTTTCAGCTTTTTTTTTTTCCTCGGTTACAAAGGGTGCTAAAAGCCAAGTACTTTCATCAAATTTTAATCAAGGAATTTTTGCAAGTATACTAGAAAGAGTTTCAAATGTGACTCTTTCTTTGATCGGATTATCAGAAACAACACCTAGTATTTGAAATAGGATGAACCTATCCATATTTATAATCGTCTCTGGTGTGGTCTCTCTTTATGTTCTTTCTCATTTGTTCGTTCGGTTGCTCATCTCTCTGATTTAAACATTTACCACGAAATGCTCCAGAGAAAGTGATTTACTATTACATTAGACATAACCTTACTGGATTTTTAACTGCATCTGTTTCCTTTTGTGTCTGAAGTGAGTAGCTCATACACGTGAACAATTTACACTTCCTGCTGTGATTATCCTCTTCCAGGTAAGCAGATGAATTTATTGCTGTTTGGATATTTTGATATTTTCTCCTACTTTTGTCCTTTCATTAAATCACGGGGTCCAGACTCCAGACATAGAGATGATTGAACTCCTCACCAAAAAAATCTAGTTCTCAAGTACAAACTGTCTCGTTTGCCCGTGTTTTCTTAACTTGGTAATTTGTTTACTCTACCTCAAAAAGTATTTACAATTCCATCGTAATAATGTCCAATTACTTAACCGTGTTCTCCTCGTGATTTCACTGATTCTTATATGTTCATTGCAAGGCACAAAATCTCCATCTCCATAAACAAGTTGCCATTTATGTCTTGGATATAGTTAGAAATCTTGTTGACCTCAATCGGCCTTGTATTTTGCTTATTACAGGCCGATTAGGCGATTATTGTATGGTCTTACATTCTTAGAAGAAAGACCCTTCGTCTAATTCTCGAATATCTTTGATTAAATGTGTTTGAGCTGTCGTAAAATATACTGTGGCTTTTGGCTAATTGATCTGTAAAGGTTGTTTGGTAGAGTTTGGAAATTGTTATAGTAAGATTTGTTTGTTATTCTTGAACAAATAGTGTAACAAAACCATGTTGATGCACAATTAGCCTGTGCATTTCGCCTCTGTCATACGCGCGCGCGCACACGGAAAGACTGTGTATGTATATGTAGGAACAGAACAATTGGTGCTCACATTCCACATGTATTACATTGGCCGTCAAATCTTACAGTCCAAGGTTTTTATAAGTTTGATCACACGGTTTACTTGTCAAGTTTTGCTAATTAAAATTGTATAAAAATGAAGCCATTCTTACATGGTTGTTTATCCATTATATGCCTTTGATAAGCTTTTTATCCTGTGCATTTGTACCTATGAGTCTGTTTTATGATAATTAAAATAAAAACTGACTTTACAAAAGATATTCCAAATATACAACCTTTGAACATGTCTAAAACATAGGCGTTGTTTTTCGCATGGTATTTCCTAGGGACTATGCTCTCCATTATCCCTTTCGTATAATTTACCTAAAATGTACTTTATAATTTTGAATAAAATTTATTTCACGTAATTTTAACTTGACAGATGTATAAAATATGAAAAAAAAAAAACAAAAGTGTACTAAGTTCTCATCTTAATAGTTAAGATTAGCTGATTTTTCAATTGTTAGAATCATGTGTTATACATTGTTAAATCATTGGTTTTATATCGTTAAATAGTATTCTTTTTTTCATTATTATGTACCCGAGATATTAATATATACAAGTTATCATGGCACACCATACACACGTGTGCATGTGCAATAGAAATTTATGAGAAAACTCTTTAAATTTACAACAAATTAATGCTAAAGAAAATAAAATAAACTCTATTATATTAATTATGATAAAGATGATCTAGAATTTAGTTGCGTAAAGAACATAAAGCTAAACGCAGTATTAGAAGGCACACGAAAACCTTTCTAAAACTTTTGAGGGGAGGAAAAAGGATTTGGGAATTATCTTCAGAAGTAGTCAGTATTGCGATTTTAAATCTCCTATTCTATTTTGTATCTCATCTTTGTCTTATTTCTCTTTAGAATTATTACGTCATCTTAGAGTTTTAAATTTTTTAATAAAAAAATTTAAAAAAAATATCTACGTATTTATTATAGGAAGCGATGAGAAATACGATGGACATGAATCTCATGCTTCTCCATTATTGATTCCTCTCTTTTCCTATTGTAGTAATATAAATTTGAAAAATGTCGAAAAACATGTGCAATTGTTCTAAATAAAAATAGATAAATACATCACGTGAAACCAAACTTACTGGTAACTAACCATAATTTCTCATTTCCATTGATAAATTTAATAATGTTTGGTACGTTCAATGTTTTGCAGCAATCCTATCATGATCATCAGAACCACCTATTCAAATCCATACCAAACTTCGCCACCTTTTATTTGCAAGCTCTTACGGTGAAGTCTCCAAAAATATTGATATGTCAAGAAATTTGTTTACGCCAATTAACTCCCAAAGAGAGAGAAACCTATTAATTTATATTCTCTCAAAATAAGATTAAAATTCCCTCTATTTTATAATAAGTGACATTTTAAAAATTAAATTTTTTTACGATAAATGACATTTTGTATATTTTTAAAAACTTATCACTTATACTTTCTAATTTACCCTTTGAGTGTAATTCAAACAATTATTCTCTCTCATTTTCTTTATTTGTGTTACACTCTCTCTTTATACAATTCTCTTTTTTTGTATGATTTTAATAAAAGATAAAAATGTCAACTTATCAAAATTTTAGGATAAATTTTAGCTACGATGCCACTTATTATAAAACGGATGGAATATTTTTTTTTCTTTCAAATTTTTGTAGCACGAATTTTAAAACATCTAGAATATTTAACTACAAATCATCTCTTTATATATTTTATAATATAATTAAAAAGTATAATATATAAATATATCAAAATACGATACTCCGTATCCAAATATAATTATGACATGCTTAAAAATCTCTCACAAATTCTAAAAATTAGGGTTGCGTTCACTTTGGAACAAAGGTAGTATAAAATTTTAAAAATAATTATACTTCACTGGAAAAACAAAAAGAGAACAATAAAATGGTCTGCATAACAAAATTTGTTTATTTTTATTAATATTTCTTATAAATTAATTTATCTATATAAAGAGAGCAATAAATTTTGTACAATTAGTTTAGTTGCGGTGGTGGTGAGGTGTATCAGCTGACTGCTCATATGGCTTTTTGGAAGTTGTGGTTTTAAAATTTGAAAAGAGGAAGATAGACGAGTTTGGCCCCGCTATCAGACAACTTATTTATTACTCAGAGTTTTAATAAATTATATGAATGCAAAAAAAAAAAAAGAACTATTTACTCTTTAGCACTTTAGTATCTTTTTCTTTAATATAAAATTCTTTAAATTTGTTAGAAATATGTTAAAATGACTTAAACGAAATTAAGCAAGAATCGGATTAGTAGTAAAAAAGATTTCAACGATAAAAAAATAATTATTATTACACACATTATGTATAATAAATAGAAATTGTATATATTTCTTGAGGAGATTAAATTAATTGAGTTTCCATTTGTGAACTTCTATAATAATGTTATTCATCAATTTTCAAAATGTATTATCTTTAATTTAATTTTTGTTCCTTTGATTTATATTAGTATTAGTAATTTAAGTTTAAAACCAAAACTAGACCACATTTAAACTATTTTTTATTTCGTAATATCCAAAATTGTACTACCAATTTCTTATATCGTAATATTCGAAATAGTACAAAAAGTGATGGCGATAGTTGTGAGTCGATAATATATTTAGATTCATAGAACAGCACTTTAGATGGACACTCATGCCTAGGGTGAGCAAAAAACAAATGGAAGTAGAATTGAAGTTGCATTAAAATCGATCGTATCATTGGTTTTGACATATATAACAATTTTAAGGAGTTAAAAAATTACAATAAATGCTAGGATTGCAATTTTAGTGAGAAAAAAATAGCACATATCAGAACCGAGTCGTACATATATATATATATATATATATATATATATTTATCATTTCCAATGAAATTTTGAAATAATCTTGAAAAGATAGTATTTAATACATCTCCTTTCTTATTTATGAATATTTTTAGTTGTGCATTGGAATTTTTTATAATATTAATGATATATAGTTCATATGAGGAACTTTTTCTCAAAATAAATACATATATAGTTGTGAACAATTTATATTCTTCATTTATAAGTTTTCGTTCATAAAAATTATTATTTATAAACATTTAACACTATAATTTGTAATTTTGTATTGAAGCTTTATTAAGTTTTAGGGTGCCTCTAAATTTTTTGAGGTGTTTCTTCAAACTTCGACTAAAATTTAAAATTTTGGTTGACGAGATTGTTGTTTTTATGGAAAAATACAGTCTTTTCGGATTAGTTTTAAAACTAAAACCATATAAGAAATTGTTGTTTTTAAGGAAAACTACAAAGTTTTTTCGGATTAGTTTTAAAACTAAAACCATGTAAACCGTACCCAACTAATCCTATCAACTTCATATACAATTTTAGATTTTAAATATCACACTTGAATACTTTCATACGACAGTTTGGAATAAACCATGCTTACCCCTAAACTCACGAACATAACATCAAAATAAAGAACGGCCCAAACCATACCTACCTTACACTCTAATGTGAAGTTTGAAACACCACAACCCCATTGTGGAAAGGAAGAATGTTGAAAGCCAACCCTACTCTAATAAAAGATATACAATCTGTGCCTAAACCGTACATTACACTCTAATATACAAAGTAGGTTTGCAACAATTAAACAAGTCTACTTTAAAAAAACCAAGACACATAGTTTATCATTGTAGGAGCTATCATATACCTACTACACCAACCGAGGATTAAGGAAATATTGAAATAAAGCAAAATACTCCAACCGAGAAAAAAAAGGAATTGGAAAACATGTTTTTCATTTTTTTTTTTCCATTTTTCAGTTTACATCGATTACTTAAAAAAAAAATCCAAATACAATACTCGTGCCCACGCCACTGAAACAGAAAACCTTATTAAACCCAAGATGGCCTAATCAACAGAGACCATTCCAGTTCTTTCCTCCAAACAACCCCCACAAAAATCATAAGTAGTATTTTAAACAAAATACCAAAGTACTAAATTAATCAATCAAGCCGTCACATATTTGTGTTTCTTCTCAATCCCTCACTTTCTTCTCAATACCTGTAATGAGCAGGCTTGTATGGACCCTCAACTGGTACACTAATGTAGTCAGATTGCTCCTTGCTGAGCTTGGTGAGCTTAGCTCCAAGCTTTTCAAGGTGGAGTGCGGCAACCTTCTCATCAAGGTGTTTGGGCAAGACATACACCTTCTTCTCGTATTTCCCGGTGCTCTTCTCCTTCCACAACTCGAGCTGGGCAATGACCTGGTTAGTGAAAGAGCAGGACATGACGAAACTGGGGTGACCGGTGGCACAGCCCAAGTTCATCAGACGTCCCTCTGCCAAAACAATGATGCCTGAGTTGGTGTCGGGGAAGACCCACCTGTCGGTTTGGGGCTTGATGGTGATTCTCTTCACACCTGGGTATGTCTCAAGACCGAGCATGTCAATTTCATTGTCAAAATGACCAATGTTGCAAACAATGGCATTGTTCTTCATCTTCCTCATGTGGTCAACCATTATGATGTCCTTGTTACCAGTGGTGGTCACAAAGATATCAGCTTCAGAGACGACATCTTCAAGGGTTCGAACCTGGAGACCTTCCATGGTAGCTTGAAGAGCACAGATGGGATCAATCTCAGTCACAATCACACGTGCTCCGGCTTGTTTCAATGCAGCAGCACAACCCTTTCCGACATCTCCATAACCAGCAACAAGGGCAACCTTTCCAGCAATCATAACATCAGTGGCTCTCATCAAACCATCTGGTAGAGAGTGGCGGCATCCATACAAGTTATCAAACTGCTCAGGGCAAAAATTACATCAGAGTGTCAGAACTGTAAACAGAGGACAGTGTTGTCTCTTGCCAAAAGACGGCCAAATAGAGAGAGACAGTCATCATACTTGGTAAAATTTACAACAAAACAATAACCCCCAAATCAAACAGATTTGTCAATTTGAATATTCCCTTTTTATCTCAAAACTCAACCACCTTATAATACGGATTATAGTAAAGTAACAGACCTTAATGTCCAAGGGTGGGTGGTAAAGAAATCCGTTACCCATATAGAATACATGATGAAATATGTCGATGAAGTTTAAAAAAAACTACAAAGAAATTGCACAAGAGAGCTAATATTTCATCCAGATTGAGAACCTACAGACTACCCCAAAAGTAAATGTGCTCCATTAATTATAAAATGAATTTGATTTCGGTGAACTTCAAACAAATCCCAAGCACCAACTAGTATCAATTATATGGATATAACTCAAAAATCAAATTAAAACAAAGGCTAGAGTATATAAAAGTACTGATCTTACACAAGATTAAAACTTTCCAACTCAGATCTTAAATCTATACAATGACTGCAATATTAGGTGAGAAATTGTGCTTACAAGTGTATGGCATGCCATAGATTTAAGAATAAATCTTTGCACACAAGATATTTCACAATCAAAACTCACAAAAGTTTATAAATAGAAAGAAAGTTAATTTGCCTCATTGATCAAGGAAGAAAGAAAGAGAGTATAAAATCATTCACGTCAAATTTTTATTGAGTTGTGAATTTGTTTGTGTGCATAGATTGTTCTAGATTTAAAGCATAAACAGCAACAAGTGCCACGATTAATTACCAAATCAAACCGAAATAAATGTTAAAGTTCAGATCTAAATTAAATACAAAAAAACATGAATATCATAATAATGAAAAATTAAATCTATAGAACAGATCTGGGTAGCGTACCTTGCTCTTAGTGACAGAGTCATTGACATTAATAGCAGGAAACAAAAGGGTACCATTCTGCTGCATCTGATACAACCTCTTCACACCAGTGGTAGTCTCCTCCGAAACACCCACCAATCTTTCCTTCATTTTGTGATACTTTTTGGGATCTGTCTTCAACCCATCTCGGATAATAGTCAACACAATCTGAAACTCAGCATTGTCGGTCGAACTCGGGTCGGGTAAGGCTCCGGATTTGGCGAACTCCTCCTCGGCTTTCACGCCCTCGTGAATCAACAGAGTCGCATCACCACCATCATCAACAATCAGATCGGGTCCACCAGATGGGCCCCAATCCAAAGCCCTCTCGGTACACCACCAGTACTCCTGAAGGGTCTCCCCCTTCCAGGCGAACACGGCGGCGCTGTCCCGAGCGATGGCGGCGGCGGCATGGTCCTGTGTGGAGAAGATGTTACACGAACACCATCTCACTTCGGCGCCAAGGGCCGTCAGGGTTTCGATCAAAACCCCGGTTTGGATCGTCATATGGAGAGATCCGGTGATCTTGGCACCTTTGAAGGGCTGTGAAGGTCCGAACTCAGCCCGGGAAGACATGAGTCCGGGCATTTCAACCTCGGCCATTTCGAGCTCGAGGCGACCGAAGTCGGCCAAGGACATGTCCTTGACCTTGTACTCACGGCCGGAGGCGGTTTTCTCGACGAGCAAAGCCATTAATTCCGGCGAGATCTGGGTTTATGATCCAAATAGTTCTCTTTCTTCGGTAGTAGAAGGAAGAGAAGGGGTTGTAGGCAAGGAAGTGAGGAGAATGGGAGGGGATATAAATAGGGTTTATGGGGGAGAAATGGACGGTCAGGATGAATTGGGGATGGTGGATCAACTCAGTGTTTGGTGGATCTCAGATTTGGTAAAAATCTTGGACACGCTGTAATCGGAGGAGAAGTAATAGTGAAATGGAGACAAGTGGACATCATCCTATTCAAATTGAACTCCCTATTTCTATTTCTATTTCTCTATTTCTTTTTCTCATTTAATTTATTTTTGTGTTTTTTTTTCTTTGTGGTCTATGATATTGTAAAAGAAATTCATACAATTTAAAATAAGATTCAATTTATATATATATATATATATATATATATATGTTATATGTATATGTATAATTTTAAAGTCAAATTGACACGAAGGATCCAAAATTTTAAATGACAATTATTCTTGGAGTATCTAAATTTGGCTCATGAGTCTTGATATATATTTCAAACTTTTTTTGACGAAATGAAAGGAGTAACTATTTTGTATTATGAGGTATGGCCAAATTTTAAATATATATTTATTTATTTTTATATAATAGATCACTGTCTAAAAATTCACGTCTATCAACTATCTTAAAAAATCAAAATTCAAAATTTTAACTTTCTCACTTTTTTTAAAAAATAATCTATAACTAATAAAACATCAAAACGGTCAAGTTATGTTCTTGTGATCGGCAATCAAACAAAGAGGGCATATGATTAGAAAACGAGCTCAATCCTATATACTCCACCAAGGACGGAGAGTACGGCGGTGGAAAGACTGATTTAATTTCTACCTAAACTTTAAATAAGTAAAACCCAAAAGAATATTAAACTTAAAAATCACAAAGATAAAATAAAAGGAGATAGAGAAAAACACAATGGTGCCATTTCTCCTATAGTCCAAGGAAACCAAGTATTTGCCAAAGAGATTGCAGCAACCTACAAAAAACTTTTGAGGAATTCATTTGTCATATATTTCACAAATTGGAAGTTATGAATTTTTAGTATTATCGTTTGTTTCAACGTTGGAGACATGTTTTGATTTTTTGAGTTGTATATTGAGTTTTAATTTTAATATTAATTTAATTAATTTTAATTATTATAATCATATAATTATTACAAAAATCTTTAATAACGACATTACTTGATCTCAAACTTTCATTGATTACATTAATTTTGAAGTTAAATATCGTTTGTTTGATTTAAAAAATCATAACTTATCTCTAATTTTGGAACGAATAAAGTAATAAATTGAAAATTTTTAAATACATGTAGTTATTTAATGGTAGATTAGTTACAAATTGTGCAATCTTTATCCTATGCATTTTATTTTAAAAATATATTGCGATATTTGAGGAAATATATTGAATCAAATCTCCCCGTGATTATATATATCATATTAAATAACCATCCTTATCTCATATATATGCTCTCAGTTATTACTCCATTAATTCCAAATTATATAATAATTCTTTTTATCTTTTTAAAATATAATTGATCATTTTCAAAAGTAAATTTTTAATACATTTACTTGATTTTAGTTAAGATAATAGAAAGTCTTGTAAAATAGTCATATCAGAACAAAAATATTATAGTTTGAACTTTCACTAGCTGATATCAATCTCATGAAGTGAAGGTTGAAAATGAATCAAATTGACATTCTAACTAAAAAATGATCGTTTATTATTTCAAAACAGATTGTGTATTTATTTCTATTGAAATTTTGAGATATTGTGGTCATATCCATAAAACAAAAATATATCTGTCACCAAAATGTGTCATTTGTGATTGGCATTCGGTTGCAACCTAAAATTTTATGAGTGATATTCTAATTTATGATATGTAAATTGTAATGTATCGTATTTGTGACCTGTTATTTTATAACTAATCGGTCACAAATAAAGTCAAAATTAATTACAACATCACAATATATAAACACACACACATGCAATAAGGAAATTGAGATATATGTCACTTTTATTTGTAAACTAGACTAATTAAACTGACGTCATTTTAATTAGACTACTCACAAATAAAAATGATATTGTCTCTTAACACCTTGAACAATTTGACCTCTTAATCAGTAAAAGGTGTAAGTTATTTGATAAAAAAAATTATGATCTTTGAGTGTCTCTTAATTCCTCTTGACTAGTAAGAGAAGAAACTTATGATAATTAATTGAAAAGTACATCTTAAAGATAATTTTAATAAGGATATTATCATTAAATTTGTAGAAATATTATTTAACAAGATTTATTACATAAACTACTTGAAAATTAATTTTATTTTGATAATGACCCTAAAACTTAATTTTAATTTTAATTTTAATATTATTCAATTAGTCAAAATAATTTTGTTATCAAATAGATTTTTTAATTCAAATTTAAAGATTCTATACCACACATATATCCGAGACTTAACCATTTAATTTTGTTATTTAGAAGCGGATCACCACTGTAATTTCTTTTACATAGATGCATGTTTCAAAGGCACCAACAGAAAATTAAGATGAACATCTATATATATATATATATATATACACACACACTATTGGAAACTTCGAAATTCATGTCATATATTTTTTTCTTATTAAATGCCTAAAAAAAATTTAAGTACTTTGTTTTAATTTCTTGTAAAATAAATAAATATTTAATATTAAAAAAATCTATACTTTTACGTCACTAGTATTATTCACATAATTAAAATATTTTTTTTTTCATTTTTAATTTGGCTACATAAAATATAAATGAGCTAAATTACATTAAAAAAATCTTATTATATATAATATACAAATACTGACATAAATTTTTTTTTCTTAATATAGTACTAAATTACTTTATAAATTATGTTAAGAAAATAATAAGTTTGATAAGTAATTTTTAAAATTTTAATTGATTTTTTATTGCTCAACATTTATTAAATTATATCACCATTAATAAATATATAGTACTTATAATGTATAATTTTATATTATAAATAAATATAAACACATAATATCTCTCTACTACAACTTTATTTTGTCATTTTCGTATCACTAAAAATGTAAGATTTAGGAAAAGTGGGTACAATATATCCCCTAAAATCTTTATGTGTATACGAAAAGTCAAATCAAGATCTTATCATAATTTTTTTTAATTTTATTTTAATTTGTTTCAACATTTATTAAATTATATCACCGTTAATATATATATATATATATATATATATATATATATATATATATAAAGTACCAGAGGCCCCGAAATTCATGTCACGTTTTCTTCCTCTTATTAAATGCCTAAATTTTTTTTAAGTAATTTGTTCGAATTTCTTATAAAATAAATAAATATTCAATGTTAAAAAAATATATACTTTTATGTCACTAATATTATTCACATAATTAAAATGATTTTTTTTCAATTTTAATTTGGTTACATAAAATACTCACATAATAAAAAATTATTAATATAGTACTAAATTACTTTATAAATTATGTTAAGAAAATAATAAGTTTGTTAAGTAAATTTTAAAATTTTAATTGATCTTTTATTGCTCAACATTTATTAAATTATACCATCATTAATAAATATATAGCATTTATAATTTATAATTTTATATAAAAATAAATATACACTTATTGTTAATGAAAACAATATCTCTCTATTACAACTTTATTTTATCATTTTGTATTGCTAAGAATGCAAGATTTGGGAAAAGTGGGTACAAAATATATCTCCTAAAATCTTTATGTATATATGAAAAACCAAATCAAGATCTTATCGTAAATTTATTTTATTTTAATTTGTTTCAAATTTTATTAAATTATATCACCATTAATAAATATATAATATTTATAATTTATAATTTTATATAATAAATAAATATAGACTTATTATTAATTGAAACAATATCTCTCTTTCACAACTTTATTTTTATCATTTCGTATTACTAAGAATGCAAGATTTAGGAAAAGTGGATATCTTTATTTTTTTTTCTAAATTAAAAATTTATGGGTAATTTATTTTTAACCTTTTAATGGGAACTATGTTTTATATCTTGAAATTGTAGAAACTTGATAAACTCTCCAATTCTTTCATATTTTATATTTTGATATAGTTAAAATTATGTAAAATAAATTATATTAAAGGTTATATGGTTCATTGAAATAATTATAAAAATGAATAATGAAGAACAAGTAAGAACATAAATTTTGATTGCGACCTAAATAATATGACAAATAATATATTTAGTAATAAATTATAATAACATACAAAATAAATATATCACAATCATTAAATCTAAAATTTTAGAGTAATAATTAATGAAAACTCATTTTTTAATTTTATTCATCTCGGAAGAAATGGTAGAACGATTTAAGTTTTTAAATTTTATTCCATAAGTTTTGTAATGTTTATTAATTATTGACAAATGTAGGAAAAAAATTGTAAATTTTTGTGTGTAACACAGAATTAATGGCTAATTTATTTTATTAAATACTCATCTTGAGGGTGAATATTGGATATAAATCTATTATTATATATAAAGACCGAACTTGGTAAGGTATCACTCTAAGTGAACCGAATGATAGGGGAACAAGAATTTATTGTTTATATATTTTTTATATTGCATCTTATATTATTTATTATATATTATGTGATTGTATAAGTCACCTTAGTTGAAATAATAGTGTAATACTCTCTTCATTTTAAAATTAAAAATACATTTTAATTTCATTAAAATAGCTTTGTGAAATTATTTTTTAAAATTAAAGTGATTTTTTTTAATTTTAATAAAATATCATAAAGTATATAAAGACTACTGTTAAATACACATTTTAATATTTTAATATTTTTGTAAATTCATACCAAGAAATTATAAATTTATATATAATATTCTATTAAAAAAGAAATATATCTCTATTTTTAAAAAGAGAGAGTATCATATATAAAATTAGGAACTTAATTTTTATAATATACAAACTGCTATATAATAAAAGTTCTTGAGTCGAGCCATTTTATATTGAATTGTATAATTTAAATTTCATAGTTAGAAGAAAATATTTGTAATTTTTATGTATAGAGTATTAAATAGTAAACGTTCTAGATTGTATTGGAATTTAACTGTTCAATATGAGTAGAATCAAGTTTTAATTAATTATTTGACAATCAACTAAAATTTAGACAATTTGGGCCTTATAAAATAAACGTTTTTATTTGATTGTAACCGAATTTTTTCACGTAAGATATTTTGTTTAGAAAATAAAATATTATTTTTATTAAATTTAAAAAATATAATAACTATTACGACCAGACAATTGTGACTGTGATATAAAAGTTTGTACTTAATAGTCGCACACAATATAAATCTGTAAAAATTCTATATCTAGAGATGGGTATATTCAATTTTAAAAAGTCAAAAATAATATCATAAAATAAAATAATGGAAATATGAAATTTTAAAAATTAATATGAAATAATATATTTTCAATTAATAATAAAATAAGCATCATCCATACCTTGCACGAGATTCCAAGCTAGTTAAGAGATAAATATTATTATTATAATCACTAGTGTTAATTCGACCATTATTAGTTATCCAGTGATAAATTGGATAAAAATTATATTACCTTTATCTCATATATATATATATATATATATATATATATATATATATATATATATATATTACTTATAAAGTGGTAATATAATAATTATTTCACGTTAAATATTTTCTTTCTCCCCATTTATGCTATCCCTTAATTAGTATATATCACGTTAAATATATTCATTTTAAGTTCTCATAAAATGGTTTAAATTAAATCTTTCTACTTAATAGATGTAATTCCTTCTAATTCACTAATATTCGAATTTTTTAAATTAAATATTTTAACGCTAATAATTTTTTTTAAAATATATTCATAAATAATATTATAAATAAATTTTTTACATTTAATCACACACATAGTGCGTAATACAAATTATTATATTAAATTGGTATATGTAACCGTAACTACTATTATTGGAATTACTTATCTAATAGTTTTAATGTTCTCTTTGAAGAACATGAATAATGAATCCACATTAATCAAGATTTATTGTTCACGTTTGAATCTAAAAATAATTATCTATTTAATAAAGTCCGGAGACCTTTTTACGGTTAATAGCGGAAACAGAACTTGAAAGTCGTATTCTTAGTTGTATTTCTATTTTTTTATAAAAAATCTATAGTCTACTGTGCTATGTTATACTTATCTAATTATTTTCTCTCTCCCTCAATTTTTTGTTCTAATTACCCTCACCCGTCCACACAATTTGTTTGATCCTTAATCAAACAAAAATTATTCAATCGTATAATTAATAATTTTCATAATAAATACACAGAACGTATGCTAAAAAACTAGTAAGCATTACAGTTTTTGAGGTGTGAGGGAATGTGAAAGCTTTATATGATCAAAGTCCTCAAGCTTCCTTAAATTTGAACAATTTTTCATTCTCATTCCTATTTGTTTTTTTAAAGTTATACTAATACCGTCTTTAAAAATTTCTACTTGTTTTTTTAAAGTTATACTAATACCGTCTTTAAAAATTACAAAGAAAATAATGTGACTATTCTCTTACACCGAATCTGGTACACATTCAAAGTAGCTTCACGGATGTTGTACGGGCGATGAGTAACGGTACTCTCATTTATTTATACAATTAGTAGTACCACTACTAGTCATGTCCGACCTCTATGCTCCACCACTAGGCCACGTCCTTATTATTATTATTTTTCTAATTTTATTTTTTTAGTCTTCCATATTTCTTATCATATTTTTATTCGGGTTACGGGGAGGTGAGGAACTTCAAAATCCTTCAAGTGACTTAAAATAAGAGAGGTTAATTATGTGATTTAGTATTATTATAATGTAAATAAAGAAATTTTGTTCGTACAAAATCTCTAACCTCCCTTTTTCTTGTTTTATTATTTATATTATTTTTTTATGGTTACCAAATTGTTAACGTCAGCGTAAAACCCTTACTTTCTCTTTTTCTCTCATTGCCCTCTCGAGCCTCATCGACGTATTCACTTCCATCTTCCATTTACGTATTTTTCTCTCGATTTCAATTGCAATTGTGTTTTGAATTTTTGTTTTCGGTGAGTGAAACAATTCCCATTTTTTCAATTTAGACGATTATGCGCTTATTCCTCTTCTAATTAAGATGACGGTAATCACTTTCTTCTTCACTCTTATATTTTCTTACAGTACAAAATCAAACTCTCTTTGATTCCAATTTCATCTTTAGAGAATCAAAATATTTTAAAACACGACACATTTTTTTTAATGGAAGTTTATGATTAATTTACAACCGGTTATCAGTTACGTTATAATTGATTTTATAATATGAGGCATCAACTGTATCTGTTGGAAATAGTTTAGTGTCGTTTGTAAACTTTCTTTTGACGACTATTCGTATTTGGACATAAATTTCTTTTACGGTATTCGTTTTTAACCTATAATAAAGCAATTTGAAACTTTCGAAAAGTTCTACAAGGGCGGATTCGGGGGCATATTTTCGTTGAAAAATATGTTAAAAATAGAGTTTTGAGATTTTAGAATTTGTAACTAACGTTTTTATGAACATTTATTGACAATGATGCCCAATTTATGTCATTTAAACTCATGCAAGTATTTAGGTTAATGGTCAATTGAACTGTTGTCATATATGAAATGTTATTACTTAATATTGATATTAGTGTTTAATGACATATCAATTTTAACATAAAATTGATATATATATATATATATACATACATACATATATATATATATATATGAGTTCTCTGACAAAAGTAATACACACAACATAATTGAGAATCATTCATCGTACTAAAGAACCTTTTTCAATATTTTTATCATCTTTATTCGTATGAATTGCTATTATACTAAATTTAGGTAGGTTAGTTGCTTGACATATATTTAGTTTTTACAACGTTGTTTTTGAGTTCCTTTAGCAAATCTTTTTGGTAGAAGACGTTTAGCAACTTAAGGATTTGGTGGTTATTTGTTCATTAATCTTTTTGGTTAATTACTCTAGCAGTATCATACAAATTATTATGACTATTAGTTGGTTCCAATTCAAACTTCTGCGTCACTCCATTTATGCATTGTTCTATTCTTATGCCATAGAACTTTTACGTCTTTTTAGTATTGCTTGCAAGGTGTTGGTCAATTATGACTTATGCTTCTAGGTTAATGTTGCAATTCAACGTAAATTGAAGTAATATATATGTATTTCTGTATTTATGAGTCAATTGCTTTTCTATATCTAAAATATTGTTGAGTAATGTTTTGAATTAATTAATGAGGTAGATGATTTTGATTAAGAGGAATCAGATAATGACCATGATCGTAGATCTATTTCTCGTGTAGAAATTGGATAAATTTTTGTCACTTTCACTCTATTTTAAATACTCTTTTGATGTATGAAAAAGTAATTAATTCAGTTTTTCCAGTCGAGAGTAAAAGACTAGGAGACCAAGTATGATAATTCACATATTCTCTTTTCTGTTTTTTTCTTTTTTGGTGTGTAGGTGGATATTTTTCTTTTCGTATGTAGCTGGTGCTAAAGTAAGAAGAATAGGAAGATTGTCTAAGCACATACTTGCACATGCATGCGCGTGTGTTCCGATTATTAGTTATTGTTAGTATTATTAATTATTATGATTAGATGTCATGAATGTAAATGACTGTTTATATAAGTAATTATAAATATTAATTTAATATAAAATAATTAGAAGAAAAGATGAGTCTGATAATAAATATAAATAGATAACTATTGATAAAAATAATCATTTATTTATCATTTTCTATTATTTTTTTAATTATTATTGGTCGCAAAGTACGAGGCAATTGTGTGATTTAAGGTTCAAATACATGCAAATACTAATGATGTACTATATCCTAAAGATATTTTATCTATATCAAAAATAGGAAAATTTTATATAGTAAATAATTATCGATGGCGGTGAAGACGACTAGACGAGTTTTACTTGAATAACTAATTTCAATTACTAAGGTTGTGTTTGTTGCATTAAGTATTTAAATCTAAATAAATTCATTAGATTTGAATTTATTGAATCAGTTAACTATTTATATATGAATTTGAATATAAATATCTGATAAATATATTTTGTTATTTTATCTAATCATAATCTATTCAACTACTTTTTTAGCTTATTGGTTCACATAAATTTGAATATATTAAGAGAATTGTTAGAACAAAAGTGTTTATAGAAGGGGGTTGAATACAAACGCAACAACTTTTTCTTTCTTTAACAACATGACAAACACAAACTGGAAAAATTACAATATCCAGAAAAACAAAAAAGATATTTAATATAAATACACAAAGATTCAAGTTAAAATAGTTGTATTATAAATTGTGTTTTTCTGAAAATCTGTTATAATCACAAAGTGATTAAACAACTACAAATCTGTAAAGGTTTATAACTTCTTTTCTCACAAACTAGCTACGTCTTTCTTTTTGAATATTTTTCTGAAGAACTATTACAAAGTTTTTTTTTCTAGTGTGTTAGTTGGGTGTTTTCGTGTAGCTATTCTTACATATATAGGAGAACATATTTAGAACCTATGTGCAAGACATGCTTCTTTTTCAACATAGCCGTAGTATGTCTTGTCATTGTCCTTTGGAAGATATACATGTCACATTGTTATTGGTTGTTGTTACTTCTGTTTCTTTTCCTATTATCCATACGTTTCAGGTACAAAGGTTGCTATTGGACCACTATATTTTAAGGAATATCTTCCCAGTTATTACCATTGCTTCTTTACCAAGTATCAGTGAATGTCTTTTAATCCCTAATGACATGTGAGTTAGGTCTTTACAATCCCCTGATGACAAGTCCTGATGTAGGCTTGATTAGTGCTTTTGGATCCCCTGATGACAAGCCATGATGTAGACTTGATCAGTGTTTCTTGATCCCCTGTTGTTAAGACTCAATATTGTCCACTGATGTTCCCCTAACGGTATTCCCTGTTAGTCAGACTATACCCTGATGATTTTCTATGACAGTCAAGGTATCCCCTGATGCCATTTTGTATACTAACATCTTTGATAATAGATACTTTGTTGGCTTTTATTGGAACACCTGATGTGCGAAATACTTGAACGTTAGGTACAACAGTCATCCCCTGACACTATCAAGTCCTTTTTAGTTATCCACCGATGACTTGCCTAGTGCTGTTAAGGCCATCCCTGACGGACTAAGTTGTCCACCATTGAATGCTTTGTTTATGAAAATATATTAAGGTTTATAAAATACCTTGAGTATTTACAAATGCACAATTATTAACTAACATCTAAATCATCATCAACATCATTTACACCTAACAATCTCCCCCTATTTATGATTATCAGTTTGATAACCATAAATCTAATTGGTACACTGATGATAATGTTAAAATCAAAACTATACAAGATCAAAAATGAGAAATGCAATTGCATTGATCTAACTGTATTTGTACAAATTGAAAGAATAACTGTATACAAGTGTTTACAAAATCTATTACAATATTTAAATTTTAAACTTTAGGATTCACCTTTTGTTGAGCAGAAACAAAGGGCAATGGATAACTTGTTTCAATTGATTGTGAGTCACTTCCAAGGCCTTGTCTTCTCTGATTTGGATTTTGATCTGGAATCGTGAGTCTGTTATCTTCCCCTCCTGCCTTTAATTCCTCTAGCTCCTTTTGAAATAGTCTTCTAAAGTTGGCAATGTCGACGTTTTTGCTGGATTCCAAAGTTTCAAGGACAAACCCAATCTCTTGTAAGTTGGTTGCAGCAAATTGTGACCAGTAAAAGGCGATAATCTCCCCTTTTGAATTTTTAAACTCCACGCCCATGGGTTTTGTGATCATTTTTGGATATTCTTTAAATACTTTTACTGGGGGAACATCCCTTACAACCACTGAGTTCCCATCATTAGCTCTGGTTTTCTCGATATCCTTCTATACCTTCTTTACAAGCAGGGTTCTGAACTTGATGACATGTTCATTTTTGTGATAAGCAATTTGGCTTAAAATATGCATCGTCTCTTCCAGGTCAAGTTCATCAACTTCATTAATCCTTATATTATTCTCTTGCCCATCAACAGTTGTGTAGTATAACTTCAAAGGTTTCTCCATGGCTGTGGGCAAGTTTCTGTTGTCGTTGATGGCTTTCCTCAGCTTCTCAATTACCCCACTCAATTCTCTATTTAACACAATTGTATCAGGCATTATTTTCTTGATAAATGTTAGTTGCTCAGCATTCATTCTCCTGAACCAGTCAAGATTGACTGTGAACTCCGACCTACTTTTCACCAGGATGACAATTATTTTTTCTTTGTTGATCTTTACCCTGACATTTATGCTTTTTATGGAGTGCATAAATGTCAGGCTCTTTTGTCTATCACCACTTAGAGTTTCAACAAGAGCAAGTGGTCCATATGTTACAAGAGTAGGAGCTTGAGTTTTAGCTTTAGATGACTCGGGATTGGTAACATCAGGGGATATTGGATTTTCTTTGTCTTTATCCCCCATTGCTTGGGCTGAGTTTTCCTGGAAGTTCTTGGCTTGACACTTCTTTTCTTCTTCTTCCTTCTCCTTCTCCGTAGCCATTTCCTTTTCTTATTGAAGTTATTGTGCATAGATTGAATCAGCTTCCACCACTTTCTTGTCCACTTCCCCATCAATTAGGGCTTCAACCAGTGTTGGAAAGTGAGTTGTCTTCATGACATCTCCAAGTAGATTGGGTCCTGATTAAGTAAGGGTTTTCTTTTTGGTTTCTTCAATCAGGATACACTTGCCATTGTCCTTGGTTTTTGGAGCTTGTTGTGAAGAAGGAGCAGACACATCCTTTATGGTTGACTTGTAGATTTCTCAACAACAACCCTTGACAATGGCTTTGAAGATTTCTCCCCCCTTTTGACAGCATAATCAATGGAAGTTGAGAGTTGTGATGTGTCTTGAAGAATTTGTTGAAGAGTGTCTGCCATAGATAGTTGCAGAGTTTCCATGCTTGTCAATCGGGTGTTGAACGCAAATAATTGTTGATCAACACTGTGTGTGAGCTTCTTGAATTTGAGCAAAGAATGTATGTATTTTGTGAGATTCAACATCCATAGACTGACCTAACATGATCTGTGATTTTAGAATCTTGACTAGGACAGGATCTTTGGCATGTGAGAGCTCCTGCTTGAGCAGGTTTATTGTATCTGACATGTGATTCTTCTGATAGTATAAATTAACTCTCATAGGTCGAGAAAAATCACCCATTTGAGTGTCATCTTTATCACTACTTGAAGAACCGAGAGTATGTACATCATCTAAATTTTCTCTATTTTCTTTATTTACAAGGATCACATCTTTATCTCCCTCAAACTCTCCTTTTTCTGTACCTTCTAAGGCCTCACTCTTTATCTCTCCTTTTTCATTGCCTTCTAAGGCAGTACTCTCTGTCTCTCCTTTTGCCAAGGTACTCTCAGAGGGTTGACCTTGCCTCTCTTCACTATGTATTTTCTCACCCTCACTTAAAATTGTCATAGTAGGGCTCCTATGGGTTGAAATCTCATCAACTATGGATAGTGTTAACAAAGCATTTATAATTAAAAAATCCATATTTGAGAGTTGAGAAATGGAAGGAGATTTGTGTGTATGTAGAATTGGGGATGTATAAGTATTTATTGAGGAAATATTTACAATGTTTCATATATCCCATGATTGTTCATCAGTGATTGGGTCATTTATAAAAGAGACAATCATGAACAGATGATGACTATCAATCACTGAATCATTTCAAATGGGCTCATCCATGAAATGAGAAATTGGAGGATCTAATGTCATGACACTTAGTGTTTGTGTCATAACATCTGAAGAAGTTTAAGGCAAGGAAAAAAAAGGGAGAGGTGTGAAGGGGAGTTTTGGCTGAATCACATAATAAAGAGGTAATTCATCAAAAGAAGTTATGTGTGCACTCATTGTGTCCATTATCTGCAAGTGGCTCTCAGATACCCTGATGAGGGTTTCATCAGGATCTGTGGTCAGTGTATGTGCCTTACTCAACTCTGTCCCTGGTTGGAGACTTTGTTCAATAACTAAGTCTTTTTGGGAGGAAACAGTTAGAGATGTGTGTGATTCTTTATTAATGTCAGCATTCTATTGGGAGGATACTGCCTGGTTTGGTTTAGGGTTAGCTTTCTTGGATTTCTTCTTCTTCTTCAATTTCTCCAAGCCAGTTACTCTCTCTCCTTGCTCCCCCTCAATCGATAAGGTTATTTCTGAGGATTTTCTTTTATTACCTATAGTCTTTTAGGAGACTAAAGGTGGGGCCGTAGAGAGTTGTTGTGTAGAAAATGGTGATACTACTTGGGAAGGCTGAGAAGTGGTAATGATCTCAGCCATAGTAGTTGAAATAAAAGAAATGAGAGGTTGAGAAAGAGAAGTTGTGCAGTGAGTACCAGTTTCATATGGGATGGAAGTACAAAGGGTTCTGCCGTATAAGCTTTCTTGATTATCTCTATGAATAATTTCCTTGTTTGCTTATTATAACTCTATATAACTATATCATTCTCAATAAAAAGATTAGGTAATTGATCTTTGATGATCATGAATAAAAATCTAACATAATAAACTTCTAATTACTTAGAAGTATTACCACTCATTTTGTTAACCAGTTTAACAAAGATTAATTTACCTATATCTATTTTTATATTTTTGATAATGATATATGCAATTTTCAGAGTCAAAGATGTTATAACCTCAAAGTTAGAGGACTTACCTGAGAACACCTTTGTGATTGTATCAAAGAGATAAGAGATTTCTCTCTTCACGTTCACCCTTTTGAGATCTTTGAACTTCAAAGCTACATTGTTTAGAGAGTTGTAGCTCAGTTCTCTCAAGAATTCTAGTAGTTCAGCATCATTAGGCACTTCCACAAAGTCTTGTGTAGGCAATCCCAGAGCAGAATTAATTCTGGAAAGAGTTATTTTACGTTTTATAGAAGAAATTTTGAACGAGATCCCCTTGACAATGTCTGACCTTGTTGAGGAATGCATAAACTTGGCCTTTGACCAGAGTTATGATATTGCTTCACCTGACATCTCGTCATCGATGAAAATAGCTTTGTGATATTTTGAATTAAGTAGATAACACATAATAGGTTTGGAGTAAGCATCTACCTCGTCAATGTCAGAGAAGCTCACAAAATTTGTTTGTGAAACCACTAGTTTCCTTGTAAGTCGTTGAGCAATGCTTGGTGCCACTGAAATTGTTGGAGATTGAAAACTAGGGTTTCTCTGAAAAAGAGAAAAAGAGAAAGAAAAAAAAAGAAGAGCTCGAGCATTGTTAGAAAGAGAGTTTAAATGTTTAGAATTTCGTCACTGATTATGAAATTGCAAAATAGCTTTTTTAAAAGACACTGATGCCACGTCATTAGGGGTTAGTTATTATCCCCTGATGTTGTGTTATCAGAGGAGAATGAGTGTCCCCTGGTGTAGTGTCATCAGGGAAAGATGAACATCCCCTGACGAGCCCAACTGCCAACACAACCCCTGACCTAGGTTTTTTTTTAATTTAATTATATACAGAACATATAAACATACAGATATTTCAATATCAATGAATGACATATTAGCACATGATCATTTGTACCATTTCACCACCTTGTCTGTCAAACTCTTTACTTTGAAAAATTCACCATTCCCAGCTCTCCCGCCAGATTGTTTAAGGTGGCTTCATCAAGAGTATGTTTTCGTAAAGATGTCTGTCAACTGCTTATGTGTTGGTACAAAGTGTAGCTCTATGGTCCCATTCATGACATGTTCTCTGATAAAGTGATATCTGATTTCTATATATTTGGTTGTGGAATGTTACACAGATTTTTCAGCAATAGCTATGGCACTTGCGTTGTCACATAAGATTTGAATCTTGTTGTATGTCAGGCCATAGTCTAATAACTAATTTTTCATCCATAGAACTTGTGCACAACAACTTCCAACTGCAATATATTCAGCCTCAGTAGTAGATGTTGATATTGAATGCTGCTTTTTGTTGAACCAAGGTACAAACCTTCCACCTAGAAATTGACAGCTCCCTGTGGTACTTCTCACACAACTTTATATTAGTGGATCCAAAAATGATATCATCAACATAGATTTGTACCAAGATTAGATGACCTTGGTGTTGTCTAAAGAACAATGTTTTGTCAATGATACCTCTTGTAAATTTGTTTTCCACCAAAACTTAGACAATGTGTCATACCAAGCTCTAGGAGCTTTCTTTAGTCTATAAAGTGTTTTCTCTAGCTTGTAAACATGATTTGGGGATTTAGAATTTTAAACACTAGAGGTTGTTTGACATACACCTCTTGGTCTAATTTCCCATTGAGAAAGGCACTTTTCACATCCATTTGATAAACTTTGAAGTTTGAATGTGCTGCATAGGCTGAGAAAATTCTTATAGCATCAAGTATGACCATTGGTTAAAGGTCTCATCAAAGTTAATCCCTTCTTCTTGAAGACATCCTTTTGCCACCAGTCTTGTTTTGCTTCTTATAACAATGTCAGTTTCATCCATCTTCTTTCTGAATACCCACTTGGTGCTAATGATAGTTCTGTCCTTAAGCTTAGGCACCAACTTTCATACTTGATTTCTCTCAAATTGATTTAATTCTTCTTTTAATGGTCATGATCCAATCAGCATCTTGCATGGCTTCTTCACATTTCTTTGGCTCATTTTGAGAAAGAAAACAAGTATATAGGCACTCATTTGATGAAGTTTTCTTTGTTTGCACCATTTGGTTAGGATCACCAATGATTAAATATGTTGTATGACTTCTAGACTATTTAGGCTTAGGAGAGAGTTTGGAAGAGTTTGCATGATTATCATTTCCTCCCCCTAAGTCTGTGCTACCAGCTTCTGAGAAAACTCCCCCTGAATTTGTGCTTAAATTAAGGTATAAGTTATCTCGTGATGGTGCATCCCCCTGATAGAGTGTTCCATGATCTATTGTCCAGATAATTAACTCATTTTACTGAATAGGCTTCTTGAATGGTTGGATTGACATTAGAGATAGTTAGTTCCTCCATTTGTTTGCATATATAAGCTTCATTTTACTTATCATCATAATCATCTTCATTTTCAAATCTAATTTCTTCATGAAAACCAAGGTCTTAGAGTCCAGAAATTTCTTAATCATCAAAAGCTATATGTATAAACTTTATGACTACCTGAAGCTTTTTGTTGTAAACCCTATAGACCTTAGATGTTAGGGAGTAACCTAGAAAAATAACTTCATCAGCCTTTGAGTCAAATTTTCCTAAGTTCTCACAAATGTTCCTTAATACAAAACATTTGCATCCAAAGACATGTAGGAACTTGATTTTTGGTTTCCTCTCCGTCATTAGCTCATATGGTGTCTTGTTGTGAGTCTTGTTGATCAAACACCTATTTTGAGTGAAGCAGTCAGTGGTAATTGCTTCAGCCCAAAAATAGGTAAGAATTTTTGCCTTTGCTAACATTGTTCTAGCAACTTCTATCAAGGTTCTATTCTTTCTTTCCACTATACCATTCTGTTGAGGAGTCCTTGGGGCTGGAAAAGTATGATTGATGCCCTTCTCCACACAAAACCATCAACAACTACATTCTTGAATTCAGTTCCATTGTTTGTTCTCAAAATTCTAACTACTAACTCTGATTCAGTTTCCACTTTTTTTACATGGTCAATGACTTATTAAGGCACCTTTGATTTAACATATTGGAACTTGACCTAAGTATACCTGATGTAGTCACCCACAATGACCAATGCAAATGTTTTCTTTGATATTGACATGACCAAATAGATCCATGTGAAGCATTTAAATTGGATCTTTGATCATTGTGACTTCCTTGCTAACAAATGATGATTTCCTTTGCTTCCCTTGTTGGCATGCTGAACATAACCCTTCTTGAATAAACTATATTTGAGGCAGTCTAGTCACTAATTCTCTCTTCACTAGATCATTGATTGTTTTGTAGTTCAAGTGAGAAATCTTTTTGTGCCACAATTTGCTCTCATCAGGGGTTGTTTTGCTATAGAAACATGATACTGCATTTGCTGAGTCAAAGTCACCAACCTTCTAATGGAACTCTGTGAGCAGGATTTTGTTTCCTGTCATGTGTCTTGAACAACCATTATCTAGAAACCAGACTTGCTTGCCTTTGAATTTTTCCTGTACGCAAAGAACATTTAATTTGTTTTTGGTACCTAAGTGGATTAGGGTCCTCTAGGTTTAGTCACAGTTAATGGTAAAATAGTTTTTCATTATATTTAAAATTTGGTTTAGGCAGGTTACACACTTTCTCCTTCTTAGGAGTTACACTAGGTGCTTTAGATTTATTAACTACTTTCTTTTCTTTACCCTTAGGGGTAAAAACATGAACATAAGTAGATTTAGGTAAATCATTAGCATATAATATTGTACTAGTTAAACTCTGTGGTTTTTTCTTTGCATTGAAAAGATAATTAATTGATATTTCCACAGTTCCAGCACACTTTTCTAGGGGATTCAAAACTAGGAGCATAGTTACTAGTTTTGTTCACTCATAGCTTACAATTCTTATTCTTTTTCTTTTTCCCCCTGACAGACCTTTATCCCTTGAAGGGCTTCGATGGCCTAATGCACTCTTATCCACTGATGACTGTGTATATACTGATGCATAGTCAGGTTCCTTCTTGGAGTGGGCTTTGAGAGCTTTGGCAAGAACATGCTTCTTGCCACTACCACAACTTATGGAAGCTTTACTCGATGGGAAAACATTCTATTTTTCTAACTTGGTTACATAGGCTTTTTACCAAAGCTACCTATATTTTAAACCTCAATAGAAGGTTGCTTCACATGAGTCTCCTCATAGCATAAACTAGTTTTAGAATCACATTTTCTATTGTTTAGTTAATCCTCCAGTTTTTTGCTATACCCATTCCATTTTCTTATAACCTTATCCTTTTCTTTGAGCTTTTTGGAGGTACACTCTTTCCTTTTGATAGCATAGTCAAGAAGATTTCTAGTCCTGTTTAGATATATTTCTAGATTCCCAAGCCTAGACTTTCTGATTCTAAAAAAGTGTTTCTGGTTGTTAAATTTTCATTTATCTTTTGCACTCTTTCAGTCTCAACTATTGCACTCCTTAATGGGTTATAAAGGTCTCTAATCTTACAAGTCATTTCCTTAACAGTTTTGAAACAATCAGTTTTAGACATGTTAGAAGAAATTTTGAGACTTACTTGTGAGCTACTGCTATTAGTGGATGAGACCATCAATGGTAGATTGACATATGCCTCAGTTTGTTCTTCATCTGAATCAACCCAGTTCTTTCCCTCAGCAATGTAAACTTTACCCTTCTTGTTGGCATTAAAAAGGTCAAAGTATTTTTTTCTTGTAGTCCACCATAGCGTCCTTCCCTTTGGACTCACCTTCATTTTTGGCCTTGCGACACTCATTTACAAAGTGGCCCAACTCATTGCATTTGTAGCACACTATTCTAGATTTGTCAATAAAGTTATTTGTGCTACTAGATTTCCTTGCTGACAATTTCTTTGTTCCGTTTGATTTTTGAAATTTCAGTTTGGAAAACCTTCTTGCAAGGAAGGCCATTATTTCATCCATTTCTTCTAACTCTTCTGGGGTGTATTCAATCTCTTTAGAGCTACCTTTTTCATTCCCACTTTCTTCTTCACTTTCATCAGCATCTCCTAGTTGCTGCATCATCAGGACATCTTGTCATGCTTCCTTTTTATTTTTCTTACTATTCATCAGGGCTACAAATTTAAACTTTTTGGTATCTCTGACATTTTAGATTTTTGTTTAATCTCCAATTCATATGTCTTAAAGGTACCATAGAACCTATCAAAGTCTAGGAGATTCATGTCCTTGGATTTCCTAATGGCTACGGTTTTTGGATTCCATGATATGGGAAGTGCCCTCATGAATTTTTTGTTGACATCATTGTTGGAATATGTCTTCTCATATATTTTTAGGTCATTTACCAATATGTTAAACCTGTCGAACATTTCAGTGAGTGATTCACCAATTTCATTGTGAACCACTCATATTGTTGTGTTAACAGCTGCAGTTTGTTTGCCCTCACATCTTCTATACCATCACACAAGATCTGGATGGTATCCCATATTGACTTAGACATGGTAAGATTCTTGATGTTGTTAAGCATATCATCGTCTAAGTCATTATAGAGAATACTTGTGACCTTGAGATCTTTCTTCACTTTTTCTCTTTTTTTAGGAGTCATTTCATTATTAGTCTTTGAGAGTAGTCGTTCAGGGACAATGACTTCATTTACTACTTTTTGAGGAATGAGCTTATTGGGTACGTGAGGGCCTTCTTCTAGAACTTGTAAATATTCATTATCAATGGATCTGAGATGAAAAATCATGTGTTGCCTCTAAAAAAAATATTTTCCTCATTCTAGCATGAGAACTTTACTATTTCCAACTTTGTTTGCCATAGATAAAGATCTTCTAGCAAGTGTAGTCTGTTAGTTGACTCTAATACCAATTGTTAGAACAAAAGTGTTTATAGAGGTGGGAGGGCGAGGGGGAGGGCGTTGAATACAAACACCACAACTTGTTCTTTCTTTAACAACTTGGCAAACACAGACTGAAAAAGCTAAAATATCTAGAAAAACAAAAAAGATATTTAATATGAATATACAAATATTTAAGTTAAAATAGTTGTATTATAACTTATGTTTTTCTAAGACTGTTATAATTACAAAGTGATTAAACAACTACAAATTTGTAAAGATTTACAGTTTATTTTCTCACACAATAACTACGTTTTTTTCTTTGAATATTTCTCTCAAGAATTATTACAAAGTGAAATGACGAAATTACCTCTTTACATGAATAACATGTGATTATTTTTTTTTATCAAAATAGGATGAAAATACATAAGTGTTAGTTAAATAAAACATAGAGGATTAAATCAACAGAAAAAAAAAGAACGATGATGACATTGAAAATTGATCAAAAGATGTAAGGAGAAAAATAAAATTTTGCCTAAAAATCACTCTTAATTATAAATTTTTCTATTGTTATATTTTCATAAAAACTTCCAAATTCTGGAATAAATTAAAAAAGAAATATTTAAAAAGTCATTATCAATACAATTTATCTCCCATTAAAAAAGAAAAGGGGATGAGAAAGAGGTTTATTTTCTTATAACCTAAACTATTGTGAATATATAATTTTCTTATAAAAACAATAATACAGCCGTGTTATAATTTTTATCTGGATAATACTTTTGACATACGATTGCTACTGATTGAAGGTGCACCAACCCCGCGCTGCTCAGCCCGCCTAGGCGCTTGTCCAAAAATACTACAAATAGTCAAATAGTCTTATGGTTTCTGTCTAAAAAGACAATATTATCCCTCAACTACCCACAAAAATGTCAATTTCTATTTAGAGGTAGTAACCAGAACTAACTCCAACAACTTTCAACCACCAGTAATTATAATTAAATCATTTACTTTGCCAAACTAATCTGCCAATAAATTTGAGATAAAAACGATTTTCTATTTCATACTCATTTGGTAGCCCGGCTATTTTTTATACTTATAATTTTTATAAAATTATTTGAAACAAGAAACTTTAACGACATTCGTTTATTAATTTATACAAGTGATTTATTGATGATCGCCTTTTTTTTTATTAATACTAACTTTGTTATTTGTACCAAGCACATATTTTATTTTTCATAGTTGTATATTTGTATAAATTAATTATAAAAGTTGAATTAATTTGTATAATTGTAATTATTGTAAATAGTAATAATGTTTGACTCCGAGTTAGTTATTTTTTTCTCAATTTTTTATACGTATTTTTTATGTTATTAGAATGTATGTTTAATAAGTTTTTTTACATGGTTTCTCATAATTATATATTTTAGTACATATTTTAATAAAATTTTATTACCGCAAAAAGTTAAGAATTTAGAACTCTAGGTAAATTGGTTTATTACATAACAATTGTAGTTGATTATAAATTAAATTTTAATTGGTTTATTACATAAGAATTATAGTTGATTACAAATTAAATTTTAATTGGATAAGTGATAAATTATTTTAGTTTGACTTTTTCTAATTCGTTCATAATCGATTTTATTGAATGGTGAACTGAGTTAAAACGGTGATAAAAATTAATTTATGTATCTTTATTTGACTTTTTATATGTAAAGAAAGGTTTCATAAAATATTATTTAATAAGTATTGATTAGTAATTAAAACGTAGTCTTTATTATTATTATTTTTTTTTGGTGAATATTAGATATATTAGAAAATTTGTTTGGTGAATATTCCATTATTCTGTCCTCAACCTTTTACGCAAGAGAAAGAGTATGAAATGTTTTTGGAGACATTTGGGAAATACTTTCTTTTTATTAGTCCAAACTATTGACTTCAGAGAGTCTTTCAGTAATATAACCGGGGAAAAAAGTATTTTAACTAGTGCGTAAATGTCGTATTCGAGTGAATATTATTATGCTCATATTCTATTTTAATAAAATTTATAATATTCAAATTCGATTAGAGTATTTAGTCGAATGAAATTTTAGTGTTCAGATTGTACTATAATTAAAACTGACTCTATTACAAATTATTCACGAGTATATAAATTTAGTGCAATTTTTTATAGTACAACTTTTTATTTCTTTTAGGATAAAAATTATATATAAAAATTAAATTTATCTAAAAACATTATTATTAGAGTAACTAATATAATATATATAATACTTAATTGTATTATTAAAACATAATTGATTATATATTTCTAATATATATTATGATATTTTAGTACAAAAAAAAATTGAATTACTCATGTGTAGAAGTAGAATCGAACGATTATTGATGTACTCAAATTTTGTTGACTTAATTTATCAAATTTTAAATTAAATATCTAATTTAACTCATTTTTATATTAAACCAAATTGAGTGGATTAATTTTCACTTCTCACCTCGATTATAAACCACTTACAAATTGTTTGTTTTGATTTACGGCCTACTTGCAATGACACTCTCCTTGCCACAAGTAGAATCATGATCTGTCGAGATGTTTATTAAATTAGAATACAAGTTAAAATTCAAATTAGGTGGACTAGATTTATGTTTAATATGATTATGACAGTTGCTTTATAAGCACAGAAGTTAGGTTTTATATTTTATAGTCTACGTAAAAGTAAAAGCAATAAGATTGAAGTACAATTTGTACTTATACTTTACTCCAAATTTCGATTTCACCCTAAACTAATAAGAATAAATTGCACCTTGTATTTTATTTACAATAACTAAAAGCATCTTATTTTTTATTTTCAAATTATTCCAATTATAAGAAATTATAAATATTTTGTTGGTTAGAACAAAACGTGGGGTACATTTTTAGTTAAAATTAAAATATGAGATGGAAATCAAAATTTAAAGTAAAGTATGTACCGTAAATTGTAATCCAGTCAAATAATAAATGTGTGTAATTTTTGATAGTAGTCTCTTGGTAACACACAAAAAGCAAAAGAGAAAAAAAAGTTGAACAATATGTGTATGATAATGTCATCTGGTCTTTTCAAACTTGATATATAGTCTCCGAATTAGTTTTGACAATTTTAGAACTTTGATTTTTAACCTGGTTTTTTAAAATACACTCTGTTGAATTTTGTTTCCAGTAATTAATCTATTTTAATTTGGTTTTGCTCAACTAGCAATTACGTGAAAGGCCAGTGATAGGAAGATTACAATTAACCTTCGATAAAATAATATGTTGGGACCGAAAAAAATATTCATTTAGAAAAATTATTTATTTATCTATACATGCATAAATTATTCATTTATTGATAAATTAATATTTATTATCTTAGAGAGAATTTTTTAATATAAATATATACATTGTATGTGATAATAAAAATCAAAAATAATATTAGAATCTATAATCTCAAAGTTTTAGTATAATTTAATATTTTTAAAAACTAAGTACATGTACATAGTGAATGAAAACTAGAATTTTACCTATATTATATGAAACTAGAAAAACTAAATATTTTTAATAAAATTTAATTTCCCTAAAATATTATATGATTATTATATGTGTATTGTAAATGTATTGAAAGATTTGACTCATACAATATATACATATATACAAATATATATATAGTAATTATTATTTTATATTTTTATTGGACCCTTAAAGATTTAATTTTTGTTATTATTACATGCATTTAGCGAGATTATTATTTTAACTCATTGGCCCAAGTCGGGATCGGAAAAAATTATTATATAATCGAAGTTATTACTTTATCGGTTATTATTTTATCGAGATTTAACTATAGTTGAAGCAATCTTTACACACATGCACACAAAAAAAATAATTAAAGTCCAGATTTGGAAATTGTTGCCTGTTTATTTTTGCATTTAGGAGTTAGGCGTGGATTTTGTTTTTATAAATTTTTTATCAGTTTCTCAATCGTAAAAGAATTTGCAAATTTCATGTTTTAAGCATCATTTTTTGTTTTATTTAGTTGAAATTGAAGCAATTAGTACAAAATTAGAGAAATAAGATTGGTGACACTTCAGTCTTTTGATTAAAAACAAGAGATGAGAACATTTTCTCCAAAAAGATTTGACATAAGTACAATCTAAAAGTCAAGATAATTTAGATACAAATAAAAAATAGCAAAAAAAGTAAAAAAGAGAGATGAGATTTATCATAGCATGTCTTATTCTTTTATTTTATTTTAATTCTAATACTAATAATTGTTAACTTACCGGAAATGATCAAAATTCAGAAATGAAACTTCACGGCCAAGAAATTAAAACATTACGTGTATGTACTATAATCGTAAGTTATTTTTGTTTTAAGTAAAGATGCATAATTGTCGATCAAAATTAGTTTAGTGAGTTTAGCGAGTAAATTTAACAAATGCTCTTATTAATAACTTAAACTTTTTTTGTAACCAAAACAGAAAAATCGATACATAATTAAATCTAACTACCCATGGCATAATATCATAGTAACAATTCAAAATTATGTATATCCAACTATTATCTAATAAATCTACGATTAATAACTTAATAAATATGTTTAGCTAACTAACACTATCAATTTTGAGATCACAAGTTAAAGGTTCATAACCTTTCTCAAATAACTTAAACACGAGTTAAGTAATATATTGTGTATTTCTTATCTTAGAATAAAAAAATGAAACATGAAAAATCATGATACAAAGAATTATAATACACAAAGTACTATTCTAATATAAACTTCATCTTCTACAGCAAGTAATCAAAAATTTGCTATCATATTTTTTTAAGGCCCCTGTATTAAATTATTGTAATTATATTTGATAAATTTTACGAATCTGATACAGAAGATGTCGTATATTTTAACGTAATAAAATCGATTCCTGGTACAAGAATTGCTCAAATGAGCAACGGTTGAAACCAACTGCATGAGAACCAACCACTTAACTCTCTCTCTCTATATTACCTCCTCCACTCATCTCTCTTCTTCACCACGTAACAATAAATAGACACAACTTATATTATTATTAGTAAAAAACCAGAAATAAAAAATAAAAAAGATAAAATTAACAAATTAATTCTATCCTATTTTTTGAAATTAAATTCTATCCTCTTTTAAACTAGCAATTCTTTTTTTATTTTTTGGCAACAAAAAAATAGCAATTTTATTCTTTAAATAAACCACACCACCTTCCCTCTCTCAAAACATTTTTCGTTCTTTTTCTTCACACTCTTCTTCTTCATTCTGCATGGATCCCGTAAATACATGGGGTAACACCCCATTAATCGACACGGATCCCGAGATCCACGACCTCATCGAGAAGGAAAAACGCCGCCAATGCGGCGGAATCGAGCTAATCGCCTCCGAGAACTTCACCTCCTTCGCCGTCATGGAAGTTCTCGGCAGCCCATTAACCAACAAATACTCCGAAGGCATGCCCGGAAACCGATACTACGGCGGCAACGAATTCATCGACGAAATCGAAAATCTCTGCCGTTCCCGGGCCCTCCAAGCCTACCGCCTCGACCCCACCAAATGGGGTGTCAATGTTCAGCCCTATTCCGGCAGCCCCGCTAATTTCGCCGCCTACACCGCCGTCCTCAGCCCCCATGACCGGATAATGGGTCTCGATTTGCCGTCCGGGGGTCATTTGACACATGGGTATTACACCTCCGGCGGGAAGAAGATCTCGGCGACCTCGATTTATTTCGAGAGTTTGCCGTACAAGGTGGATCCCAAAACTGGGTATATTGATTATGATAGATTGGAAGAGAAGGCGCTGGATTTTAGGCCTAAAATGATAATTTGTGGTGGGAGTTCGTATCCTAGGGATTGGGATTATAAGAGGTTTAGAGATGTTGCTGACAAATGTGGAGCTTTGTTGCTTTGTGATATGGCTCATATCAGTGGCCTTGTTGCTGCACAGGTATGGATTCACTTCTTATTTTTATTTTGTAAAAGCTTATGTTTTGGATGATTCATTCGATGAAATTGTATTAGATATGATATGGGTTTCCTGTAACTTACACATTATTTCGATAGTGAAAATGTACATTAAATATAGTGTTCCATATATATGATCATCCTTATCTTTTAAGTATGATATTGTTACTGTGCATATAGATCTCGTTTGTTTTTGTTTAAATTTGAGTTATTTTAGATTCTGACAATGTAATTTATCTAATAAGAATCTTATTAGAATATCTAAAACATGACTTTTGGTGATTTGTCTTTCGTTGGTTGATTATACTCGGTTGTGGGACTTCCAGTTCGGGTTTGCATGAAGTAGAGATGTTACCTTTAATTTGATTAAGCACCACAAATTACCATCCATATAAATGCATATCTACACGCATTATTGTGTTCACTTATTTGTTGTTAGAATTAATCGGATTTAGTTTGCTGGGAATAATTAAGTTAATAAGTATGGATATTAAGAATTTTCGAGTAATTTATAGCGATTAATGTATTATGTACAGTATAGGCTTATTACTTAATTGGCCACATAGGGATTTCTATACAAAGGGTTGTCGTTTGGCCAGACCTTAAATTGATTTGACCATTATATGTATGGTGAGCTTTATACTTTGTCGAGTTGTTGGTGCAAGCACCAAAATGGGTTATGTAAAACACCCACCAATTTGCACTATATGCAACACTAGAATGCATGTAGAGCATGCAACTATCAATATAGTGTGTTTAGTTATCAGGATCTTGTAGAAATCAAATCATATGTATGCTCATTACCTTCGTTATTTAATCTGGATGGTGTCGCATACTTGTCAGCCTTACCCCTTTGTTTTTAATTAATTTATTTAAATATAAGCAATATGAATGTTGATACGCATGCCTTCTCATTGAAAATAAAAAACATTTGCATCTGAAATGATGGCTATGCAGGAAATAAATAAAATCAAAAGGCTGTATTTGCCGATTTAGTTGAAATTGAGGTTAGATTCTTTGTGAGTATAATTATTTATTTTGTTGCCCAGGAAGCTGCAGACCCTTTTGAGTACTGTGACATAGTCACCACCACAACCCACAAGAGCCTGAGGGGACCTAGGGCCGGTATGATCTTCTATAGAAAGGGGCCTAAACCAGCCAAGAAAGGACAGCCAGATGATGCAGTTTATGATTTTGAAGACAAGATCAATTTTGCCGTTTTCCCGTCTCTCCAGGGTGGTCCTCACAATCACCAGATCGGTGCCTTAGCTGTGGCACTGAAACAAGCCACATCCCCTGCTTTCAAGGCATATGCAAAGCAAGTTAGGGCCAATGCGGTTGCTGTTGGAAATTTTCTTATGAGCAAAGACTATAGTATTGTCACTGGTGGCACTGAGAATCACCTTGTTCTTTGGGATCTTCGTCCTCTTGGCCTGACAGGTATAAAAATCAAGTTCATATTTTTCCTTGGAAATTTGATGTCGATAGACTTATATTTTATTGGTACAATCTTATTCATATTCTTTACTTTTATTGCAGGGAATAAAGTTGAGAAGCTTTGTGACTTGTGCCACATCACTTTGAACAAGAATGCTGTATTTGGAGATAACAGCGCATTGGCCCCTGGAGGGGTTCGGATTGGTAAATGTTGTTGCATTGGATTATATTGCATTTACTTTCGGTATTAGTTTTATACTCCAAAATTAGAGATACATCCGCAAAAAGCCAACTTTATAAGAGAATTGTACTTTGTTAATATTAGGAGTAGAATAAAGGTGATCAGGTGACATAATAGTGTCGAATGTATTTAGAAAAATAAGCAGCGACATATTAGAAAATCAGTTCAGTACTGAAATGTTATCTCTTCAGTATGTTCACTGGCAACTGCATTATGTAAATCGTATTTACAAGCAGTTCACATCATTATTTTGGATAACCAACTCTCGTTTTCTTGAATACGAATAACAGAGCAAATAAATAAATTGTGGAAACTTTTGATTGACAGGAACCCCGGCAATGACTTCAAGGGGTTTGGTTGAGAAGGACTTTGAGCAGATTGCAGAATTCCTTCACCGAGCTGTAACGATCACTTTGAATATCCAGAAGGAATACGGGAAGCTGCTGAAGGATTTCAACAAGGGTCTTGTGAACAACAAGGACATTGAGGAACTCAAGGCCGACGTCGAGAAGTTTGCAGCCTCTTTTGATATGCCAGGCTTCTCAATGTCTGACATGAAGTACAAGGATTAAGCTCAAAAACATTCCCCCACTGTCATTAGTTCATTATTCTGAATCATAAAAATATCATCTTCAAGTTCATTCCGTGTACAGTTCCTTTTATTGTTTTCTTTTTTCTGATTTGAAAAGAAATAAGATTCAGAGCTTAACCAATGGGTTCTAGCTTGTAAAGGTAGTAGCTAGATTTTTATCTTGATAGGATTTGTAAATATTTTTGTTACAATAGTTGAAGTAAAACACTTCTGTTGGTGAAATTATGTAATGAAAGTTTATAATGTACCATTGAAATGTTGATTCACATTTACTAATGAAATCAGATTGAAGTGTTGATTCACATTTACTATTGAAACAAAATGATGAATATATGTAATATCAATCTTAATATGATAATCTTGAGTGCAGTACAGTTTCCTCTCTAGAAGAAAATCTCATCTTCCTCATGTTCAGAATCTTATTTTTCCTTCACGTTATCCTTGTTTATTCTATCCTTGTTTTTTTTTTCATGTATTCCGATCTTGTTTTCTCCTAATGTAGAGTTTTCATAAATTTAAAAATTAATTTATGAAAAATAAGTCGATTTTGTATGTGCATTACATATGCTCCGGGCACTAATTTTTCATTAATATGATAAGGACAAGAGTTATAAGTTGTACATACGAAGTCCTTTAATTAATTTGAAATATGAGGTTAATCATTAACATGATAAACGCTATAGAGAGTTCACACATGCAAAATTTTTTAATTAACTTAAAATAATAGGCTAATCAAGTAATTGAGGATAATCATAATTTGACACAATTTTAGTTTAAATAGGGACCTTGCTTCTGTTTTTATATGGATTTACACGATCAAATTTACATTCATTCTTACAAACACTTGTAGATTAGGTTGTTTCATTTAAACAAATCTAAAATTCTAATTTAAGAATAAGTATTTTTTAATGAGTCTCATCAACGTAACGTCAAAATTAATTATAGTTAATGAGAATATGTTTGAATTTAATTGTGTAAGTAAATTTATTCTCTTATATTATCATATAAAAAAGTGATTTAGGGATACAAAGAAAATTTAGATGTGCAAAGTAGGGGTTAATAATGTAATTTAATATTCAAAAATCGTAAAAGAATGAAATGCAGTGAACTAGTGAAATATAAAAATGAAAGCTACTTCGTTCCCAAGTTTTTCAACTATAAAATGGGAGGAGGAAACAAAATGCTCCCCCTGTGGTTGTATGACTTGCAAATTTGCAACATTTCAATTTCCTCCAAATTCCCTCCTGCCTCTAACCTCTAAACTCTCACCACTCACCACTCACCACTCACCACTCACCACTCACCACTCACCACTCACCACTCACCACTCACCAATCACCACCGCCGTTCCTTTATCCCCGCCATCTCTCCGTCGTTGTTCTACAATCAATGTCAAATCAACCCTTTACACTACCCTCTGATTGGGACCAACCCTTTACAGATGAAGAACTCCAAGCCATTGATGCTGCATTTCAAGCCGCTACTTCTTCTTCTTTAACCAAATGCCCTGTTAACGGCGATTCAACCGACCAATTCGCTGAACGCCGGCCAAAATCAGGCCGGCGATTGCCCAATTCACTTCGCGCATCCCGATACGGAACCAAAACTACCTGCAATAGCGCTAGCTCTAGTTCATTAGCACCTTGCCCCTTAAATTGGATCAACAATCTTTCGTGTTCTACCCATCAAGGTAAAGCTTTCATTAATTTTGAAATGTTGTGGTGTAGCAATCAAATTATTGGCAGGAGGTTAGATTCGGACTGACTGTTAGTATGTACTCCTTGATTCCAAGATACATTTCGGTTTAGGCAAAATAGGTTTGCGAAATGAAGCTTCCTACTTTTAATAAATTTCAAGTAAAATATTATAAAGCATATAGAGAATCCTCTTAATTACAAACTTTTGATACTTTTACAAATCCACATTACAAGTGGAACTATAACATTCGTAAATGGTACTGTATTAAAATAGAAATGTATTTCTAATTTTGGGACAGAAGGAGTATCAATTTTAACTTTTGTAGCATTAGTATATGTAGTCATTGATAAATTGTGCTTGGTAAATTCTTGTTCTGGTGATATTTAAGTGATTAAGAAATGATTTACATAATGAAATTTGTCAGCATGATTATCATGAGCACCATTTTTAATTATGACCTATTGCCTTTGTGTGTGTGTGTGTGTCCGTGTGTGAATGTAATTTATAAGAAGTAATTGTAAAAGCAATAAGGAAGAATACCCAGTTGTACACCCATTATTATTATTATTATCATGAATACTCATTCTATTTCTTGAATTTGAGTGACTTGTCTCTGCCTTTGTAATATTCATACCATTCTATTGCTTTGTATGATAGAATAGAGAGTCTTCACTATAGAGCACAGCTAAATCTTTTGCTATTGATTCTACAATGTTAACGATTTAGTCCTCAAGTATATCACATAATAATGAGGTACTTTTGGACCATTGGTGTAGCCAAAACGAATTATTTTCAAGGATTCAGTCAAATAAGGCATATCAATCGGTACTATGGTACGGGTTTGGTGCGTCACAACTCACATTTTCGTGAATTCCAAGGGTTTATTAAATTGAACCCACAAAAGGGAAAATATTGTAACACAGGTTCTGCCCCTTCTAATGAGGTGATTCACTAATGTTTTAATCAATTTCACATGTCAACTCTGTTCTGTAAACTGGGATCACGTATGGACCTCCGTAACCAATGTTTTAGTTCCTAGGTGCAGGGGATTACAAATGTTTGAGAAGGAAATGCTTTGAGTGTGTTATGGCAGTCATAGTTTTATTTTTATTTTTATTTTTGCATAGGAGGCCACACCTAGAGACTCTCTCTCTCTCACACACACAACAACACCTCCTTATAGTGTTACTTATATATAACAAACAAATTTTGGAACTTATACGTCTCTATGTGAAGAGGTAGTCAAGACCATGTTGGCGAACACGAGGTCAAACCACTTATAATTGTTAAATTGGGAATCATATTGTATAATGAAGACCCCCATATCATGCTTCATGTAGCTTATTGTGAATGATATCATGTTATACATATATAAATGAATTCCGCAATAATTTATAAATATAACACAATATAGTGGACACATCAAGCATATTAGCTTGACTATAATGTAAAACTATAAAAGTAATCAATATTTAAACAGTTAAATATACTCCTCCGATTACAAATTATTATACAGTCGAGCACATTAGTGTTGACTATGGTGTAAATGTGGGCAAATAATTATTTTTTATCCTAAAACTGATTTGAACTAGGTAAAATAGTATTTTAGATACTATTCTTATGTAGCAATAGTGTTTCAAATTGAAAATGGTATAAGGCTTTGGAGGCTACTTCTCTTCGTAATGAATCTCCATACAAACTTCATCTATTCATGCTTCTAGTATTAAAAAGAATTCAAAGTTTATAATTATCATATGAATCACATCATAGTGATGTACCATAACCAATACTTGCACTATGGTGGTTCTGACACAACGTATGGTACACATTAAATCATCTTTCTGGCGTGCTGTATTGTAAAATACATATTGTGTATGGTATATTTTCAATCACGATGATAGGAGTTCAAGTTTCAAAGTGAAAAACCTACCTTTGAGGACAGATTATGGATGCAATCATTTTTCTTTATTCTTCCAATAATTCTGTTTCTGCAACTTTATGATTATCATTTTACTGCTTTTACATTTAAATATAGTTAACTTTGATATACAAATGTCTAGAACTTCGAGTTAATAGCAAACTTGAACTGATTTTGCAATAGTTCAGTAATATTATTGTTATAAAGGAATATCTACTTCTAATATTCTCGTCTTTACTGTATTTAGCCAAGGCGATGATGGAATACCCGCAAATGTCTTTTGGTGGCAGTATTATTTATAGTAGAACTGTTTCTGAGGTGGAAAAAGCTTCAGAGAAGCTTCTAAAGTTTGTTCAAGCTAAGAAGAGAGAAGCAGGTCATATTGTATTGGGGTTTGACATCGAGTGGAAACCCACATTTAGAAGAGGTCTATTTACATTCTGAGTTGCTTAACATAATTTACATTTATCTTTGGTGATATCTGTCTGTTCACTGAAAGTTGGTGTATATGTTTATACTGCATATTAGTGTTTCTCTTCTTTTTCCCATCTTTTGCTTCTTGAACTCTGCAGGTGTCCCACCTGGGAAGGCTGCAGTTATGCAGATATGTGGGGACATAAATCATTGTCATGTGATGCATATTTTTCATTCTGGAATTCCCCAGAATTTGAGATATCTTCTTGAGGATCCTACATCTGTGAAGGTTAATTAAATCCATTAACTCAATGCATTCTGGAGGGGAATATTTTAATGTTATTTCATTCCACTATCATTGTTATAGTGTATTTTATAATGCTTCTTGCATTGCAGGTTGGAGTTAACATTGTAAATGATGCTATTAAGGTTTACCAAGATTATAACGTGTCAGTAGGAGCTTTGGAAGATCTGTCAGCTCTAGCCAATCAAAAGCTTGGTGGAGATCCAAAGAGGTGGAGTTTAGGATTATTAACTGAAACGCTTATATGCAGAAAGGTTAGTTTTAGGTGTCTTCTTAAAGTATATTATTGTCATATATCAGTATTCTTTATTTCTTATTCTTAAATTGTGGCCCCTCAGAAGATTAAATATCGCGTCTTTTTCAGTAATTTGTGAGTTACACCGGTGATTTAGAATAAGAATTCGAATCATCCAAAACCCAAATCAGTTTCAATTATTTTATACATAAAAGGTGCATTGGAGGATGAAGATTGTTGGTGATGGTGCAGTTGTGTAATGGAGGATGATGATGATAGGTGAAGATGGCTATGATGGTGTAATGACGGATGAAGATGGTGGATAAAGGTGGCCATGGTTTGAAGATTAATGGAGGAAGAAGATGTGTGTGTAGTCTTGGTGTAATACAATGTGTGAAGTGAATATTTTAAATTCAATGGCAGGAGTTGACGATTACACCCTTATTAAACTGTCGCATGATGTGCATGTGGTGGATTGTTTTTATCAGAAGTCAACAATTGTCCTTCATTGAACCAAACTGACAATAGGAAGGGAGGAAATTTTACCCTTGGTAACTGAGGGCTACTTAGAACTGGTTGGCAACTTGAAGGGACAGTTGTGTCATTTAGCCTTTTTCATATCTGATATTCGAATTTCTAATCCCTTCTTTCATAACTTAATTTGTTTTAGAGAGAATACTTTTAATTATCGACATGAGTCAAGGGAATATAGAATAGGATAGCGCTAGACCTAGAGTTTACTGAATTTCTGATTCATTAGAATCTCTATACCATCTGCAATCTGAAGGCATTTGCTTTTGCTGAAATGTTGGTTCCAGAATATCTCATGCCATCAATCGTTAGTTTGCTCTCGCTGATGTTGCGTTAATAATTCAAAGAGAATGGAAATTAGGCCCTTGTAAAGTGCGCACATAACAACTTATCATAATATTGGTCTCCATTTTTCAGTCAAACAATGACAAAAAAAATATTCATTAAGATTTTATTCTTTAAGTTGCCATTGCAGTTAACATTTAGAGCTGTTTTAGTTTGTAGCCAGACATGATGCTTAGGTTAATTTCTTGTTGGTGACTCGGTTAAAATTCTTTTGACAAATATAAGGAGTCCAAATTTTAAATGGAAAGGTATAAGAAAATTCTTATAGAGGGATTAGAAGGAAGTGCTTGCTGCCCCGTGTTCTCTGAATCCAGAAGTATCATTCTGCATTCTTAACCACTCGGCTATTTTGCCAGTAGATAGAATTCCTCATACCCTTTTGTGCTCTGGGTACTAAATTGATCTGTCTTCCTGGTATTGTGGTCTTTTGAAACTATACAGCAGAGTGATAATTTTCCGGATGATCTGGAGAATGAAAAGAACATGGATAGCTTTGTGTGGCCCAGGACGTTTTACTTTTATTGAACACCAAGTTTGGGATTTTGCTTTGACTTGACATATTAAGTTTTTTATTATTAAAACTTGCAAGTTGAAGTTTTATGAGGATATTAATATATGTTGCTTACACTTTTTGGCTTCAGTGAGGAATTGACCATTGCTTGTAGTCTTTTGCAATATTAATTTCCAAGAATCTTAGATTATAAGCTTGACCATTTATGCGCGCTTGTGTGTGTGTCTGTTTCTAATATTTATGGATCTATTTCAAACGATCTTCGCACGAAGGATGCTGGTACAATCCTTTGAATGGTACTGAGTTGAATCATTGTTTTCAGCATCTGCCGTATAACACTCATTCTGGTGCCTTCTGTCTGATACTTAACCAGAATGTTGATATTACATTTGCAGCTTCCAAAGCCTTCCCGAATTAGAATGGGAAACTGGGAAGTTGCTGCTTTATCCAAGGCACAACTTCAGTATGCCGCAACAGATGCCTTTGCTTCTTGGTACATATATGAGGTGAATGACTGTCACAATAAAATCATTATCTTCGATGAGTTTTGTCCGGCCCGTGATAAGTATTCTGTTAGCTTTTATCTTCCCTTGTCTCTACAGGCCCTGAAGAAATTTCCAGATCCTGCTGATAACAGGAGTACGGAGTAGGAGGCTGCAGCAACACATCAATCTTCTCCAGATGGATCAACTGTATGTAAAATTCCAGCCAGTACATAAATAATTGTACGCTTTTCTAACAATAATGACAATTGTTATTGTAAGGCCAAGTTAAGTTAAACTGTTGAATGCTTTAATTTTACACATTCTTTATTTACTTATTGTGGGTAATCTGTTAATCAAACTAATGTGATGTCTGATAAATTAGGCCATAGTACATACGTCTCTTGGCCATTTTCTGGTTTAACATTTTTAATTCTCATTATAATCTGAATTTTCTTTTGAAACTTCTTTTTGTATTTTTAGTCCGTTTTATTTGATCCCATAGCCATATAGTGTATAATGCTGATTCAAATGGAACTCTCACTTCGAATGTGACACCATTACTTGTTTAAATGCTTGTCTGCATGACGGTGCTAGAATCACTTAAGCCCGATGTTAAAAACGCTAATTGGATTTGGGTAAATGACCTATATAGGTGGATTCAGGTGGTAAAGAAACGCCTAATGTCTAAATTGGGTTTAACTATTAGTCGGGATTAATCGTAATTAGGCTAGAGTAAAGTATAAGACTGTAGAGGATGACCGTTTAACGCCTAAACTAAGGATTAAGATTAGACAAGAAATTTTACAATGGTGCTCATGTCTACCAATAGTTGCAGAACACAGATATTATTACAAGATGCAATTGATTAACAGTGTTTGACAACAGCAAACACAAAAGGTGCATCTATTCCAATGACATGCTTTATTTGACAAGAGAAATATTATTACCAGAGCCCTCACACACTACTGCATGAAGTCATGCATGCAGTACATATTCAATATCTATAAAATTTTGTGCGACTCTTCATGTATGATTTCACATTTTGTTACTTTAAAATTTCAATATTATAAATTTGATGTAAAATTGTTGGCTTCCATAGCACGTTTATTTATTACGGTAAAAGGTTAAACATGTTCTTCCTAACTATTCGAGTCTTGTGAATAAATAAAAAAAACGGAGTGTTTAATTTTTTTTCGGCTTTAGTGAGTTTTGTCCGACTCGATCTAAATTGGTTGAAATTTGTACGCTATCCGATGCCGGATAGTTAAACATAATTAAAAAAAAAGAAAAAGAAAAAGAAGATGAAAACGAATCATGTGAGTTTGTTCGGCTAAAAGCCAAATACATTCATAGTGTGGGAGGGGAGATATGGAGATTGTGGCATGAAAATTGATAAGATAAGTGAGGTGAATCCTTCCTTTCTTAGTAGTCTCTGCATGTGCTTCGTGGGCCTTATGTCTCTTCATTAAAATTCCCATCCACATCTACCAGATGAAGAAGAAAGAACAAAGAACAAGCATTAATCTCATTTCATTTCGGTTAGCGTTGGTGTCAATTAAAGGTGGCCATGTGAGATGGGGTGGGGGTATGGTGGCTATTACCCTTTCAGATGGGACAATGCTTAATTTAAAGTTCTCAATATTCATCCCATTCCCACCAAGTAGATGCTGAGTGGGGATTTTGAAATCAGATTTCTGATAGTTTGTTACTTGCTGCTCTCACATTTCCATCTTTTAAGGGTTCTCTCATGTACTTGCATTTATATCTGCTCTTCACATCATTAAATTATTGATACATTCTTCTTGGTTGATAAAAAAAACTATGGTTATATTTAAGTTTTAAATAATAAATAATATAAAACTCTTAGAATGCTATCACCAAATATTACTCCATTGGCTCTACAAAAGCAACATTTGAACTTTTGATAAATATTAATATTGCACGTATGACTAAGAATTATTTGTACAAATAATATGTTTTTCTCATAAAATTTGTTATGAATGTTCAACTAAAAATATTATAAGAAGATTGTAATAATAAATTTTACAAAATATTGCATTATAATGAAAAAATTATGCAAATGTTGATTTTTTTTGGAAAAAATATTATAATTAAATGTTGATTTATTTTTTTATTTTTTTTAGAATGGAGATTGTATTATTTACTAATTTCAAACCACCATGGCCATCAATGTCATTATCCAATACTCCCTCCATTAAAAAAGAATAAGTTACATTTGGGAAAAAAATTTGTTCCAAAAAAGAGTTACATTTGAATTTATTTTTTTTGATATTTTGCGATGAATTCAAAAACTTTCAATTACAAATTTATAGATATCGTCATAACTTAAAGATTTGTAACAAATTTCATGAAAAAAACTTATAATTTATATATTTAACTCTTAGTCAAAGATATAAAATTAATAATCGTCAAATATCTAAATGTTATTTTTTTATAGAACGGAGAGTACTAATATCACAACAGTTTTGCCGACTCATAATTAAAATTGAGTGTATATAAAAGTTAATATCAAAATCTGGCTTTTGTATTTTTCTGCCACAAAGATAAAATAGAATTTCTAAATATATAATAGTCCATTCTGGTTTGCAATTTTTTTCTCACATAGATAAATTATTCTTTCAATTTTTATTTTTTTTATTACATAGGAAGTTATTGCCTAGATACTCACGTCCCGATTCGCACACCCATCAATTACATAAACTCGGACCTTTTCATTTTTTAAAAGAGATAATTGATGACTAGTGAGTACAACGGCTAGATCGCTAGTCTTTCAATTATTATTAAATTTATCAAGTCATCCCTCTAACTTCAAACTCTTAGTTTTACTTTTTGCACCTAATTTAGGAGTAATTTAACAGATAAATTGTTTAATTTAATAAATATTATGAAATAAAATATAATAGATGAAAATTGAAATGGTATAAAAGTTAAAAATCACTTTAGATATTAATATGTACTAAATTTTACATTATAATTACATACAATTATAGCTTAATATTTTTTGAAGATGAAGTTTAGAATTCAAATTGATCAGTTTTTATCTACCATGACTTCTCTTAACAATACCTTCAAATCCGTAAATTGCATTATATGGGTTGTGATTTGATTTGTATTGTACTATTATATAGTTTAAAAATCCTCTATGAATATTTAGCAACTTATCACATGTTAAAAATGATGATTAGCGATAAAATTGTAAAAGAATTAACGATAAATAAATAATATTTTGTTAAACTTTAAAACTATAAATAATATTTAAAACTATAAATAAATAATATTTAGTTGACCAAAATTAAACATGTAATCCACTTATTAATCCTACAATAAATTCATTAAAAATAAGAATTAACGTTTAAAACATATATTTTCTTGAATAATCGAATAATAATAATCAAAATTATTTATTTTATTTTGTTAAATATTTTACTAATTTATTTTGTGTAGTAAATAATTATAATAATTAGTTAGTATGTTCATTTATATATTTAAATCATAGTTATAGTTTAATTTTAATAGATTAATCTAAAATTGTAAGTATATAAAATTTTATATATATATATAAAGTCAAACAAATATCTTATCCAAAACTTCTTAAATAAGTGAATAAATTAACTCTATCATTGTTCTAACTCATTCAATAAAATCGATCCTGAATAATTTAAGAAAAATCAAACTAAAATCACTTATCTAATTAAAACTTAATTTATGTTCAACTACAATTATTATGCAATAAACCAATTTATTTAGAGTTCTAAATTATTAACTTTTTATTGCTATAAATTTTTATTAAAATATAGAATTAAGAGAAATCATGTAAAAAAGCTTATTAAACATACATTCAAATAATCTAAAAAATACTTATAAATTTTTTTAAAAAAATTTAACTAAATCAACAAGTCAAACATTATTATTATTTACAATAATTAAAAATATATAAATTACTTTAATTTTTATAATTAATTTTTATAAATATACAACTATAAAAAATAAAAACACATATTTAATAAGAGTAATAAAATTAATATATATAATAACAAAATTAACTCGACGTAGGAGATCAACCGGTGGATGTCCTGTCCATTTCAAATATCCGGTGGTAAGCGGGAAGCGGGAAGCGGGAAGTGAGAGAGTAAGTACATGGTTTTCAGTACTTTCTATCTCCATCATCAACATATTGACAGCATGCACTACACAGGTCCTTTCTAGGACTGCTGTACTTTTGTCCACTTTTCATTGGTAAATCCCATTTACTACAAATAGAAATTCACAAAACCAATTATTGAATTACTTCACTATATTCAACCCCAAAAAAAAAAAGAAAAGAAAAAAGAATTACTTCACTTTCAAATTACTACAAATAGATGATTGATGTCTGTTTGTCTCTTTCCTTCTCTTACATTTTTCATAAATTTGCATTTTATTTTCTGTTTTTTTTCGTTTGTTTGCTTGTCTGTTTATTTGTTTTGTTGCTCTTGCCCCATTTGTTTGTTTTCATTTCATTTTATTTGGTAATGGCCCATGTGTTTTTCAGTTTTATGTTCCGGCAATACTTAATTTCTTTTGCTTAAAACTATTTACGTATGACAATGAACTCGGTCCAAACTGTACGTTGGAAATAAATATATTTACACACTTAAATTCACACGTATTCTTACGAATAATGATAAATTTTATGATTTTATTAATACGATTCACTAAGAGTTGTCTTTTTTCAAATTAAAGTTTTAGATTCGTTGAAATAAAATAACATAATTCACAAGAGTTTGTTAGAATATGTGTAAATTTGATTATATATATATATATATGTCCATATGTTAGATGCTTAGAAACAATCAAAACCATTTACAACAACATAACCGGAAAAAAAAAAAAAGAAGTGAAAGGAGGGTCATTTGAATATTATCGAATAATAGTCATATGAATTTTATTTAATTTATTTATATCTTCCTGAAATTTTATGCCATTTGATTAATTACTTGCTAGGCCTAAAAAACTTTTTCTGAAAAATAAGAATTATAAATGCTTTATTTTCAATTAAAATAGATAATATTAATGCTTGGTAGTTGATAGCACTGATGGTACCTCCTTTTCTTTATTTAATACCCAAAAGAAATAAAAAAAAAACTTGGTTTGAAATATCACAATCATGAACGGATACTATTATTGCACCCCTTTCCGTAAGATATTCAACATGTAAAGGTTCATTTTCTTATATATATTTTTAAAATCTACGCACTTATTAAGAAATGATATTAATATTATCATTTTGTAATAAATGTTGATATATAATAACCTATTTATCTTTTTCTATAATAAATGTTATAGAGATTCAAAATGTATATTAAATGTGAGGATAATATAGAAAATTATCATTCAAAATTCTCTTTAAATATCACGTATAATAATTATATTCGAACAAATAAAAATGTCAAATATGACATATAAAATTAGATCGAAGAAAATATATAGCTAGGGATTTTCGAAAATGAACTTCTTTCCGTTCCAACACAACTAAACATGTACTTAATAATAAGTAATAGTATGCTATTGATTATTTTACAAGTTCACTATTGTTTTAGCTAAAACTAATATAATTTATTTAAAATAATCATTACTTTAAATAGTTTTTTAATAGAATTTATTAAATAAATAAAATATTTAATATGCACAAAAATCTACCTAAATTTTTCTTAAAAGATGACTTCACCAAATCTGCTTGAGGGTTAATAGAGCAACTGCCTAGCTACTCATTTAATTTAAGCAAAACTTATCTACAACAAACAAACAAACAAATATACCATAACCATCAAAGCCCAACAATGAGATCCTACCAAAAATTACTAGACAATATCTCATAATTCTCATTTAAGACTACAAGCACAAGCCTCGCATTATGACTGAGAGGACTTGAGTACTTGAATGTACCTCATCTCTAGCTAACATTTTGTCCTTTATACAACACTATACTGTATATTTTTTATTCCCAGTTCCAATTTGAAAAGTTTGGTCCATGATTTTACATCTTTCCTCTTTATCTTACAGTCCAAACCAAGCTTTGTAAATTGACGTATAGTATTTGAATTGCTAATAATTATAATTTTTATGATTAATTTTTTCTGAGATTGAAATTGATAATCTATAAAATATAATAATGTCTACCCTAATTAATTTCAAAAATAAGAATATACAAACACATTCTGCAATTTTTGAACCACTAAATTTTCGATAATAAGTTCCTCAAAGTTTATTCGCATATTACAGAGTTCAGTAACAACTTTAATTTGTATATATTGTTGTCACCAACACTACCTATGTATAAATTAAATATTATTCCGTCGGTCTCATCATTTAAGTTTTTCTCATATAAAAGTTTAATTATAAAAGAGACTTAATCGATTGTATGGAGGTAGTAGATTTTTACATGATTTTTCAAAACTTGGAGCCACATTATATTATATAAGATAATGCAATGTGCATCTAAAAATCCAAATTATTAATTTATAGAATGCATAATGTCCCTAAAACGCCTCATGGAAAAGCCAATACTCCAAAAAAGCTATAGGGTGGCCCTTGTACTATACTATCAAAATAATTATACAAACAATACATGGATAAAATAATTCATGGGCAGAGGATAATTCTAGTGAATATAGAGTAGGGGAAGTAGTGAGAATGATCTAAAAGTGTGAGATACTAGTAGTAGGTGTCATGGACAAAATTGTTTTATGTCATATTTTGAACTCATTATTTTATATAAATATCAAATAATTAGAAAAAAAATTAATATGATACCAAGCGAAAGAGATCGAAATAGAAGAGGGAGAAAAATGTGTACGCGAGCAAATAATAAAGTAAATTGATATATTTATATTCGGTTTAAATTTTAAAAATTATAAAATTTAATAATATAATTTATACTATTAGAATTTGAACATTTTAAAATTTAAATTAAAATAAGCATAACCAAATATATTAAAAATTATATTCAACGACCAAAGAATAAACTACTACGGAGTATCAAAATTTGCATTCGATCTAGCCAAACCGACAACCTGGTTCCTGGTTCATTGGATCTACCAATTTGAGTGGCGGATATCAAGCTAACTCATTTTAGAATTTTTCCCATACATCTGCAGTATTTTTGGACTTAGATCCTCCTATTTTTCTTATTTTTTATTTTTATTTTGTTGGTTACAGAGTCATACACTCATACATAGTCGATGACTAAACAGATCCACAACTAAGTCAGCTTTAGATACTTCTTTTAATGATGCTATATAGAGATTAGGGTACATGGCCTTTTTTTCCCTCCCCTGCAGTTGTTCAAATCCCTTTTTAGGTTGAATGGATGCTTTCTTAGTCCCCAGTGGATATGTCATTCGTCTCTTTAATAATCATAACGATATCAAGAATTAAAACAGATAAGACTCGAACTCTTAACATAATAAATATATTTATTAAATTTTATCAACTGAACCAAAATTTGTTAACGACTATAAAATATACTTAATTATCCTTGTAAGTATTGAAAACTAAAGAAATATTTTGAATAAAAAGACAATTTAAATAATTAAGGTTATAAACTTTCCAAATACGTGTATCACGACAATTAATTTACTACGAATTGAGGAACGAAAACTAACAATTAAAAGTAAGAGCATGAAAATATCAACCATTAAGATAGTCTTAGTGATGATAGTAATTTGTTACAAGAATTTTTTTTTGCACACACTACTTCACAAAAAAAAAATCATAAAAATATATAAAATAAAATAAATTTGATGGACTTTGTTATAATATTTATTTCAATTAATTGTTTAGATTTTTTTTCATTTTTCAAACAAGATGTTTTAAAAAAGAAATGGAAGGGCCCACAAGATATAAAGAAAAGGCTGCTAAGGACTCACCGTGTAAGGGAGGGTGTATATGTAGCCAGCACCTCAAGGCGCAAATCAAGGTGCTCCAAGAACCTTCTTACTCCTTTCCCTTGGTGACTTGCTCACACACTTTCCATTTATATAAATGTTTGTAGGGTCCAATTTTTATACCCCAGTGATGTGCAATTTATCTATCTATCACTCTCTCTCTCTTTTAAAATTATAATTGTAGATACAATTCCAAAACAAACAATTATTAAAGGTAATTTTTAAGCTCTAAAAATATCTTTATCATCATGTTACTTAAAATAACAATAACATTAGTTATGATATGAATCATTAACTAATAAAAATTCTGAAATTAATTGAAATAATATTTAAAGAATTTCATAGTCTTATATAAACTAAAAGCAAAAATATATCTAATTTAGAACATAAGGAGACTATAATACTAATATTAATTTTCAAATTTTGTTTGAAAGACAGAGTTAACTATGATGAGTTAGGTTATTAACTTGGTCAATCTGATTTTTATATCAATTGTCATTAAAAATACATTTAATTAGTTTAAACTTTAAAGTATGTTTGATATCGACTTTAAATTCTTCTTATTTCAACTTATTGAACACGTGAAAAATCAATAGAATCAAAACATATTAATTTTCAAAAATAATTTTAAAATATTTATAAAAATACACCAAGAAGAAAAATGCAATTACAATAATAAATAAAAGTTGTATATCTATAAGAAACAAATAAATATATTTACATGTATTAAAACAATTACAATTAAATAAGATATAGAAAAAAAAAATATTTTATCTTATATACATTATATATATATATATATATATATAAATTATGTATATGTATATGTATATGTGCTTGTGTTTAGGAGGGGGTATAATATTGGTCCAGGAACCTTGTGATTTTCCCTCCATAATGAAACTATCTACATAAAAAAGAAAAACATATAACAAAGATTTAGATAATTATACATTTAAATACAAGTGAAGTTAATTTTCAGAATCAAATTCGAATAAAGAAAAGTGCATAGAGAAACACATATATAGATATATGAATTATCTGAACTTTAATTGTTTCTTAAAGTTACTGACAGGATAGATTCATTTATGGATTGCTTTGCTAAGCTTGTCAGAGAGTCGGAGACTGAGAAGCCAGAAGATAGATCTCATTTGCAAAGGGAATTTAAAAATCTAGAAAGTTCTATTTAATTGATGAAGAAAAAGTATTCTTCTTTTGCACTTATAATTGAGAGTATCATAAGACACACTGGCCCACCATTAATTACTCCTACAAACTTTCTCGCCAGTGGTCTAAAGTGTCTAACTCCATTGTTCCTAATAAATCGATTAATTCTTTCATTTAAGAATTAAACGATTTTTTATTATTTCATCTACGATTGATTGATTTCAAATAATTTTAATTAAATTGTTGTTTTAACGTTAAATTATTTAAATTTATCAAACATTTTTTATAACATTAACTATCTATTATTCGGACAAAGATAAAATGAGCAAAATTGTTAATCTATCCAAAAGAGTAGAAGTAAAATAAATTAGCTTAACCGTTCTAGGTTAAGCTATTTGCCATGGTTGCATGGCCTTTATTTATGTCTTATTAATTAAGTTGAGGTCCACAAATGCAAATTCTTAGATAGCTAAAAGTAATTTGCCTCTGTCAAAAAACTTCAATGAAATTTGAAAATGCAAATTAACGTGTATTTTTTTTATTAGAAACAAGATTATTGTCATTAACGTGTATTTTTTTTTTATTAGAAACAAGATTATTATCTGAAATTCACATACTTACGCACATATAATATAGGTAAGTTTAAAACAAAGAAAAAAAATGAATTAATGAATGAAAAAAGAAACTTATACTTGTAATTTCACCTAGGGTTCAAAGATTGCAACTAAACCAATGTAATCGATCTTATTTATTGACGATTGCCTAAAATTGTAAATTAACTTTCATTTTTTTTATTTCCCAACGGATGGTGTAACTTCCCAATCAGATTAATCAATTCTTTAGTCTATATAAAAACATATTACTGAGCACAAGCTCTATATAGTAATATCAAGTATCAACTACAGTATAATGTGGTCAACATGTATACTTCTCATGTATAATTATACAGGAATATTTCAATTATTTGTGAGATTTATTGCTGAGCAAATTTCAATTATATATATAATTGAGAAAAAGTATATTTATATGAGTTTCATAAATAATTGTATAATTATTTATATAACACAATTGTGCTATTGTATGTTTATAATTTTATATACATATACTTGGGACGTATGTTTGGTTTACTTGAATAAAATGACATGATAACAAAATAAATATATAAAAAGAAATTAAAGATGGAACTGAAAGATAGAGAAAATTATAACAGGAGTATGAGAATAAAAAAAATAATAAAATGAGTGTAGAATTTTGAATATAATAGAATGTGTGAACTCAGTTAGGAGGATGGGATTAGGATTACACGTAATTTGTGATAAAAAATGAAACAAGAAATGTGTTTTGCTTGTAAGTAATTGAATAAATAATGTAAGATTTATTTTATTTGGACTTGGCTCCTCTTCGTTATTCTTACCCTTCAATTTTCCTCAATGTACTTTATAATCATGAATTGAATTAGTTTTATGTAATTTTAACCATACGGATGGGTAAAACATGAAAAAAATATGAGGGTGTGTTAAGTTTCATTCAATTTAACAAAGTAAAACACATAATTTTAACAGTTAAAAAATTATAAAATTTCAATTATTTAAATTACATCAATTTTCAACTATTAAGATGAATGTGTAATATGGATCACTAAATAGTTACGATAGTGGAGTTAGTTGAAGCAGTGAAATGATGAAATGATGTTTAAAGAATTTCATATATTTTATAATCTAAAAATAAAAATATATCTCTAATACTGAAACAATTAAAAAAAAAAAATATATTATCAATGTTCTTATTATTTACTACTATATTGTCTATATATATGATATAAATAAATAAATATAATATATATATATATATTGAGCGAGGTCGGCCGACCCCTAGTCCTATGCTACATCCGCCACTGGCCTGTCGGTCAACGTTCACACACGAATAAACTAGTATTCTCAATATAAAAGTTAGTTAAAGATATGTTTTGATTTTTTAAAAAAAATGTTGATAATATTAAATTTTAAAATTAATGTGATTGATGAAATTTAAGATGTACACTATTTAATGATTAAAGATATTTATTAAAACTTAAGGAGTATAACATTACACTAATATTTATATCCGTTAATTCATTAATTTAAAGTTTTAATACCATTATTTTACTCAAAAAATTAACGTGTTTTTAATTTTAAAGAGAAGGATAATATTTCTTTTTCTTCGTAATAATACGAGTAATGTCGTTATTTCACTCCATACTAATTTAGGTTGAAATTATTTGTGATTATATATGTGTGTGTGTGTTTTTGTGGGTGTGTAATATCTTCTATTCATGGTCGTCTTAGAACTTTTCAAATTTGATTGTTGTCCTAAAAAAATTTAAACTTGTCAAGTAAATAGAATAAATATTACTATTTTGTTAATACAACCCATTTATTGTAACATAATGAGTTAATTTTATCTCATTAGTAGTTACAAACTATTTTGAAATGAATTATATTAATAATTTGGGAACTGGTAAAATAGTTTATATTTATAGTTTGCTGTAGAATTGAATGATGTTGCGATGGTTTGAGGGTATTCATCTAATGTGTTTGAAATACCACCGGGCCTATATTGAAATATCAGGAGAAAAAAAACAAAATCATTTGCCGACATAAATAATAAGTAAAATTGTAACCAAAAAATAAAATAGAATAAGTGAAATTGGCAATAACTTTATTAGGGACAATCATTCTTGGTTAAATCTTAGCGAATTATCAATAATAATTAACTTGAATGGGCTTTAAATTAATAGGAAACGTAAAAGTAACTCAAAATCTTATAATAGTAATTAACAAACACTAGTTAAGAAGCTCGTGCTCCCTAATTCTTTTGTTTTTCTAAGAATATTATCAATTTAATTTAGTTTATTCTGTCCATTTTATATGTAATTATTCTTTATTTCTTTTAAACCTTTTTTTTAGTGTTTATGTTAAAAAGTGAAAATATTTTTTGCTGAGGAATTTGAAATATCCTAGAATAAATTTTAGAAATTAAATTGTTATAAGACTTACAAATTTTTAGTATTTTACTAAAAAAAAGCATTCCAAATAAAAAATAAAAGCATTCAAAGCTTAAATAAATGTACGACTAATTGATAGTTTAGTCTTGTATAATATAAGTTCAACTAAACGTATGTATAATGTATGTCTAACAGGACGTACGACTACTTCGACTCTTAGTATTATATAATATATATAAATTATGAAAATATGTGTAATAAACTTTGGACTATTATCAAAACAATGAATACATGTACACAAATAATTTAAGAACTCATAAATTAAATATAAAGATAAAGAAAATGGTTTGGAAAAAGGAAGAACGAGAACAATAAGAATATCAACATATCAGATTTTAATTAATTTACCGTGCTTTCATTTTTATATTAATTTAGAACAACTACTGTTCTTACAATAAAAATTGATAAACGCCACCCCATTAGATCCCACAGATGAAGGGAAAAAGAGAATAATAAAAATTATTAATATATTAATTTGTAAATTTTTATATATTTAGATCATGTGCATAAATTTATTCGTAAAAATTAGATAATCACTAAATAAGAAAAAAAAAAAGCAAGAGATAAAATTATCTGTGTATAGATATTTACTTTTACAAAAACCTTCTCCAACCCCACCCCCACCCCCACCCCCGATTTAATGCGTCTTTGAAACTATTGCATTAAATCTCTTGGTTCCTGGTGTCAAAAAAAAATCTCATGGTTCTTACATTTGAGGAATCGTGTACTACCACCACTGTCAACATTTTGTATCCATTTTAGAACAAGCAGAAGTGCAATTTCATTTATTACCATCAAGCCAATAAATCTCTTTTGATAGCCACGATTGACTATTACTATTAGTCCATGCCTTTCACAAATTTTTTATATTACTATTTAATTTTTTATACGTAATTTTGAGTATTTTTTTTATATGTTAAATATGTAATTTAAAAAATTAATAATAAAATGAATTTTCAATAAGAATTAATATAAATAAAATATTTAACTAAAATAAAATATTTACCATGTAAAAAAATGCACTTATACTTACGTACGAAAAAGACAAATGTTGTCAGTTATTATGAAACGATGGAATATATAGTTGGTCATAACATTTTAAATAAATTTAAAATATTATCTTTTATTAAATGTAGCGCCATGTAAATTTTTAGCTACAGTTGTGTTCTTTTCTTCGGTCCCAAACAATATTTGGTTCTATGTATTCATTTAAAAATTTCAAATTTTCAATGAACTTATGACTCTATAAACGGACGCAATTTTATTTGGCAAAAAAGATGGATTGATATATTTATTTATATTTGCAAAACGTCAAAACAGTTTTTGTTTGTTAAAAATAAATTGGACACTTGGATGTGTAGCCAATAATAACTCAATCACATAAAATCTAAGCTAAATGAGACGAATAAACAAACAAATCTTTTTTATTCTGTCTTCTTCTAAACATTAAGAAGACAATAACTTCACAATATGGTGAAGATCGAACTTTATATGCATAGGTATTAACATGAGATGTTGAAGTGAGATGAACTTAGCCGAATTATATGTAAATTGAATAATCGATTAGTTTTTTTTTTGAGTCATTTATGTAATACAAATAAGAATTTTATTTCAATTGACGCAAAAATAAATTAATGGAACAAGTAATCTGCAGTCGTATATTGTGTACATAAAATATTTATGTTTTATGCATCAAAGATAATACATTTATAAAATCTGAGATTGTTGATTAACTCAAGCTATAGATAACACTATTTTATGATCTAAAAGTTAAAAAATTAAATTTTATGGTGAATATCGAAAAAAGTATTAAATTAGTAGTGGTGTAGAGATTTCACCGATAAAATAAAATACATGTAAAAGCCATATAAAAATATCAACCTCTTGCCAAAGTTTAATTTTGTTTGAAGATCACAGATTGTTCAATTTACAACAAAGTGTTATTACTATTAATACTCTACTATTCTTTATTTCCTTTTCATTGGATTCTTAATATATATCTTTTACTTCTTCTTTCAATTCTACCTAATCAATTACCATGACTTTTTCTTTTTTCTTCTCTTTAATTACCTTTTCTCTAGTTGCTTGCCTACATTTATTCATATAATTTTCTTGATTGATTAATTGCAACGGCTGTTTACTTTATCATTAAAAGTACTTATGAACCACATCTAGCTCTACTTAGTCCTTGATGGTGGAAATCTAATTATTTTAGAAGTCTTAGATTATATTTATTGACCATACCTGATTACTAAATATAATATAACACGTTCTTTGTACATTTTACTGCATTGACATTTACTAATATGTCTGGTTGACCTTAAGATCAAATTATAAAAAAAAACATGTCATATGATTGCATGGATCTACCACACTACTTTGAAGTAACATATACTACATTCACCATTATATCATCTGCATAAATATAGAAATAATACTATTATGGTGATTAGGTACTTTCTGCCTATTAAAATTGCAACTGATCTAACCATCTTCTACATAAAAGTTGGTAAAAATGTTGACAAAAAAATACAGTCGGTAAAAATTGTTTTCAACATTATAAAATTTAATAAATAATTCAAAGGAAATCCACTATAACTAAACAAATTTATACGAAGTTCACTCTTAAAATAAAAAAAATATCGGGAGAGCTATATCATTCCCAAAAGTTATAATTTGAATTTCTCACCATTATTACTACTATTATTATTGTCAGGAGTCCTTTGAACCAATAAAAATTGGTTCAATTGAAAAAATTTAATAAATTATTTCATTAGATTGAGAGTTCAAGTTTTGTTATTAGGTTGAAAGTTCAAGTTTTGTTAGTAAAAAAACTTTTAGTATGATATCCAAGGTTATTTAGATTAATTTTTTTTTACCAAGTAAATTCAAATATTTTCCGTTTCAATCCATAATGTCGGCTGATTAGGAGCCTTATTATAATTTCAAATTATGGAAATAAATTCTATATTTTTCATTTTACTCGAATGAGCAAGATCAATGTTTTTTCCCTTGAACATATATACACGTGTGCATCACATGGTTTTGAGATTGCTCTATACACCGAATTGAATAATTTAGCTGCCAATTTCTTGATCCATCTCCATAAATGTCGACTGATCTAGTCCAATACTGGTCATATGCCCAAACCTTTGTAATTATTCAAGGGCATTTTGGTAATATCATAACCTCAAGTCTTCTCATTCTCATGCCAATCATGTCCCAATAAGAAAGTCCCAATTCCCTTTCTCTCGTCTCTCACCTCTCCCTCCCCTTTATATCCACCCCGTCCACCCTCCTTCCAACCTCAGGGCTCAACTGAACTCCATCTTGAGCTCAATAACACAAAATTACTCTCTCTCATCAAATATTTTCTCTCTCTAGAAAAAGATATCCACCATTAACAACAATGGCTTCTCCACCAGATACTAGCAAAACATCAAAGCTTGAGAGATATAACAGCTACATCAGAAGAGTAAACAGCACAAAACTCTTGGCAGCCTCCTCAAAACTCCTTTTCAGAGCAACCCTCTTAATTTCAGTAGTCCTTTTATTTTTCTTCACCCTCAATTACCCTCCATTCTCCGAAACCATCGCCGGCGGCGGTGCATCCGGCAGTAGCCGCCCCCACCGCCAGCTCCAAACAACCACCCACTTCCTTTCCTCCGCCTTCTACGGCAGTGGCGCCGACTGGGAGAAACAAGTCCGCCACTCCTCCACCCCGCGCCGCCCCAACGGTTTCTCCGTTCTTGTTACCGGCGCCGCCGGCTTTGTCGGAACCCACTGCTCCCTCGCCTTAAAAAAGCGCGGCGACGGCGTTCTCGGCCTCGATAACTTCAACAGCTACTATGATCCATCCCTCAAACGTGCCCGCCAGAAAATGCTCGCCGATCACGAGATTTTCATCGTCGAAGCCGATCTAAACGACGCTGAATTGCTCGCGAAGCTCTTCGACATCGTTCCATTCTCCCACATCCTGCATTTGGCGGCGCAAGCCGGAGTTCGATACGCCATGCAAAACCCCCTATCGTACGTTAACTCCAACATTGCCGGATTTGTCAATCTCCTCGAAATTGCCAAAGCCGCCGACCCACAACCGGCGATTGTCTGGGCCTCATCTTCCTCCGTCTACGGATTAAATACCGAAAACCCCTTTTCGGAATCTGACCGGACCGACCGTCCGGCTAGTCTTTACGCCGCCACAAAGAAGGCCGGCGAAGAAATTGCACACACTTATAATCACATTTACGGACTCTCCATCACCGGACTGAGGTTTTTCACGGTGTACGGACCGTGGGGTCGGCCGGATATGGCTTACTTCTTCTTCACGAAAGATTTACTTCAGTCCAAAGCAATTAGCATTTACAAGACACAGAACGATAAAGAGGTGGCGCGTGACTTCACGTACATCGACGACATCGTAAAGGGGTGTCTCGGGGCACTTGACACGGCCGAAAAGAGCACTGGAAGCGGCGGAAAGAAGAAGGCGGCGGCGCAACTGAGGATATACAACTTGGGCAACACGTCGCCGGTGTCGGTGGGTAAGTTGGTGTCAATACTCGAGAGTTTGTTAAATGTAAAAGCTAAGAAGCATGTGATTCGGATGCCTCGAAACGGCGACGTTCCGTATACCCATGCTAACGTGAGCCAGGCGTACAAAGATTTCGGGTACAAACCGACAACCGATTTGTCAACCGGGTTGAGAAAGTTTGTGAAGTGGTATGTTAGTTATTATGGTATTGAATCAAAGGTAAAAAAGGAAAGTAGCACCAAGAATCAAGCATCTTGATTTTTTTACCATATGGTCAAAAAAAATACTTTTCTTTTTTACCTTTTGTTTTTACCCCACTTGAAATTGTGTTGTATAATTTATAAGTTAATAATTTTTGTTGATGTAATTGTGGATGAAAGTGATGTTACAAATATTGTTGTTGTAGTATAGATATATATAGATATTTATATATACAACAATCATAAAAGAAGAAGGACGTGGGCAATGTGTAGATCTTGGGAGGTGGGAAATGTAATAATATGTGTTGGATTTTGGCTCTAAAAATTGGAGCAAGATCAACCGTTGGATTAGAAATCAATATTTATGTTTTTTGTTTTTTGTTCAAACAACAATGATGACATCAAGATTCTTGTTATTATGGCTTTGTGCCCTTTTATATTTAAAAGTGTCAATGTTTATTATAAGAAATTGTATAAATGTATAATATAATCATGTATTATGTTCCTTGTTTGGCAATGATTAATCTTACTTTACTTGAATTTTAGTGGAAGAAATGAGTCTTTGTCTTCAATTTATTTATTATTTTGATTTTAAATTTTTATTTGAGAGATGCCTTGTATGATTGATTGAAGAAATGGGTGTTTGTGGATTTAGAATTTGTGGTCGTCGTGGGTCTTAGTCTTTGGCTTTTTTGCATGTTCATGTGGGTCATAATTTTGAGTGTCGAATATTGTTAAAATCCTCAAAAGAAAACAAAAACTTTACTTTATTATTAACTTTATGATATTTTGATCAGTTTATGATCAATATATAAGGATATTATTGTACTCTGTAAATATATTTACCGTAGTCAAAATCAAATGTATAAAACTTAAGGTTTTGCAAATCAGTTAATGAATAAATAGATTTTGACCTTCTCTCTTTTTCTCTCTCTCTCTCTTTTTTTTTTTTTTTGATAAGGGAGGTAAATATATGCTCTCCAAATGATACCATTGTTGGAGTATATTACGAAATGCATAGCTATGCTCAAATAGTAATTTGTTTCTTATAGTTTATTCATCGATCAAAAAATAAAAATTAAATTATAAAGAGTATAACACACTTCATGTCTTAAGAGTTTAATTTTGAATATAAAGGGCAAAAAGAATTATATTACATTGAAACATTGGTCATAAAAAAGGTTATGTTGAATTACCAACATTATTATAACTTGGGTAACAGTGATATATTACTAAATGTCGCTCACTGTTTATAATTTCATAATATGATTTTAAAATTATTGTCAACGTAATAATAACCTATAGGGTCACAAACTAAGAGCGTAATTAAAAAGATAATTAATACGGATATTAGATTTTAAATACGTAAATATAATTGGCTTATTTAAAATCGTAGTTGAAAATTAATACAAGTTTAATATAAATTAACTAAGTAATTGACTTAGTTAATTATATTAAAATAACAATTGCTACAGAATATTAAAATGTTAATAGTTGTAAGTCTCAACTTACAAAGAGGCGGTGGTGACCCATTGTAAATTGGACTAAGTGTCCTCTTGCTAATTGTTCTGTGTGAACAAATTATAGTGATAGCCTTCTCAAGTAAAAGAGAAGAAGAGTGGAGTAGGATTATTCCGAACCACTATAAAAATTCTATCTCTTCTCCTGCTTATCTTTTATATTGCTTCTTTGCTTTGCTGTGCTTTGCTTTAGTCTTGCTGAACTTGTTCAGCAAAGACTTACTATCTTTGCTACTTTAAGCCATTAACTTTTGATACAAAATCTAAGGGGTTACTTGCTTAAAACAATTCCGCTGCTAAATTCTTTGAAAATCATAAGAAACCTTTTTATAAGCAAGAAGATTTTTAATTCAATAAAGTTTTCTAAGTAAGACTTAATTTTTGAAAAACACTATTCAACCCCCCTTCTAGTATTTTCCCTTTGAGACCTAACAAGTGGTATCAGAGCTTGACACTCTTTGCTAAGCCCTACAGCTTGAAAGGATCCAAACTTAAAACTTTCTAATGGCTTTAAGAAGTGATTTTGGTGGCAAGCCCCCTATGTGTACCAGAGATAGATTTGCTAACTGGAAATTGAGAATACAGGTATACGTGGATGCCATTGATGAGGAACTTTTTGAAGCAATAAAGGTTGGACCCTATATTCCAGAAAAGCTATCTGCTGATTATCCAAATAAGCTCATTCCTAAGCAGAGAAAGGAATGGACGGATGAAGAGAAGAAGTTGGTTGGATACAATAAGAAGGCAATGAACATTCTCTTCATGGCTCTTGAAGAGGAAATGTTCGAAAGTGTATCCAACCGCACCTCTGCTAAAGAGGTATGAGATGCCTTGCTAGTACTCAATGAAGGAACAATTGAGGTCAGAGAGAATAAGCAATCCTTGCTTATTCAACAATATGAAATATTCAACATGCAGCAGGGGGAGAATCTCACTGCTATGTACGAGAGATTTACTGTCCTGCTTAACAATTTGCGTGCTCTAGGAAAGACCTATGATACAAAGGACATTAATCTTAAATTCATGAGATCCTTGCCAAGGCAGTGGGATCCTAAGACCACTGCTGTCAAAGAGTTGAGGAATTTACACACCACTGATCTCCAACAACTCTATGAAAACCTGCTGACTTATGAAATGGAGTTGGCTCAGAGAGAAGTTACATCTGAGCCGAGGAGGAAAGATAGAGTTGCCTTGAAGGCTACTAAGTCTAAGCAACAAGTAGATTCTGACTCTGAATCTGCTGATAGTGATGAAAATATGGCTATGCTAGCCAAAAAATTCAGGAGGTTCATGAAGAAGGATAGAGGAAACTTCAGAAGAATTACAAGCAGCAGTAAAAGAGATTCATCTAAAGATCTCTGCTATAATTGTAAAAAGCCTGGTCACTATGCTGCTGACTGCCGAAGTTCAGCAAGAGAGGAAAAAAAATTCCCTGCTAATGACAAGAGCAAGGGAAAAGAATATTACAAGAAGAAATACCAGCAGAAGAATAATTCAAACATCAAGAAAAAGGGACTCATTGCTGAAAAGTCTTGGAGTGAAAGTGAAAGCGACTCAAACTCCGGACCAGAAATTGCCAACCTTTGCTTAATGGCAAGGGAATCCGATCCCAGTAAGGAGGTTGACCTTACTGAGGTATTTGACTTTGACTCTCCTGACATCACTAAAGTTGAGTTGCGCTCCTTGCTTAAGGATGTTGCATCTCAGTGGCATAAATATAGAAGATTGCTGAGAGTTGCTTCTGCAGAGTCTGATCAACTCAGGAGCAAGAACTCTGAAATCTTGCTTACACTTGAAAAAGTGCAAGCAGAGAATTTGGAGTTACTTGCTGCTGATGATAAAAGGACCTTGCTTAGACAGCACCTCAGAGACTCTCAAGAGAGAGAGTCTAAGTTATCCTCCCAAGTTGAGGAATTAACCATTATAATCTCCACATGGAACAAATCAACTTCTAATGCATGTGCTTTGCTGAAAAGCCAAAGAAGCATGCTGGATAGAAGTGGAATTGGCTCCGGGACTTGCGAAGTCCTTGCTGAAGTGAGTGGAGAAAGTGATGCTGAGTCTATCAGCAGAACGATCTCTGTGCATTCAGCAGAGTGTAAAACTTCTGCTAAAACCAAAGGTTATAGAAATGTTACCTTGCTAAAGAACAAATTCCCTGCTGACCGTAACTATAGGCAGGGACATGGTACTAAACAGACCAAGGGTGGAAAGTTTAGCAAGAACCATGTTCCTCCTGCTTATAATTACAACAATGCGAGGAATTTGAAATTTAGCAAAGGTGATAGGAGCAAACACTGGAAACAACCTCAACCTAAGAGAAGAGGTAAGCAGCACACACATCACAACATGATGCATCTGAGATGCTATCATTGCCATAGGATTGGCCACATAGTTTCTCTTTGCCTTGCTGACCCTTACTATACTGGTTGGTCTCAAAAACCAAAATTGAGACAAGTATGGGTCCCCAAGGGTACTAACCTTAATGGACCCAAGTCTTGCTGGGTACCAAAGTAATTGCTTATGTTTTGCAGGTTGTGAGCAAGGAATAAATTTGGTACTTGGACAGTGGATGTTCAAGACATATGACAGGAGATAAAGCCTTGCTCACCAATTTCAAAGAAAAGGATGGACCACAAGTGATCTTTGGAGATAATAGTGCTGGAAGGACTAAAGGATATGGTTCAGCAGAGAATGGATTAATCTGCTTCAACAAGGTTGCCTATGTGGAGGGTCTCAAGCACAACTTGCTTAGCATAAGCCAGTTGTGTGACAAAGGGCATAAGGTCACCTTCCTAGACAATCAATGTCAGGTAAGAGATCTTCAAACAAATTCTCTGAAGCTTTCTGGTTCAAGAAATGGGAATGTTTATGTAGTAGATTTGGCTACGCTAAGTCCTGCTGAAACAACCTGCTTTCTTGCTAAAGCTTCAGCAGATGCTAGTTGGTTATGGCATAAGAGACTTTCACACTTAAACTTTAAAACGATTTCAAAACTCGCTGCTAAAGACCTTGTAAAAGGTTTGCCTAAATTTTCCTTTGAAAAAGAAAAACCTTGTAGAGCTTGTCAATTTGGTAAGCAAACAAAACAATCTTTCTTAAGCAAACCTAAAAAATCAAACTCTATGCCCCTCCAGCTATTACATCTTGATTTGTTTGGCTCTATAGCAAGTAGTCTTGGTGGAATGAAATATGCATTCACTATTGTGGATGATTCCACTAGATTTACATGGGCATTATTTCTTGCTCACAAGAATGATGCATTAGCAGAGTTTGAGAAGTTCAGCAGACAAGTGCAAAATGAGAAAGAACTCAGAATCAAGTCAGTAAAAAGTGATCATGGAAGAGAATTCGACTTTGGAGGCTTTACTGAGTTCTGTGATGAGCAAGGAATTTCTCATAACTTCTCTGCACCAAGGACTCCACGGCAAAATGTATGAAAGAAAGAACAGAACCTTAGAAGAAGCTGGAAGAACATTGCTTGCTGATGCTAGACTTCCTGAGTACTTTTGGGCAGAAGTAGTGAACACTGCTTGCTATACTCAAAATCGATCACTTATTCACCCAACACTTGGCAAAACTCCATACGAGCTATGGAAGGGGAGAAAACCAAACATAAGCTACTTCAGAATCTTTGGGTGTCCCTGCTATGTTCACAACAATGGTAAGGAGTACTTGACTAAATTTCAAGCAAAATCTGATGAAGGTATCTTCTTAGGGTATTCTACCCACAGCAAAGTTTTTTGTGTCTTTAATAAAAGAATTCTAACAGTAGAAGAGTCTGTTCATGTTGTATTTGATGAAACTAACCATGAGGAAACCAAGTGGTTCACTCCCTCTTATAACTGAGCAGGAACCAAAGGAGAATCTTCAAGTCATAGAGACCAAGGAAGACCCTGCTGAAGTACCATTAGAAAGCACTGCTCCATTGGATAGCACCCCTGCTGAAGCAAAAGATGATGAACCCAACTTGGAGGAACTAAGACAGCAAGATATTCAATCAGATCTACCAAGAAGGATGAAATGGACCAAGTCTCACTCAGAAGACTTGATAATTGGAAATCCTACAAGCCCAGTAAAGACCAAAAGATCTGCTCAAAATGAAAATAGTTTTTTAAGCTTCCTTTCTCAAATGGAACCTAAGAAAATTGAGGATGCTCTTGCTGATGCTGATTGGGTCCTTGCTATGCAAGAAGAGCTTAACTAATTCAGCAGGAACAAAGTTTGGAATCTTGTTCCCAGGCCAAGAAATCATGCTATAATTGGCACCAAGTGGGTATTTCGAAACAAAATGGATGAAGATGGGATCATCACAAGGAACAAGGCAAGACTTGTGGCTAAGGGCTACTCTCACGAGGAAGGAATCGACTATGACGAAACCTTTGCTCTAGTAGCAAGGCTTGAAGCCATAAGGATCTTTCTTGCTTATGCTGCTTATCAAGACTTCAAGGTGTTTCAGATGGATGTCAAGAGTGCTTTTCTGAATGGAGAACTTCAGGAGGAAGTCTATGTGGAGCAACCTCCAGGCTTTGCTGATCATGCCAATCCCCACCATGTTTATAAGCTTGATAAAGTTTTGTATGGCCTTAAGCAAGCCCCACGTGCATGGTATGATACTCTATCTTTTTTTTTAATTGGCGAAGGTTTCAGTATAGGTAAAGTAGACACCACACTCTTCATTAGAAAGCATAAAGATAAAACTTTGCTAGTACAAATCTATGTAGACGATATAATTTTTGGTTCTACTGATGAAAAACTTTGTGCGAGATTTGCTAAGCTTATGCAGAGTAAATTTGAGATGAGCATGATGGGAGAGCTGAACTTCTTCCTTGGACTTCAAATTAAGCAAAGAGGTGATGGAATTTTTATCAATCAATCGAAGTACACCAAAGACCTGCTTAAGAAGTTTGGGTTAGAATCAACAAGTCCTATGAAAACTCCTATGTCATCAGCAACAAAGTTAGATAAAGATGAGCAAGGTAAATCCGTAGACATAACGAGCTATCGAGGTATGATTGGATCCTTGCTATACTTAACTGCTAGTAGACCAGATATTATGTTTGCTACATGTATTTGTGCACGTTTTCAAGCTAACCCCAAGGAATCACATTTAGCTTCTATTAAGAGAATTTTCAGATATCTCAAGGGAACTCCCAACTTAGGAATATGGTATCCAAAAGATTCAAATTTCAACCTTGTTGGATATTCCGATGCGGACTTTGCTGGGTGTAAAATAGATAGGAAAAGCACAAGTGGAACATGCCAATTTCTTGGAGGAAGACTTGTTTCGTGATTCAGCAAGAAGCAAAACTCAGTGTCAACATCCACTGCTGAAGCTGAGTATATATCAGCAGGAAGCTGTGTTGCTCAAATTCTGTGGATGAAAAACCAACTTGCTGACTACGGGTTTGATTTCAAGTCTATTCCTATATTCTGTGATAATACTAGTGCTGTTGCCATTGCTTATAATCCTGTTTTACATTCTAGAACTAAACATATAGATATAAGGCATCATTTCATTAGAGATCATGTTCAGCAAGGTACCATAGAGATAAACTATATTCCTACTGAAAATCAATTAGCAGATGTTTTTACAAAACTCTTGGATGAAAATCGTTTTAACAAGTTGATAAGTGAATTAGGCATGTTAAATTATGAATAGGCATTTTGCTACTAACATCTTGTTTGCTTAAGCAAGAACCTTAGTTCTTAGCAAGATAATTTCAGGAGGAAAAGCACTGCTGATGTCTCAGCAGATCTTCCTATCCTTGCTGATGACGTGTCAAACATTGCTGAACGAAGACGTGCTGATCAAGTCCCTGCTGATCCAGTCCTTGCTGATCACGTACAAATGCTGCTGAGAATTCCACATCATCCCTGCTGGAAATTTTGAAAAAGGGGGAGACGTCCATAGAAAATGGAGTTTCAAAAACTATGTACATCCTTTCTGGAACAGAAAAATTGCTGCTGAAAGTATCCCTGCTGATCAAAGGCTGATGGAAAATTTACAACCTTGCTGTGAAAAGTTTGAAAAAGGGGAGACGTCCAGAGAAAACTGCTGTTTCAGAAACTATGTTAGTCCTTGCTGTCTCCTTGAGCAAAGGACATTCCTGCTGTAACACTCAAAAACAGCAAGGATACTATTCTTGCTGATTCCAGCCCTACCCTTCCACATCAGTAAAGATGTACTACAGCAAGTCTGATCCTATCCACATTTACCGTCGGAAAAGTAGGTCATCATATCAAGCCGCAATTTTTCTCTCACCTCATTAAATGTCACTCTGATCCATAATCTTTTTACGGCTGCTGTCATTTCGGTAATTAATTCTCACTACTACCCATATTTTTCTCCCACTAACTCTTCACCTTCTCAAAGCAGTTACCACTCTCTAAACCCTTCAACTTCCTTTACCTCCTATATAAACTCATTTTTAACCCTTCTCAAATTTACCGAAACCACAGCTCTGATCTCTCTCTCTCTATATTCATTCTAATCCCTGCTGAAAACTACTGTAACCTACCTCCGACTACTTTTTCCGACCACTATCAGCAGACATGGCCAACTGGTTAGACAAAATTGAATCTGAGTCCATCATCGACTTAGATTCCTTTGCTGGGATTCAAGATGCTGAAATAACCGAAGTTATATCCCTGCTGAGGAACAGTGGGATACATTATGTGATCTCTGCTGATACTCCCATATATGGGGAAGTGATCAGGGAATTCTGCTCCTCCATGCAAGTCCGTGATCACAGCATAATCGGACGTACAAGTGGTCAGCTGATCCTCATCACTCCAGCAAGCATCGCTCGAGTACTACAGATGCCAAGTGTAGGTCTGCTGACTCCACCTACTGTATCCGCTGCTGTCCTTGCTGATCTTGGCTACATTAAAACTCACTCCAGCAAGAAGAGAAAAGATTTCCTAAGGAAATGGGACTTCCTCATGGACATACTTCACAAGACCTTGCTGTGTAAGTTCACCTCTCAAGACGAGGCATCATCAAAGGTTATATCATTGGTATCTTTGCTGAAGAATGGGGAGCCAATAAACTGGGCTCAAATCTTCTTTGAAGTCCTTGTTGAATCCTTCTCCAGCAAGAGGAAGACGAAGATTCGTCATGGACGAACTATGTCCCTGCTGCTCAAGGGACTACTTGGAGAACACTTCCCAGCAGGGACCCAGGCAAAGAAGCTCATATACAGCAAAGTGATCAATCCAACCCTGCTGAGAAATTATGGGAGCAACCCTGCTGCCCTGGCCAAAGCAACTGCAGCAAGGAGAGCTAGGGGACCAGCAGAGGGTCAAACATCAACCCCGAATGCCAGAAGTGATGAACGCATTCCTGCTGGTCAACCCAGCAAGAAGAGGAGAGCAGCATGTCAAATTCAGAGGCCTAAAAAGAAGTCCAAGGCAACGCCTGCTGAATTTGACCTCTCAACATTGACCGAGGAGGAGAGGGAAATCTAAGAATTTTACATGGAATTATATGATGAAGATTTGGCTGCTGAAGCCATTGCTGCTGGAGGATCCGATGTGGAACCTCCCTCTGAAGAAGACATCCCCACAGCAGTCCCTCTCACTCCAGAGTCAGCAGGGGATGAAATATTTGAAGAAATTGATAACTACATCCCTGCTGACTCATCTCCCATCCCTGCTAACGAACAAAGAAGATCATCCTTCGAGATCATCTCCTATTGAACATATCCCTGCTGACTCTACAGCAAAGGAGCCTGCCACTCCTACTGAAATTCTGGAGTTCACAGAAACCGAGTCTGTTGACACTCCAGACTCTGTAAATGGACCTGCTGAAGTGGAGATTGCTATCCATGCTTCAAATAAAACCAATCCTCCACATCCATACTACACTAGAGAAATAGATAGATCAGCAGTGTCCCCAGCGGAGCAATCAGCAGAGACGGTTGCCAAACCCTCTGCTGCTCGAAGACTTGTCCTCCCTGACTTCACCATCTGGTCTCCTGCTGACCCGACCCTTCCTTCAAGAAGAAAACATGCTGCTGTCAAGGGCAAAGGGAAGGGCAAGCAAATTCAAGCATCCAGCAGTGACAGCGACAGTGACTCTGATGATGTTTCTGCTGAACGAACAAAGGAAAAACAATCAGATGAACTCATCAGGTCCTTGCTGATCGAAGACGCTTTTACTGTCGGCTTGGATCCCGATGAGTACCTTGCTGAGAACTTTCAAGAAGGACCCAACAATTAATCTCCAGCAAGGATACTATCTGAGGGGGAGCCCACTTCTGCTGAGTCATCTGCTGAGATGCTAGCCATTGAGGGGGAGGACAAGGACACTCCTGCTGACGAGGCACATTCTGAAGAACCTGCTGGATCCGACCCACAACCAGCTGTCAGCAAGGACTCTCCTACTTCACAAAAGCTTGCTAAACTTGAGGCTCAACTAGCACAAGTCTTAGCAAGGCTTCTTGCTGAGAGCAACCCTGCTGCCGAAACCTCTGCTGATCCTGCCTTAGCCTCCAGACTATCGAAGATGGAGCGAAAGCTTGAAAAGCTACAGCAAACACTCAATAAGCTGATTGACTTTCTCCCCATAATGGCTGATGATATCAAAAAGGGGGAGAGAGGTCATGAAGCACAGCAAGAACAAGCCGAACAAATTATCCCTGCTGATCCTACTCCTACTGATAGGATCCTTGCTGCTACTCTAGTTGCTGTACCAAGAAGAAAAAGACTTCCCAAGCATATCCCTGAGTCTGCTGTGCAAATCATGAATCCATCCCCGTACATGAGACTTCAGAAGGCCTTTGAAGAAGCTGATGTCATTTGCACAAGATCCCTACTCCTGCTGATAGGATCCCTGCTACTACTCCAGTTGCTGTACCAAGAAGAAAAAGACTTCCCAAGCATATCCATGAGTCTGCTGTGCAAATCATGAATCCGTCCCCGTACATGAGACTTCAGAAGGCCCTTGAAGAAGCTGATGTCATTTCAATGAAGTCAGGGCCTACTGAAAATCTCAAGCTTATAGCAAGCATCAAGGAATCAGAATCAAGAATTAAGCAATATGAAGTGGAAATGAAGAGACTCAGGGTACAAAAAATGCAGCTGGAGTATGACAGAAAGAAGGAAAGGATGCAGAGGAGGAAAGAAGAAAAGGAGGAAAGGAAAAGAGAGAAAGAGGCAGCAGAGGAGAAGCGAAGGCAAGACTTGCTGAAGTTTGGAGAAGGAGAAGACCAGCAGAGTTCGGATGAACCTGCTGATGTATAATTTCTTTTGTTGTGTAATTTCATTTTAACTTGTAATTCTTGAACACTTTGAAATAAAATGAAATTCTTTTTGGTTCTTGCTGTGGTGATCAAAATAACTCGTTTTGACATCATCAATTAGAGGGAGATTGTTGTTGCACCCCTGCTTATATTATCTTTGCTTAAACTTTCATTATGTGTTTAATATATAAAGAATTGATGATGTAATATAGTCCTTACTTAGACAATGTAAAAGGACTTAGAAAAATATCCAACATGTTAGGTGGATATAATTTGTAGTTAAGTAAGGACCTTTGATCACCATTGAAGTCTACTGATAAGCCTGCTATGAAGGATTCTGAAGACGAAGAATTCTCCAAGTGTAGTCCTGCTTAGAATGGAAATAAGTAAGGACTTTAGTAAGCAAGATCCTTTGCTTATCAAAGTAAAGATTGTCAGAGAAGCTATCTTATTCCCTGCTTAGTCAACTTCTAGGAAACTCTTCTGAAGGGCACTAAAAGACAGAAAAACGGCTAACTTTTTGAACTAAGCAATGATTGCTAAAAAGGTACAAGTCACATCAAGGACAGTACACTCCAACGGATCTATTTCAAATTTTCAACGGATAGATTCTTTGGAGGAGTATAAATAGAAGTCATAAATTTCATTTATGACTAACAAATGAACCAACTACCTCCTGAACAAAACTCTCTGACATCTTAAAGACTACAGCAAGACATCGTAAAGTTTGAACAAGTGCTATCTATCTGCTCAACCAAGGAGCCTTCTACTTGAAGATAGCAAGCAAGATTTTCTGAAATCTTCTTAGTGTCTGTGTGACAATTGGACTAAGTGTCCTGCTAAAGTGGTCTAAGTGACCCATTGTAAATTGGACTAAGTGTCCTCTTGCTAATTGTTCTGTGTGAACAAATTATAGTGATAGCCTTCTCAAGTAAAAGAAAAGAAGAGTGGAGTAGGATTATTCCGAACCACTATAAAAATTCTATCTCTTCTCCTGCTTATCTTTTATATTGCTTCTTTGCTTTGCTGTGCTTTGATTTAGTCTTGCTGAACTTGTTCAGCAAAGACTTACTATCTTTGCTACTTTAAGCCATTAACTTTTGATACAAAATCTAAGGGGTTACTTGCTTAAAACAATTCCGCTGCTAAATTCTTTGAAAATCATAAGAAACCTTTTTATAAGCAAGAAGATTTTTAATTCAATAAAGTTTTCTAAGTAAGACTTAATTTTTGAAAAACACTATTCAACCCCCCTTCTAGTATTTTTACCCTTTGGGACCTAACATATATATATAACTCTGTCCATGTTCACTGCATTTATATATATATATATATATATTATGGTCTATTGGTTGAAGGGGTGGTGAAAAATGCAATTAGCTACGGTTTATTGGTTGAAGGGGTGGTGGAAGACGCAATTAGCTACCTATAAATACTCTTCTTTCTCTTATCTCCTGAGATACAAGAATATATATAACCGTCAGTACTTTTTTATTCATTGTCTAATCGTAGAGTAGAAAAGAAAGAAATAGACCAGAAAAAGAGAGAGTAAAATTAAAAGTTGTTATTTGACTTTCTTTTGGCTAGTACCACGAAAAAGAATTCATCTCCTTATTTGAATTATACACTCGTATGAATCCTTTTTGAAAATTTTTAATTAATTTTAATTTATTGTTTCTATTGCATTTATATGCTTGAAACCTCAACAACTATTAATAAACCAAAATTTCAGAAATTATTATATTAATTATCATTCACGTTAAAAATTACTGCAATGTATCTATCCATGTTACTAAACCAAACTTTCCCTCTCATTTTTTTAATTGGGGGTTGTTTGGGGGGTGTGGGTATTAGTAACCATGTAAAAATTGTTTGATAGTTTATAGCTTATTCTTCATATTATACATGTCACAACTTAGAGTGTTGAAATCATGAATTGATAGCCTTTTGGTTAATTAGTCTTCAGTCATTGTCCAGGTGTTGTAATCATAAAAATCTACTTTGCGTGCAAGTTTGAGTTTTATTTTTTTGTTTTAAATAACATAGTCGGATTCTGGTGATATTCATAATTGAAATTATAAAATTGCTATGAAAAAGAAATAACGTTACTATAAATTACAAATTCACGTAACCGTTACTATAAATTTAAACGAAAATTGAAATCAAGAAATCGGGAGTGAAATAAATTTTAGAAAAGAAATATTATGCAAGAATAATATAAATTGTATCAATCTGGAAGTCAATATTCTTCCTAAAAATGTGAGAAATGAGAAAGAGATTCTACGTAACAATGGAGTAGTTTCGACTAAACTTAATGCCAAATTATGTTAATTTGTACTATATACTACGTATTATGTGACGTATGTGTACACTTTCTAATTATTATAATAGATAATAGGCATGTATCAACAACTGAAAACAACAAAATCATATTATAATTCCTTAGGCATGTTGCTTAATTTGGATCGATTGCATTAATATTAGAATTGATCAAAACTTAAATTTAATTTAGTTAAAAATTATATCAAGCGGTGGTGGGCAAAGAAGAGATAACAAAGAATAAGGGGTTACAACAAATACTAAAGGAATTCTTTTTTTTTCCCAGGTAATTCGAACACATTATTGTCAACATTAATTGAATAATACGGAGAAGTAATACTTTTGTGAATTATTCGCTATTTCTTGTAATATATAAAAAGAAATTGTGACGGATTTTCACTGGTAAAGAATTGAAAAGGATATAGGAAAATTGTGTTGGATTACGTTTTATTTTTGGAATCAGTTGAGTCATAAGCCCCAGGTGAAAAGAGAATTACAAATGACACAATCTAATAAAAGAAACTTTCATGGAATTCTCATGAGTTAACAAACTAATCTCACTCGGGGGATTAGTATAGTCATCGATAACATTTTTGACGAGTCAATTTGCACACATATTTCTTTTACAAAAAACATATTACATTTAATTTCAAGAAAAACAGTCACAACTATATGTTCTTTGTTAGCAATTAGATAATAACCCCCCACCCCAGCTTTAAGCTGGAAATGTACGTAAAGATGTTGTCATCATAATATAACTAACATGAATTGTACAAGTTGGACTGCACTAATAAATCATCATAGTTTTATTTATTTATTTATCTATTTTTCAAACATTTCTCAAATTATCTTTTATATAACAACTCATGAGAACTACATTTTGGAATTGAAGTACCAATTTTATAATATTAAAGCAAAATTCATAAGAGTATATATATTCCAACAACATATGTACAAGGATTGGGTTACAAAGGCACATGTACACAAAGATGGTACCAAATGCCTTTTTGAAAAAATATTGAAAGTGCAATGCCAAATGTCTTTTAATAATGATGTATAATCTTCATTATCATGAATTAGTGGTAAGAGCAAAAGTTATATGTCTTTATCATCTTTGTATATACATGTCAATTGGACAAAATCAACTTGTTGAGCACTTGAGAAATTTTAGTTACATTCTTCTCAAAATAAAACAATTAAAGACGAAGAAAAAGAAGGAGAAAGAAAAAAACTGTGTTTATAATAAAAATTTGTGTAAAAATAAAGATTGAAATTATATAATACTCCCTCCGTTCTAAAATAAAAAGTAGCATTTGGAAAAGAAATTATTTTAAAAAAGAGTTATATTTAAAAAAATTATTTGTTATTTTTGCTATAAATTAAAAAAACTTTCAATTATAAACATATAGATCTCGTCATAATTTAAAAATTCATAACAAATTTTATGAGAAAAATTTATTATTTGTATATTTAATTTTTAATTAAAAATTTAAAATTAATAACTCTCAAAAATCTAAATATTATTATTTTTGTGAAATAAAGAGAGGAAGTACATTATACTAGTAATAAGTATATATACCAAATTTTGTTATGACTAAGAAAGTGAACAGCTAGTTCACTTATCATGCGTGTCCTTTTTAACGTTTCAAAATCATTTTGCAATTTGGAAAAGCCAAAATAGGTTGACATTTATGATCAAATGAGAAAAAAGCTGACACTCTAATTTGACAATGTTTCTACCAAATATACATTATATATATATATATATATAATAAAGTGCTAAATACATATTTAGTCAATTTATGATTTTCAAGTGAAAATCTGACAATAGAAAAGAACATTTTTATTAAAAGTTATGCTACAATTTGTTGTAGATGTAAAAAGTTATGAAAAACCTTAAATCACCGACAAATATATTGACATCATGCAATACCAATGAATTGTTATGTAAAATAAATGAGGGTATGAAATTTCAGCCATTAGATGTTGCTTTTAATGATACAAAGTAGACTAAATAAATTTTACCCTTGTATCAACCGTTGTTTGTGCATCACTTGCACGCACACATGCACATACATATATAGACAAAAGAAAATTTTAATAAAAAAAGGAAGTAATTTTGTCTTTTAAAGAACATTCTAAGAATTATGTAAATATACAAATACGAGCGTAAACATATATTATGCATATACTACATCTCTTCTAAAATTATAGATATATTTTTTAATTCAAATAAAATAAGTTGAAAAATCTTTTAATTTAAAATTAGTGTAAAATTCTTTTTAAAGATTTTTAAAGTAAAATATCAGAAAGTATACAAACTGTTATATGTTGATATTTTTATAAATTTATATCACAAATTAAATATTAACATTTACAAATATTACTACGTTAAAATAAAAAATATATATTTAATTTTGATTACGGAAGGAGTATATAACAAAATCAAAATGTGCGACTTTATGATTAATTTATATAGAAAACGCATATAAATTTTTATCCCTCTGACAGATCGTGCATGTGCAACTACTTTAGCCACTAATTTATTTTCACATTGTAATATATAAATGTTCAAATTTAAAAATATATTTAAAAAAATAATTAAAGATACATTTTTAAATAGTCAAAAAATTTCTTAAATGTCATCTCAATATTATATAACTTTAACTAACTCTACTATTTAGTGTTCTCTATCATAACTATCACTACTATTATTTCAAATAATATGATAATAGATATATATTTAGAATATAAAATTATTTTTAAAGACTGTCGTTTCAAAAATATATTTTTAATTTTGGAACATATTAAAATATAAATCGATAGATCTTTGTATACAGAGATACATATATCTGTAAATTTCACGAGAACATAATTTATAACACAATATATAAAAATAGCATAAATAAAAACGAGTTGACATTTAATTGTTAATCAGGAGTATTGCATTTTTAATTACTCTTTTAAAATAAAATTCAAAAGATGAAGAGAAACAGTGGTCACATAATTAGGCGACAGCAATTGGAGAAGCATATCCTGAAAGATTATTTCATTTAATTTAAAATTATTTTACCATTAATTAATACAACTAGTAAATCTATTATTATAATTTGGTTATGTCAAACTATTAATTAAACAATGGAATTTCCAGCATGGAACTTGAGTGGAAGCTTACTACTTATTAGCACAGTATAAAATATTAAACCTCTCTTTCCATTGACAAAAAATAGAAGAAAGTGAATTCATCAAATAAACAAAGAAATTCATAGTTGGCAGAAGTTTGAGATTTATTTAATTTTATTTATGGACCAATGCTTGAAGGAATGAACTTACAAAATAAAATTTAAGTTGGTAGTCCAATAAATGTTTTAGAAAGCAAACAAAAATTTCATATTGGATTTAGGGGAACCTCTCTTTCCATTGACTAAAATTAAAGAAAGAGAATTATCAATTGTAAAGACAGGAATATCTTTAGTTGACATAACTTGAAAAAAAAAAATCAATATCACAACACCGAGAAGAATTAAATCAAAGTTATTTTTAAAAAAACAGTTGGTAGTCCAAGAAAATAAATAAAAGAGAAAGAAAAAAAAGTTTGTGTCATCAAATTCTTCTGACTTTTAGCTTTTACTCACAAGTATTTGTGGAATCAAAGGTTGTTGTAACTTGTACGAAGGAATGTCAAATGAATGTATCAAAATCAATTTTATATTTAACTTCATTATATTCATGGAAGCAATTTTTTTTTATGTGTTTAACAAATTTGTAAAGAAATGTCAAACGGCAATTAAATTTCTTAGTGTGTGCATGCATGTGTATAAAAAGACTAATAAAGTGTATGAGATGCCCTGTTTCGTTATCTATTTTATCGTCTGTTTCATTTTTTTTAGGGTTGTCACGTGTCATCTTAGAATTTAGTTTTTTAATTAAGAAATACTAAATAATAAACCACTTATCAATTTAAAAAAAATGAAACAAATGATAAAATAAGAAATAGAACAGCCTAACTAATTTCGTCTAAGTCATACTTTAGCTAAACTTGGTTCTGATTATTTGATAAAATAACTCAAATTAGTGTTGTATATTATTCGATATTTCTCATAATTGCTTATACATATGTTTTATTTTCTGATAATAATGTTTTTACGCGTGAAGACTTGAAGTGCGTACGAAGTTGTATTTAATAAAATAGATAATCGGGAAATCATTATAAAATTCAATTATAGATATGAAAATTAGAGATTTTAATTGTAAAGATTAAAAGAATATTTTAAAACGTAATTTCTTCTTTTTTGTGACAATGCAAGAACAAATTAAGTTAATACGCTAAACTTTTTATTCTGTATATCATACAAATTAATTAAATACATACACACACATACATATACACAAAAAATGCATTTCATTAGGTGGAACAATGCTTTTCAATATGACATTATAAAGTCAACGTGGAATAAATTTAAGTTAACTTTATGAAGTCTTTAAGCCTAACTCGTAAGTAGTAGACCACTAAACTGTCTAATTTTGTAATATTAGCTAATTTAATATATATATATATATATATATATATATATATATATATATATATATATAT
>CM025781.1:12339811-12370411 GCA_014636745.2 Centella asiatica | reverse complement strand
TATATATATATATATATATATATATATATATATATATATATATATATTTGAGAATAATATTTGTTCTAAAAAAATTATTGTATTTGTATAATTTTTTCATTATAATTAATGTTATACTTTTTAAACTTTATCATTACGATATTCTTATCTTATATTTAATTAGACATTTATAGCATATTTAATGAAAAAAATATTATTCGTACATATAATTTTAAATAAAATAAATAATATTTATATTTATCAAAAATCGAAATTTGCTTTTTTATAAAACGGGGAGGCCATGTACGCGTACCAATTTCGGTGCATCGTTTGTTCCATTGAGTCGGTCCATCTGGATTTAAAAAATTTGGCATATAAATAACAAGTTTGGCACGTTGAAACAAGCTCGGGGAGTGATTCATATAAATAATAATAATGTTTGTTATAGACAATATTATAATACGTACTCCGTTTCTAGATTTGAAGTTCATTAATTACACGAAGACAAGCATATTTTGATTTTGTTGAAAGAAAATTGCGACTTATTAGTTACTTGGCCCGTTCAGATTTATATGTCGTCGTAAGAATTTATATATTTATTAAGAAATAATATAAAAATTACTATTTTACGAGCAATGTCAATATAAAATTACATATTAATCTTTTTTTTTTATAATAAATACTATTGAAATTGTGAATTAAATGTGAGGGTAGTATAAATAATTACATTTTAAGATTTTTTTTGAATAATGTGGACAATAATTATTTTTAGATAAATAAAAATATTAAATATGATATATAAAACTAGATGGAGGAGTAGTTTTATGATACTGATACGTAAGACCTCATAAAGTGACAAATAAATAATTAAACGAATCATAAATGAGTTATTCATTATTTGCTAAGTGTAATGATACTGTAAACTTTTAAAGAGATGTGTAAAATAATTAGTAAATTTATTAGAAGATTATAATCAATGGTATTTATAAGTAATTTTGTCATGGCAGTCGATATTTAAGTACTATCTTTGGACTGAGATCGTTATTCTTTAAATTAATTTTTTCGTATAGAAAAAAAAATCATATTTTACTTTTAAGTTCATACATATATAACTCGTAGAGAAATTATAATTTCAAAAATAATTGAATGTAGGGTACACCCTATGAGGAATAGGTAAGGAGTTTTCATTAAAACTGATGGCTATATGAGTATATATAGTCTATAGGGATGCAAGTTGGCAAGGTGTGGAATATAAATCTAGAAAACTGAGAAAAAAAACAAAATCTGTTTCGATTGTTTGCGAAAGAATAATTACTTTTTTTAAAGATTGGGACCAATTATATAATAGTAATAGTAAATAAATTAATTAATTAAAGAAAGTGGGTACCTCTATTACAAAATAAATATTAATCACTGAATTACTCATGTCAAAATCCAAGAAATTAAATAGCTAGCTCGTTCAACTAACTAATTACTCCATTTGTCCCCCAAAACATTATTTTCGGTATTGATTTCTTATATTATTATTTTCAAAAATATGACTGATGTAGTTAGCCTATCTAATATACTGTGCACAAAATTTAAGGTAATGTATATTTGAATTTTGAGCGAGATTTATTTTAATTGTACCAATAAGATATGAAAATATAATCTTGTATTATGACAGTAATGCAATTCGGTAATGTATAATTGGTCATTTCAACAATTAGAAGAAGGAAAGTTTAAATCATTTAAATAAGATCAATTTCTATTAATATGTTGAACAGATTTTATTTTTGAAAATTGTCAAAACTCTATGTTTTTTTTCCCTTCTATCAGTTGATAGGGTTAAAATTGTCTAAAATGAACTTCCCTTCAAACGAGAAGGTGTATTATATAATTTGCATGAAATGCGTGATTGAAAGGAGCCCAATCCTTTATATTGCATGTGAATTTTGTGAAATGTAGATCTACTGAAATTTTGCAAATTAATACTATGTAACAAATGGAATCTGCTTCAATAAATTTAAAAACTAAGCATAATAAAATCTCTACGTAACTAAACAGATCTTCACATAATTGTAAAGTCACTGTTCCAAGAGTTTTAGTATAATAACATTAATATGAGTGGTTCTCTATGGATCATATCTGAGTCAGATTAATCTTCTTTTTTTTTTTTTTTTTTTTGTATAATGTTTATTTAAACTTTAGACACTGTTTTTAAAGTTTAAATTTGTATAATACCTTTTATAATTGCTTATTAAATATATACATGAAAATAACTTAACGGGGTTTAAGATATTTCTAGTTTACCCAAGGAACCTATCATTATTCTAAACATTTATGTTTTAGGACAGAGAGACAATTAATTTAAAGAACTTCAAATGTTTGTGACCGACACTTTGTTGATTGTGAAGTCAATCCATTGGTTGCTGTCGTAGCCAACGGCATAAGCCCATTTGTCAAAGTTTCAAACATAAAAGCAGGCTACATCCCTATCAACTAGTACAAAAATAATTTAAAAGAGAATGAAACTGAAAGAAATAAAAATAAAAATCAATTATTGTGGAGTTCTGATCGACATGAAGTTGGACTTCTCCGAATCCAGTTGTACCGTTCTAACGGGTACTTTTATCTCATATTTTATAATTTTTAAAATTAATATATATATATATTTTTTTTACAAATTCTTTTACTAATAAATTAAAGTTCTGAAACGATACGTAACAATCTTTAAAAAAATATAACATAAGATGAAATATCATTACGAACGGTTCATCTTATTCAAACTTCTCCCTATTGCATGGATAAAGTTTGAGGTGGAATTTAGCCGAATTGCGCGTTTGATTTGCTGACACCCGGAATAATAACGATGTGGGACACTGCCCTTTGAAAACTTGCAAAATTTTGGTAAAATTAAATAGCCAAATTGCATTTAGTGATATTCCATCCATTGTCGGGAGAAAAAAGTTAAGTACACTCTCACAAAAACTAAAGAAAAAAAGGAAACCAAAGAAAAAGAAATCGGATAGAAAGAGATGTCTGAATTTCAAATTTTACATGTTATATAAAAATTGTATTATAAAATTGTTATTAAAAAAGGAAAAGAAAATTGCGTAAAGAAACAAAAGAGAAACGTGAAGAAAATTGGTATAAAGAAAATTGGAGGAAAGAAACAAAAGAGAAAAGGATAGTATAAGAAAAGTAAACGATAAATATTTGTATTTTGTAAATGTTTATTTGATAATACATTTAAAGTGACCTTAAAATTGAAGATGATTGGGCTTTTTAAAATTTTTGTTTCCCCCACGTACACCTTTTTTTAAAGCGACAAGTAATTTGTTATTCAATTTTTATTAATTAATAAACTAAATCCTAAAAGAATGCATATCAACCCTAGAGATAATGAAACAGATGATGTAATAGAGCAAACAATGTAATAGATATTGAAACAACTTATCTTATTTCATTAAAATTTTGTTAACGAAACAACTCATTTTATTCTCTTAAAATCTCTTTTTGAGGATCGACAAATAATATAATAAACAACAAAACAACTTATCTCATTTCTTTCAAATCTCCTTTTGAGGATCAATCGTATTAAACAATTAATACAACTACAACTTTAAATTCTTGAATTCAAAAGTGAGTTCCACTAAATTTAAAAATTTTAAATAAAGGTTTATCCACGTAATTTATCTTAATTTTCAATCCTATCGTGTTGTTTATAAATAATCTCCATTTATCATCCTTATAATCAAGCCAAAAAACTAACTGCTTGAGTACTTTCATACAATCTTCTCGATATATATATAATACCATGTACAAATTGCTCCCCACAACCAAACAAAATATTCTAGAATTGATATTATTCCACAACTTTCCTATCAAATTTGCCGTACAGCCGTGTTGAAAATGTTGAACTTCAATTATATCTTCATCTTCTTCCTTTTTTCTTTTTCTCAGGCAGGCGAAACTAGTAAGAGACCGGATGACAGCTACCCCATCCGATTTTTTAAAATTTTTATATGTACCTTATAGTGTATTTATTTAAAAAATAGCAACATTTAAGAATAAATTGATTCTAAAAGAATAGAAATATTTGCATAATTTTTTTTTATTATAATACAATTTTTGAAAATTTTGTCATTATAATCTTCGTATCGTATATTTAATTGAACATCCATAACAAAATTCATGAGAAAAACTTATTATTTATGTATATAATTTTTAGTTGAACATAAAAAATAATATTTATTAAAAATTCAGATATTACTCTTTTTATAAGACAAAAAGAATATTATTTTTTATATTCACCCTTTCCGATCATATTTTTTTTGTCTCGTTTCCTCGACATGCTTAGTTTCACCCTAGTTTCTCATACCCATGGCTTACGCGTTGGTCATTTTGGCTTGGTGTGCAAAAGGGGTCCCCCAACTATGTGAAGAAAATATGTACTCATCCAAGTGATCAAAATAACTTTGATTGAACATTGAGAAAAAGACTTTAAAATGACGGATAATCTGCCAAATTTCGTAAGATGACAACACAAAAGGCTAAATTAATGGCTTGAAATTAATGGGGTAGAGGGGAATAGGGACATACCAACGACCTTATGTACACAAACCATGTTACTTAAAAAAATCTATCTATATCATGATTTCATAATTGTGTGAATTGATGCACCTCCCTAAATATATTAATCAATGTTAAAAGTCATACAAAAAAAGTTCAAGTTGTGAAACATTTGTGCTTAATTCAGGTAATTACCGACACTTGTTATTTGCTTTAGAAGCCTCAAATCTACACGTAATGCCATTGGTTAATAAAAGATAGAAAGGAGAAATAAAGGTGCGATTAGTTTAATAGTGCCCAAAAGGAGAAAAATAATACTACCCAGAAGGGAAAACTACTTCTGGATGATACTTTGAATTTTTTTTTTCCAGTTTCTTCTTTCACTTCAATATGAGCGTCTAATTCATTTTTGAATATTCTTTTCGTTCTCAAAAGAGAGAGCGAAAGATAATTAATACTTTTTTAAAGGTAAAATATATTTTTTTATTATACTCCTTAGAACTAGGATATATATAAAAGTTACTTCTTTTATTTCAAAAACAAATATTATAATCTTGTTCCCGACATGAATTTATAAAAAATATTTAAGTATAAAAGTTTGTTTTTAAAAGTATTCATCACAAAAAATATAATTCACTTCAAAATTATTTCAATTTTAAATTATAGAATTTTACAAACATATTTTGTGTGAATTGAAATATATTTTTAATTTCAGAACGGATATAATAATAAATATCTACGGTTGACATGATTATTTGTTAGTCCTATTAAAAGGGTAAATTTGTCAAATTATTAATAATATTGTACTCCATTCATACTTTTTTGTGACAAAAATGGAGTGTATTTCTTTTTAATTACAAAATTGGATGTACTTCTCTTTTCTAGACAAATGTAGTTTGTTATTTCTTTTTCCCATTTTTGTCATGGATGGTATTTTTTGGGTTCTCATTCAGTACGTATATTGTTATTGTTTAAGTGTGTTGAAGAAAAATATTTCGTAAGAATGCACTAAAATGCAAGTGTATTGATATAGTAGGATGTGTGTATTGTAAGTGGTTTGAGATGTTTGGGAATTCATCGTTTTAAAATTGGATGTACGTTTTGATTTTTTTGTCAAACACTGACATATTTAAATTTAAAATTGATCTAATGTATAAAATTTTTGGATATTAATTAAATTGTGATAAAAAAAATTTGTTATAAACTTTAAAATCACAAGAATTGTATCAATTATAATCAACTAAATTACCATAATTTAAAATTTAATATGTAATCATTCAATTCAAAAGATCGAAGCATGCATAAGACAATATATGTTTGGGTAGAATGAATGCAGTTGAAAGTACATTATCTTAATTTTACTATAACTCTTCTCGTTAAGTTTTAATTTTATTATCTTAATGTTATTATGTTGATGTCCTGCTCCGAACTATATATTAAAAAAATACATTGCTTTAGTTGACTAAGATAATATAAATGAAATATTATTATCTTATTTAGCAACGTTATTACCTTGATAGTAATATCATTATAAAAGTATTCACCGCATAAAAATTATTTAAACTATGATAAACTTGACGATAATTTATTTTTATTTTTAACACTGCATTCGGCCCAGAAATTTTTCGCAACAATTATTAACTTCATTTCTTGTCTACGATTGGAGTTGGAGTTTTAACACCTACTTCCGGTCTGCCTTGGAATTTGTGAAGATTGATCATTGGGGCCCAACAACGGTTAGCATGTAAAAATCCCGCATAGTCGGATTAATTTATATATTTATTATATTAAAGTTAGTCACTTAATGTCAACATTTATAAAAGAAAAAATTTAAAAAAACTACCTACGTGATCACGGTCCTTTTTCTCCTACAATTGCTCTCTTTTATTTTTCCCGATATAATTTCTTTCATTAACTCTTGCATTTCTCAATCTCTATTTTTTCTTATTATTTTCATTTAATTAATTAATTTATTAAGATAGTATTTATTTAATAAATTTATAAGAAAATAATAAACTATGTATATGCATCTCATGTGCTGGCGAGACTTATATGGATATTAAGGGAGTTTATGTTGTTTAACAAATACATATGCTCCATAACTAATTTAGCTCGAACTTATTACGTAAGTCATTTATGCACACATCCGCACAGGATGTCCAGCCCACATCTTCATAAGGTCCACTAAACTCAAAGGCCTAGAATTTGCCAAGAGGCAATAATCTCGACATAGCAAAAAGATAACCTTTTCGCTTAAGAACACACCGTACCATGTCTAAATTTAAATCGATGTTATTTCATATAATTTTAACTGTACAAATAAATAGAACATGAAAATAAATCAACTTTTATATAATTTAACAATGTAAAAAACATAATTTTAATAGCTGAAAAATCATCAAATCTTAATTATTCAAATTACATCAAATTTCAACTATTGAGATAAATGTGCTTTGTATTGTTTGATTGTATGAAACTCGACACACTCTCATATTTTTTTTCATATCAAATCTCAACTATTGAGATAAATGTGCTTTGTATTGTATGATTATATGAAACTCGACACACTCATATTTTTTTTTTCATGTGTTATCCATCCATATGATTAAAATTATATAATATTATAAGGTACATTAAAAAAAATGGGTAATGCAAAAACCAAGTTCATTTTAAAGTCTCTTTTGTTTTAATTTAAATTTTAATAATTTTAAATTCTTGTAGTTAAAATTATAATGTCAAAGTCAACAATTCGATTCTAAAAGTTAAGCTAAAACAAACAAAATTTTTAAAATTTAAATCAAAACAAACAAAACTTAAACAGACTTTAAAAATCGTTACCATATCCGACTCAACTCCGTAATTACCATGCTTCACTAGACTTCATAAATTTTATTATTGTAACACTAGGTAAAATTTTAGATTTGTTGAATAAATCAATTCTCCATAACATCCCACATTTCACATCTTTCTTGCTTATGCCATCGCAAGAAATTCTTAATGTACTCATGAGTCAGAATTTGATCACACAACAAAATAATACTAACAGATAATTACATTCTTAATGTAGTTGCACGAAGTTGAAAGTAACATGACACACTAAAAGAGTGCAACACAGCAGATGTATTTGATTGGAAAACATGTCTTAAAAGGCCACAAGTATCACTAAAGTTGGAAATTTTCATCAGACAAACTGGTGAACATGAGTTCCTGATTACTAATGACTTGTCATAGCTCATGCATATAGACAATGGTAGTAATTTAAGAAACCTTAAAATCCACCATCTCCTCCATCTCCAAATCCACCACGATAACCACCACCATCTCCAAAATTACGAGGAGGGCGATCATTTGCATAGCTCACACGGATGTTCCGTCCATTGAGTTCCTACAAAGTATGCTTGAGAGCATTAGAGATGAACGACAAGAAAAAGTGACGTACTAAGGATTTTGACCGCCTTGTCATTTGGTTATCACCTTTCCATCCATGCCTGACATTGCCGAGCTGGCAGATTCAACATCAGAGAAGGTCACAAAACCGAATCCCCTAGACCTCCCTGTATCCCTGTCGGTGATTACCCTAGCTGATATCAAAACAAACAACTATTTATAAGTAAAGATTCTCTCATGGGTAATATTAAATTACTTATAGCCACAGCACGCAAAAAATAAAAGGAAAAAAAAACACGGGAACGAGCAGGATCAATCTAAAACATACTAATGTTGAGTTTCGTAGTGGGAAGGAATTGATATACGAATGAAACGGATGGAAAATAGAGTTGGACATGTGCACAAAATATTGCTTGTGTTGGAATGGGGTAACCTATGTAGAAGGCTAGGACTGAAACTACGCCTAATTTCGTGGAATGGAATGAAGGGAGAAATGAGTTTTATACATAAAATGATCGAATAAATAGTATTATAAAATCTATTCAATCTCTTTCCAACCAACCAAACAAAGCAGAATATGAAAACCACAGTGGGAGCCAAAAGCAGTATAATAGGAAAACCACGAAGGGAGAATTGATTTCACTGCAAAGCATGGCATATGCACATTCAAGTTCAGAAGAAGAAAACAAAATCACCACAATCAATTTTTTGTTGTAACTCTATAGTCTAGAGACATAACGGTATGCAAGTACCCCAATTTGTAACATGTGTAGTTTATTCAATATATAAACACACAACAGGCCATTTAATAATGACTTTTCCTCCAGGGGAAATAAATTCATACTCACCCTCGCTAACATCACCAAAACTAGAAAATGCATCCCTCAAGGTCATGTCATCAGTTCCATAAGAAAGACCTGCGATAACGCGTGGTCATCAATATCTTAGAACATACTCAATAAACATTGAACAAGTAATGTACATCAAAATACATATAGAAGATCAACATGCACATACCTCCAATGAAGAGCTTTGAGGATGACATACCACGAATGGTATTAAGCATTGATGGCATCGATACATGTCCATTGGTCAACTTCAAGAGACTTCCAATTCTATTGTAGAATGCCATTTTACTTTTAATTTTTGGAAAACTACACGCACAAGAAAGGACATGTAATAAGTTAATATGCTGGAGTAATTTGAAAGAACAAGAAGTAGCCCTAAAGTTGAAAAAAAAATGTGACCAGACATTCATTTTGAGATCATGGTTTTGAGCCATCCCATTGGACACGTCAGATATATATTCCATTTTTCATACTAAGACCCGAATTGCAGATATATGTCATGTCCCAAGAAACACCCAACTGATTTAACAATCCATTTTACCATTGCATAACAGTTACCAAGCAAAATCAAAATGTTGAATGAAAGTATGCAATAGAAGTGGTAATACTACATAAGAAATCCACTAGTCTTCGTGATAAACCACCATAGGAAAATGAGATCATAACAGTCCCTAAAACTTCTATTTAAGAATATTAGAATGTTTAAGACACTAGATACAGTTTGTTATCACCTTCTTATTTCTGACACCTAAACACAAGGATATCATTACAAAATTCATCAATTTCTGTATGTTCTTTAAAAACAAAGGATGCCACATATAATTATTGACAAGCAAAATTGTAGAAACATTAAAATTCAATATTGTGATTCATTTCATATTATTAAAACAATTGGGTTGCGTTTGGTTGGATAGAATGGAATACCATAGAAATGATATCATTGAATAAGAAGAAAAGTAGAGGTGAAAGACAAGAATCACAAAATTATGAAGAGCGCATGGAAATGAAGAAATGATAGGTTGTATAAAATTCTAATTGTGATAGAATGGACAAATTCTATCTTAGAGAGTGAGTTTAAAAATACATATAATCTTATACGAAGGATAGAAGCGAGTAATGGACCTTAAACATAAATGATCTATCAAATAGTCTAAAATTTTTCACTCCATTCCATTAAACCAACGCACCCTTACAAGTATTGCAGCTTTGAAGGTCATATAACTGAACGAGTACACGACCCTTCATAGACTATTAAGATTATATTGATTTGACTATAATTTTTCTTTGCTTTCTAGGCGAAGGCAAAATCATAAACCTCAACGGTACTACGTCCTGAAAACAAAAAAAGCAGCAAAATGACAACTAGAGAACCCCCACCCCACACACACATGACACATACATACATATATATAATTCACAAAAATTAAAGAATTGACTTTTCAGCATCAACCGCAAGCGAACACTTGAGGCCGTTGAAAAGAAAAGCCAGACTTTATATGTTAGCATAATGCCCTTCAAAAATTTGGTCTTCTTCTTGGCTAATTTCATATCCCCGTGTAAATATCAGTCCTTAAATACTAGGTAAGACCATCAAAAAATAACATAAGATCCTATGTAAAACAAGAAAAGAACTCAGACTTTTGAAATCCAGCAACTTATAGCCGTATACAGAAACTAGTAACAAAAGAAAAAATAAAAAGACAACAAATAAGAAAAATAAGAAAATAGAAAAAGGCAACGAGTAATAAAAATCAAGAAAACAACTCAATCACAACATGGGTTTGAGTTAAATCGCATGATAAAATAACCCAGAAAGGAAAACAGACAAACCACTGTACTGCTAACTTTCTGATGTTTACTTATGATCCAGTTAAACAAAAAAAAAAAAAAAAAAGAAGGAAAAATAGTAGGAAAAAGAAGATTATAGGAACATTACCTAACAAATTGAAGCAATCTTTCTTGACAGTAAAGAACCCCAAATGGAAAACTTGCGAATTAAAATTTAGTCGGAGAAAGAGGGAGGTTCTTCGCAAGCTTCTAATGCCGCCGCTCTGTGCTTGTCACTCGACTGCGCTGCTTATGGTTTATGTGTTGAGGGGTTTAGGGCTGGCATTTATTATTTATTTATTTATTTATTTTCATTTTCTTTTATCTTGTGATATAATAATTACCATGGTACCCATAGGCAACTTTTTGTACGTGACTTTCAGCTTGTTCGTTTTTTACTGTTTTCTTATGACAGTTAACATCTACTCTCTCTCCGTTTTTATAAGTACCACTTTTCATTTTTTCGTACCTGTCTTTAGATGAAATTTTTTATTTAATTTTGAAAAAATTAATAATGAAAAGTATCTTAAATAAAAATTAATATGAGTATATTTTTTAACTAAAATAAAATATTTAACATATAAAAAATTCATGTAAAAATATAAGTATCAAAAAGTCAAAACAAACACATATAAAAACTGAGGGAGCAATTTATTATTTGAAATTAAAATATATAAAATTAATATGGTAGCTTGGACCATTATATAATATAACTTGTTATTTAAAGGTGATTGGATGAAAAAGATTGCTTAAAAGTAAAAAAAACAAATAAAAGAAATAACCGACATTTTAAAAATAATAAATACTTATTTCTTAAATTTAGATTAAAGTTAAAATTTAAGTTAAATCATTCACACCAGAATCCTTTAACAAATTATCTATTTTGCATATTGAATTACGTTTTATTTCACATCTTTTATAATCTTTATTTTTTTTTAAAAATCCTATTAATATCCCTATTATACAAATTATTTAATTTTGTTCAAATTTTGAATATTATATTTATTGTTTAAATTTGTAAATAAATTCTCTGTTTTAAAAATTATGATACTGAGATAATTTTTAATTTTTCAACTCTCTATCTCTTAAAATAGGAAACGAACACCTCTGTGAGTATAAAACTGAAACTAAAGAAACTTCTTACAATTTACCGTAATAGATAATATTTTATTATATGTATTAAAATTTTGAAGATTCTTGTATAATTATAGAGATGAAAATAAGATTTAATAGGAGATGTATCATATATTATAACTAAATTTCAAGTAATTAATCGAGACATATTAAGACAAAAATCTTATAAGTAACATTATAAATAATTAGTATCTCATCCATTTCAAAATTATGGATATCATACATTATTATTATGATAATAATTAATATAATATAAAATACTTGGAAATTGAAAAAGAACCTTATTGGCTTATTGCACGGATGCTTATTCAACCAGAGATGTTGCTAAGTGCAAACAAATACTTAAGTCGATCCTCTATGCTCAATCAGGTATATTATTCTACTGGACTTGATAATAGCCATAAATTCAAGTGATTACGGATAAATTAAACAAATGAGGGGGGAAAAATAAGCGACATTTTAGAGTCTAATTTTTATTTTATGGTAACTATCATTTTATATATTTCTAAAATTTATCACTTATATTTTCTAAATTACTCATGAGTGAATTATTAAAATACTAAAACAATTATTCTTTTCATTTTTTTATTTGTGTCACATTCTCTCCTTTTACACAATTCTCTCTCTATTTATATGATTTCTTTTTGTATGTTTTGAATGAAAGATAAAAATGTGAAATCTCGAAATTTCAGTTCTCTTAATGTATTAATGCATATGCAAATAGCTAAAAAAACATGCCACAATATAAAATGAAGGGAGAATATCAAAAGGTACTAGGGTGAATCTACTATGTAACTAAACATCTGGCAGAAAATGAAATTCATTTATTTGTGGCTGAAAGAAAGATAAAACAAAAAAAGATTACATGCTTAATGAAGCTGCACAGGTTAAAGTAACATGAAATATGAACAGAAGAAAAAGAAATTGAAAGATTAATTTTATTGAGATTCATTGGAAATATGAAAGAGACTAAGATCAATTTTAGAAAAAAATCAAATCTAATATTTAAATATGTGAAAATGACTAATAATATGAAATTTTAAACCTTTCCTAAGGTGTCTATCTTTATAAACTAGAAAGAGTATATTATTTTAATCGATCTAAAAACCACATTTGAGTGAATTATTCTATTTATTTGTGTTACACTTTCTTCTTTTATATAATACTATCTCCCATTGTACAATTTTAATGAAGGTTAAATGCGAAACTCTCCATATTTTAGTTACCTTAATTTGCGTGCAAATAGCTAAATATCACTCACTATAAAATAGAAGAGTATGTCAAACGGTACGAGGGGTGAAACTACTGTGTAACCAAACATCTGGCAGAAAAATGAATCCATGAGAAGGGGGAAGAGGCGGGGTAGAGGACGGTCAACTCATTCATTTATCTGTGGCTGAAAGAATGATAAAACACAAAAAGATTACATGCTTAATGAAGTTGCACTAGTTAAAACATGAAACACTCGACGAGTGCAACACTGCAGATGTATTTATCGGAAACATTGTCTTAAAAGGCCATCACTACCACAAATTTGAAAATTTTCGTTAGACAAACATAAATGGTGAACTTGAGTTCCTGATTACTAATGACTTGCCATAGCTCATGCCTACAAGTAATTTGAGAAACCTTAAAATCCACCGTCTGCTCCACCAGCACCATATCCACCACGATAACCACCACTTCCATCTCCAAAATTATTACGAGGAGGGCGATCAGTTGCATAGCTCACACGGATGTTACGTCCATCGAGTTCCTATGAAGTAAGTTACAGAGCATTAGAGATGAATGGAAAAAAAAAGGTGTTGCACTAAGAATTTTGACCACCTTGTGATTTGATTATCACCTTTCCATCCAAGCCTGACACTGCCGAGGTGGCAGATTCAACATCAGAGAAGGTCACAAAGCCAAATCCCCTAGACCTCCCAGTGTCCCTGTCGGTGATAACCCTAGCTGATATTTTTTTTTAAAAACAGCTATTTATAAGTAAATATTCTCTCCCAGGTAATATTTAAAGCAACAGCACCCAAAAAACAAAAGGGAACGAGCAGGATCAATCCAGAACCACAGAAACAAATAGTTCGTCGAATGGTTTTCCTTTAGGTATAAATTTTTTATACTATTGTTGGGTCCAGTTAGTTGAATGACACATAGATTTGTCGAATGAAATAAAGGAAGAAGGGAATGAGTTTTATACATAAATTGATCTAACAAATAGTATAATAATAAATATCTACTCAAATACATTCCAACCAACCAAACGTTGCATGATAGGAAAACCAGAGAGGAAGAATTAACTTCACCCAACAGCATAGCTTATGCATATTCAAGTTCGGAAGAAGTAAAACAAAAGTCACCACAATCAACTTAGAACTCAAGAGTCATAACAGTATTCCCACACCCAATTTCGTAACATGTATAGTTTATTCAATATGCAAACCTATAACAGGTCACATAACATGATAATAATGACTTCTCCTCTAGGGGGAAAATGTTCATACTCACCCTCGCTAACATCACCAAAACTGGAAAATGCATCCCTCAAGGACATGTCATCAGTTCCATAAGAAAGACCTAAGTTAAAACATGGTCAGCAATAATTTAGAACATACTCAATGAACATCGAACCAGTAGGTAGATCAATTACGTTTTGAAGATTAACATGCACTTACCTCCAATGAAGAGCTTTGAGGATGACATTCCACGAATGGTGTTAAGCATTGACGGCATCGAAGCATGTCCATTGGTCAACCTCATGAGACTTCCAATTCTATTGTAGAATGCCATTTTAATTTTGATATTTGGGAAACTACACACACAAGAAAGGACATATAATAAGTTAATTTGCTGAGTGATTTGACAGAACAAGAAATAGCCTTAAAACATTCAGATATTCAGTTTGAGTTTGAAATCATGGTTTTGAGCCATCTCATTAGACAAACCAAATATACATTCCATTTTTCAACACAAGACTTGAATTGCAGATATAACCCATGAACTGAGAAACATCCAACTGGTGCAACATATCATTTAACCATTGCATAACAGTCACCAAACAAAATCAAAATAGAAGAGATTCCTTCTAGTTTCTTCACAAAACATCAAAATAGGGGAGATTCCTTCTAGTTTCTTCAGAAAACATAACGAATAACTGAAGATGTTGAATGACAAAGTACGCATAAATCTTGTAATACCACATCAAAAAATCCACAAAACTTTATGATAAACCGCCATACGAAAACAAGATCATAACAGCCCCTCAAACTTCTATATAAGAATATGAGAATGTAAAGGAGACTAGATACAGTTTAATATCACCTACTAATTTCTGAAACTTAAACACAAGGATTTCATTAACAGAAATCCTGAAAAAAAAACTGCAAAAAAGACAACTAAAAACCCGAAAAAAAAATTAAAAAATTAAACACATACATAGTATACGACAATGCAGAAAAAAAAATTTCAAAAATTTGAACTTTAATTTCACCTGCACATGTTAATATCATAGTCCTTGCATACTAGGTAAGACCAGAAAAAATAACAGAACAACTACTACATTAGATCCTACGTAAAACAAAAAAGGAATTCACAGAAACTTGAAATCTAATACAGAACCTAGTAACAAAAAAGAAAAAGGAAAAACCAACAACAGAAATAATAGTAACTCTAAAGGCAACAAATAAGAAAAATCAAGAAAACAACTCAATCACTACATGGGTTTGAGTTAAATTGTATGATAAAAAAAACCCAGAAAAAAGAAGAGAAATAACGATTGCACTGCTAGCTTTCTGGGATTCACTTATAATTCAGTTAAACAGAAACAAAGTATAAAAAGAAGATTATATGAACATTACCTAACAAGTTCCGAATTGAAATTTAGTTGGAGAAAGAGGAAGGTTTAAGGGAGGTTTTTCGCAGGGTATTATGCTTCTAATGCCGCCGCTCTCTGTTTGTTGCTCGACTGCGCTTCTTATAGCGTACGTGTTGTAAAGGGTTTAGGGCTCGCTTTTTTATTTTATTTTATATATTTTTCATTTTTCTCTACTCCTATCATGGTATAATTACCACGGTGCCCATAGGTAAAAAGGTTGGTAATGTATAAGCTAGCAAGTCAAATCAAAAGGTTGTTCGTTCGCTCAGATTGATTATGATTTAATAAGAACATGACTCAAATTTAATAATCAATTCGAGGTATCATAACTTAAATGAGCAGAAGCACATCGATATTTGTTTAATTTTATTTACGAGTAATTTGATTTTTTTCTATATATTAAATATTATAATATATATTACAAATATATAATTAATTATGTCTTAACAATATATTTAAATATGATACAGATTATATAAGTTACTCTTAAAATAAATTTTGTAGATAAAAATTTGTATGTATGTATAATTTTTATCATAAAAGAAATAAAAAGTTGTATTACTATGAAAAATTTCACCAAATTTATGTGTTCGTGAGCATTTTGTAATTAACTTAAATTCAATTAGAGGATAATCTAAACACTAAACTTTTATTCCATTAAATACTTGAATTCTAATTCGAGTATCGAAAATTTAATAAAATAGAATTTGGTCAAATTAGTGTTGTTTCATATTTGAGACATTTACACCCTAGTAATTAATGGGGCCATAAGCCAGGTTTATTATACGATCCAGACAATTCCTAACTGCTTCGTGGATAGAAAGGATTGTGAATTTGTTTAAGGGAATGGGGATGGAGACCTTAATTTGGTTAAAATCTTTCTACCTTGTGTGGTGCTTGATCAAAATTAGAGCAATTCGACCTAATTAAATGTAGACAACTAATTGGAGTGTTATATGATGGATGTTTTCAAGGTGATAAAAGCCAATAAATGGATATATTGGAATCTTCCACAGAAAAGTTCGGTTTGAAATATGGCGTGCTCGCTTATTTGGCACCGGAGATATCTAGCCATTGGAGTAACCGTTTCAAACTCTATCGGTTAAATATATATAATACTTTAAATCTTATATGTTAAATATATATATATTATTTTAAACTCGTTCCACCCATTAATGTTTCTATCAAACGCGCCCCGCCTTTATCCTGTTACCTCGATTATTTTTTAAAATTTGATTTATTTATTTCTTCTTTTTGTTTTTGTGTATTTTTCTCTTACAAAATTTTCTAATATCATTAGAAAATATGTTTTATATATAAGCGGGTCTGAGTCGGAATTAAATGAGATGAGATGATAAATCGTTAAATGGAATGAGATGATAAATCGTTAAATGGGATGAGATGATAAATCGTTAAATGGGATGAGATGATAAATATAAATCGTTAAATGGGATGAGATGATAAATCATTAAGTGAGATGAGATGATAAATCGTTAAATAGGATGAGATGATAAATCGTTAAATGGGATGAGATGTAAATCATAGTCTACTCTAACCTTATAGGGCTCAAATGAGGATGAAATGGTAAATCATTAAATGAGATAAGATGGTAAATCTCATACTCTACTCTAACCCTATAGGCCTCAAATAATCAGATCTCATGAGGGTCGAAGTTGAACGGAATATTAACGGGTTCGAGTGAAATTGTCATCCCTAAAGAAATCTAACTTAAAAGCATTTGCTGCAGTTTTTTTAAACTTAATTATATTCATTATATTTAGAGAATTTTAATAAAATATGAACAAAAAAAATGAGTTGTATCAGTATCTCTATTTTAAAAGTAATTTGATTATTGTGAACAGTATATCCTATGTATCACTATTCACATCATCCAAAATATAATATTATTTTATCATATTTATATTATTATGTAATCCTACTTTACTCTCTCTCTCTCTCTCTCTCTATATATATATATATATAACTTTTACAAAATATTAATGTATATAATATTATTATTTATATTATATGAATATTATATTATATTGTAATTATTATATATAATGTGTCATATATAATATTATATATTATTTATATGTACTAATATTTTAATATTATATTGTAATCATTTTATATATAAATGTGATATATAGATATTATACATATAATATATATTGACGTATAATAACATATTATTTATTTTGAAGAATTAACAAATGTAAATAATAAACTATTGTTATTTTATTATAATATACTATATATTAGAAAATTTTGGTACTGATGAGATAAATAGAGAATTTGTACATATATAAAAAGTTGTGTTTAATTATATAAAATAGATAATCTATTAAGAAAACTGATGTGAATGGTCTTATCAATCTTTACCTATCTATTTAGAATAATAATTATATTATATTTCAACAGTACTGTTTGCCGGATAAATTGCCACCTTCATTATAATACAACAAAATTTATAATTGCCACCATAAGATTATAACTATTATGTCACAAGAAATGGCAAAATTTATTAAAAAAAACTCCATTTATGTTGATACGTTTTTCTAAATACACTACCCAACTTTTATTTTTCCATATTACTACAGAAATAAATGTTATTAAAGTTTCCAAGCCGACATATTCAGTTAAAAATTATTTGACAAAAAATATCAAACATGTCAGCACAAATTTTTTAAAAGAAAAAATGGCGTGAAAGGATAGGGTGGAATGGACGATAATTTCAGGTCACATGACTCGCACATGACTCCTTTCTTTCTTATAAACGGCTTCTTCATCTTCTTCTTCTCCAACTCTGACGACCGATCAGGATGACCATGACCACCTCATCTTCATCTTGAACTCTGACGACCTAGCAGCCATTAGAGACTGATCCTAGCGTAGTTGAGTTTTCCAGAGTGCTGATCGGCCACCAGTAACTCCGGCAACTTCCTCATTGCTCACTTCAACAGCTTCACATTCCTTTACGTTCAAGGCACTACTAACAAATCTCATAATGAGGAAACTGTTTTCCGACAAATTCATGGAAGAGGAACCACCATACTCAGACTCACAACCGGGTATGGTGGAGGCTTAGGAGTTTACAGGAGTTGATGAGATCCAGATGACTATGAAAAGGCTTCTCATGGAGTTCAGGGAAATATTTGGTGGCTCAAAAGAGTATGCTCAAGAATGATGTTTTTAGTCCTTCTTCACATAACACACATTTGAGGATATCATGTATTGATTCGTTTTTATTACTGTTTTTTTTATGAGTTTCTCCCATTAATAGATGGAATGTATTTTGCAGATCGAGATTAAGGATATCATGCACTGATTCGTTTTTATTTCCGTTATTTTTATACAATTTTATTTAATTGAATGTAATCTCGAGTTTTAAAACGTAATTGAAACATCGAGTTGATCTTTAATAATTTAATACATGTTTTAATTTCAATTTATGGTTAAGAGTGTATGATACATATATATATAGTTAATTTATTTGGAATGTATGATATAGTGAAATGGATTGAGGAAAATGTGGAATCATTCCATGTATATTGACATGTATTTCAATGGTTATCGGCTATCTCCTCTAAAAATTGAAAAAATCAGAATTTCGAATCTTTGCAGTCTAATAAAAAAAGTGGAAAAGTTAGGATTTTGAACTTTTCAATTATTTTTTTGTATCATTTTGGCGATACGACCAAGTGGTAAGGCGGGGGACTGCAAATCCTTTTTTCTTAGTTCAAATCTGGGTGTCACCTGATCAACAAAAGACTCCAATTAAATCTCTTATTTTGTTCTGTTGATATATAGCTCGCCGAAGCAGTAGAAATGGACTATGCATTTGGTTGGGGAGTTTTCAAAAAGATTGTAAATCTTCGCCAAGATTTTGAATCTTGCCGTCTAATAAAAAAAGGTGGGGGAGTCAGGATGGGAAGTTAGGATTTCAAACTTTATAGGCTAATAAAAAACTATGTAAGATAGTTAATGGATGTGTGAGTTAAAGTGTCTAATAAAAAAATATAAAAAGTGGGGTGTGTGAGTTAAAGTGTCTAATAAAAAAAGTAAGAAAGTTAAGATTTCGAATCTTGTAGGCTAATAAAAAACTCTAACATTACAATGTCATTAACGGATGCGTAAATTAAAGTGAAAAAGTCAGGATTTCGACAGGCTAATTAAAACAAATGTAAAACTACTATTTTTCATAGTGATTTCACGGGATCTTCTTTGTGCGTGCAATAGCACGCTAATTTATTTTATTTTTACTTTTCTTTTGGGCGTTAAGCTCCGTTTTGTAATTAAAAAAATTACTTTAGAGTATTGATCAAGTCAATTCGGATAACAAAATAAATGTAATTTTTTTTTTTTATAAATGCACTAATAGATCTTTATCGCTGACCTCTACAACTCCTCAAAGAAATGCACCGGTGCCCACACACACAAACAAAACTTATATATACATTTGCATATATAATTATATACACAACATCAATATCAACTAATTTAATTAACAATTCCAAATTAAGTACCCAAATTGATGATAATATAAATTACGAAAAATAATATTATCTTGTTAAAATTACGAATGTTGAGGTTGTGAGTTAATTCAGATAATTAAGAGTACTCATTGTGACTTAGAGGTCAAGTAATCCAATTTTATAAGTGAAAATGAATAATGTAAAAATTGAGTTAGTTACCAGAGTATTTCACCGATAAAAAAACATAGGAGTGCTCGTCTTACACACAAATACATAACTTCTAAATAAATCAAATAAAAAATTCCATATATGATATGCAAAACAAGAGGTCTACTCTCCAAAACTAGTAGTGAAGAACATGCGTATGCTTCTTACCCAATATTCCCATGGCAATGGATGGTTTTAATTCTAACATTGTGACAACAGCACATGAAGAACATTTACAAGAATTACACGTGGCGAATAGAATATATATGTGTGTCAAGATTTTGCGTACATGCGTTAAAGTTTACAGAATCTGTTTCTAACTCTCCATATATAGGCGGTCTCTCCTTCTCTCTTATTATTAAGTCAGTCACTTTTCATCATGTATCAGCTACAATGTTTGCTTTCATTCTTATAGTTGTTTATTTCATACTCAAACTTAGATTTGCATCACTTCTCAGTGTTGGAAATGATATATTTGATGATAATATATAATACTTAGAGTTATTAAATTTGAGATTATAATAAAAATTATTGATGTATTATATAAAACAAATAAATTATAATTGGTTTTGTCTAAATATTATTTTCCGACAATATAAACTGTATAATAAATAGAACAGTAGATTTATCTTCCGACAGTGTAAAATATACGTCAATGGATAATCAGAGGATAAATCCAAAACAACCAGTCAAAGGATGATTATATTTTTCGGTGGATAAAATATTTATCAAAGAATATTCTGCATCAGAACTAATATGTCTATCAAAGGATATTCTTCAGAAATATGGTTATCGGAGTATAAAGTTATTCATCAACAGATAAATAACCATCAGGAGATTTCTTCATCAACAGATAAAGAGTTATCAAAGAAGATATGGAAGATGACATGGACTTGTAGTTATAGATAAGAAACCGACCAAGATCCATAACAGAGTCACAATCATGATCGACAATGATCGACAAGGTTAGGAAGATGGACTGAATCAAGTTTGAATTGTCTGAATTTATGTATATACCTAGATTCATATCAAATGAAAAACAAGACATATCTCAAGATCTCAGACAAAAGAAAGACATCTCGAGATACAAGATAAAGTACGATGCGAAAAAGAAAGATGTTAATACAGATCTCGATTAAAACAAGATACATCTTAAGATACAAGAGATAAAGCAGAAAAAGAGATAGATAGAGATAGTCATAAAAAACTGTATAGAAAATACAGAAAAATTATGCATTACAGAATAGAACATTTAGAAAAATAGATAGAATTATTATTCAGTTTAATTTATTATAATAACGCAGTAAAAATCTTAGATTTTTGAGACGCAAATTTTCTAACTTGAGTAGTTAGAAATTATTTTCTACGTTTGTAGTTGTTCATCACTGAACAAATTTAAGAAACTGAAATCAATAGTTTTTTATTATTCAGATTTAAAATCAATAAAAGTCATTTTTTATAAATTGATATATTCTGTTGTAATTATAATTCCGCAATTAATTTACAGATTATATTGTAATCTTTACATTAAAAAATAAATATGAGATTTGTATTCAATCCTCTTTTTTACAAATATTCATTCGAAAATAATACTCAGTTTTAGAAGGGAAAAAGTTAATGAAATTAATGGAAATAAGCATAAAGTTCCACGGAAAAAAGATCATGTCTCTAAATCAGAGGAACAGTTGCAGACTCAGAATTTTCAAAACCAAGAAGGTTCTGGACGACAAAGAATGTCAGATAAGGAATTTTGGGATGCTCTCCTGGGAATTAATGAAATTTCTAAAAAAAAACTAGCATGGATACACATTTTAACTCCTATCAACAAGACGAAGAACCATTGCCACCTTCTCAACTAAGTTCATCAATATATTATGGTGGAGCAGATTTTAATATATACATGTATCTCAAGTTGGTGTAAATCTAATTGTCAAGTATAGAACTAAATTGTATGTTTCTTCCCAAAAATGATTTTCTACAAGAGAAAGTAAAATTTGAATGTATATGAGATCTCCATATTAAATAATATATTATTTCACTACTGAGTTTCAGAAATAATATAAGTATCAAAACACCACCACAAACGTACCAACTTATACTTCATGTTGTTAACATGTCAAAATTTATGACTTATATGTTTTTTATTACGGTTACATTTAAGATATATATTTCCCAAAATCACATAACTTAGTAGTGAAGAAGTCAAGATATATTTTCCATATCTTGTGTGTTTATTATTCTGTGGTGTCTTTTTTTTTCTTTTTCTTTTTTCATAAAAGTCATTAGAATATGGTTATCATTTTTCTAGGTGAATTTTAACTTAAAAAAAGACACCTGAAAGAAGTGAATAATAATACGATTTTTAAATGGATTGGTGTCAAAGTATCTATATAACTTTTTAAATAATTTTAATATATTACGTTTATATATATATATATATATATATATATATATATATATATATATAATTCTGAAGATATATTGTATGCAAAAACTTGTAATTGTTTTCAACACAAACTTATTTAAACACTTTCATTGAAAAGTGTATCAATTGGTATACTGGTATATATAAATAAGAACAAGGAATTTAGGGATAACTAGCTGACGAACACTAATTTATGTGTAATAAATATACATAAACTTGATGTAAATGAATTCTATTAAAAGACTTAATTTTAGGGTATCTATTATTTAAAAATAAACAGTTAATAATAAGCTATGTGTGTTTTATATGTTTGTGTGTATTTTTTGTGTACAATATATATTGGTGTACATGTACAACCATATAGTACTATGTATTCAATAAGATTACCTGGTACTAGAGTCTATGAAGTATTTGATTCTCCAAATACTCCTGTTTAGGTTAATTAAATAGGTTAATTGAATCAAGTTCAAATATTTCGTATTATTTGTTAAATTTATTGAGTCGAATCAAGTAATAATACTATTTAACTCGACCCGATACTAAATATGAATCATACTCAACTCAACTCAAATTGGTACTTAATATAATTTTTGATATTTAATAATTTTGTTCGTTATAACTCGTTACGTACTTAACTCGAATAACATCAAAATATTATAAAAACTCGTTAATGATTTAATACTCAATAAATATTCGATAAAAGTTTAAAATTCGACAATCTTTGAATTTTTTCGAGTTACTCACAAATAACTTGATAATTAAATGAATCAAGTTCTATCATACCACTTCATGTTCAATAAATTCCCTGCTCAACTCAAACTCAATAAATTTTATAACATATCAAATTTGAACATAGAATACTCAAGTTATCTGGACTAATTTACTGTTCTTCTCATCTTGTTAGTTGGGTTTGTGTTGCTCTGGTTGTTTTAGCTCAAGACTTCCCTTTTGTTGTTTGGTAGGACTATCTTGTAATGCTTGTCTGGACTATCTTCTCTGATATTTCTTATTTCTAGCAAAAAAATAAAATAAAATTATAAATAATGAAGTATTTGATTTGGTTAACTCACTTCAACTCAATGAACCCGAAATAACTTAATCAAATGAAATAATGACATCATTCTTCATTAAAATATTCAATCTGAAACAATTTTGAATCTTGTACTTGTAGTTATATACTAACATTATCTTTTACAAAATAAATCTAATTTGAACCTAAACTAAAATTATAATTACACTATTAATATTAAATAAAGCAACTATTATTAAATAATAAATACATATAATATAGCTAATTAAACAATCACCTAATTATTTTGATTTAAGTTATAAAGTAATTATATAAAACGTAATCAGTCAATTATTAAACCTAACCTAATTAGATAATCATAATTGTCTCGTTACATCTTAATTAAAATAATTTTAACCAAATTATTCATCATAAATTTTATTCACCTATCTTTGTTGGGGCTGTACATATTTATTTGTTACTAGTAGGAATACGGAGGTATAAATCTGTTTCAAACCAAAACAAAATACTCATTTCGTTCCACAAAAATAATAATATTTAAACTTTTGAAAAATTTTAATTTTACATATTTGAATAATAATTACATATAAAAATAATAAGTTTTTCTCATTAAATTAGTTATCAATATCCAATTAAATATTATATAAGAAGATTATATTGACAAATTTTGAAAAATTTTGTCATTATAATAAAAAATTATACAAATATTTTTTTTAAAACAATTTTATTCTCAAATATTACCTTTTCTTAGAACAGAGGGAGTAAGCTTTATTAGTGATATTTGTTTATATTGTATTTCTTTATTTTAAATTAAATTATGTAACTTTATCTAGTAATTAGATAAAAAAAAATTAATTGTTTACATTAAGTGTGAGGGACACGTATATGGCGCGATATATACCTAAACAGTCAAAGCCCAAAGAGATATATATTCAGGGTGATGCCACGTGAGAGCAGCACTTACATGTGCTTAGCAAAATTTGCCTTCTGATCAAAAGACTCCTTCAATTAAGCACTCTCTCATGTGCGCACTCTTGTAACGCGTGAGAGTCACCCCGAGTACAAAGTTGCATCTGTTTTGAAACTCGGGTTGGACCGGCCGATTAAATCACCGATTGATAGGACTCAGAATTCAGTTAAAATCGAACCGAATTGTTATCTTCGGTCAAAATTGAGAATTGAAACATTCATAATATTAAAAACTATATTAGCAATTGCAATTTTTAATAACCGAAATATTATTTGATTATTATGGTTAAAACCAAATTTTAGAAAAAAACAGAAAATAAAAATAAAAAATTAATATTTGATTAAGGATCTTAAACAAGGACATAGTGATTAACAGTCCTAATAGACTCCCTCCTTAGTCCAAATAATGTTAGTAGACTTAATGCTAAAATGATATTATTAATATTAAATTACTATTGCAATAAATTCAATAACTAAGTCTATTTGTAATGAAATCTTAAAGAAAGTGGTTTTCAAGAATTGCAACATTGAAAAATTATTGACTTCAAAATAAATTTAGTAACCAATAAAAAGGAAATATGTTAATTTATTCATTTAATAAAAACATTTAATTTATTCAATTAACTAAATTAGACAATTTAATAACCAAATAGTGAACTGAAAATCGTAACATGAAATTGGTTTTAACCGAAAAAATTGAATAACCAAAAAACTGAAATATTTTGGTTAAAATAATTCGATTGGATTTGATTTTTCGATTGTAACGGGTTTTTGCTCAGCCCTACCGATTCTTCAGGTAATCATTTCAATTGATCTTCTAAAATTGCTTTAAATATAAATGTTTTAACCAAGTAACCAATCACCGCTTCACTAGTTCATTCACTTTGAATGTAATTATTATTTTAAATTTTATACATTTAGCTCTTTTAAAAAATAAATTTTTTACATTATATTTAGAGAATAGTGAAACATTTATATTGTGTGTTAGTTTTTCAAATGAATATAATTATAAAATAATAAATATAAGTTAAAATATATTTTTTAATAAAAATTATACATATATATTTATAAACAATATAATTATAACATTACTAAATTAATACCAATTCAACCACAAATTTGACTAATAAGAGTACTTGGAGTAGTTTCCCTAAATTCATTCATATTCCTTATTTTAGAGAATCTTGATAAAAAGTGAAGAAAAATTTAGTTGTCCAGTATCTTTATTTTAAAATTAGTTCAATAATTGTGAACAGTAAATCCTTAGATTTATAGTATTACTATTCATATTCATCAAAATTATAATATTATTTTATCTTATTTTATACTATTTTATAATTGTACTTTACCATATACCAATATATATAATTTATATTAATATATTATATATTAATTCAATATAAAAACTAATAATTTATTTATTTTTAGATAAAAAATTTAAATAATTTTTTTTTACCATATATTATAGTGAGTAATTCATACATTAGTATAAAATATTAATATACATACTATTGTAATTTGTATTATATTATATAAATATTATATCATATTATAATTATTATATATAAATGTGATATATATATATATATATATATATATCATACATAATATATTTTATATAATATTAATATACAATATATGAATATTACATTATGATTTTATAATATATTACATTATAAATCATTTTATAATATATTAAAATATGATTTATGATATGCATTAATATATTATCTATATGTATTAATTTTTTAATATTATATTATAATATATTATACATAAATGTGATATATATATATATATTATAATTTATTAATGTACAATAATATATTATCTATTAATTAAAGAATTAAAAAATATAAATGAAAAAAGTTTAAATGTTATTATTTTTATAATGGTGTATCATATATTAGACAATTTGGTATAGATAAAATAAATAAAGAATTTATATATATAGAAAAAGTTATGTTTAAATTTGTAAATTAAAAAATTTGTTAAGAAAAACTTATATAAATGGCTGACCCGTCCGACCATTGAGCCGACGCTGAAAACATTGAGCCGCACAGGTAATAACTCTCCCTTCCACGGTCCAATATTTAGGCCCTCTACTATATTGGAAATAAAATGCACATATATCAAAAATATGTATTTAGAATTAGAAAATTATGAAATACTAGCATTAAGATACTAGAGTGTACAAATATAATTTAGCATCTAAAATCATTTCAATCAAATTCATAACGAGTGAAGAAAAATTCAATGAATAAAGCAACAGAAAGAATAATAAAATTATTCATATGACAAATTTTCTTTAATTTTATAATTTTTTTAAAAATTTATTTATATACATAAATATGCTCATCGTATAAAAAGATGATAAATGATTCATCGGAGATAACAATTTAAATTAAGTTTTTAAACTTGAAAAATGAGTTTTGCGGAGGAGTATTAATCTCTCGAATCTATTTATATTTTGTATATTATTTTAACAAGAGATTCAACTTGATTGATAACTCAGTGATTCCCTTTTTATAACTCAGTAAACTCCTTCATATATGTGGAGTAATTATTAATATATATATTGTCAATTTTAAAACAAATTTTTCCTTATGTCCTTTATAATTTCAATGTTAACTTATTGACATTATCGATTAAGTCAATTTTACATGTGAGTTCATCTTCCCAAAATAAAAAAATAAAAAATTCATTATAAACCAATTGTTGTTCTGCATTTTCTGAATTAATTTTTTTCTCAGTATCTCCTGATATCTAATGAGAATGGTGATCAGAAAATACATGAGCTGCAAATGTAGTTTGTGAATAATTTCTCTTTATTTCTTTTTTTAAGGATCTCATCTTTACACACATCTTCTCCTTTTACTCGACTCTTACAAGTCAGCCTTTCAGACTCACTTTATTAAAATTTTTGTTTTAATCTCTTTTTTCTCACATTTTTTCAGACACAAGGTTTGACTTTCATGTTGTATTCGCTCAGGCTCACTAGAAATATTTAAAATTTTCAAATGTGCCTTGAGTGGTATAGAAAATAATAAGGATATTATCAAGACCACTGTCAGATCTAACAAACTGCAGATGAACCTGAAGAAGAAATTGTGGATGCTTGGTTGGATGCAAGCAACACAAGTAGTATTTGATGATACAACAACACATCTCATACCATAATATTTGATCACATAAGGATCAAGTGCAGTTGTACTCGTAGGATGTTTTTAAAGCATTGATCAACACAAAAAAGACAAACATGAATCTCTAATACTTCATGATCAATGGTCTTCAAACTGAGTTCAAATATTTCTTCCTAATAAGTCAATCTCATCTATTCATTTCTTCCCTTCAATATTAAATGTTGATATCAAAAAGGGGGATAATGATAAACTCAGGGGGAGTATAGAGTAATTTTGATGATGATAAGGGGATAATTGTTAAAAATGTTATTAGATTGATAGTTGAGCTTGAACAACTGCAAAAAGCCAACAAAACTGTTAATGCAGTCATCACTGTTAGCAAAACTGGTAGAACTTGTACAATGAGATTTACACATCTTCAATTTCAATTCTAAGTAAGTGAAGTTATAAAGTTGTGTTTTGACATCATCATCAAACCTTGATTTATTCTTATCATATTGATAATCATAAATAGGGAGAGGTTGTTAGGAATTATAATATTAGATGGTGATGTAAAATACTTAGAATTGTTAAAACTTGGTATTGTACTATAACTTGCAATAATGTATTATCAGAGACTACTATCATAAACTGCAAGTGACCATCAAAGACTACTATGAATACATTGGGAGAGTTCAATAAAGTTGAAGTTAGTTAAACAGTTTTGGCCTATCAGAGACTAGGATTTAGCCTATCGGAGACTAAAGTTTAGTCTATCAGAGACTAAGGATTGCACTATTAGAAACTATTGTTGAACCTATTAGAGACTAAGGCAAAGACTCACCATTACATTGAAGCAACGAAGCTGGTCTTGGGATAAGCTATATATGAACAAGTCATCAAAGGACAAGTCGTCAGGGGATAAATATCCACTGATGAACAAATTAGTCATCAAGGGATAAATATTCACTAATGAATAAAGTCATATCACAAGATACACATCCACTGATGAACAACGTCACATCAAATGATAAATGGCTTGACACATCACACATCTAACAAAGTTTCTCAATGAAATAGAAGCCGACCAAAAATCCATAACAAAGTTATATTTGGATTAACAAGGTTGAAAAACTGATCTGTGAAAGATAAGATATTTTGTAACTGTGATGTGACTTAACAGAGATGTTATATAACTGAGTTATTACAATTACTGATAAAGAGAAGCTGCTTTAATTGATCAGAGTAGTTGATAAAAAGCAAAAAAGGAAAATGTGTGGAAAGCATACAAGTCAATATATACACAACACAAAGAATATATATATAAAAAAAGATTACAGAATAATATGAAAAAAAAAAGCGAGACAAAAATAATTCAAATATTCACTTTGTAAAACGCAGTAAATTCATATAATTTGAGAAATAAGTTTTTCATAACTTGAGAAGTTAGAAATTCATTTTTAGATACCAGTTGTTCATACTTGAACAGATTTTAGAAGCTGGTATCAATTTTGATAACCAGACTGTGATTTCAGATTCCAAAATCAATAATATCTATTCTTTATTGATCAATACAATTTGCTGTGTTTTTATTTCTGCAATATATTTCTAGATTGTATTGTGATTTTTACATTGGGCAACAAATTTGTAACTTGTACTCAACCTCCTCCCCTCTACAATTACTCGTCCAGGAATAACATATTTTTAAATTTAAAATAAATTATTATATTTAAAATTTTCAATAATTATAAAAAACAATAAGTAAAAAGGGAAAGAAATTAATAATATGTTCGTTAATAACATAAAAAATATAAATAAACTAAATCTTGAAAAATAATAATAAATAATAAAATAATACTAGTAATATATTTAGATAATATAGTATTCTTTATTCTCTTGTTAAAAGTAATATATTCACAATACAAGTATATAAATATTTATATAATATATATGAGACTCACGTATAAAAAAATATAAACAATATCATACAAATATAGTGTGTTCTTATCTTTTTCTTATTTTTTATATGATTACATAATATTTTGTAATTAAATGTTCCATATATACAATTTAAGTACTGAATTAGGTGAAGTTAGAAAAAAAAATGTTAACATATACGATTTTTAAAATAAAATACGGATAAAATAATTAATATTTCTTATTGTATTTTACTTTTTATTTTCTAAAATTATAAATTTTTCTATTTTTTCATATATTACAAGTATTAGTTTATTATTTATTGTTATTTTTTAAATTTGGTTTATTTGTTTTCATTATGTAATTATTGTTGATATTATTAATTATTAATTTATTTCCTTTTTAATTGTTTTTTCTTTTAATTATTAAAAAATATTAATATAATATTTTATTTAAAATTTAAAATTATTTATTTAATGTTAAAAGAAAGTTATGTCAATTGCATAGTTGTTAACTTATATAGATTTAATATTTTTGTAAGAATATTTACAAAATGACAAAATTACCCATTTACTTGAATAGCATGTGACTATTTTTAACAAAATAGGATAGAGAGACATAAGTGCTAGTCAAATAAAACATGGATAACTAAATCGACGGAAATAAAAGAACGAGGATGATATTGAAAGTTGACCAAAAGATGAAGGGAGAGAAGTGAAATTTTGTCAATTAATCTATTACCAAAAAGGGAAAGTGCCTTACCATATATATAGTTCGCAAATTTATTTTTTAATTATAAGCCATAAACCATAATTTTAAATTTATATATTTTAGCATTTATCATATATAATT
>CM025781.1:12282746-12339411 GCA_014636745.2 Centella asiatica | reverse complement strand
AATTATATATGATAAATGCTAAAATATATAAATTTAAAATTATGGTTGATGACTTTTGAGGATAAAATATTTATTAATGTTTTATAGGTTTCTCTTAATACAATTAGGATTCTCTTGCTATAATTTATGTTCTTAAAACGGCATGACACCTACTTTTTTGGGTTCATCCTAAATTACAATAGGTAAATATTTTTCTTTTTGTCACACAAATTCACGATAATTTTTTTAAATCCCAAATGCTTAATATAATACATAGATAAATTTATTTATTTTGACAAGAGACTATTTTATAAACAACAAAAATATAGTTTAAAGTGTTAGAGCACCTCTTTTACACACATACCGATATATTTTATGGGAGTTCATTAAGCAATCAAACTGTCGGAGTCTTAAAGTGTTCCCTTTTATGCTATGTAAAGGCATAATCAAGTCAAATATGAATTCGAATTGTTAATACTTAAATTCCAACTTGAGTGTTAGATTAAATATTAATTTAATGTGCAGATTCTATTCTAATTGAATTTGAATTATTAAAAAATTTGTTCTTAAAAGTTTAAAAGAGTGCATAGGATGGGTGTGCATGAGCGCACATCTGTGCACTTGTTTTGGCCTTGTTTTAATGATCTGAACAAGTGTACGACTCAACTGTGCACTTATATGGTTTTTATTTTAAAGTTTTTGAATAAGTGCACGACTTAAATTTCATGTAGTTTTTGATAGTTTTTTTTGTGTCTCACGTGTGAAATTAATTGGTACATCACATATAAATCATGTTACGATTATAATACTATTTATTGATCAATATATGTACATTATAATGCAAATACACCGTATGAATAGTGTAATTAATGAATTGAATGTAACCGTTATTTCCTTCCTCCGCCCTTATATAAAAAAAAGTTTCTCCATTAGAAATTACATGATAATTGACAGCAACTTATGAAAATGGTTAGCAGGAGGAAGAAAAGAGGAATTAAAGAGATTTTCACAATCTCATCAAGGATTTTCACTTGTTTACACTAGTTCTACATTAAATTAACGGAAAGAACAAGATCATGGTATTAATGTTTGATGCAAGTTAAGTTTATTGCATCATTTATGAAATTCTAACATGAATTAGTCACGAACTATTCGTGTGTATTTACACTTAATAAATTTTATAAAATATTTTTTATTTATATAACTTTTCATACTTTATAACACATTTTGATATATATAATAATTATTTCACTTACAAACATCACTCCTAAAATAATTTATACAATATATATTAAATAAAATATTACGACAAATTTGACCCCAAAATTTCAGTGCATGTTATAATATTTTAGTTTAAAAAGAGTAATCTAACTACTCACAAATATATTCCAACTAGTAATTTTGTGGTCAGATTATACTCGTTTAACTTATCGAATTTTAAATAGGGTATCAAATTTGGTTTATTTTCATTCGATTCAAGTCCAACTCGTTAATTTTTGAATCGAGGTCAAGCATATTCTGAATCGTTTGGATTCTATTACAATCCTAATATTGAGTTAAAAAATTTATTGCAATCTATTTTGTGGACAATTTGGATTATTCACAATAAATGTATTTTTCATACTTTTTATATTCCATAAAAAATACATTTTTTTTATAAATGTTAAGATTGCATATGTAATTTGATTTAAGTCAATAGATGATAAATTTTGGAAAAAAATCTATTATATATCTAAAAACACAAATATTTTTTTTTATGTTATGGTTTTGCACTTTTTCTTTCCATTATTATCATATTCAAATTGCTTTTATTCCATTATTATCATTTATTAATCCACTTCTACTTTCATCAAAGATTTCTAATCTACTTCTATTTTTCTCAATTCCTATTTTTATTAAGAGTTACGAAATATATAATTAGAGGATTTTAAAATAAAATATATGAATATAATATAATAAATAACTTTATATGTATGACTCATGGAATTATGGACAAAAAATTAAATGCGATATTTGATAATTTAATTAGCATGATTATCATTTCTATTTGAAATTAATTGCATGAAATAAATAACAATTCTTAAGTGTATATTAAGTAATTTTGAAGTATATATTATCGTAATTAATTATTTTGAAGTATATATATAAAAACATTATAAATTATACAAATAAAATCAATCTTTCGATTAAAATTCTATCATTTGACTCAAAATATTATTTGTTTTATTAGGTGAGCTATTTTTGTGCAGTTATATATTTTGGGTTACTAACATTTATCATCATTTTTCGTTATAATTATTTTAAAAACATCTTCAATTATAATTGATTAAATTGTGATTTACTTGATTAGGTTTATTCATTTAATAATTGTTTGGTGGATTCTATTATATGTATTTATTATATTTTCTTTTAGTTAATAATTGTTAATATTTACCATATATTTCAATTTTATTTTCTAAGTAGTTTGTAGTTTTAATATGATTTAAAAATATATTCTCTAATTATATAAATATTTCAAATATTTTTATATTTTATTTTTGTATAATCTCTTTAACTTTGTATTTGAATGTCTGTAATACATTTTCAAATTTATAATTAACATAATATCTATAATATATATAAGTACGTGTAAGATAATATATTTTAATTATAAATTATGTTGACTTTACTTCAATTTAATTAAAAATTTTAACACAACTTAGAGAATTATTAATGAATAATCTAAAATATAGTGTTATACATTATATTATTGCAATTCTTAAATACTATATTTTATTTTATTTTTCTTTTAAATTCTATTATCAAAAAAATAAAAGATTTCATTATCAAAATTATGAGTTCTTCTTTGATTGATATTATAAGTTCTATATGATGAAATTATTAATGAATATAATAGCAATATATTGATAATAAAGTATATAAATATATATAATAAATATGAATAAATATATATGAGATCAAATTTAAATTTATAAAGTCAGTTTAATTTGGTGAAATCATGAAATTAGTAATACTTAATATGTGATAAAATATTTTTGTATCGTACGATCAAAATTAAGTTAATTCATACAAATTTAATATTAAATAACAATTGAATATATTCTATATTAATTTAAAATATAAAAAATATTAAATTATAATTATTAATAAAATATTTAAATTAAACAATAAAATAAAAATAACTTGTGCCTTACATGAGTTGCGAGCTAATTTGTTTTAAATCTCCGATAGATAATACATAAGGTAAGATTTGAATTGAAAAGAAGTTGAAAAGAGAATCAATTAAATTAAAATTGCACGCCTTTTTTTTTTTTTTATTTTTTTTGGTTGTAAATATGGCATATCTTGGATATCCTACGTCGAGGGTGTTTAGCTTAATAAAACCAACTTAGTAAACACTTTAAAAATCAAATTGCATCATTTGCCATCGATGGATGAGATCCTCGTAAAAGTGAATAATTCATGAGGTTGTATGAACGAAATATATTTGAGAATAAAAGTAGTTTTCACCTAAAAAAAAGAAGAAGAAGAAGTAATATTTATATAAAATTTTTATTATACTAAACTTTGTTGCTTTTCTCTTCTCTCTTTTCTATTCAAATCTTATTTATAAGTCTATAATTTATATATTTTTACCACCTTAATTATGCTCAATTTATTATTATTATTAGATTATTTATTGTTTTTATTTTATTTTGTAGGAAATTAAATTAACAAAAGAGTTATATGAAAACAGGACTTGTCAAGATACAATTTGAAGAATTTAAGACTCTTTCAAGAATGAACCTAACAAGTTGAAGAAATCTCTACTACTTCAAGTGATAAAGTGATAGAAATTGGATGATTTAGAATTTTCATATTCTACGAATATATCTAGTTAGACCTATAAATACTTGTACAATTAGAGGCTAAGGGGAGTTAGTTTTTATTTGAGAGAGTTTTCTTATTCAAGTTTACACTTTTTCATTTGTTTTTCTACTTTCTTCCTTCAGTCGTCTATACATTATTTTTCTTATTACTTCTATTCAATTACCAATTATTTCGTTTTTGTAGACACTTGATTACAAATTCAATAATATTTTATTCTTCATTATTACATCTTCTATTACAACTTTATATTTCAATATACGTCACAATAATTTTCTACTTCGTTATTGCTGTCTCTCCTAATTATAATTTATTTATGTTTAAGTTAGTTTAAATTATCCTGTTTAAAATATTCAATGAATATTTATTATTTTATTTATATTTAGATTAATTACACAATCTCCTCGATCATTACGTTTCTATTTCGCCTGAGTTAAATATCAAGAATATTAGAATTTTCTAATCTCTGTGGATCGATCTGTACGAACATTGATACTATAAGAATCTGTGCACTTACAAAAATTATACACATCACTTACCAATACATTCACCACATATAAAATTTGCTTTCAATATCATGCTCAATGGTGATTGAATATATAGAAATATTTTCTTGCGAGATTTAGTTTTTGAAAATTGAATTGTCCCTCAAAAAATTGATTATTAAGCATGCACTGTTATAAAATATAGACTTTTTACCATCTTCACCTTCTCCACCTCTTCATTTCCTTTATTATATTTATGATTAATTGTATAACTTTTCATATATATTCTCTTGTCTATAAATAGAGATATTGTAGAATGGTAATGTATACAATCAAATTGAGATATAATATAAAAATAAAATTAGCATCTCTCTACTTTTGTTTTATTTCATAACAACATAGTTTTTTGTGTTTGTCGTCTGCGCTTAAGGATAAAATTTTAGTTAAGTTTTTATTTAGTTAAAATTTTGTGGAATTACTTTTGAATATATATAACATTTACTTCTCGTAATTCTTATCCTTTATTTTATAATCACTTAATACGTCATGTAACTTTAACGTTGGACGATATTTCAGGTGACTTCAATTTCTGATCTTAATTACATTGATAACGTTAAGTCTATCTATGTAATTAATAATATGGGCGTTTAATCTTAACTATATTATCTCTTCATGTATCACAAGACATATATCAAAAAAATAAATTTAAGAAAAACGCTATTATTTCCATATTGAACGGGGCATGAATAAACTTCACTAGAGATTGTAGGAAGTTTACTCTCAAGAAGACAGCGTGGGATACATTTATCACACATACACAACTTGATCACCATTTTTTCTCTCTCTAAAAAAGACGCACATTCTCTCTCTAAAAACGCGCACACACTTTCTCTCTCTAAAAACTGTACATTTATTTATTTGATTTACGGCTTCGGCCTTTAGATTTGGCCCTTTCGCGTGTGATTTCCGAACAAAACCTACTGAGTGACGGAGAGGACGAAAAGACTCTGAAACCCCCATTTTTACAGAAACACTCACAAGGAAGAAGAAGAAGAAGAAGATAGAGAAGCTAGAGAGAGAAAGTAACTCTACCAAACTGATCGGGAATCGTTCACCTTCTATTATATTCTGCACATCTCTATCTATCTATTTCTCTCTCTCTCTCTCTATCTCCTGCACTGAAGAACAATTTTCCCGTGAGATTTTGTCCCCTTTTAAGCGGACAAGGTAAATTAAACCTTCAATCAATTCCTTCTCCTTCCTCTTCCCTTGTTATATATATGTATATCATATACATATACATAATAATTCGTGTTTTTCACTATTAACAGCCTCGATTAAGCATTAATCCCTTGCTTTCCGCTTTGAATTGGGTACCTTGAAGCTGTATCTATAGCTAAGAGTGCTTAATTTGTCGACTTCTTAGTTTGTGTTTCTCCGGAGTCTGTTTTTGGGAACGAATTTTGTATCTGTTGTTGTTTTTATTAAAATTGAAGTTAGGGTTTTTTATGTTTTTGGTCAATTACTGAAGGGCATTCACTTTTATGACTATTAGGGTTAGGATCAGATCCAGATTGGGGATTGAAGAGCTTTTGGGTACTGGACTTGAAATTGCGGTGCATATGTAATGGGTGATCTTTTGAGGTATCAATTGGGTAGTTGGGCAATGCAAATGTAAAATTGTGTATATAGTAATCAGGACCTGATTGAAGGAGTTCTCTTTTGGTTTGCAAAATTTCAAGGTGTGATCTCAAGTGAATGATTGTGGCAATTGGGGTGGGTCATAAAGGTGAGGTGATGGTTGTGTGTTGGCAGAGCAGGCAAGGAAGAAGATTCAGTTGTAATAGACCCTTTTCTTTTCTCAAAAACACATTTGGGTTGACATGAGTTTCCGGGGGAATTACCTCTGAAGGTTGTGTTCTTTGTCTGTGATATGACAGTGTAGTGTGGTAAAACATTAAAGAACTGTGGTTTGCATCGAGTTCTGTAGGAGTGTGCTCTTTATTTGTATTCTTTTGAGGCTAAAGGTACTTTGAGTTTTACTGAATATCAAATTTGCAAGTCGCTAAAGAGGTAGAAAAGTTCACAGAAGACTAGTATAGCAGGAAATGAGCAGAAGGACATGGTGCATGGACAAGAGTCTAGTTGCTGGTTCCTTCCCTTGCTGGAACGTTTCTGCTTGAAAGTATTAGAAGCATTTTTATTTCTCATCGGTGATTGGTTTGCTTGTGGTAATCTGTGCAATGTCTCGCTGCTTTCCGTTTCCACCACCAGGGTACGAAAAGAAGCTCGGACCGGAGGATGTTGACTTACTGAAAAAGGTTCATCTATCTATTATTAGCATTCATATGTTGCCAAATTGTTTGCATCATATGCTTTGTTGATTTTGGATACTTGGTCGGTTTTTTGCATCGATGTAGGACTTTAGTGAGGAGTAACTTGCATTACATGATGGATGGATCTCTTTCCATATAAATGATGAATACTGAGATTCGTAAGTCCTGTCTAGTGTCTTAACTGAGATCACATTTTCCCTGAGAACTGCTCTTTGCATCAGGATTGAGGTCTAGGTCATGCTATATTTTATTTGGTAGTTAAACCTTTGTTGTGATACACTCACATAGTGCTAGTCTCCAGGCTGACTAGCAAAGAGCAATTCTTGATCGAGGATGAGCCCTTTGCATTTTCTTTTGATGGTGTGGCATGTCGAAACTGACAAATTAGTATTGTTTTAAATATGATGCAATGATTCTTCTAGGTGCTCTTCAGGCCCGATTCTGACATTTCTGAGGCTCTGAGGCGAAATAAAAATGAGGGTCCTATAACCTTAACATATAAATAACTACTTTTTATTAACAAAAAAAAAAATTAATCAAGGTTTGCTCTCTCTCTCTTTCTTTCTGGAAAGATGAAGAGTAATGCCAGTTAAAACGCTTTGAAGCCAAGTGGGCAACCTCCTTATTTACTCCCACGAGTCATGCTTCTCATTAATATCACTTATTCTTTTTTTTTTTTTTTTAATGGGTAAGATTTCAGATTGGGCTCCCTCTCTCATATTGGGCCCTGGGCAGTCACCCATGCCCAGGGCCGGGCCCTGGTGCTCTTATGACATTGTAATGCTCAGTAAACATATTTTGTTCCTTATCATTTATTAAAGCTTTTGTTTCACATCTTTTATCTGAAAACCATTTACTCCCACAAGTCACGCTTCTCATTAATAAAGCTTATTCTTTTTCTTTTTTTTTTTAATGGGTAAGATTTCAGATTGGGCTCCCTCTCTCATATTGGGTCCTTGGCGGTCGCCCTGGTCACTCGTGCCCAGGGCCGTGCCTGGTGCTCTTATGACATTGTAGTGCTCAGTAAACATATTTTGTTCCTTATCATTTATTAATGCTTTTGTTTCACATCTTTTATCTGAAAACCATTTTGTATGTGGGGTTCCTGGTGGTGAATGTGTGCTATTATAGAAGGAGCTCTGATCAATTTTTCATATACATAGAAGGGCAGATAGGTACATAAAATTAATATCAGCCCCAATAAGGGATGAACCAAGTGCAGCCGAGGTATACATAGCATAGTAGCGATAAAACAAACTCCTAGCCAAGCACCAAGAGTTAAAGAGGTCACACCTTATAGATGGACCACCCGAAAATGCCTGCATTAGGTCTAGGTGGCATGTTTTCTCAATTGAATTGCAAGATGCACTATATATTCTAGCCAAGCACCAAGAGTTAAAGAGGTCACACCTTATAGATAGACCTCCTGAAAATGCTTGCATTAGGTCTAGGTGGCAAGTTTCCTCATTTGAGTTGCAAGATGCACTATAAATTCTGATAAACCTATCTACCAAAAGAGTAAATGATTCGTAAAACACTAGGTTACATGGACTTGGATGGAGTGTCCTATTGGATACGGGTACTTTCAAGAATCGACACAGATGCACCTCAATTCTACCATATTTTTACACTAAAATGAAGTGTCTTACACCCACACCCTTATCTAGGTGTCGAGTGTTGGACATAGGTACTTCGAGGCAAAATGAAAAGTTCATGTAACATAAGTAAAACATAAACAAAAAGAACGAAAATTTGAGGCAACCTTGCCATTTTTCTTCTTGATACTAGTTGTACTTCTTTGTAAAGGTCACAAAGTGATGCGGGGAATTCAGTTTTGAATCTCCTCCCTTTTCACTCCTTTGAAATTTTAGCAATCTAGCCCTTTCAAGCCAGCAAAATTTAACCAACTGTACCTGACATAATCCAAGAGAAACCATACAATGATTTAAAGCATGGCCAAGAATCCTAGTAGTTGGGTTACAAGGATAACAAATGTTAACTGTATCCTCTATCACATCCACATATTGCACTTTTACTTGCTACTCTCTGACCGCTCTTTTGCAAATCATTATGTGAGAATTGCGTCTAAACCGTATTACTGTAGTCAAGGTGAAAAAGGCACCTACCTTGTAAGCATCACAGAAAGAAGTCATTTACCGCTTCAAGCTATCCTCAAAATTAGGTTTGCTATATTCGCCCCTTTGTGCTTTGAACAACTTTAAGCAAGGTCGTGACTATAGTCATGGCCTCATGGGATTGGGCACAAGAGACTCACAATCACAACTTATCTGTCCAGAATGTTATCTTTCATCCCATCCTCCACCGCCTACCCTATATGCTTCGGAGACTCGTCAAACCTGGTTGCGATAGCTTTCATACCCCAGGTCTGTATGAAAGGTTTTGCTATGAAGCAGGGTTTGGCAAATGTAATGAGATGGCGAAGGGGTTTGGCCGGATTTAGCATATGGCTAATTTTTTCCTAGATTTGTCTAGAAGATTAGGAATAATCCCAAGATTTGATGCCCAGAAAAAGGAGTAGTTCGTATTTCCGAAAATAGGTTCTTACCTAAACCAAGCCTAAATGCTGAGATCTCTCTTCGCGAATCCGTTGATTCATATGTGATCTTCTACTTGAGTCATACATCATACGTGCGGAGATCTCTCTTTGTCAGTCCGTGATTCATTTGTGATCATCTATGGGAGTCATATCTGCAATCCCTATTCGATGTCTTGTTTGATATTTTGAGTGTATGAGTATATCATCGACTGTATTATTGTGTTTAATCTGTACCTCTGTATATTATCCTGTTATTATATGGAGTGTACAAGTGTATTATATTGGGCTTGGGTCCATTTTTGTAGGGTCTCTACTCAACCAACTTTTCTGTTTCCAAAACACAGATCTGAAAATCTGCATATATAAATTCAATTTTTGTCTTCTTAGCAGAAACAAGATAAAACAAGTAATCATTAAAATTTCTAAAGAAGTTTAATATGTATGTTCTTATTCACTGAGAAAAAAATATAAGTGCAATTAGATTAGAAATCTTTTTATTCGTCAATCTCTGATGTATATTTTATAATTTACAATTTAATTTATTTAATATTTAGGCAAACCCAACTTGATGCTTCGTAGATGGGAAAGTACCTACTTTAGCGGTGGTTTGTGGTGGGGGGAGGATCCTCTCCTAAAACTTAATGCACAACGTTACCAACATTCTTGAAGACTACCATCTTCCACCAAGAATTTCCATGGGCATTTGCCAAACAAGATAATTTGAGTATTAAATAGCTAACCCTTGAAAGCTTGGTGGAGAAGAAACAGCTTCTGGAATCATGTTATATATGGTTCCTTTATTTTAGGCAGAAATTATATACAAGTTAGACAGCATGCCTTTAATAAGCACCAATCTAGCCCCTGGACAAGTAACTCTCTCTTCCTTCATTTTAGGCATAAATTATATACAAGTTAGACAGCATGCCTTTAATAAGCACCAATCTAGCCCCCTGGACAAGTAACTCTCCCACTTGCAAGTCCCTTAAGCATATCAAGAATTAGATTCCATTTTACTTTTGAATTTTATGGGTCCTAAAGGCAATCCTAAATAAGATCTTTGAGAAGCACGATCAGAAGTTAGATTATAGGCCAGAAGCTTGAAGTCGTAAATAGTGAACATTTGGTATCAGTAATTTTCAAATCTGAAATTGGCTCAAGAGATCATTATATATGGACTTTGTTGACAAAAATCATGAAACTGTTATGCTCAAGGAATAATGCATATCTGTTTATTGATAGCCTACCAAAATAGACAGAAAAAGTTAAATTATTTTGGCGAGTACCTGGGTTTGGAAAACAATAGACGATAGCCCTTGTTTAACCAAAGTTCGAAGGGAGGTACATGATACATAATGATGAGTAGGACGCTAAAATGAACCCCCTTTGAGAGATGTTTTATCTTGCTTTGCATGGAAAATTAAATATAGTTATGCATTCTAGGCAGGAGGGGCACATCATACGTTTTGTTCTTAGATTCGAACTTGTTCCGTCAGAAGTTGTACTTCAGGTTTTCTCCTAAAGCATTAATGTCCTCTGTAGCGCTATATTCTTGAAAAGGTGTATTATATATATTTAACCCACCGAGCCTTGTGAATGCCATGCACCTTTTCTCCGCAATTTGCCTTGTGAATTCCATGCATCTCCCACAACTACGAATACAGGTCACTCACAATACCACAACCACATAACCTGGATACAGCTATATCAGTATATCTATGAACCACAACCTCTTCGTTCTATCCTCTAAGTGCCATGTAATGTATATTCATAATTTATATTTCTTGTTACCGTCGCTGTACTTTACATTGGTTAAAATGTAGTAGATCCATGTATAACTGTTTATATAATGAACATATTTATGTGTTTACTGTAATATCTCATCGTTGATCCAAATTCATATGTCCCAAATCTGTATAAATTCAGTATGGTGCTCACAGTTGGCTTACTTTATACAGCCCTGCTGGTGGTGGTGCTAATAATAGTGACATATTTTGGAAAGATAGAAATAGAGTTGCAGAATTCTATGCCCTTGAAAAGAGTTATCTTTGGGTGGTGGGGCGTTCTGGATTTTTATGTGTGCCCATGCAGTATGCTCAATTTTTTGGCCCAAACTGAAACAGGGAGTAAATAGTGATCTGTAAGTAAGGTTTGACATTATCTGGTGAGAGGAGAATGTTTGTTTAAGGTTGACGCTGTGATTGTGGGACGCCACCATGCTGGCCCATTAGCATAATTGATTCCAAGCTTTTAAGGTTGGTCAGATGAATGTGAGTAAAGAACATTCCTGGAAGGGTGATATGATATTTTGAAGAGAGGGAATCAATAGAACAGATAATAGACTTTGACTTTGTGGTGACAATGATAATTTGGTTTCAGAATCAATCAAGAAACGAAGGGTACAGTACTCTTGGACGAGTGAACTTATGTTATTTCTATTTTCGTGTAGATTGTGTTGTTTAGTCTTAGTGTTTTCACATGCTAATCTAACATTGAACTACTTTTGTGGTTTTTGAGGAGTCCTGTTCCTAACTATGTAAGCCATCAAACAAATATTATTGGGAGTATGCTGTTAAGTTTCCAACATCAAAAGCAACCTTCACTTAAAAAGGCGTCTAGGAAGTGGTGTAGGATAAGAATTTATATTTCTCATATTATTGCTATCAATTTTTTCCGAGATACGTAGGTGTCTAGGTGATGAAAGAAGTTTGTGTGCACACACACACACACACACACACACATATATATATATCATTACTTTTTCTTTATATATCAGCATTGAATCTTCTTTTGCGCTATAAGGTTGCCTCCGTTTATTAATAATCATGATTATGACTATTATTACTGTTGCTATTAATTGGTATTACAATTATGATTATTTTTATCTTACATTTGATGTTGATAGTTCAGTAAATTTGATTTTGGGTTTGATATCTCCTACATTACGGTAGTAGTAGTGTATAGTATCATTGCCCTTCCATAAATTTATGTATCTCTCCTCGTAAAATTTATTATAGTGCACCTCGATTATTTTAAAAAGCACAACAAATTCTTACTATATATAAAAAGAAGAGTAGCTTTAAAATTCATTTACCCTATTATTATAATCTTACTAATCTATAAAATAATCGAAATCCCACTGTTTTGTTAGTGAACTAAATTTCTATTAGTTAGATTCTAAATATTTTATTGTAACTACACTTGTACTGAATTATATATATGATAATTACGAAAAAGTCACTTACATATAGAACAATTAAACTAATCTAGAAAAGAATGAATACTAATTAAAGACAATTACATATTAAATCCATAATTAAGTATTCGTTAGTTAATTAAAGTTATTAGAAATTATAAAATTATAAAACGTCCCATGCTTTGCATGGATTTGTGCTAGTATATATTAGTTCAAGAAACCCTACTTTCCTATGTGAATTTTAATATGATTCCCCTCAATTGTGGAGAAATATGTGCTTTTCTCATTTAATAAATAGTTGAAACTGGAAACCAAGTTAAAAAAAATTAAGCGTAACTCTTAGTTTCAATATTTTTCTTGTTGGTGGACAATTGTAGATGTGGTTATTTCATAACTTCTGGGTCCTCTACTGTCCCAATTTTCTACTAGGGGATATCTCTTAGAGTTTGAAATTTCTCACTTGCATTTTCTCCTTTTAGGTCTTGTGTAGTAGTGACTTTGCTTTCTAGAATCTTGGATATGTGCTCACATGCTCCTGATAATTTAAGTGTATCAATTATCAGGTAAGTTGATATTAGTGGTCTCCCAAAGTATTTACTATTTATCTGAGTTCTAATCTAGGGTTGCTTGATATATAAGAATCAACTATGAATTCTGTTGAAATTGTGGGCTGCTGGAGTATTCACGAATCATCTGGGTCTTAAACTTGAAAATGTGAGCTTGTCTGGTTTGGTAAGGTGTCTTGAGATCATTCCTTAATAGTTTCTGGTAAAGGAGTACATCTACCAACGTTTTCTCACATAATTTGTTAGAATGAAAAAGGGGAACAAGAAGAAGGTAGAGAAAGCACACAGGAAGTTCCATTGTGGTGCCTTTACAAATTCACAAGCTCATTGCTTTTAATTTGGAACCGAAGCCATATGTATGTATGCCTGATGTCTGTTTCCTGAAATATGGATTGAATGGGTGATTACTGACTTACAAATGTGTGGTAGATTAAATTTGCTATAATTGAAACAGTTCTCGTCTGTTGAGGTCGAACATGTCTAACATTCTTTCTGATTTGCAGGAGAAGGTAAAAGAGAAAAAGCACAAGGAGAAAAAGGACAAAGACAAGAAAGAAGCTAAAGACAAAAGGGAAAAAGAAAAAAGTGACAAAAAACATAGAGAAAAGAAAGACAAAAAGGAAAAGCACAAGGACAAGGACAAAAAGAAGGACAAGGATAAGGACAGGGAGAAAGACCATGAGAAAGGTAGTACTTCAGAGGTGAATAGAGATGTTGGGCAACATGAGGATTACAACGGAGTTAAGCTTCATCAAAGAGAGATAGATCGGGTTAAAGAGAAAAAAGAGAAAAGCACCACTACAGTAGACAAGGGACTGGCCGATCAATTTGAAGGTTGCAATGGGGAGAAGTTCCATCAAAAAGTGGAGAAATATAGAAATAGAAGCAGTACTTCAGATGAGAAGAAACCTCCTTTGCAGTTTCAGGGTGATAGTGGAGGGAAACCTATTCAGAAAGTTCTTCAGAAGGATGTTGAAGATTCAAAGTTTATGTTGGAATTTGGCAGGAGAATTAGAGACGAAGGAAAGGGACCAGGGAGCCAGTTGGTTGAGCGATGCATGGACATGGAACGTAAGAATGATGAAGGAATCGAGAGATGTGCAGTCAGGGATGCTGTGTTTGATGGAAAGGAAAAGAGAAAAGTTAATGAAGTTGGTAATTGGAAAATGGATGGACAAACATTCGGACATGACGACAAATTTAATGGATATGCAATGTCTCAGAACCTTGCTGAAAGCGTTGAAAATAAGTATGGAGTGCCTAAACTAATAGAGAAAGTTGACAGAAGGATTGATGGCAAAGAGAAATCGAAAGAAAGAGAAAGTGATAAACGAAGGGACAAAAGGGAAAGTAAGTACAAGGATAAACATAGCCAGGGTAATGACAAAAATAGGGAACAGGAGAAGCAAATGGAGGATAAAACAAAGGAGGAGCATAAGAAATCAGAGGACACAACTAAAAGTAGCAACAGGATGGACCTTATTGGTACTCCCAGCAACGAGATATCCCATTTTTCCAGAGGTCCTGACAAGATTTCTGCTACGGAGATTAATCACAAAAAGAGAAAAGACGTGGATAATAATGGTTTCTTGCACGGTATGTTAATTAACATAATTAAAAACGAAATATTTGTGCACACTGTGTTTGAAACATCACAGGACTTTTCTACCTTGCCAAGGGTGGGTGTAGTGTACGAATTTATGGTAGCGTATTTGCTGATTAAAAATTTCTTTTAGTGTTCTCTGGGTCCCAGTGATCTTATAATTTAGACTCATTCCTTGTGCAATTGACATTCAATAAATTTTTGTGCAAGCATGTTCTGCAGTAATTTCTTTAGCTGAGCCTGTTGTGTTTGGATTGCATACAGACAGGCCTGAGAAAATGCCAAGACTCACTTCTCATCCATTGTCGGATAATGGAAAGGAATTGAAACCTTCCGAAACCACAACACTTTTTACACCTCACAGACAGGGGACAGCTAATAGTTTGAAGGTGGATGCTATGGAACACAAGACAAACGGTTTAGTAGGAGCACATCAATTGCCTACTTCTGAACCAAAGCCTTCAGCTATCATCTCTGACCAAATTGCTGAAGTGTCAAGGAAATCGCCACACCCTGACATGAAATACCTGAGCAAGGTGCTTTCAGTTCCTCAAATGGAGAAGTGGTCTGAATTAGACGACCAAGAATGGCTGTTTGACTGCAAAGACTCTCTACTGGACAAGTCCAAAGTAGGTTCTGTTGGAGTTAACCAGGAACAGCAGGTCTGGGCTGAAGTCCTAAAGATAGAGTCTGCCGATGTTTTTGCACTGCCATATGTAATACCTTACTGAGTGGTAAAATGGGCTGCCGCATCTCATGTGGGGTTCTGTAGACCAGTTTCTCCATAATATGTTGTAGGGTCTGGCTCTTAAGATGGATTCTGTCTTTCGCGGCATCATTTATTACTATACTGAGGTAGATCTTACTGCATGTTCTGAAATTCTTTTATTAATCCAAGTGGGGCAGCAGGGCCCTGAGCATGCCTACAGAGGTGGTCGAGTTTTCTCTGCAGGGGTAGAGGGGCAGAGCTTCGGACTCGAAAACTGCACGGGACTGATTCAAAGATGAATATTCAGGAGGTCCAGCTGAACGTGAGGAGTTCTTAGAAGTGAAGATGCATTAGCTTCTGCAATTTTATTTGTTTTGCTCAAAAGCTAAAATGGTCTTTCTGAATTCTGACTGAAGTGTAAGAGAAACCAGCTGTTGAAGCTAGACCACAATTTTGATTTGTAACATATGAACTACTTATAATGAATGTAAGATAAGATGAGCGGTAAAGGAAAAAGTAGTAGACTCATTCATTTGATTAAAACATCAGGAAGTAAACTGCTTATAAATTATAATCTGTTTACGTTTTCTAATTAGGTCTGCCTCGAAATAATTATGGTGGTGTTAGAGGGCAAGCTCGGTCAGGATTGCTGACGGCAGGGAGAGGGATATGCTATTGAACGGTTCCGTAGACTTCTTCAATTTCGACATACTCATATATGTCTAATTTTGACCAATTAGATTTATTGCTTACTAATTGCTAATTGTTTGCAAAAGATAAAGATAATAAAATAATGAGCGAGATGAAAGGTATTCTGAATCTATTTTGTCAAGTAAAATATGTTGACTGATGCGTTTGAAGTTTTTATATTTTGATAATTTTTTAGTAATACTCATTATCAATGCACAATGGTCTCGATAATATTAACAGGGTCTAAAAGAGCTGAGATTGAGTTAAGTTTATCCGAATTTGTTTTTTCATCGAGTTAAGTTAAATTGAATATATTTTACTTAATAAAAAATTGTATTTGAGATTGTTTCATTTAATTAATTAAACGAGTCAAACACAAACTAAATGTTATAAGCAAGATGAGTTTAGATAATCTATTGAGCTTGAGTCGAGCCGAACTTAAAAAATTTAAACGATCAAAAAATAATGTTCGAGATCAGATTGTTCAAATAAGCAAAACGAGCCGAACAGAATAAGTTTTAAATGAGTCAAGTTGAGCTAAACATGGGACACCAAGCTGAGTTAAACATGTGAACGACCCAGTTCATTTACAATTCATTGATATACTCCTTACTTCCTATAAAAATTGCAACACTTTTTTTAGATTGTGTGACATTGATTTTAAGACACATAAAAAATCTATTTAGGTATTTAACTTATAAAACAAAATTAAAATACAACTAAATGTATAACATTTGAATTTGTAAAATATTTAAAAAACATATAAAAGTGAGATATTTATATATAATTTTAGTGTATCTTATAACGTGCGCCATATCTTAAAAAAATATTTAATTTTTATGGGATAGAGAGAGTACATATTTAAGAAGAAAAGAAAATAAATGAGTGAAAATTGTTCTTTTGACTGTCTAACAGTTTCTTGTGAGAGAAAAAAAAAAGAAAAATGAGAAAAAAAAATGTAGATTTTCTTCCATTTTTTTCAATTGAGAAGATTCGAAGAAAAAAAATTCGTTTTCAATTTCTACAAACTTCCACACTGATTTTTTGCCCCCCTCATCCAACCGGTAGATGTTGAAAGTTGCACAAAACTGTTCGAGATACAGTTTTGTCATTAGTCCTTTCTTAATTTTTTACACCAAATACATGTGTCTTTTTCAATCTTTTTAATGGAAAAAAAATCTAAATTCTTAAAAGTAACGAATATTTTTTTTAAAAATTAAATAAATATAAGATAAAATACCAAATAAAATAAATAATTATATGAAAATACATTTACATGCATGTGCCTCCCTTGTTCCTTGCAGCCTTGTACTAGATTCTTATATAGTATGATAATCCTCTCAACTACGTCAATTTATTACATGTACACGTGCCTTCAATTTTCCGGAGCCCCCTATAATGTTATATACTTCCTTCCTCCGTCAGGTCAATTTTCTATATTATATGGGATAAGCCATTTACACGTCTCAAAGATAATTAGTTTCATTGTCGGTATAAATATGAACACGTTTTTTGTATTATTTTATATAATTTTATTGTAATTTATTTAAACATATATTATATTTATGAATTTTTTGATCATTTAAATGTAATAACGAAATTAAAATTAATGTTTAACATAAATACTTGATTAATAAATAGTTATGTGAATATTTGTATTAATTAAAAAAAATGTTCATATTTATGTAGATTTTGGGTTTGTCTATATGAATTTTAGTTAATACCTTTTGTAACTATTATATTTATGATGATCATGTGTTCATTATTAAGTTTTTACTCTTTGGTTTTGAATTTCGATAATATTATATTTTTGTCATATTTTAGTTGCATATGTATAATTTTTTTTTGTTTTTTTGTTATGTAATTAATGTTTGTCTATGATTTTTTTAATTATATATTAAATGTATAACTGTGTTGATTAAAATAAAAACACAAAACACATGTTGAATACATAACATATTAGTTAGGATTTGTGTTTTTTTTAATTGTATTGTGTTGAATAGTGATCGTCTCATATTAATTGTGTTGTTTTAATTATGTTTTGGTTGATTAATTGTGTTGATGGGTTTTCTTTTGGTGTTATTATATTATTTCGTTATTTTCTTTGTTGAAGTAAGTTTATGTAGTTTTGTTGTTGTTTAATTGTGTTTGTATTTTGTTTTGTTGGTATAATTTGATTTTTTCTACGTGTTTCTTTTTAATTATGTATTGATAGTATAATTATATTGATTTTTATTTGTTAATTATTTTTTATTTGTAATAATTAGTAAACTGTTTGGTAATTTTTATTATACGTTGTTTTAAGAGTTTGAACTGATGACCTCTCTATTTAATTACCTTAAGTTTGTTCCTAGAACTCGATGTACGAAAATTACTCCTATAACTTGAGTTGGAAAAATATAAAGAAAAAATCTTGTGTCATTAAGGATAGAACAAAAATAGTAGTTAAATTAATTGAATCGTACTAATTCGACAAATTGAACTCAAGATAAGATCGTCATTGGAGGTTTTATATATAAGTATAGATTTAATGATTCATTTCAAAAATATCCTCAATTAAAAATGATGAAAATTACTCATCTAATAGAGAGAATAAATAGTTACTATTGCACATTAAAAAAATATAAAATTATTTTTAACATTTTATACAAGCTAGATAAATATAGTAATTAATAGTTTTTTAATATTTATAAATTATCAAAAAAAAGCTTATATCAAATCACGGAAGGAATAACTTCTATCAACTTCCTACATTTTTCTTAGAAAAATAAAAAAAGTGAACTCTTATCAGTTCAATTAAATGACTGTCAATTTCTGGCTGCTCTGAATCTGTTGTAACGTTACATATAAGTATACCCCAACCATCTGTCAAGGGTAGCTAGCTGATCATAAATTGATTGCAGTAATTGAAATTTAAAATATGTATTCTACTTCCAACTACCAAAATTTTTCAATATATAAGCTCTTTAATGTACTCATCTTCTATCTCCAATTGTGTAGGAAAAATCACAAAAAAAAAATAATTATCATGGTGGTAGCATCATCTTCCAACACCCAAGAAACCCTAATTTACAATGTAAAGATCTCTTCCGTCGGGCCGGGTCAAATGACCCGACCCGGAATAATCCATGAGCCAACTAACTTAAACTTGGCCATGAAACTCCACTATCTTAAAGGAGTTTATTACTTCAAAAGCCATGAATCATTTCGTGACTTGACCATTATGAAAATAAAGGAAGCCATGTTTGAGTGGCTTAACCAATTTTACGTAATTTGTGGAAGGTTTCGGAGATCGGAGTCGAGTCGTCCATACATCAAATGTAATGATTGTGGCGTTCGGCTCGTCGAGGCGCAATGCCACAAAACCATTGATGAATGGTTAAAGATTATCAATGAGAACAACATTAAGAACAAAAATGTTTCTCTTGAGAAGGATTTGCTAATTTCCAGTCACAACATTGGTCCTGAGTTGGCATTTTCTCCAAATGTTTTTATCCAGGTATGCATGCATATACTATTATTTAGTTTATTGCCTCGGAAAAATAAGACACTCTACTTTTCCATTTTAAACTTCAAAGCATCTCAAAATAAAGGTTCGTACTTGAAAGTAATGCATGTTTCCATGAAAATTTTGAATCCATAAAAATATTTGATTCACAAACACAAATTATTCTAAGAAAGTGTTACATCTATAAGTAAACTTATAAGTTTACAATCATTTTATAGACTCAAAATTTTTTTTTTGATAAATGACTCAAATTTTCCTGTCTTTCCTTTTATAGACTCAACAGTGTCACTGTGTCAGCAACCTTATAAGCAATGTTATGAAAATCGGACCGGACCGGCCGGTCTGACCGGTTTAACTTGAACCGGTTATGAATTCGGTCGGTTCGATAAAAAAAGTGGTTCGAAAGAAAACCGGGTCAAACCGGTTCGAATCGGATAAAACCGATAAACCGGTCAAAACCCGGTTTTTGACTTTCTCTTTATTCTTCATCTTCATCTTCTAGGATGTGAACGAATCTGGGTGTCGATGACTCCGCCGTTAGTGATGCCATTTCCGGCGACCCCATCTGATGTTGACATGGTAGGAAACTGATAAATCAACTGAAAAGGGGAAGATGAAGGGAGAAACGGAAGAGGAAGAAGAAGTAAGAAGAAACGGAAGAGGAAGAGGAACTGATGAGTGAGTTTTAGAGAGAGAGAAACGGAAGAGGAAGAAGAAGGGAGAAAGGGGAAGAGGGAGGTTTTGGGAGGAAAGGGGGGAGCAGGAGCTAATGATCGAGAGGCAGAGGTGGTGGAGACAGAAGGAGAGCACATGGGTGGTGGGCTCCATTTTTCACCTTTCACTAATACTCTCTCTCCTCTCTCTCACTATCCTTTGACTTGTTTGGCCAATATCTACTACTATTTGGTTCCTTAATTAAATATGCCTCCCTCCATTTTAAGTTTTGAATAAAATTATTTTACTTGTACATTTATATGTTTATCTATGAGAAAATGATAATTACTTTTAAGTCTGATTTTTTAAAATTTTTACTGTTTCTGTTTTTGATTTTTAATTTTTTTTGTTTCTGTTAATATACTCTTTATGTTTTTAATTTTCTGTTAATATACTATTTCTGTTAATATTTTTTTCTATTTTTTAAATGAAAACCATATACTATTTTTGTTTTTAATTTTTAGCTTATGTATATTTTTAGCAAAACCACTCGTCCGGTACTAATCAATCTCATATTTGAATATTAAAAATTTAAAACTTATATTTGACGAATTTTTAAAAATATTTATGATTTATATAATATTTTTTTATTAAAATAATAATCCGGTTGAACCGTGAACTAGTAGTTACACCGGTTCGATGTCCGGTCCGGTTATGATAACATTGCTTATAAGTTTACGATCATTTTAAATGCAGATAACCAAGTTCAAATGTGATGGATTGTCAATTGGTATAAGTTGGGCCCATGTTCTTGGAGATGCCTATTTCGCATCAGACTTCTTAAACATGTGGGGCAAAATTTTGGCCCGTCATCAGCCTGGCCCACCTCCCACATTAGCCGAACACCGAAATATCGAAATCTCGCCAAGCCCAATAAAACTTGTTAACGACCCGCTTTCTTTGAAACGGGTCGACCCGGTTGGCAATAATTGGCTAGTTACTAGTAACAAGAAAAGCACATTCTCTTTCCATGTTTCGGCTGCAAAACTGAGTCGATTGCAATCCGATGTATCCGGGCCGAAGAAACCCGACCTGGTCCCGCCATTTGAGTCGCTTTGTGCAGTGATTTGGCATTGTGTAGTGAAAGTTAGAAACGGGCAGGGGCCAAAAGTTGTGACAATACTCAAACATGATCCATGCACTAAAAACAAAGGGATTTTCAATGACAATCAAGTTATAAACATAGTGAATGGGGATTTATTTGCCATTGAATCATGTGACATTAAGGGTTTAGCTTCACTAATCATAAACCAAAGTGTCGATGATCGCGAAAAAATCGAAGAAATTGTTGAAAATGAAAACGGAGTATCAGATTTCATAGTGTATGGAGCAAATTTGACATTTGTCAACTTAGAGGACGTTACATTTTATGAATTGGAACTAAAAGGGAAAAAACCAATCAACGTAAGTTATTCGATTGATTGCATCGGAGATGAAGGGGTAGTTTTGGTACTTCCAACTTCAAATAATGATGGCGGAGGAGGGCGAGTTGTGACCATAACATTGCCGGAAAATGAGTTGTTGGAGATGAAACATGCACTGAAAGAGAGTGGCTTATTGTCAATTATCTGAAACCCTCGAGTATCATTTTATGAACATGTCATATATATATATATATATATATATATATATATATATACATATATTTTGTTTTATTTTGCTTCCTGTGTATGCTGGTTTGTTTCTTCAGTGGTGTGTTGGGAGGGTTTGTGTCCCAACATTAACCAAATAAGCTTGGTGTTGTTTTTCTTTTATCTTATGTGTTATTTTTATATATACCGGCTTATATACTCGTGCACAATACAATACGTATTTGTTGTTAAATATTTTTGTATTTGACTTTTTTAAAGCCAAAGTAATATATTAAAAATTAATTGCATAGTATTATATTAGAAACGGAAATTTATGTATTTGAATTCCATTTCTTGTGATGATGCATGTTATTATGAAATCATATTGAAATCTGGTGGTACTTGTTCGAAAAGCCTAGAGGTGATTGTGTGATTTAATTGTTGGTTGTTGTTGTTTTTTTTTTTTTTTTGTATCAATGTCAAATTCAGTCAAAATTATTTTGTAAATAGTTAGATTGGAATTTTAACCGAGCTAATTGAGGGAAAAGACGATCCAAATTGAGTGAAGTCAGAGTTGTGAGTGAGCCTCTTAAAGAGAGAATTGGTATTGCTGAATTAACGTACAGCAATAGATAGATTATTTCTAATTAACTTGTTGGTATAACGTTTTCCTTTTTCATACGCAAAAGGTTTACTATTTAGTCCCGTTTGATTTATTATTCGTTTTCGTTTTTTCGTTTTCATTTAAAAAGAAAACGAATAAATATTTTCGTGTTCACTTAAAATGAAAATAGAAATATGTTTGGATGAACTTTTTTTGATTTAAAACAAATTTGGTATTAAATAAAATAATTATTAAATTTCAAATTACATGTAAATGTACATTATTTTAATATATTATAATTATGTAATACGTAATATATTACATTATTATTAATTATTTTACATAAAATAAGTTATTGTAATGCAAATAATATATTAAATGATATTTTATACTCTATATAATATTATTTATACATATATTGTTTAAATTATAGTTCAATATTAACACAAAATATTAATATTATAGTATAAATAATAATATAAAATATTGTATTAATATCTAATATATTATATATAAGTTGTTGCATATTTATTGTAATATTGTAAATATATTTTAATTATTTATTAAAATATATTTTAATAATATAATAATTTTATTTGATTATTTTAATATAATTTATTTTTTTTTAAAAAATAACTATAAATTTTCATTTACTTATAATTTTAATACAATATTACATATACTATAATCTTTAAGTATATATATTTTAATTTATATGTATGAGTTATATTATATGGAGTAGATTATATATTTTATATGTTTTTTACATTCTAAACCGATAAAGAATTCCATATTATTGTAATATATATGTATATATGTGTGTATGTGTGTATATATATATAATAGTATATTATATTATACACTATATTATATTATATCATATTGTATTATATTATACTATATTATAATATTACATTAGTATATAATATATATATATATATATATATATTTACACACACACACACATAAATAAACTAGTATATTATATTTTTATTATTTTGAAATTGCTGTAAAAAATGAAAACGAAAAAAGTGAAAACATTTTTTCTGTATTTTCAAAAATGAGTGTCAAAACGAAAATGTCTTCGTTTTTTTTTAAAACGAAAATATTACCAAATAATACTAAATAATGTTTTCGTTTTTGAAAAACAAAATGAAAACAAATAAAAAATCAAACTGACCCTTAGTATTTCACTTTTTTTAAAGCAGAAGAGAACAAATTATTAACCAAAAACGAATGTGGTTATTAAAGCCTTACATAAGATAATCCTAGATTTTGTAAGGTAGTTTTTTTTATATCGACTTATTCAGTTTAATCTATCTCCATATTTCTTATTCTGAGGTTAATATTCCTTGTATTGACACAAAAATATAAGACTAAAATTCAGAAAGACTCGTTCAGATTATACTTTTTATAAACTGATTTTCCGTTAAAAAAATGTAAATACATATAATTATTAAGCCAATAACCAAAGTAGTTGGACAAAATAAAAAACACCATATAAGATAAATAAAAATAGAAATCAAAACCTGAGGTTTTCCTCTTTAAAGTTCAAACCATACACTCTTTGTGTTTATCTGTAAAAAATCTCTCACTATTTTAGTTTCGAGATAAACATCCTAAATTTTTTCGTTCCGCCATCTGGCTTATGTTCGTATAACATTCAGACGGAATGACTCTATAAAATTACGTCGATACTTTTACATATTATGGGGATCCTCGTGGACAGAAAAAAAATTGCAATCATATCTATATCGGAGAGTTAAAATCAAATTTTTTTTTTGATTTTTTTGATATTTTCTCACGTTCTTAATAAAACCTTTTCGTAAATGTATTTTTACAATATTTTCAGTCATATTAGTAGATGTTATTTGAACCGCTCTTTTTTTTTATCCATATTTGTGTTTTGTATAGAAGTTATTATGTCAGCGATAGTATCCCTACCCATGATAAATTAAATTTTTTGATGCTTTAACAAGTTTACCTGCCTTTTGTTGGTATATTTAAAATTTTAATTTAAATATTTAATTATACATAATACTGATTAAGTTTTTGTATTTCACATATATATTACAATAATATTAGCAAAATGTGTTGCCTAAAATGGTAAGAATTTGGCTTCAATTTTGAATTTATATAATTTTTTTATCTCAAAACTACGAATACATTTGTAATTTTTGATAACAAAATAATATAAACCTTATGATAGATCATCACCCCTATCGCAACTGATGATAATCTCCGCCACTACTATTTCCATCGCTGCCTCTTCAGAATAACTGACATGTTTTATTTATAACTCAAAAAGTATTTTTAATAATCGCAATCCAAGGAAATACATGTTAGTTTTTAATAATATCAAACGGAAAACTCGTACGTTGTGTACTGCAAATTGTCAAAACTTCACAATGGAATATATTGAAAGCTGAAAAGGATATCTTCCTCTTGAATCTTTTTTTTATATAAAAAATTAAACAAAAATTTTATCCAAAACTTCATAAATAGGTACTTAAATTAATTATATAATTGTTCTAACTTGGTTCAACATTCAATAAAACTTATCCTGAGTTAGGAAAAAAATCAAACTAAAATCACTTATCACTTATCCAATTAAAAACGTATTTATCCAACTAAAATTTAATTTATAATTAACTACAATTTTTATGTAATAAACCAATTTATGTAAAATTTTAAATTCTTAACTTTTTATTGTAATAAAATTTTATTAAAATATGTATTAAAATATATAATTATGAGAAACATGTAAAAAAACTTATTAAACATACATTCAAATAATCTAAAAAATACTTATAAAAAATCAAAAAAAATAAACTAACTAAATCGACAAATCAAACATTATTAATATTTATAATAATTAAAAATATACAAATTACTTTAATTTTTGTAATTATTTTATACAAATATTTTATTAGTTTTGTCACATAAAAAATTACTCTCTTTATCTCAGAAAATAAGTTATGTGAAGTTTTACAAATATTAATATTAAATGTTTGATTGAGAATAACGTATTCAAATAATAGTTTTATTCATGAAATTTGTTTTAGATGTTCAATTAATGATAAGATAAGATAATTGTAATGATAATTTTGAACTTTTTTTCCCAAAAAGTTGTGATAACTATGTAAAGAATAAAATAAAAGATTAAGTAGTTTATAAGTACAATTGTAAACCCTCATGGTATACCTTGACTTTGAACCAGGAGTCTCAATCAACCAAAACTTTTTGTAATAAAAGGAGAATAAGTTGAAATGAAAAAAAAATAATTATTGCAAGTTATTTGAACTAGTTTTATTACTCATGTCAAGCACATGTTCTATTTTTTGTGAAAGTATCTTATTACCTAAATTTCATCACAAAACAACATTACACTCTCACTCACCCCCTACCCATATCTCCCAACTCAGTTATGATATAAATTTTATCATCCAAACACCACTCACACATCACCTGCCCCCACCCTCACCCTAACCCTAACCCCCAATTAACCATATGGTTTTTAACAAAATTATTTTATGACATAAATTTTATCTTCAAACATCTTTACACTCCTCACTCATTCCATACCCCGTACACCCACCCCTACCCAATCCACACCCCTTCCGCTAACCATGCTATTTTTAACAAAATTATATGATAATATAATTTCATCAACCAAAACCCCCAACCCGTACTCCTCTCACCCACCCCATCCTACCTGTCTCCACCCTCCTAACTCCAATGTCACCGTCTACCCCTCACCTAATTATAACCAAATTATTGTTAACAAGTTATTACGGTTATGAGAGCGGGTTGTAAGAGAGTTATGGTGTTTTGTGGTTGAGTATGGGGTGGTGTGTAGATTGTAAGGTTTGATGGGTGGAAAAGTTAAGAGAGAAAAATTTGTGTTATAACATAATTTTGTTAAAAAAATATAATAATTTAGTAGGTTGGGTGGAGGTGGCTATTAAGGGTGGGTGAAAGTGAGGGAGGTATTTGGAAGATAAAGTTTAGGTCGTAAGATAATTTTGTTAAAAACAATAAAATCGGTATGTGGGGAATTCAAGTGTGTGTTGTGCGTACAAGGAGACAAATTATGAGATTAAGTTTTGCTCATAAGATTTTTTTGAAAACAATAAGTTTGGGGGTGAGTGTGGTTGATTAAATTTGTCATAAAATAATTTTGTTAAAAATAGTAAGATTGGTGAGAGAAGAGTGGGGATGAGATGGGGGTGTATAGGGTGGGATGAGGGTGTGAGATTGTTTGGGATGAAATTTTGGTCATAAGATAATTTTGTTAAAAATAGTAAGATTAGTGGAGGGTGGGGACTGGGGAGGGGCAGGTGATGGTGTGAGATTGTTTTGGACATTAAATTTTGGTCATAAAATAATTTTGTTAAAAATAATAAGGTTTAATCTGGATAGGTGGGGTAGGGTGGAGGTAGGAGTGGTGAGGGTGTGAGGATGTTTTAAACATGTAATTTATGTCATAAAATAATTTTGTTAAAAATAGTAAAGTTAGCGCGGGGTAGGGTAGGGGTGGGGGCATGGAGTTGGTGATAGTGTGGGATGTTTGTGTATGAAGTTTAAGTAATAAAATATTTTTGTCAAAAACAATAAAATTAGTGGGGGTTGGGGTAGGGTGGATGGGTTGATCGGATGAGAATTAGGTGGAATGCAACTGATTGGTTGAGTATTAACTGAAATAGTGTATGAATTAATATAATAATAAACAATAATAATAAAATAATAATTTTATATAAATAAATAGCAGTGTAATTAGATTTTTAGAACATGATAAAAATAATATAACTTAAGAGACAATAATTTTTATTTTAAATACCGACCGAACGTCGACATTCGTTATACATACAATGGTTGAACATCCGAAAGGATTAAATTGGTGGTCCAACTTTATATTAATCCTTGATTGAAATCCGAAAGGATTAAATTGCTGGTCCAACTTTATATTATTCCTTCAGTTTCTAAAATCCTGTTTATAAAATAAAGAAAAGGGAGATACCTTCGTGGATATACAATTTTTCATCGACATTAAATTGTATTTTTATTTTTAAAAAAAATTTATTGCACGAATTAAAAGAGTATTTAAAAATATATAATCGTAATTTGTTTATCACAGTTTTTAATGATGTCTAATGAATATAATAAACTCGCAAAAACATTGTTTCTTTATATAAAATAATCCAAATATTGCATGCTTATAATAATAATGTTAAATATCTCTAAAATTTTTGAAAAAAAGTTATATTTCCTTGTTTTCAGTTACTCTTTCGAACCGTATCCTTAGAATTCTTAAAATTAAATTGTGTGCCCACGTGGACAGCTCCCTTATTTCTAAATAGAATATTTAAATACGTATATTTAGGCTAAAAAAATAATCAATTTGTCTTTTTTTCCCCTTTATTTGATCAATGAGCGTGTGGTTTAAACTTAAAAAAATGAGGCTTTAGTAAGGAAAAAATAGATGGAAAAGAAATAGTACTTTTAATATTCGTTCGGACAATTTTTAAAGTATAGTTAAGATAAATGATCTTTGGAGGAACTTGAGTCCTTTCTATTATCATTTTCCTCCATTTTTTGTTAATGCACCATATAATTTTATATACAATTTATTTTATTTAATTTTAACCGTGTAATGGACAGAATATAAAAAAAATATGAATGCATGTCAAGTTTCATACAATTCAATAAAATAAAATATTTCATCTTAATAGTTGAAATTTTATATAATATAATGGTTAATTTTTTAACTGCTAAAATTATGTATTTTGTATTATTAAATTGTATGAAACTTGACATACTTTCATAATTTTTCATATTTTATTCATGCATAAAGTTAAAATTAAATAAATTAATTTTATTTATAATTATAAAATGCATCGAAAACAATTGAAAAAAAGGAATAACGGAGAGCCGAGTCCCTTTCGAGGAGCCGAGGAGGGAGTAATATTTTTTGGTTTATACATGTACAAATGCACACACATATCTCCTCTGTTTTGTCCTTTTACTTTTGTTCGAAAAATTATACTCCTTAGTTTTCTAAATAACTGTCATTTATCAATTTTTTTTGGTTAAAGTTAATTTATATTTGTCTAATTTTTTTAATTCTATAAATATATATTGATCCATTGGATTAATTGGGGTTAATTAACTTGTAATCAGTTTTTAGTTAAATTCTAGTTTTGTATTTTTAGTAGAGTAAGTTTGTAAAGCTGTTGTGGCCGAGAAACAGACGTCAGAGGATATTACTACACGCGTCAAGGGATGTCGAGCCTCGTCAGGGGATGCCGAGCCTCGCATCAGGGGATGTTACTGTGCATGTCAAGGAATAAATGGTTGTCAGAGACTACGCGCGTTAGGGGATAAAATGGTCAACGGCGACTAAAGTTTCATCAAGAGATAATTTATACTTTCGGAAACTAAACTCGTCAGAATATAAATTATACTGTTGGAGACTACGCTTGTCAGGGGATAATTTGTACTGTCGGAGATTAAGTGCAAATTAAGTCTGTCGGATACTAATTCCAGTTAACCCGTCAGGGACTATTTCCTCGGTTGTAGTTTGTTAAATTATTTTTATTAGTTTTCTAATTGTAATAGGTTTGTTTCTATTCTTCCCTTGTTTAATTAGATTTTTTTTCAGATTAGATTTCTTTCCGTTGTACAGTTCTTTCCATAACTAGATTAGATTTTTTTTCCATTGTAGAATTCTTTTCAAAGTAGAATTAGGGTTTTATAATAGGTTATAAATAGTTGTTACTTATGTTGTACGATGTAAGGACAGAGTTTGATTAATAAGAACTGTGTGAGTTTTTACTTACGACTATTCTGAAAATTGTTGATTAATTCCTTTATACTTTCACACTAATTTGTTTTAGCTTGCGGGTGATTAATTTCTTTAAACAAACTAAACAGATTGATCCTTTAGCGTTGATTTCTAGTGATTAACTTCTTTACGAAATCTTCCTAAAATTATTTTTTTCGCAATCTGTGTTTGATTTCCCAGATCAAATACATCATATATAATAAAATTACAATCATAAAAAAGTTTATACAATTTTTAATAATTTTTAGTTTTTATAAATTTACAATTATAAATATATGTGTATAATTTTAAAATCAAATAATGGTCAATTCAAATGGACCAACATAAATTTCTAAACGATAGATATTGGAGAACGGGGGTAGTAAAATTGATAGTATTTTCACTCTTAAAAAATCAACATTTAATAATAAGATCTGTCTCAAATTTTAATGAAAAAAGTAACATTTATATAATTTTTATTATAATATAATATTTTGTAAAAATTATTATTATAATTTTCTTATTTTATCTTTAATTGAACATTCATAACAAATTTCATAAGAATTTTTTTTATTTATACATATAATTTTTAATTTAATATAAAATATTAATATTTATAAAAAAACTAAATATTACACTATAAATAGAACGGATGAAGTCTAATGAAGAGAGTCCAATTCTTCTTCTTGTTTTTTTTTGATAATAGGTCATCTCAATTATCGAATCAGAATTTAATGCTTTTGTTTTTGTTGCAGAATTTAATGTTCTTTAATACTTGGTACAAAGTAGTAAACATTTATATCTACTTTTTAAATTCCTAATAGCAGCTAACCGTCCACAGATTAAATGCTGTTTTTATTACAGGCTTCTTCACAGTGGGGTGGGTTTGGTAGAAAATATTTACGTATAATACAATTACTTTTTAATTCTTGTCAGTAAATTTTTATTATCATGTTATCATTTGTAATATTATTATTTATTTAACAAAATTATGACGTATATAGTAACATAAAATTCAGATAATAACATAGCATTATAACATAAATTATACGAAAATAACTCAAATATACTCAAATTGCATAATAGTACTTTTTAAAAGATAACATTGACTCGTAATTTTCTATTTTATTATTGAACTACGCTCGGATTTATAAATGACTCGATAATTTTTTTTTTCTCTTTAAATCGGCTAATTGTACTTAGATTTCGCTTAGAAAAATTCTAAATTTTGGTTGACACGTTTAAAATTTAACAAGAAAATGACATGCCCTAGAATTAAAATTTTTTTTTAATTAATTTAGGTGACGTGGTAGATCAAATTTAGACTCAATTAACATATTTAAAACCTGAATGGAGAAAATCCTGCTAAAGTTTTGTAAATAAAATAAGGTACTATACTCAACTGAAAAAAAAAGTCCAATAACTCATTTATAAGTTCGGACGTACTTCGGTCATAAAAAGAACATTTAACTCAACCGTCCACTACTAATATTTAATTTACGCTAGTTTGAATTTTTTTTCGGAGGATGATATTATGATAGACAAAATTGTGTTGGTTGAGAAATACATTCTTTTTAATTTAAAAATTAAAGATATAATATTAAATAATTTCATAAATGTATTGTGATACGACTTTACACAAATATAAAATTATTAAAATTCGTATTAAAGAGTATTATTTATGTACATCATGATATTTTACTTAAAAATTTTAAAATATAAGAATTTTACTATATTTTTGAATTAAAAGATTTCAGAAACATATTTTCTACAAACTAAAATATATTTCTAATTGTAAAATAGAGGAAGTAAATTTTAAATGAACATTATTATACCTTTTCTCATTATAATGTTATGCCTTCTAAAAATTGTCATTATATTATTTTTATATATTTATTAAATTAACATTTACTGCAAATTTTATTAATAAAAAAATTATTATTTGAATATGAAATTTTCGATTGAATATGGAATATTAATATTCATAAAATTCAAATGTAACTCTATTTAACCGTGGGCATTATACATATTTCAGATATTTATAAATATGAAATATTTATACATTGTAGATACATATATAAAAAACAAATAACTTTGTCAATATTACTTCAAAAAAAAATTAACATATATATCATGTACGGACATAAAAACTAACTTATCTAAAGCCTCAAAACGATTTTGTGACGCGATCATGCACCTTAAAAATTTACATATAGTCAGAGTAATCTCCTTTTTCTAAAACTTGTGTTTTAGGGATGAGAAAATTAAATCTAAATCTCTTGAATTCGAAAATCGAAATGGATGTTACTGCACAACCGCTTTGGCTATTTTCATGAGTTTTTTTTTTGGCTAAAAAAGAAAAGAAATGGATAGAAAATTGAAGTTGTTTATTCATTTCTTATAGTTATGAGTTTTTTGAAATATGGAAAAAAAAAAAGAAAAGAATTGAATAGTAAAGTTAGTCATTTTTCTATCCAAAAGTGACAAGATTTGGATAGAAACTTAATAAAGAAAAATGACAACTTTTCTATTCAATCCTTTTCTTTTCTTTACTTTAAAAAACTCATAAACACAATAAATGAATCAAAAACTTAAGTTTTCTATCCATTGACATGGATAGAACACTTATTACCATTATTTTGCATGTTATAAAGTCATTATTAACATTAAGTTATAATCACATTAAAAACTAATATTAAGGATAAAATAGGCATTTACTATACCTCTTTCTCATCTTTTCTTTTACTAAACTCAAAAACAACACCAAAGAAAACTTATAAATTTTCTATTCTATTCTTTTTATTTATTTTAAAAAATTTCTATTCTTTTATTTTCTCTCCAAAACTCATGAACATAGCCTTAATATTTATATGAATCTCGTTAGACAGTTCTATATATTATGCAGAATATACTCTAATTTCGTGTAAAAATTAGTTTCATAGACATTAATTTGTATATAAATAAAAATATATAAATTAATGTGATTAAATTTTATACTCAATTGTTGAACGAAGATGGGATCTCATGTCTTAAAAATTACTCCCTGTTTAAGGAATTTTTACACGGACCAGGGTGAACTAATACCGAGGAGTCCTCTCATTATATATAAGTATGACAACGGGGCGGGTATGGGACGGAGGAGCTGTTCCCAAATCCTACCCGCTAAACTTACATAGTCTCCCAAACCCGTCCCGCCCCATTAAAGATTTTACCAAACCCGCTTCGCCCCCGCCCCGTTACCTAAAATTATTATTTTTATTTAATTTCTTTATTTTTTTATATTATTTTTTTACAAAATCTTTTAAAATCATTATAAAATATATTTTATATATAAACGAGTCGAAGTCGGAGTTAAATGGGATGAGATGGTAAATCTCATACCCTACCCTAACCCTATAGGGTTCAACTAATCGGCTCTCATTAGGGTCGAAATTGGGTGAAAAATTAACGAATCGGGTAAAATTGTCATCTCTAATTATATATCTAATACTTTTACTATATTACCCATTATTAATTAGTTCAACAACTATTCATTTCTTGTATTTATTTTTTTGGCGATGGTAAAATTTTATTAAATCTAAAATTATTTGATCCAAAAGATTTGGAATCAAATTAAAAATAAGGCACTACACTGAAAATCAAACAAAAATCACCCCAACGGCTGGAAAAAAAAAATACTACACAAGATATTTCGAAAACCCGAAAGTAAGCAACTCCCAAAATATCGAACTTGAAAATTAATACCCCAAGGACTGGAAAAAATGTCAACAAAACTTGAAAAAACTACAACGCTGAAACCTGCATATACAAACATTATTACTGTCCTTTAGATTTGTAGTCCTTTCCGAGCCGTTGAAGGCACTTTGTTTTTTTTTGTAAAATAAATAAGGAAAGCTCGGTGGTGCACCAATGCATGAACTCTCCTCCATTTCTGGCCTATTCCTCACACAAGTCTGTTTGAGATTCAGATTTTTCTCTTGGTAGAATATTTTGGCTTTCTCTCTCCAATTCACCTCCGTTTCCACCCGGTATCTTCTCTAGCTTGGTTGGTAATGAATTTGCCGCCGAGAAAAGTGTCGCCACGCGCCGCCCGACTGTTGCTCTTCCGCCTGACTGTTACTATCTAATCCGACTCTGAACAGTTGTAGTTTTCATTTGATGTTGACCTAAACAATTGTTGTTTTCATTTCTTGTATTTATTAGTATGCGTGTGCAAGGGCAATTAAGGAAACATGGTGCTTTATTACTCCTAAAAACCATAAACCTCACATAAATATTTTTTTTTTTGAAAGGAAATGTAAAACGTCCTATATAAATAACTGGAGGGAGTATTGATTTAAAATTTGTGATAAGTTTATGTCTTTTTATTTGTATAATTTATTGGAGGTCTCTAGTAGTATTGATCATGTAAAATACGTCCCCCAATTCATAATAATAGACTATTTAGAAGGAGTTTGAAATTTCATATTTTAAGATAATGAATTTAATTTATTTTTTTTCAAAATTAACCTTAACCTCTCTCGTCTCGTACTTTTGAGAAACTGAATCAACAAAATTACTTTCAATTTCTCCTTCATCTATTTATATTTCCTGTGAAGGGTAAATAAATTTTTTTATCTTAGTTATTGAGTTCTTTGGCATATACATTTTAAGTTAAAACAATATTATTTTGAACCGAACGTAACAATATATAAAATTCGAGAATCTGTATTTTTACACTTTTTTTTGGTAATTTCCAAAACAATGCGCACAATAAAAATAAATACTCTAATATTAAATAAAAAAGTAAATAAGTTGTGAAAATAACAAGATCAGTATAAGAATAATAACTCCCTAAAATTGAAGGCCCACGATAACAGACACATATGGTCCATCCCAGTCAACATTAAAAGAAAAATAGAACCAGTCTCTCTCACAATGGATGCAAACTGTCAATCCAGCCAGATCCACAAAACCTGAAGATATTGGCTGAAAGTTACACCTCATAATTGACTCTTAATCCAATTCTACTCACATTTTTTTACATAATTTTAATAAAAAATTATGTACCATCAAGCCTGTCACTAGTTGAGGTAAACAAACAAGCACAACTACACAAGTTGCAAAAATTTATGGGCCAAAACCTTTTAAGATAAGATAGTTCATTATTGACTTTAAATTTAGTGTCTTTTAAGAATTATACTCTCTCCCTCTTTATCCATCTATTTTTATTTGTGGTCTAAAAAAGTTAAATATTTATTAAAAGTGGTGTTAGTCTCTATCAATATTGATATGAAATTACTTATTTATCCTTCAATTAACCGATGAAGTATAAAATTAAGAACATTACATGCACGAGTAATATAAAAAGAATGTATTTCTAAATTCTTTTTAAACATTATGTGCGACAATTATATCTGAATATATAAAAATGACAAATATGACGAATCTAGACAAAAAAATACTACCTATCTTTGATTCTTATCAAATTTGAGAAATGACAAAAGTAAAATACATGACCAACCTAGAGTTTGAACTGATTTTCACTTAACCACCAATTGTACGAAAACATACAAATTATTTCTTGAGGTTTTGGTTTTACAAGAAGTCATTTTCATCCATTTCAACAGTATGGATGACTTTGAAAGGTGATGAATACTTGCTTAAATATACAAAATTACCCTCCAATATATAACAAGCTTAAAATACCGACTATTGTTTCCAACAGTTGGCCACTAGCTTGCTTCTTCAGGGCAGGTAAACTGAAAAATATTCATGAAAACAGTCGAGTCAACGATGGTGAATCTAAGTTTCGATGAATTTTTTTTTTTATGGCGAACGTATAAAATTTGATATTTATATTAATTACAATTTATAATTAACGTAAAAAAATCTCACTTCTATCTCACTGTACTCCCTATGATTCGTGTTACTATATATACGCACACATATATTTCCTTTGTTCAACAATGATAAGACATTTTACAATTTTTTTCACATACTAAAGAGAGTATTTATTAAAGTACTTGTTAACTTTTTATTCTATTATTATTCCTCTATAATTAATTACATGTTTTTAGAAGTTCATGTACGTAAAAAAACATTGTTGTAAATATTGAGGGATAAATTAAGAAATAAATGAAAGACAGCTTTTTTGAGATAAAAAAGTTCCTAAAAATACGATCATAGATGAATGGAGAGAGAGTATATATCATAATTTTTGTTGCAGATATATCAAAATAATTATATAATCTGCAAAGATGTTATCCGATAGTATGATACTACTCTATATTTGCTTCACATCATTTGTCAAAATCAAAATTTTCTGATTCACATGCGTTTAAAAAGGATTACAGGAAATTACTTTAGCATACCGCTTACAAAAGATTTTGTTCCAAACCTGAAACCACCAGATCATAAAGAAATAACAATAAAATGAAGCAATGCAACAAGCCAACAATCATATTCATGAACTCCACAGAAGTTAATCTGGGATTAAAGGATATAAAATTCTCTATGTACAATATATATTGGGGTTGTATTTGGCAACCCCAGTAGGTCATATACATCAAACTACCAAGTATAATTAGCATTTCGAAAAGAACATATCATGCTATTCAAAGCCATGCTAACCATCTTCACATTCTCTTAATAAAACTAAGAGAACAGAAAAAAAGGATTTTTTTTCCCAGGTATTCTGGGATTATCCGAAAAATCTAAAACTATATGCAAAATTATAACTATATGTTGCTAAGATGAAGACTCGTTCCTTTGTCTACGCACCCGTTCTCCCCAAGACATTTTCCCTTTAGCCTGCTCCTTGTACATGCTTCTTCTCTTTAGTTCTAATAGCTGAGCCTGCCATCGACTCTTCCACTCTCTTCTGTCCTCCATCCTCTGAATAGAAATTGTCAACTTAATTTGTGACAAATAGGTAAAGAGCGGGAAAAGAAATACATTGCATAGAGCTAAATAAAACTAAAGGCAATTCACGTAGCAATGAAGATTAGCAAAAGAAAGTAATATATAATGATCTTTTTTTAGGACAAAAACAACCATATCATTTTAAGATTTTTTTTTTTTTTTGGAGAGTGGCAGTTGGGACTATAGAATCTGTTAAAACAAAACCTAAAGGTATTGACACAAATGGACTCCAAGGGAGACTCATGTCTGACCTACAAAATTTTTGCCTGACATTAAAGCAAATTAACAAAATCTTATGTAGCATCAAAACCGCAAGAAGTTCTAAATCAACTAGTAAAAGAATTGAACATCAAAGAGTTGAACAATATACAAGAAAATAAGAGCTCGGAGAAGAGAAAATAGAAAAAAGAATTATTGTTATTATTCATTACATATTCCATATATCTATTTTAGTTTGATAGTGATAACATGAAAATGTAATTGTGATTGCTAATTTGGGGGTGTTTATTTTACACAGCAATCAAAGGACACAGTACTCATCATTTAAAGGAAAAAATAATAATAATAAACACGATAACCATAAGAGACAAGAGAGATTAAACGCGACACGACCACATCTTATTTCCTATTGGAAGATAGGGGTTAGAGATTCAAACCTTGCAGGCTACATAAAAGTAGCCTTGCAATATTAGTAGTAGAAGGTGCGTGAGTTTCTAAACAGTGGTCTCCTATGTAAAGGGGACAGAATATAGGCGATCACAGTCGTATAATCTTTCAGGAAATTGCCAAAGTTCTTCGGCATTGGAATGTGTTTTTTGATAATTTGAGGGCAAAATCTAGACATCAGACTGCATAGTTACAGGTTTGCAATAAATCGGCTCCATCGTTTCTTCACAAAAATCAGGAATTAAATTATCAATAAGAGACATAAACTAAAGTTTTAATCTTTATGTCCTTGCATGCAAAATAGCAAACTTGAAACAATGCAAAGGACAATTATGGTGACAAGATGACTGCAATTACTAACTAGTAATGGAGACAACAAGATGTACCTTTGACTAGTAAATATAAACAATAGTTCGTCAGCAAAAACAAAGCTGTCATAGTTTTAGGCCAGCCAATTGTTGTTTTTCTTCCTAATCAACTTGGTATTTTTTAATTCTTATCCAAAGTCTTATTAAACAAATATCCTAATGTTTTAATAGTATATAAGAATTTAAGAGCTTCCAAAGGAGAGAACAACAGCGAGTGCAACAAATAAACTTAGTAACCAACAAATTTCAGCAATTAAACAAATCTATATAAACATAAATTAAAACAGATACAGGTGAAATGAGTACATAACCAAAACCACAAATTCAGGTGTATACTAATTAGGGCTGTAATTCAAGTGGAGTTACTCGATACTCGACTCGGCTTGACTCAATAATTACTCGGCTCAGCTCGACTTGCCTTGAATTACAAATCTAGTCAAGTTCGATCAATTTATTTTACTCGTTATCTTATCGAGTCGAGCCGAGTATTTAATATGCTCTACTCGATTACTTGTTTGATAAATTACTAGACTCGCTTTGATACTCAAATGTTATTTTATGTTATTCTTTATAAACTCACAATATACTAGACTTGGACATTTTTTAGTCGATAATTACTCAACACTTGAGAAATACTTGAAAATTTAAAAATGTTCAGACTTATTCAAGCTACTTACAAACAACTCAATAAGTTTTCAAGTCAAGTTCGATTATACACTTCCATGTTCAATAATTACTTGACTTGACTGATAATTACTTTACTTAGCTGGACTCGTACTCGATAATTTTCTCAAGGAGTCGAGCTCGAAAAACTAAATAAAAAAGCTAGACCTTAAAAAAGATAAACCCAAATCAGCCGAAATCCATTTGATTCCTACCAAACGACATATGGAGCAAAATAAAAAATAGAATTAAATTAATAAAAAAATTTAATACCACGAACAGAATGGTGTACATGACAAAGAAAAAGCTAGATAATTGCGCAACTGCTTACTTCATCATTCTGATAACTTTTTCGAGCCGAGAACGCAAAGTGAAGCCCCTTGGCCATGTCCTCATCGTACAGAGCTCTCCGACCCGGATCCGATAACGTTTCGTACGCCTCCTGGACCCGAATGAACTTCTGTGTGTACTCTTCGACCCGACCCGGTGGTGACACGTCTGGATGATACTTCCTTGCCAACTGCTTGTAAGCTTGCTTAATCTCCACCAGAGTTCCAGTCTCAGGTATGCCCAGAAGCTCGTAGAAGCTCATTTGGTCCGTCACCGACGGCGACGCTGCGACGGAACCGTCGCTGATTGTGGCTCTTGTTTTGAAGGATCCGACCCGGGATTGGAGCGAAATCCGGGGTTTGGGGAGGTGGGTTTTGTTGGAGAGGAAAAACATATCGGGACGGGTCGTGGGAAGAACTGAAAAGTAAGGTGGGTCGGATCTTGTTGTTGGGGGTGGGGGGGATGATGATATGCCATAACTGCTGCTGCACATCTTTTGCTTTACTTTCCTTTGAATCAAATCAAGTTTATCTTTTCTAATATTGAAGAATGAAAATGAGTGCCTTTTGTATTTTAAAATTTGAAAAAAAAGAAAAAAAATAACGAAGAAAAAAAATGTTAGTAGAGGACAATGTTGTAACTTGCAAAACAAGGTCATCTTCAAGGGTCTTTTCAATCCAGACATAAAAACGTAAAAAACAAAATATATTTTTTTGTTTTATAATGCTTTGATTTAGATTTAACTTTATGTAAAAACTTATAAACTGATTACGAGTAAATATATCTACCTCTACTATTTCTCGAATAATTTTCAAAAGTTGACAATAAACTATAAAATATAATTTAATTATAACATTCCACTTATTATTATTTTTTATAATTCTTTGAAAATTAATTGAGATACGAATATTGACACAATTGATTATCCATATACTATAATGGGCTTTTTTTTTTAATTCGGTCACAATGTGTGCGCACACAATGTAACAAATAGCCCATAGAAATATGGGCACACTTAAAAGTTATATGGACAAATTTTTGGTCCGTACAGTGTAAAATCTAAAATTTTTTAAAATTATCGTATTTTAAAATAATTTTGTATAAGTATATTTTTTTCCTGTAAGTTACTATTTATAAGTTACTAATATTTTTTAATATAATTTGTAAATTAGTATTTGTAAGTTATTATTTATAAATTACTATTTTTACAAAAATACATGCGTAAGGAATATATTTGTAGGGAATAAACTTTTAGAAAATTTTATATTTTATAGTAGACCGATAGATAATTATGCCTTCAATAAATCACCTTTTAAATGACAAAGGTGGCATAAATCTTTTCTTTTTTTCAAATATATGTAGTATAAATAAGACGATCATGTTGAACAGTGAGATATCTAAAATCATATTCTTTCTCAACCCTTCAGCGATTCGTTTGAATTATACATAAATTTTTATAAAAGCTATATTGTGTGTGGTATTTACACAATCTAATACATATGTTTTTGAGACTATATCATTATTATTTTAACAATCGGTAGGTTAATTTTTAGTATATTATTTTAGTATATCATAAATTACTTGAAATGGTTGATTTTTTTTATTTTTTTATTTTTTTATTTTTTGGTTAGGGTGCTTGATTGTACAAATAACGATCTAGGTGCCTTGTAATTCTAAGATTTTGAGGCGTCAAGGATATATTACTTTTCACATTCTAAAATAAATAAAGAATATATTTAACCTTATATGGTTAAATTACACTTTATAGTATATTTTAAACAGTTGACTTTATTTAATTTACAACAGCCACAGTTATATAGAAAATACCAAAAATTACTAATTGTACAATATATATATAATCAACACTTTAATGGATAATACAAAACTGATTGATTCAATGTAATATTGTATGATCTGAAAAATAAAGTTTAATCCCTGTGTGTTAACTAGTAACATAATTTAGCTACACGAAATATCTAAGAAATTGTTATAGCTTAATGTAATAATCAGCTATTTCTAAAATTTAATAAAAGGAAAGAATCACCAAAGAAATAAGAGAAATATAAAAAACTTAATATTTTCACAAAGTTTTATTAAATGAGATGGTTGAGGGAGTTTTCATTTTCTTATGAAAGTGATTGTAAATCTGGCACACAGTAGGCCACGAACTCAACTTCAGGATCATAACTGCCATCAATCCCTCACCTCATATTATAACCTTTTTTGTTGCGTAAAAAGATGCCCTTAGAAAGTTATACAAACATCATGTAGAATGCAAGCCTAATAGCATACAGTGCGCAATTTCTGTTCAACGGAACTCATGAAATACAAAAAATGGCAAATTTGGAAATTCAGATTTTAGATTCGCACTTTCGCACTCTTAGTTTAAGCAGTTCGATTAATGTTAACCTAAAGAATCGAGTTAACATATGTGTCTTGATTCCTTTACGTGCAAGAAAATTTGTGTTTCTTGTTTAGGCAGCCTACTCGACCTACTGCTGAAACTTCTTTGCTGGCACCTCCGATCACCACTCATTTTACAAGCCTTCACAAAACATTTTTGATGAATAGTTCTAATGGCATTTCCTACCGCCCCCTTTCTTCCCTTGCTTCCCTTTGACACCCTTTCTCTTCTTCCCTTTATTGCCACCATGGCTACCACCATTGCCATCTCTAGATGTAGATGCAGTGGGTTGTAGTAAATGTTTAACATCAAGCACACCGTTTCTGAAACTCCCTGCAGTTGATTTCAGTACTCTATCCTCGGGCTTTCGTTTATCTGTCGATCTTTTAGCATCACTTCTAAAATTACCACCGAGTTGTCCAATTATTGACCTCTAAAACAACTACAGTTAGCACCAGTAGTTTCTATAGGAAATAAGTGTTAGACGTTGGATACAAACCTCTAGTAGCATTTTCTGATCTCTTTCTTTCTGCCTCTTCATTGTTACACGTGCTACACTAAGAGGTAATCTTTGCTTCTTGGGAGGCTGAGGGAAAAGTAAGTTTGATCATTAGAAGTTTTTAACACAACAAACTTAGCTGAAATTGTGTGAAAATGTAACTGTGAATTAGCTTTTCACCTTTCCACCAAGAGAGACCACCTTCCTATTTTCCAGTTCCTTCCTCTCTTTCCACGTCATATGTTTGGAGCCTGAAACAATAATTTTTCAGCTTAAGAAAATATAGCAGGATTCTGTATATGCAAAAGTCAAGGACTTCACTCATGTAATAAAAGATTCAGAATGAAATCATAGAACAGCAGCTTAAGTTTATGTGTGTGGCTGCAGCCTCCTACAAAGACAACAGCAGAGTTTACATCGACAGTATGATGGTTGTGCTGATGAGCAAACATTAATTTACTGAATATTGGTTCTGGTGTATGGATGAATTATGAATGGGTATGTTTAGAAAGCTGGTTTCTCTCAACCTGTGGGTAACTCAATAACAATTTAATTATTAATCAATATTGCAAACAAAATAAACTTGGACATGCGTGGGCATCTGCTCCATCGTACTGGTGACAACCAATTGAATAAGCGGAAAAATGGAGGAACAATAACATGAAATGACACTTTGGCACAATGCCTATCCAAATCAATTGAATAACCTACATATAAATAATGAGATTTAGGAGGTTTTGTTCATCTAGACATGTCTTAATCTTATGCAGTCAGATTTGTGATCAATAAAACTTCCCATGCTAGAATAAGACTTATAAGATCCGTATAAACAAGTCATAATTTTGAATCTCATTTATTTAGAAGTGCATTCAGATTAAATTTTAATAAAAATCAATGTTTTTTTTTTATCACTTCAAAGATCCTTATTCATCATTAATTTATGAGAATAATGATTTTAGTTATTCATATCAATTATCAATCCAACATCCACATCATGTCATAACAATATAGAAGCATAATAAACATTCAGACTTTATCACTTAATTAAATCAAATGTCATCTATATCATTCTATATAGAACATAAAAGCACTCTTTCTGCACAACTAGAAAACTGTAATTTATTAAGGACACAAACTCCTAACAAGTTACAAGCTAGTAGCCTAGAGAATGGTCATTCAACTTGTACTCAGTCTATTGGAAAATATTCAAAATTAAAAACCAAGTTGGTGGGGAACCACTACAAATAATAACGGAAGGAGGTGCTATTGCCAGAGCAAAAATTATGTTACCAGAGCAATAAGTGACTAAAAGTGATTTTTGTCACTAAAAAGTGTCACTACATATCAACTTGCTCTGGCAACATAATTTTTGCTCAACCAATATCATTTCCCATAAATAATACCCTAATGACAATAAACCCATCGCTTCTTGGACTCTAAATTGAAGTCATAAACCCATTGCGAGCAATATCCGAAAGTTACAGAATCTGATACAGGACTTCAAGACAAAGCATTGTCGCTTCACCCATGACAATCAAGTGGTCAAATAGATGAAACAAAACTGATGGTATATCTAAACAAGCCCCACGAACCATACATGGAGATATCTCAAGAAATACTTCCACTCTAGAAGGTCCATTTATAAAATTAAAAAGAATCCAAACAACAAATATATCATATTCAGAGTGGAAACTACAGACTTCAGAGATGAAGTTATAGGAAGAGGCATTTACTACATTAGATTGTTTAATAAAGCGGTAAGAGAGAACAATTACCCAAAAACTCGATGTCTTTCATTATTGATTTTATCTCCATCCTCGTGCTTGCCATATTAATATGACTTGGTGCTGGTATGTCCGTATGTCCTTGTCTTTTCTTCACCATTTCTTTACTACTCAATTAAGCTGAAACGAAAACAAATGGAGTTCAGGAATTATCTTTAGTGAAAACCATAAAATGAGTACAGCAGCATAATATGTGCTTATCCTATAGTAAAATGAACAGACAATTTGAAGCATTTCGGAACATACACCTACCAGTTTAATATTTTTAAGAAACCTACAAGATTTCATAAGATAAATTCGCAAAACTAGTTATGCACGGACCACAGCTTCCCACACCTACCCAAACTATTCTATTCTAATAATGTTGCAAAAAACACCAAATCCCATTAAAAACAAAAACAAATTTAATGAAAAAATCCTTCAGTGCTAAAATAGTTGCAAAATACTCCATCATTCAACAAAACAATAACAACTCAAATGAAAAATTCCTTCCCCTTTTCATAAATTACAAACTGCTTAATGACCAGAAAAACACACGAACTCTTTGTTATTGTCATTTTAGCTCTCAAAATATGCAGCTAAAACAACAGAAATAGGTAAATTTAGAACTGGATTCTTCGTGGAATAAAAATATTATTACCTCTGTTAATCTAAATTTTTTCTTATTACATTTGGGACACCCTATGATTTACATTTAGTACATTTTTATTCATTTATAAAAAATGTTAAAATTGGGTACTCCTAAATATTTCAACTAAGTAAACATATTCCTTTTGAAGTTCCAACAAAATTTATACAATCAGTTTCCCAAATAATAGTACCTACAAACTTGAATGTAACACCTTGTTGATTTAGTGTTAATTGGCTAGGGTTTAACAAACTTAGTATGTACTTCTCCCCAAATACTTGTACAACTTGTTATTCATCAAATTTAAATACAAGCATACAACAAATTATAATGAAACATAGATAAAGAATTAATAATTGAAAAATAAGCAGAGAAGCATTAATCCTAGAGAAGGGAGTAGCAAACACGAAAAGTGCTTACCTATTTTCTGCAGTGAATCCACGAGAGAAAGGGAGAAGATGTGGGAAATTCAACAACTTGATGAGGAGAGACGACGGCAAGTCGCTAAACAATTTCTAGGTCGAATTTTGCTGAATTTTTTCCGGGGGAAGGAGAAGATGACCCGACCGACTTTAATGAGTACTTGTTTAGTTTATAGAATTATTAAATTTAGCGTAAGAGGTTTCTAAGATTCACCGTATAAAACTTATCTATCAACTTCGATTTTAACATATATATTTTGATAATTTAATCTTGCGGATGGAAATAGTTAATAAAAATATTAAAATACTTAAATTTTTATATAATTTTGTGATAATTTTAACATCTTTTATATATTCCACAAAGTGAAAAATTTAAACTATTAAATAATATATATAATTGATTCTATTAGATAAAAAAAATTACTATAATTTCAAAGTCAATAAAATTTTATACAATATCTTGTTTTTATATACTTATTTCATTCATACAGTTAAATTGTTAATAAATTATCAAAATATGTTAAAATTGAAGGTAACCTTAGATAAATTTTCTAAAGTCAATTTTAGGTGTATTTTCCTTTTAAATTTAAATAGTCAAATAATTGAATAAATCTTTGAATCCCTACTAATTTTCAACTTTTTCTCGAAAATGACTATAAATGATATGATGTGATTAAAAAATATATATAATCCATATAAAATAATTACATTATACCATTTATAGTAATTTTCTTGAAGAAGTTGGGAATTGATAGGAGTGCAAAGATTTATTCCAAACAATTTTACATCTAATGTTAATTCATTTGACTCAACAAGTGTTTTCATTAATTAAAAATTTTGAGTTTTGTCAATCATTTTTTTTTGTGTATAATTTGTAAGTTCGAATTTTATTAACTACTCTTTATTGTGGATAATTCATAAATACAATGTAAACCCTATAAGCTCTTAAACCTAATTTTTCTAACCAAAAAAAAATTCAAATAATCTGAGTGAATTTTAGAAAACTATGTCATATGTTTTAGTATCAATTTACATTTGCTAAAGTAACATTTAGGTTTTTTCTAGTTTAGAGAAGAAATTCTAATTTATTTTCATTAAGTCATATTTAGTGATATTCGACACATTTAAATATTAAATATTAAATAATTGAAATAACTTAAATACTCATAAATTTAATTATTGTCATGGACTTTAATTAGTATTGTTTTGAAGATTGCTTAGAAAAGATGTATAAATGAATCAAATTCAAGTATTTTGATCAGGTTTTCAAAATTTAAATTCAAATTTGAGTATTTGATTCTATTTAATTGAATACGAATTACCGACAAATTATTCATGAACATGAATATTGCTAGATCATTTGCAAAAATTTGATAGTGCTCATACAAGTTCACATTTTTATTTTATAACATATGAAACATGTTGTAAATAATTTTATTTATAATAATCGCTTTAAATAAAATAATTGAATAAATATTACAACATAATTGACTATAAAAAATCCATATATATAATGATATTTTAGTATGTTATTAGAGTAATCCAAACTAAGGTAATTTTCCTTATTCTGCTAGTCAACTTCAAGCACTCGTTGCTTTTCCTACTAGAGTCCTATATCACTCTTTGAGATATCCATTTTTAGCGGCATGCTAAAGTTTCGTCGAGTAAAAAATGTGCCGTGAGTTTGGCAAGATATGAATAATTTAGAGAGTTTAAATATTGCTTATTTAAATTATCGAACTCAAAAATTACTTGTGATTCCTAGGTTATCTTTAAAGTCAATCACAGATCAAACTCTTAACCAGCTAATTTTAAATCAAGCTCCAACCATTTGATTCATTTTGCAATCTTACTTAGAAAAAAATAACTACATATACTAAGATTAGTTTATATTTTTTGTATTTAAAAATATCGGTCAAAATTTATTTATATTATATTACATTGTACACAGGATATCGTTATGAACTTTCTTAATAGAATCATTATTAAGAATTTGGTAAGTTTCAAGTTTTCTTTTCTTTTTTTTTTTTGGTTACATGGTAAGTTTCAAATTTTAATATCTTCTCCCAACAAAGCAATATCTCAAAAACAAATCTTTCTTAATTACTTCTAAGATTTTCACTTTCTACTCTCTCTCTCTCTCTAACCCCTTTGTTATTGTTCTCTCTGATGTTTCTGCCATTGGTAATACACAAATGGGAATTAGCAGAAGGAGCTTGAAATTAAACAAGCCATTTGAATGGTTTGAAAAACAGTCAAAAACAGTAAAAATATTGACTATCCTGTTGATTTTTATATCAGCTTTGGTGGGTGTAATATGTTTTGTGGAGGGTCACAATCTGTTTTTCCTTATACTTTCAGCACAAACAATTCGTGCCTTTGGGATCATAATCCTTGTATACAAGCTCAAAAAGAAGAAGACATGCTCTGGTAATTTCTAATTATTTTTCTTATGTTTGATTATTTTATTTTCCCCCCAAATTGTTTGTTTTTGGTTCTTAGATTCAGTTTGTGCAATGTTGAGATTGCCAAGATGTGATATGGGAAAACTAGGATGTTACAATGTTTTTGATTTGCATCATTTATTGTTGCGAACCCCCAATAATTGAAAGAATTAATTTTGAAATTTAAAATATCACTCTTCGAGTAAAAACTCTTAGCATCAATTAGAAGTAAATGACATTTTTTGTTTTATAACTTTCAACATCAATTTTTCTTTCTTTTTTTTTTTTTTGGTTTTTCTCACTTTCCTTTCTTATCTTTGTATTGGCGTTGCAAAAAAATATTAAGCAATTAATGTTCAAACGAAAGTATAATCGAAATTAATCAGAATTAATTAAAGTTATATGAGATAAGACTGTCTTACACTTAAACAAAAAAATTAATTGATTTAGGTGAAAATTTTTACCATAGTATCCTGTATATTCAAATTAGATTGAATTAGTAACTAAAAAAATAAGTTTTAAATTTTCTATTACATGTCCGGACAAAAAAAAGTGATGATTTCACTTACTTCAAATTTTCAACGGCAATGAAAATGATTTGATAGTTTGATTGGGTCAGTTCAACACCGGGCAACTTTTAGACTGATACAACTTTAAGCACAAAATTTTCTAACAGTGTTCGTATTTTTAAAATTTGTTAAATTTTAAACCCTAAACACTAAAATTTTCGTAAGTGTATTTTATTATTGGTAAACTATTGCTTCTAAATTACTATTTAGAAATTATTATTTCTAAGTTATTATTATAAGTTATTATTTGTAAATTACTATTTATAAGTTACTATGTTTACAAAAATACTTTTATAGAGAATACACTTGTAAGAAATTTTAGATTTCAAAGTAGACCGACACAAAATTATTTCATTCAACATTATGTAGTGTAGGTACGGGTGAGCAGGCCTTGTCCAATTCAAACAAGTCCAAACCTAGCCCAACTCTCAATCAGAAAAGTGGTTCATAAATTACTTTAATTATAACACATTTTGATAATTTAATCACCGATTCAAACATATTGATGAAATGATTATGAAACAACAATATATTACATAAAATTTCATTAAATTTGGATTGTAGAAAGACTTTATCTAATAAAATCAATTGTGTATATTTTTGTTATGGTTTAGATTTTTAAATTTTTGAATTTATAAAAAATGTCAAAATTATCACGAAAATGTGTGAACATTTGCGTGTTTTAATATATTTATCCATTATTTCAATTCCTAAGGTTAGATGGTTGATTATAATTTATTTTTTTTCAGGTCTTTCGCTAAAAACTCAGTGCATTACCGCAATATTCCTTATAGGGAAAGTGTCATGTATTTTCCTCATGACTTCACACCTCCCTATTAGTGTGCCAGATTTAGCTGCATTTGTTGCAACTTGTTGGGTCATTTACATGATGACTGGAAAATTAAACCCACTTACAACAGAGACTTCGACAATATTTCTTTACTCCTCTTGGTAAGTCACTAGCCCATTTTTATTTAGCTACTTCACACCCCCAACTCCTTTTTTTGGCAAAAGGATATTTTTTTTTAATTAAACTGAATGAGACTTTGCCAAAAGTTTTCAATTTTCTTCCCTTGGTAATGTTTTCTATTTTCTTTTTCTTTGCCTGCCAAAAAAGAAAAGAAAATATAAACCGTCTTGAATTCAAGAAATTAGACATTTCAAATTACAAACACCATTTTAAAGTTCAATTTAATATTCAAACCTCTTCAAATCTTTATTTTCTATGATATTCGAATTATGCTCAAAATGATCAAACAAACTCTGTTTGAGATAACATCTAGTTCACTCCATATATATATTTATATATATATTAACAAAATATATACTCTGTAATAAACTTTTCTTCTTCTTTTTTTCAATAGTGAAAGAATTAAAGATCGAAAAAAACATTTTTACCACTCAAACTAATCATAATTTCGTGTTCTTTCATAAAACATACTCTGTCATAAAGTATTTTTCTGTATCTTCTAACATAAAAAAGAATTGATTAATGGAAGGGATACCATTTTATTTTATGTCTATGATCATCAAACAGGATTTTAAGATACATAAAAGAGCATGCACACAATTCTCTAACCAAGTTATTTTGTGCTACGCCCTCCGTTCTAAAAAGATAACATTTAAATTTTTAACGATTATTAATTTTATATATTTGACCAAGAATTAAATATCCAAATAACAAGTTTTTCTCATGAAATTTGTTATGAATCTTTAAGTTATGATGAGATCTATAAGTTTATAATTGAAACTTTTTTAATTTATAGCAAAATAACAAAGAAAAATTTCAAATGTAACTTTTTTTGTAACAATTTTTTTTTACAAATGTAACTTTTTTTGTGGAATGGAGGGAGTAATTTTTTTTAATTCCTTTTTGTCCCATAATTCATACTCCCTCCGTTCCAAAAAAAATAGTTATATTTGGAAAAAAATTGTTCTAAAAAAGAGTTACATTTGAAATTGTTCTTTATTATTTTGCTATAAATTTAAAAATTTTAAATTACAAACTTATAGATTTCGCTTAACTTAAAAATTCATAACAAATTTCATGAGAAAACTTATTATTTATACATTTTATTTTTGGTCGAAAATACAAAATTAATAGTCATTAAAAATCTTTTTTTTTTTTTTTTTTTTTGTAAAACGGAGAGAGTATTATTATTTTTCAGGTGATTCCTGTTGGTATCCTTTCTTTTCTTATCCATCCTGGCATGGAGAACAGAATATTAAGCATACTTTGGGCATTTAGTGTATTTTTGAGTTCCATATCCATGTTGCCTCAGCTGACCTTAATGCAAAATGGAAAGGTTTGAATTCTTCACTAATTCATTATATTTGTTTAAATTTGAATTTTGCAATTTTTTACTTATCTCCAACAGCCAACGGCATTTTAAAAGTTATTAATAGCTATCAAATTTGTTTATTTCAAAACTTAAACGAATACACTAGCTTCATATTTTTTTTTTAAAAATGATTAGAAAATATATATTATTTATATACAGTGAACATATTTCCAAAATATTGGGACATAGGACATATATAAATTAAAAATTGCATATGTCCTGCATACATATTTGACTGAATTTTTATCCGATGGAATATTAGAATAAACCTATGGATTACTTGTTGATTACTGTGGAGTATTGCAATGAGCATGTTGCTTACTTGTTGACTACTCTTCCAATTATAGAATATAGATTGCTTTTTAACTTGTGAAAATTACTATCTCTATTTCAAAATAAAAAATTAGTGATACATTTTGATTATTTGAATCGAATAACAATATATTAAATTTTAAAATTAATATAAATTGATGAAACTTTCATATGCAAATTACATCATCATTAAAAGTATTTGTCATAAACTATAAAATTAATTAAACTGACATTAATTTTGAATTGCAAAGTATATGGAGATTTAATTTGAAAAAATTAAAAGGTGTCTCTAATTTTACAACAAAAGATAGTAATTTTATTTTAAATTTTAAATTGATAAATTCATGTCATTCTTGAAGCAAATGGATCGAATAAGTTTATAGAAGTCAATATGGATTTATTAGAAATTATAATTTTCTTCTCACCAGTTATTGTTTTAGAAATTATAAATTTCATCTCACTAATTATACTTGTCATTGTCTTTACTTCCAGATGGTTGAACCGTTCACGGCACTTTATGTGAGATTTAATTTCATAAGCTACTTACAGGTATATTTGTCACTATATTTCTGATGATTGTCTTTTACGACACTTATGATTTGCTTTTGTGGTGTTCAAATATATATAATAATAATCTTAGATTTTTGTCATTGTATAATTAAGGTTTAGTAGGTCAAATTTAGGAGCCACTTAAATTCTAACTTCTTGTATAGAAATTTTCATACATTTTTTCTATTGCATATACCTTCGTCTCGAAATAACGTAAGTATAGAGAGAGAGAGGGGGGGGGGGGACTAATTTATATATCAAGATTTAGATTAATAAAGGTCTAATATATAATGAGTTATGTAACTAATAGCTTTGGTTATGTATTACTAGGATTGACTGATATTTTTTAAATTATAAGAGGAGAAAAGATGTAAAGTGTACCTTAGTCGACTTTGATTATAGCTACTTAAGAAAATTCTTTATTTATTTATTTATTATGTATTGAATTCCGATTAAACGGTAATAATAACAACTCTACAAGAGACGATCGATTAAACATAAAATTATGTAATTTCTAATGGTCTTTATAATTATTGATTATGGTAAAATCATATTTTTGGCAAAACTTGTATCGAGATTACATATATATAATAACAGAAATAATTAAAAATAATATTTCACAAAAAATACCTTGATGTAATAGAAGAAAACTATATCAACGTTATAAATATTTTAATGTAGCAAATGTAACATTTATTACGTCATTCAATTCTTACCAAGTATAACAAAAATACTTATTATAATACTTAACTTAGTTACTTAATTTGTAAAAGATGAGACTTTATTTTCATTTCAAATGATTACAAACAAAAAAAAAATTTTAAAAAATTGATCGGTTCAATTTAATGTATAATTGAACGCCTAATAAAATTTTATACATTTTGGATACCACCGCGACCTAGTCCGCTTTTTAGAGCACTTATTATAACATGGAGCATTGTTTATAAAAATTAATCTGTTACACGGTGTGCAACTTTTTCAATGGCATATAGTATTTATTTGAATTATAAATATGTTAGTGTTAACTCTTATATGATAAATTTTTTATTCATATTACATTACATAAAAAGTTATGACTAATGGTAAATTATTGTTTATGTAGGTTAAAATAACGAAAGGCAAGTACCTATTCTTTGGGGGATATGCAGGAATATGGCCTCTAATGGATTTTATTGCAGAATTTATACACTCTTTTATATTGGCAGATTTTTGTTACTATTATGTGAAAAGGTATATAATCCATAAATATAGGAAAAATATTGCAAATATTCCTTCCGCTACTAACACTGACGTAAAGCATATTTTTTTGAAATTTTTTTTTCCCTTCCGTCAGTGTTAGTAGCGGAAGGGGTATTTTTTTTAAAAAAAAATTTCTTCCATCTTTACCCCTAATAATGACCTAACTCACAATTACTTCTGTAACTTTGGCATTGGGAAGGAGTAAAATTAAGACACTTAATGAAGGGTATAAATGAAATTTAACATATAAATTTTCTTGAAGTAACCAACAATTATTGGCTCCTTAGTTTATGTGTCATAACTAAAACGACCTACAAATTGAAATGGAGGGAGTATGTCATATGTTTTTAGTATAATAGATTATATTACACTGAAATCTCAAATTGTATAACACACAATCAATAAATACAAATATATAACACACCATCGACAAAAAACATATATATTACACTGAGAAACAAATTGTATTACATCTGAATCAAATATAATTAAAAGAAATACAACTTCACTCATTGATCGTACATATTAATCATTACTCTTTATCAGAATCCATCATTAGTGATCCTGTCATCTTGTACCCTCTAGGGGGACCCCTGGCCATTCCTATGTGCAGTTCCCAAGCAAGACGCAAGTGAAGAATGGATGCATCTTGAACAGTCCATTTAGCTGCAGTGGGATTTAGTCCACGTGAGATTGCGTCCATATATTTACAAATGTAAATCCCACAATCTGAACCATTATGTTGTTTCGCCACTTCTAAGTATAAGAGTCTTCTGCTCAATTCAAAAATAAAAATTAGTAAGTGACAATAACAAATTACAACCATATGTAAATCAACATAAAATATTTTGTACTTACCGCAACTGCAATATCCGCCTGGTATCGCGCATCCAACTGTGTCGGAGTCATCTCAGGATGCATGGGATCAATGATTTTTATTGCCCATGCCTTAAAATTGAACATCACCAGGACAAAATGTTCGTATATGTGGGAATGAATTGACATGAATATGACATCACATTCCGAAACACGTAAACCATTTTGTTCTACAAAGTGCTGTACAAAGTCAACAACATTTGCAATATGAGTTTCAACTCCGACATTTATCATGGTTTGACCCACGACAATGAAGAAAGTCGGCAAATAGTAGAAATTCCTTTTTAACTTCTTTCCTGCCCGTGTTATGACGGCGTCTCTTTCTTCCAACAATTCTTGGTAGGCGTCCACAATTGTGTTGCCTAACCATGCCCCAGGCGATAATTCTGTGGTCTCCTGTTGATTAATGTTATAACCTTTAATTTTTCGGGGCCAATACTGTGAATCATCGACTGGTTCACCATTAAACAAGTGTCGAGTCAACAAATCCACCTTCCAAGGGTTTAACGGTTTCACCATGCCGCCTTTCACTAGAACCATCAGCAGATCGTGTCTTGACACTCTAGCCGGATTACGGACAAGTGGTGCCTCTTGGGAGAAATGGGTTGGAGTTGCATGTTCGGCGAAAGGATTGAAATCAGTTGTGAAGGACACTGGAGGATCTGATGTAAAAGTCATGGAAGTTGGAGCTTCAGAAGGATCAATGAAGGATGAAGTATAAAGGGGTTGCTCCGAATAAACCCCGAGATTGGACAATTGCATTTGTTGAAACAGGGCACTATTATCAGTTAAGAGTGCTTGACATTGTTGTTCAATCTCGGAAGGCTTATTCGGCCACTGCTGCAACATCGTCAGTGTCTGTTTTAACTGCACAATAAAAAAAATATAAGTATATGTTAATAGCGTTACAAAATAGATATAATGCAATACAAGGATTATAATTAACTATACGTACCACGTTTATTACATGAGGTTGGTCAATAATGACACGATTACTGTATCGGACATCAGTGACGTCCGGTTTTGCAATTCGTTTTCGTGTCACTTTGTTGTACCACAAGTAGTACACGTCCATGTCCAGTTTGTTGTGTTTGGTATTTTCAGATACCAACAAACCCACAAGATTCTCCTGGAAGTCGTGCCACATCTCTATGTACGGCGCGCCGAATGCTTCGTAGTTGGAGACTTGGAATCTATTCTCCTTCTCCGCCCGATTCAACCGTAGATGAGTGTGATCAACAGGAGGGTCAGGTATCCTTTGATAATGACACAGTTGCCTAAAGACTCTGTCTGTCATTTGATACTCAATCTCGTCAAAATGTATAAGTGGGATTTGACTGTTTGTGAACAGTCGTGCCATCCAAGCGTCCTCGTCATCATCATCAACCATTTGAATCGGCTTATACGACTTTCAAATGAATTTGTCTTGCGGTTGATTTTCAAACTCAGACCGATATGTTAGGACGTTGTGGTGTGGATCTGCTCGCCTGTCCTTATAGAAACCATGCTTAGCATATGCATATGCCAACACATGCGGCGACCACAACTCAGATCCAGGGCGAGGCATTGGATGTCCAATCCATAATCTGTCATATGCCCAAGTTTGCACCACTGTCATGCATCCCGTTATCCTTCCAGGTAAGACAATCTTACCCTTAACTTCTCTGTAGTGGGATGCATCGTGGAGTGTTCGGTAAATGGATGCTAGGACTGCTGAACCCCAAGCGTAGTTCACTATATCCTCAATGTCTCTAACAAACACCATGTACCTAACATGAAAATTAAAACAACACGTTAACCAAATTAATATCAAATTATGACAACAAAGAATTACAATAACAAAGACAAGAATTTTTTCATACCTAGCTGGGCATATGTCTTTGGTTTTAGTGGGAAACAATATAGCACCACAGAACCACAGTATGTACGCTCTTGTGTAGATAGCTATATAGTCAACCGATGGATCCTCTGGCAATTCACGAAAACACTCCAACAGCCACGTCAAACGGATACCACCATCGTGCTTTGCTTCCTTGTAGAACTGGTTATAGAACCGTTCACCAAAGCAGTCTTGAAACAATATTTTTTGTTTCTTCTCGAATAAGACACCACAAGTAAGGGTTTCCCATTAATGGGTAAACCGATTATATAGTGGATGTCCTCCAATGTGATTGTCGTCTCACCGCTATTAAAATGAAATGTGTTTGTTGATGATCTCCATCTTTCCACTAATGCAGTAACGAAGGATGCATCGTGTCTTGGAAATATACATCAGTATGTAAATGTATGCATTCCAACTGCATTAAGTATATCCTTCTGTGCGTCACTCAACATCCAAAGATCATACCTCTGATTACTCTGTTGAGCAACGTCGAGTACTCTGAATTCATTCGTGTTGTATATGTGAGTAGATATATGAGTAGGTTGATCATCCAACAAACTGTTATTTTCGGGATCCAGATTTAATTGATAATGGTCTATTGCATCCTACAAAATATTGAAAAGGTTTAATCAAACACTGCACACACACACAAAATATTGCTTAGACACAGAAAACATAGACACACACACTGCACACACAAAAAAAACACACACACACACACACAAAATATTGCATAGACACAGAAAACATAGACATACACACTGCACACACAAAAAAAAACACACACACTGCACATACACACACACTCACACGCACACACACACAAAACACACACACTGTACACACACACACACACACACATGAAACACACACACACTACACACTGCACACACACACACACTACACACTGCACACACACTACACACACACAAAACATACACACACACACTGCACACATACACACACTGTACACATTATCCTTTAAAATGAGTATTGAAGAAAAAAATAATTTAAAATTAATAAAAAGTGACAAAATAAAGAGTTGAAAAAAATGATGTGAGATTTTATATTGAAAAGATAATTCTAATAAATAAAATGAATAAATTTTCTATTTAAAAATAATACTACAAATAAATAGAATATGTTACAAATGACGCGAGACAAAAGAATTAATTAAAATAACAATCTTTGCTTCGTAAATTTCACACACTGCACACACACACACACTATACAAACACACACTGCATGCATAAATTTACACACACTACATACATATACACACATGAAAGTATACATGCACAAACATATTCAAAATATTAAAAATCAAAATTCAAAACTGAAATTAATATAAAAAAAATTATAATTTCGAAATTACAAACACTTACTTGATTTGGGGCGGTAAACAGCGGAATCGAGCGGAAGGGAGTAAAATTTGGAAGTTATTTAGATGAAAGAAGAAGAAATTTTATTTGGAAGAGAGAAAAGAAGTAACGGCGGAAGGGGAGAAAAAGAAGAAGGGAAGATAAAATAAACCTAGCTAGGGCGGAAGAAACAAGGAAACCAAACGGGCGGAGGAAACAAGGAAAATTTAAAAAAAAAAAAATACCCCTTCTGCTACTAATACTGGCGGAAGGAAATTTTTTTAAAAAAATTTTTCCCTTCCGCTACTAACACTGGCGGAAGGGAATTTTTTTTAAAATTTTTTTTCCCTTCCGCCAGTGTTAGTAGCGGAATGGTTATTTTTTTAAAAAAAAATTTTCCCTTCCGCTACTAACATTGGCGGAAGGAAAAATTTTAAAAAAATACCCCTTTCGCTACTAACACTGGTGGAAAGAAATTTTTTTAAAAATTTTTTTTCCCTTCCGCCAGTGTTAGTAGCGGAAGGGTTATTTTTTTAAAAAAAAATTTTTCCTTCCGCTACTACCACTGGTGGAAGGGAAAAATTTTAAAAAAAAATACACATTCTGCTACTAACACTGGCTGAAGGGAATTTTTTTAAAAAATTTTTTTTCCTTCCGCCAGTGTTAGTAGCGGATGGGTTTTTTTTTTTAAAAAAAAATTTCCTTCCGTTACTAACACTGGCGGAAGGGAAAAAAAATTTTAAAAAAAATACTCCTACTACTAACACTGGCGGAAGGGAATTATTTTTTTAAAATTTTTTTTAAAAAAAAATCCCTGCCCCAAATGTTAGTAACGAAAGACACATTTTTTTTAAAATTATATTATAATTAATTATCATAATAAATTACACTTAATAGTATTAATTAATAATCATAATAATTAGTAAAAAAAATCACAATATTATAATAATTTTATTATTAATGACATTTTCCAACAGTAATTGTCATTATATGGTTTACTATATATTATGTCTAATTTAAGATTTAGGGTCTAGGGTTTAGGATTATAATGTATTTAACTCATATTAGATTAGTAGTTATCATGATGATTGTATTATGATTATATTATAATTATGATTAACATTATATTTAACTCATCTTTTGTTGTAATTTTTTTTATAACCATAGTATTATAATCATTTCAAACATTATGATTATAATAGTATTTTATTATAATCAT
>CM025781.1:12217456-12282736 GCA_014636745.2 Centella asiatica | reverse complement strand
AATCATAATAATTATAGTATTTTACTATACTCATACTATTAATCATAATGTATAATCATAGTATTATAATCATATCCACCGATCAAATACATCAGAAAGTCATATAATTACAATTAATATAATTTAAAGGTCAAACTCGATCACACCTCTTCTTCATCATCATCTAAATCTAATGTGCTATGTTGAGACATTTGCGAGCGTATCTCCATTACTTTATCATGATTTCTCTTATCATGATCAGTGTATTCTTGACATATAGCACATTTTCGCAGCCTTTTTGCAAATTGACTTTGTTCAATTCCACCCTTAAATCTTGTAACCTTCTTACGACCCTTAGTTTGTGACTGAAGAGGTAGAAAATACTCATCTTCTTCGTCAATACTACCACCTTCCATGTGCAGTTCCTTCGATCTGTCAATACTATTGAATGATTGTGATTTAATTCCAGTTTTGTTACACGCCAACTATTATTTTGCAAGTTATAAACAACAAACATTCTCGCTTTGCACATTGTGCGTTCAATAATATCTCTCTTCCTCCAGATTATGCTTTCATCATCATTTTCATTTGCAAACAAATTTTTTTTCTTAATAGGTCTACCTGTTTTTCTACATGCATATAGTCTATGAGCTAATTGATTTGACCCCGAATATTTTCTGCTCGTTAAAATTTTGACTTCAAATATACTTGTAAATATTTGACTCGCATACGGAGGACAAACACCATCACTGTCTATATTTATTTTTTCTTTGTCATTCAAATTATTTTGTTGTTCAATATTATTTTCTTCGTCAATATCATGTTCTTCGTTCTCAACATTCATACTTATATCAGAATCTGAATCATCAAAAAATGTATTAACATCATATATTTTATCGTTATCACTTATTTTAAAATTAAGAAGGTGAAGAGCTGAAAACCTAATTTAAATGTCAACCTGAGATATGCTTATCTGATCTGTAATAAAGAAAATTTTTTTAACAAATGAGTTAGATTCAAAAAATAATTTTTTCATAAAACTAGAGAACGAAGAAGAAAACTGAAACGATAGGATGAAGAAGGAAACTTACATGCGGCGGAATAAGATAGTTTTTTTACCTAGGTCTTTCTTATCATATATATATAGCATATCACGAAGGAAGGAAGAAAAAAAATATTGTACTTGTTACTATCAAGTACAAGACTGGCGGAAGGCCGGCTAAGGAGAAAAACGGAAGGCAAAAAAAAAATTTTTTTTTTTTTTTGCCTTCCGCCAGTGAGACTGGTGGAAAGAAATTTTTTTTTTTTTTACCCTTTCCGCCAGTGAGAGTTGCGGAAAGGGAAAATTTTATTTATTTTTTTTTTGCCTTCCGCCAGTGTTAGTAATGGAAGGAAAATTTTTTTTCAAATAAATATGTCTTGCGCCAGTGTTAGTAGCGGAAGGAGTATTTTTTTTTTAAAAAAAAATTTCCTTCCGCTACTAACATTGGCGGAAGGCATTGGATCATTCCTTGGACGGCTATAAATGTGTTACCAGAGCTAGCGTTAGATATGAATCGGCCCCCATATATATATATATATATATATATATTGTATGCTGTATTTTATTTCGGATTTCAATTTGTATACTATACTTAATTTTGAACTAAATGCATTCTACATTTTATTCATATGATGTGCCTTTTGTTCGTATTTAAGTTTGAAGTGCAAATCGAAATTCGAGATAAAGTATAAGGGGCACTATAAAATTACTAGATTTTGAATATTTTATTTTGATTTATTAATTATTGATTTCCATAAATAAACTTCCATAACCTTTTAGTCCAACACATTTTCTAACTATCTTTTGACCTGATTTGCAGTGTAATTCGTAATCGGCGATGAATGGAGCTCTCTATGATTCACTAGAACTTTTAGTAAATGCTTGAAGATTGATGACCATATTGGTAAACTGAATTATGCTTAATTTAATTATTAATTTCTTTATATGACACCTGTTTACACCAACAAAAGAAATACCTTTTGATGCTTATTCGGGCTTCCAAAGGGGGAGCATAGCAATGCTCGTTATATTTGTATCATCATCTAATTTTAAAAAGAAAAGTAAGAGAGGGAGAGAGAGTGTTACATTATGTGAAATGGAAGAAAAAATAGTGCCATAAATCATCAACGACGGATATAATTTTCACGCATAATAGAATGGATAGAATTTCTTTTTTTAGATACTTAATTTTCCTTGAGAAAGTTATATTTGAATAGATAATTGTCATTTTATTTTTTTTGTTTTACGATTATTTAAAATCCAATTTAATTACTTACTCTCTTATACTTCTTTCAAATTAGATTTTCTATCATCATTATTTACGCACATATTTGTATATACCACATACACTAATAATTTATAATGTGTAAGTATGATATAATAGCATTTTCCGTGAGAATAAACAAGATACATTACTACAATAATAAAAGTTCTGTCATTTAACTGTTAAAATGGATCAAATTGGTTACGATTATGTCCTCATCCAGAAGAAATGTAAGTTTTAAAGTTTACATATTATATATTACACGAACAATGTAGAAAATTATCATAAAATGTGCAAGTATATGTGTCCAATATTTAAACAATGACCTGGATAGACCTTTGTAGCCAAGTTTTAAGTCATTCTAATAAATTGAAAAGATATAATATGATTATTCCGTTAGCATAACATTTACGAGAACATTATTATCTATTTATTACTACATTTTAAGGATAAAATAGGCTCTTGATATATATATATATATATATATATATATATATATATATATATATATATATATATATTAGTATCTATTTAACAAACTGTTACCCAAACAAAAATTTATTAACATTAGTATATTAGTACTATAGTTTTTTTTATCAAATCTTTAAATCTAAGTAAACATGACTAACAAAGTTTAAAAAGTTAAACAAAATTCCATGTGTGCATCATATATTTAAAATGTTATCATGATTACGAAATAATTTATGATTCCTATACTTAAATCATATCAACAAATTAGTAACTAAATTGAACTTTCGTAACATATTAGTATCTAAGTCGAAATTTTTAATATAATGTTAAAAAAACTATTTTGTCTATATATCCTAATAATCTAACATCCACATCAGATTAGTCCAATCACATATGATCACGTGACATAAAAAAATGGACTTAACTATAAATTTTAATGAAATGTTAGTAAAATTTATTTGGACATTAATTTATTAAAAAATTCAGTTTGAGTATGAATTGTTTAATTAGGTACTAGTGCAGAGACCAAAAGTTAATTTTACCAAAAAAATTTAATGTAAGATAAGTCAAAATATTATAGCTTGAAATTTTAACTTGATAATCTTATCCTATGTATAAGAAGATATTTTTAGTATGTATCTTTTTATATAATTTGGACATGGGGATTGACACTTTTATAATAGTTAAAAATAAATAAACCATAACTATTAAAAATCTCACATTTTTTGTATTCACATGCGTACAATTGAATTATAAAAATTTACTTAAAACGATTGGCATTGACTTCGTGCATAACTTTATTTACTTGGCTCCATTGTTTAGGGCTTCACTCAATTTTTCTCAATACACTTTATCATTTTGAAAAACAAAAAACTAAAACTAAACTTACATAATTTTAACGATATAAATAGATCGATTACTATATACTAATTGACAAATTATTTTTTAAAAACATAGTTAATTCTGTTGAATCGATTATTAATTCTATCAATTTGATTATTTTTTTATTTTTTTATATTGTTATTAAAAATAATTTTAATAGACTCAATTTAAATAATATTCAGTTTGATTTTGAATAAGTTTCTATTTTCATATTTAGAATAAATATTTTTTTAACAATATAAATTAATTGATTACTATATATTAATTGACAAATCAGTTTTCAAGGACATAGTCAACTCTATTGAATTGATTATTAATTCATTTTTTTATATTATTGTTAAAAGTAATTTTAATTTACTCAACTTAAATATTATTCAATTTGACTTTGAATACGTTTTTGTTTTCATGTTTAAAACAAATATTATTTAGTTTCGACTTTAAATGGGTTAATAGTTAAAAAAACTATTGCCTTATATATATAATTACATATAAAAAAGTATTAGAAAAAAATTTAAAAGATTATAATTCTCTTAATATTCCCTTAAAAAAATAAAAATATCCATGTTGTGCACGAGCTTACAAATTAGTAGAACATTAAAAAAAAAAAAAAAGACAAAAAATGATGTACCAAGTTTAATACAATTTGACAAAGTAACTCATCTTAATACGTAAACTATGACATAATTTAAAGGGACAAATATAGTTTGATGTGTATTTCTAGACAAAAATACTACTTTAGTTCAATAATTTTTGGCCGATATTAGTTTAGTACTATTGAGCCTTACACAGTAAGTTTAAGTTGTTTATCTATTAACTTTACAATGTTTGCATAATATTATTTTTCATGACACAGTAACTTTAAACATTTATATCGTTTAAATATGAGTTTATATTATTCAAAAATAATAAGAAAAATATTTGAGTTTTAAGTTCAGATCTAAATTTTTGTATTTAGATATTTGATTATTTTTACAACAGATGATAATAAAAAATTTACTATGGTGATGGGGACTATATAAGCAATGACGACGACGACTATAGAGGTGATGACGGCGTCAATGATGATGTCAATGCCAACGATGATGACGAATCCGACGACTTCGATCGATCGTTATCTATAATGTGTAGATATTTTCGATTTATTTTTGTTGACGTCCAGAATGAAAATTATGAAGATGATGAAAATTATACTGTCGATGGTGATTCTGACGATGATGAAGTGATAGAGATAACTGTTATGAAAGTGAGAAGGAAGAGGCTGACATGAAGGGAGAGAGAAGTAAAAAAAGACATTATATACTTGACTAAAGTGAAAAAGAAAAAAAATTTACCCAATTAAAGTGGAATTTCTATTTCAAAAAACATTAGTGTCTTAATCCTAATTTAAATAATTTTTTAATAGTTAAAATCATATACATTGTCAAATTGTATGATAATTAATATATGTTTTATTTCTATACATTTAATCCATTTGTTCCATTAAAATTAGAAAAAAATAATTTTATTTAAATGTACAAGCTGCATTGAGCTAGAAAATTTAAAAGAATAAAATAAAGAAGAAGAGTTAAGTTCTAACTTTAACGAACTTAATTTTGAATTTTTTCTTTAGATTATTTGTAAATATTTATATTTAATATACGTATTTATCCCAATCTTATAAGTTACTCCTTTTTCTTAAATATATAACGTTTATATATAATCTCATTTTATATATCAAATACGAAGTGGCATTTTGCAGGCGTTAAATGTTTGCTTGGCGGTCATATGTCGTCTCCCAATTGGTTGCCCTGGTTGAATGTACATGAGATGGCGGTTAGCTGGCCGTTGATGACACAGTTAGGTGGGTCCCACGGAATCAGTAGGTATCTTTGTAGTTAGTGGATTATTATTACTATTCAGATATTTATTAATAAATTAATCAATTTTTAAAATAAATTAAATAAATTCAACACAATTCTCAATAGTATTTTTAATTGTTATATGAGGATCAAAAGTTTTGAATAAAAATATAAAAAAAAATAATTTATTATTAATTTATAAAAATAATATTTCTTTAGTAGATATGACGTGTGTTCTTTTTCACCATATAAATTGAAAAAAAACAAAAAGAAAAAGGAAGAAGAAGAATAATCATGTTTTCATGCTCTAAGTATTTGATTGTATTTTCAATTTTATCAAAAAAAATTAGAATAGGGCCTTATTTATTACTATTACGATCATAATAGTAATAAATATATTTCACATTACTTTTTTTGGAATATAAAAGGTCAAAATTATAAATCTTGCAAACATTATGCGATGCTGATAGTTATGTTGATAATGAATGTGTTAAGTTTTAAATAATGGCATTTTATATAACAAAAAAACAATAATAATTCTTATTAACATTTTGTCTTTTGCCAATTTGAATCCCTAACATTTCAGTAAATAAAGTGGACGAAAATGGATTTTATGATAAAGTGGACGAAAATGGATTTTATGATCATATAAAATACTATTATCAATTCAAAAATTATAGATGTATTTTGACGTTTTAGACTTCAAACTTAATGTCAATTTAATAAATTTTAGTTGAAATAATTATTATAATTTTATAGTTTACAATAAAAACTTTTGACTACAACTCCAAGTGCTAAATTTTTATTAATTACATTAAAATTTAGTTTGCCATCAATTAATTCAAAAAATCAATATATATCTTAAATTTTAGAGAGTATTCTCAACTATTCAAGTAAATTATAATGTTGAATAAATTGACATTATAAGTATAAAATTGTACCTCATATAAAGTTTCATTAGTAATTTGGTTTTAGCTGGCCAAATTAGTAAATATTTATTAAATTAAGAGTTTAAATCTTATTAATCATATTTTAAGTAATTTGTAAGTATTATCTTAAGGTCTTAAAAAAACAATAATTAATTTTGAGACCGATAAAATTGTTACCAATTATCGTTTGTGTATGTATCTAGGACTCTAATTTGATTACTAATCTTAGTTGTCCCTAACGACTTTAATTTGTCATAGAATTTTAGGGAACTTAAAACTCCATAAAACGGCTTAACAAAATTTTATAATAGTTAAAATTTAAATTTGTGGCATAAACTAACTCATTAAAGGTTTTCGTATTGTTTTATATTATTTCAAATTCTCCGATAGAATCTGGGAATAGATTATTGACTGCACTAAATGAATTAGTACAGTAATAATAAGATAGAGGTCAACTATTTAGACTATTACTACTTATTTGTGCTATCGTATTGTGATATATATTTTAAGCAAGAACTTAACAATTTTCACGGTATTATTTTGACACATTTATTTTAAACAAACTCAATATAGAAATTATGAACAATTTATTCTAAAATTATTATGCCATAAACCCTAATTCTTATTTGCATTAAATTTTTAGGAGTGGTGATGAGTGAACTATAAGTTCAAATTTGTTATAGATTTAAAATATATGAATTTAAAAAAGAAAGAGTCATTTTTTTTTAAAATAAATCAAACCCGTTTGAACATTGATTTTATGATTGAACTAGTCAACTCGAACCGATAATTATATCCAAAAGTTGATTCCTTTAGAAAATTTCAAATAACTCGCCAACGTTTCAATAGATATATAACTATATCCAAAAGTTGATTCCGTTAGAAAATTTCAAATAACTCGCCAATGTTTCAATAGATATCGACCCAAATCTAACGATGATAACTTGTGAACTGACTGGTTTATAACTTTATATAATTTTAAATAATTTTATCATGTTTATCCTTTATTTTTGGTTTTACATTATAATTTCAATTTCGTATAATCTTTTACATATTTTAATATAATTCATTTTTCACTATGATATGCTTTTCAATCACAATTTATTTTTCCAAGTCCAATTTACCTTTAAAATTACAATTTAAATTCAAAAGTTTAAATAACAGTAAAAACTTCGTAAGGTAGTTAATTTGTTTGAGTGTGTGCGTCAATTTTTAGACAACGACTTTTATGTAACCAAAATAAAATAAACTAAATAATTGTTACTCCTAGTTCCTGAAATTAATTATTTTAAAGATTGCTTCGTTTACCATTTTCATTTATTAATTATTATTATTATTATTTCATTTATTATATTCAGATAAAAAATATATGAACTTTACTCATTATTTTTGATACCGAAAGAATATATATTTGATGAATTTGTAAGTAAAACTTAAGAAAGAAATTGTCAAAGTAAGATGAGCAGATATTAATTGAATTTCTGAATTTATAGGAGCATAAATATCCTGATATAAAAATGAAAAAAGAAATAGAAAAACAGAAGGAATATTTTAATTTAAAATGCCTAATTCTTTGGACCCACTCCCAAATCCCAGCTGGTATGTCACACGCAAACGAACAAAGCCCAAGCATTTTTCTTTAAGAATATACTCTGTATATATACATACATACATATATTAATAATTTATACTTCATCTGTCTTATATTTATCGTAACATTTTATCTCATATTTATTATAATATTTTGAATTGACACAATTATTAAAAAAATATTTGAAATGATATGTGAATTTATAAGATAAAAATAAGAAATAGAAATACTAATTTAATTTTTTTATATTTTAAATATTGTTAAAAAAATATTATAAATAATGTGAAAGGTGATAACAAGAAAAATGTTATTATTTTTATGAGATGAAGTATATTATAATAAATTAATAATAATCCAAACGCTGGATACGTAAGTCAGGTAGAGCTAATAAAACCCACCTTAAAATTGTTTGGCCTATGTTTAAACTGTTTGTTTTCTGAGACTCCATTTGTAACGCCGGGCATACCGTTTTTCTTGCATCCCCATCTCCATCTTATCTCTGTTTCTTCACTTTCTTCTTCTTCTTTCCTCCTACATTCCCAGAAAGATTCAGCAGATAGTAAGTAGTGAAATTGATTGATAAAGATATATACACAAACCCCTTTTGTTTTTGTATGTGTATTGAGACAACGACAAAGAGTATCATCGTCAACATTATTGATTTCTGGTTTTTTTGGCGAACCTTTTGTCTGATTTTGATCAGCATTGGTTGTTTGATGAGATTATAGCTTTTACTCACTTACCCATTTGCCAAAAGGTGCCAAAGAGGTGATTTCTTCAATTCCTCCCCACCCCACAAATTTAACATTCTTTATTTGGAGTTGGTGTATTTCTGTTCTTTCCAAGATATTGGTATTATTGACTTTTTTGTTGTTGTTGTGTTTTTATTATATTGAAGTTTGTGTTTGAATTATTTCAGGGATTTTGGATTTAGCACAAGATGGCCCTTTGATTGCATTTTGATTTTAATCTCTCCATCTCGATCATAAATGGGGGGATTATCTTCAGACAATGTGCATGGACTTATATTAGCCATCTCCTCCAGTGTGTTCATTGGCTCTAGCTTTATAATCAAGAAAAAGGGTCTTACTAAAGCTGGGATTTCTGGAGTAGGAGCAGGTTTAATTTGTTTCCTCCTAATGATATTTATGATTATATTTCTTCATGGACACACAGTTTTATGTGTTTCTGTGTTTTGTTACAAATTTTGTGTATCATCATAAGAAATGGAATATGCTTTGATTCTTTTAAATTTGAACTATTGGTTGCCTCCTACACAACTAATTAGAAGCTTGAACAAGGAAGAAATGCTTATATAACCATTTCTCCTTTTGCACCCCACAGTAAGACTAAGATGGATAAAAGATATCATTTTTCTCCATCTGTAGTATTATATGCACGTTTATTAGCAAAAATCAATCATCGTGAGGGTCATTGCTACTGACAACTTGCTAACTTATTTATTTAGGTGATCATAATATTTCTCCCTACACGATATATTTGCCCGTCAAATAGTAAATTTTAAGACAGTATATTAAAAACAAAATCATGAAGTCAAAATTTCAGTCAAAATGCCAGTTTTATGATTTTGACATCAGCTTCAAGATTTAGCAACATGGATTTCTTCATTCGACACTGCTTTCTGTGCAACCAATTTTTGTTACTACTATTTGCATGTTTTTCAAACGAGGAATTTCAGAGACAAGATATGTATTCGATCCTGACATTATTTTACAGACCGAAGGGAGTCTACTTCCTTTCTCTTAAAATAACTACATTTTTTTCTTTCTATGACATCCTAAGAAAAGTTTGATCTCTGGAAAACTATTGTCATCTTTCATTACTTTTATATTGAAGCTACCCTTTTCATAGTAGTTGTAATTTTCATGGATCAAGTCGCTTGTGGAGTGATATTTTTCTGGTTCCGTGGCAAATTTTTTGATCAGGCTCAGGAGGCTACTCGTACTTAAAGGAGCCCATGTGGTGGGCTGGGATGATATTGAGTAAGTATATATAGTTCTTTAACGTAGTTTTTTTTGAATCTGTCATTCATGATAAGCCTGAGGTTTCTTGATGACTTGTGTCCTACATAAACAAGCAACTTCCATTGCAGAACTTGCAAAACCAACGAAATTTTTTTTAGTCTTGAATCAATAGTCAGGGTAAAGTTTGGAAAAGATAAATGTCATCCGTTAAATATTAGTAAAAAACATAACTAGTCAGCAAAGTTAGAAATATCTTAAGTTATAGAAGGCGTCTGTATAGAGATTGTCTTGTTCTTCTCGAGGGCTGCATAATTTTTCCACTTATTTTGTTTCTTTCTGATTTTCTTTTTTGGATGAATTTCCTTTCCTTATGCATTGTAATCTTCACTTTCTCTGTAAGATTGTCATCATATTTTATTATGATGTATTTTATTATATTACATATAAATCTAGTGTAATCTGTTATGACTTTCCCATTATTGTTTCAATGGAGTGGGATGTCATATATTTGTAGGCGTTATTTAGTAGGTCATTCAAATGGTAATATGCAATATTCTGGTCATTTCTTGATTTCTCAGTTTGTCCTTTCTTTCAAATATAGGCAACTGTAATTGTAATCTCAGGTCCCACTAAAAAATCTGAATTAAATACCTGTAATGAGAGGAGAGAGGATATTAAAGTATAAAGACCCTCATGCGACAAGAATTCCATGTATGGGTATGAATGAACTGTCATCTCCTTGTAAAGCAGTTGTGATGCAGTTTCTAGTTTTAGTGCTGAATTGACCATTACTTATTGCTTCATCAATTAACCTGAATCGGTGGTCTATCTAGTTACTCTAGTATGTGTTCAACATTATGTTTATTCGCTTCAACCGATACTTGCAGTCATATGCTACAGATGATTCTTGTCCTTGTCTAAAGCGGTGCTGCCATTACATAGTAATCAAATTTCTTTTTATGATTACTTGCATGTGGCATATTGGCTCAAGAATAATGTAATGTAGAAAAGCATTTAGTAAGTAATCATTGCTTGCTCTTGCAAAAATTGTAACTGAAATGAAGAGGAAGAATGTTTATGGTAACAACATATGTTGCATTTGGATTGGGGTAATGGATTGGGAGGGGAATATATAAAAAATTAGAAGGAATTTAGTAAAAAATAGAGGTGGAAGGACTAAAAGATAGATGAGGAGAAATGGGAGGGAGAATCACAATGAAGAAAGAAGAATGAATCATTCCTCCTACTCACTCATGGAATGAAATTACATATGGAGTGAATAGTTCATTCCATGACCATCTCCAATCATAAAACTTGATATCCTTTAACAATTACTCTTAAATTAAATTCATTTTCCCTTTCATTCCATTCCCCCAATCCAAATGTAGCCTTAGTGGCTTGCAAGATTTTCTGTTGCAAACCAAGCAAATATTTTTTGACTGAGTATTTAATCAGTATGTTAGGGAGTTGTAATTGGACAGAAGAGGAAGAATATATATGATAACAAATTAGTGGCTGTTGCAAAACATGCAATGTTTTCTTGATTGATACCTTCTTGTTCTATATAAAATTAATGCTGGCAACCTGCATTAATCACCACTTTAGACTTTTAACTTTTAAGTGTCATATTACTGTATTATTTATTATAAGTCCACAAACTGCATAGTTATTTGAATTTTAGCATCTACCTCTTGCTCATTGTTCAAACAACTTTTAAATATATGAATTTGTTGTTACTAATCCAAAAATTTGTAATCGATAGTGATTGGTGGGGAGATAGCTAATTTTGCAGCCTATGCATTTGCACCAGCAGTTCTTGTAACTCCTCTGGGAGCTTTAAGTATTATTTTCAGGTAAAATACTGCATGACATCATTGTAGCAAGACTTAAAAGAAAGTTCTACTTAATGCTAATTTTTTCTATCCGATAATAACTTCTGCTGCAGTGAAATTTTAGCTCATTTTATTTTGAGGGAGAAACTGCATATCTTTGGTGTGGTTGGCTGTGTTCTATGCTTGGTGGGTTCTACCAATATTGTTTTACATGCCCCACAGGAGAGAACTATTCAGAGTGTCAAGGAAGTGTGGCATTTAGCAACAGAGCCAGGTAATAGGTTGACATTTTTTAATCTAAATCTAATTTACTTAAGTACATACCTCTGATTCCATTTTGCTGGTTTTACAAGGTATAAAAATTAAGCATCTTGTTTTATATATTTTTGCCTCTTTAGTATTCAATCACTTCCCCTTGTAAAGCTTTTGTCTGAGTAAATTGTTTCAGAGCTCTCCCCTCCTTTAAAAGGCTAAAATGGGAAGTTCAATAACCTTCATGTAGCACAAATATGCAATCATAGATCATATAGCTCTAAATTTGGTCTGCAGATGACACACATAAGGGGACACCTACGTCTTTTAAAAAATGCCACAGAAAAATATGAAACATACCTGGTTAAGTATACATGCCAGCAAATGATTACTATGTCCTTCTACTGTATAGATAAATCTTTTTGGATACTTTATCTTCAAATTGTAATACATGCATTATACTGATTATTTCAAACTAACAAGAAAATGTTTGGCATCATTCAGGTTTCATTATCTACATGTGCATAGTTTTGGTTCTCGTCACCATCTTGATTTTTCTGCTAGTGCCACGTTATGGGAAAACCCATCTAGTCATCTACATTGGAATCTGCTCACTCTCAGGCTCTCTTACGGTCTCTCATATTTCTCTGACAGTTAAATATATGTATTTACCATAACACTCCCCTGCACGATCTAACTTTCACTGTTCCTTTGTGTAGGTTATGTTCGTGAAAGCTTTAGGAATTGCTTTGAAACTGTCATTTGAAGGAACAAATCAATTCATATACTTCCAAACATGGCTTTTCACTATCTTTGTGATTGTCTTTTGTCTTTTGCAGCTGAACTATTTGAACATGGTAAGTATGACAATCATTTTGTAAGTATGTTTCTGCTCAGCTCTGAATCAGAGTGTGAGAACTTTGTTGTGCAAGTTAAATAAAATCAGGCGATGACTTGGAATGATATAATGGTGTAGTTCCTGCTAAGGGATACAGTCTATGTATCTATATTATTCTTTGAGGAACACAAATCTTTCAGTCTTCTGCTAGTCTTGGGTCTTCTAATATTTTTTATTGATCTCAAGGTAATGCATACAATTAGATGAATCCCGGCACGATTGTAGATGTAGCATGTAATGTTTGAATCAGGAAACAAATTTGAAATAGATATGTCTTAGCCCATTACCTTTGCTCTCAAGTTTCTTAGATGACTTGGTCTACATTTTGCATGGTTGCAGTATATCGGTGACTTCTAAGTATGTTGGTTTAAACGCTTCATAACTGTAAACTAGTGCCAAACTATCAAACTGACCATTTAACTGATGGTCTTTTCTTTTAGATGATTGATCTAACATTATGCGTTCATTCTTGTTTTATCTCTGTGAAGATACTCAAAACTCCTTCTGTCTCTCCATTCAACTCTTTTATTCCATTGCCCTTTCTTCCCCGTATCAGTCGTCTAGCATCAATTTCTTTCAAGAATTCTGAGCAGCTTCTGTCAGCATTTTTAACTCCTAAATCCCAAATCTGTACCAGCAGCAGGTTACCTTTTATCTCTGACATGGCCTTCCCTTGATTTAATCATCTTTAGACAGGCTCAAGTCATAGCTCAGAAAAGGGGAAGCAGAAGAAAATCCTCTGTAGTTAAATTAATCATCATATATACCTCAAATGATGAACTTATATAACAATTAAAATGATTGAACCTTGAAAGAGAAAAGAGATGGAGATGAGAAGCATTAGGATTGCTTGATGGAAAAGTACAGATCATATTTGATGAAGAGCAATTATAAAAAGAAGATATATGAATATTAGAGAAATGCAGTGGATTCTTAAATACAATTATCATTTAGTACCTAAAAATTATGCATTACTAGTTATAAGATTGGTTGTTTTCAAATATAGATAACTAGCTTCAATTTAACTTCAGAGGTTTGTAAATTGATTAAAGTTAGAAAAAAAAGTGAAAGAAGTCAATGCTACTCTTTATTTGGAATACTAGGATGGGGTAAAGAGTACGTCTTAAACATTGACAATGGTAGGAAAATTTGTAGCAGATTTTTGAAGCATTAGGGTGTGTTTGGATTGAGGGAATGAAATAAGAGGAAAAATGAAATTAGAAGAAATTTGGTGAAAATAGTGGTGGAGGAAGAAATGAGGAGGAATGAAGGGGAGAATGACAATGAAGAAAAATGAATGATTCATTCCTCTTCCTTTCTCGTGGATGAAGTGGAATTTAATTGGCTATGAAAGGAATGATTCATTCCCCAACTCATTCCCATATTTATTATAAAAAATTGATATCTCCCTTGATAATTGCACATAATTATATTTCATTCCTCTTCCCACTCCATTCACCCAATCAAAATGCACCCTTAGTGGGATTGAAAGAGACAGTTATCAAGTTTGAAACTATTTACATCCTCAGGAACTAGGTTATCCAGTTACATATTAATATACAATCATAAGAATATGCTCAGTTGAGTTTGAATTTTATTTTCTTGTTGAACTATGGCAAGCACCACTAATGTTTCTGCGAATGTTGAGCTCTAGAGCAAAAACATTCAGCACCTAAAACAACATACAAATATTTCTAATACAGTGAAACTTCGAATTACTAATTTTTAATTGTGTTAAGCTAAGCTTGATCTTATCATGTTGAATAGCTGTATGTCACTTGGAAATTGACATTGGAAAGTTCCAATGGTTCCCCGCCGCCGGTTGGAAAAATTGCTTCAACTTATAAGACATACGACTTCCAGCCATTACTTGTTTATGCATCATGCTGCCAGGATTTGTTCTTTCATAAAATCATTGCAATTCAAAATTTTGGGTTGTATGTCAATCTGAGAAGTTATTCAAGTTCTGGATTTATTTATTATTTTCCCTTTTTTGCAGGCATTGGACACCTTTAAAACAAATGTAGTTTCTCCGATATATTATGTCATGTTTACGACACTCACCATTCTAGCCAGCATGATCATGTTTAAGGTGATTAAATACGTATATGACTTCGATATCCTTCATTTGTAATAGTATTGAACTATTGATAGTTTCTTTTTCTGCTTTGAATTTCTCATTTTATAGTATGTGAGACTTATTTTCACAATCTAACAATAAACACAACATACTCGTGTTCCATACCTTCTGCTCAAATAGAAAAATACTCGGCTTCACCAAAAGAGACTTGTTTACAAATCTTATGAATTTTAAGGATTTACATGTATATGTTCCATTTCTACTCCTTAAAGTAAGGAATTATTTCGTTAAGTGGAATGGCATAGATATAATGAATTTAGAATGCTTTAAGCAGTCTGTTCATTTTAAGGAAAAATCTCGCTTATCACGTATATACATACAACATGAAAGATATTCCTAAATTTTAAATTGTCATGAAAAATTACTGCGTTAAATCTTATAGAGCAAAATATTCTCAGTATAAAGCTTCCAAATTCTCATTACTGATGTGTGGTATAACGACTAATTCTGCCTAACTTTAAAAAAGGAAAAAAGAGAGGCAGTTCTGTGATTTGAAGTCATTTATCAGAGGGAAAAGATGCTAGAATCATCAACTTCCTTTGTCTTCTAAGATTCCATCTCCCTCCCTTAGCACCAAGTTTATTTGCTTACACCATTCTGTAGCTCAAATGGTTGTCAAGGACAAATACGAGCTTTATGCTTTTAACTACTCTCGGATAGTACCTTAGGCCTGTATAACATGTTCCTAATATCCCCTCCATTTTAATAATAGCAATACAATTTCCTTCATGGTATTTCAAAAGTTTGAGGTACATTGTTAATTTTAAACATACATCTGACGAAAGTACGAATTTCCTTAAAAGTCATGCGACTATGTATGTAATAGCATCTTTGTTATCACTTGAAGTTTCAGTATTTGATTGTTGTTGCTCTGTACTCAGGACTGGGATAATCAAGGGGCATCAGACATTGCCAGTGAAGTGATTGGTTTCGTGACTATTCTTTGTGGGACTTTCCTTCTTCACAAAACCAAAGATATGGGTGGAACTCCAATGCTGGGATCCCCAGTATTCAGAACACCACTGTCGAATGCTAGCACAACCTCTAGACACACAAACATCTCGGGTAATGGTGTTGTTGAGATGCAGCCTGACAGAAGTATTTGAAGAACCAGAAGAAGCTTGCCGTGAAAAAGAATACATTTTCTTGATTCACAGCATGCGACGGTGTCAAGGGTAGAAGGATGAAGAAGATTTATCTCAATGGACTTATATCAGGAAAATGTGTTTTGATATGCAGAGGTAATCCCATCTTAGCAATAGGTTAATTCATTCCTTTTTTTATTTTTTTAGTATATCATATAGTTTGCCAACAGATTGTATTAGTGTGAATAGGTTTGAATATTTGGTTGATTATTTTTTCCTCTATAAAGAAATAGAGAAGTTGATGCAAGCAAGGAAATTGTGAAAACTTTTTAGGCCTATGAAAGAGGAGATTATCAAGGCAATATTGCTTTTATAGGACACTGCATAGAATGTTCATAGTTTCATAGTTCCTGGAAAAGGAAAATCAGAAGAAGTTATGCTGTTTTTGGATTGAGATAATGGATTGGAAGGGAGAATAGATAATTTTTTTTAAAGGAATTTAGTGAAAAGTAGTGGTGAAAGGAGAGACGGAGAGGAACGAGAAAGAGAATCACAATGAAGAAAAAAAAATGAGTCATTCCTCCTCCTCACTCATATAATGAAATTACTTATTGAAAGAGTTGTTTATTCTACCATTTGTCCATAAGAATCATAAAACTTTGCAATCATCTTCTTCAAATACTTTTAGATTAAATTTATTATCTCTCTCATTCCATTCTTCCCATCCAAATGCAGCCTTAGTTACATCTATGATGCCAAAAAATTACACTTTGGAGTTTGGTTGAATTTTTATTTAATCTCATAATATGATATTTTTTTGGTATTTTGATCTAGTTTTTTTTAACTATAATTCAAGATTGATTGTCGAAGTTTCTAATAGTAATATTTAGACTATCATTTCATTTTTAAAATATAATACAAATATTGTTTATTGTAATTCTTTTAAAGGGTGCCACATCTTAAACTAAAATTATACAACAAAACTTAAAACTAACTACATGTGAATATATACCATAATTTAGTTGATACAAATAAATAAATAATATATCACCCTTGATAAAGGCTATATTGCCAAAAGAATTGAGACTTGCTGTGCTCAAAATGTAATACATCACCACTATTCCACTAATAATATCTCTAAAACAGTTACCTTCCATATTGGATTTCTAATTTTAATTCAAACATATATGAAGATTATGTCCTAATTAAAAAATGTTACAAATTTCATATTTACTATTTGAACTACTCCCCTCCAAAATAACAAAGTGGACTTTATCTCAAATTACATGGAATCCACCTTTTTTGTGTCCCATCATATAATAGTAATCCAATAAATTTGAGTGAGTTGAAGTCTTCAATTATTCATTTTCCATTCATTTGCTAAACAGTGATGAAAATGTCAACAAAGGCTTCAAATGGTGGTATGATCACTTAAGAAGATACAAAATGTGGTTTTGTGGAGAATTTCGATCCATTTTACCATCTTCTTCACTATATGTTATGATTATGCCATTAGTTGAGTTGGAATTTTGACTATAGTGCAAGTACACTCATTATTGTAAGAATCTTCCCTTTGCTTCGATTAATATTTTGGTATTTGGTAGTTCTCTATACTAAGTTTGTTCGTTCTTCAATTAATTTCAACTAATTTTGATGAAATTTTATATCTTGATGCTAGGTGTTTTATTTAATGTTTGAATTTATTGAACATCTTTTATTAGAAGTGGTTAGTCTATTATAATATATGTCACATTCTTTATCCTATTCGCTTTCCGATTAACAAATGTCTTATTTTTTAATTAATATGTTAAAAACACTAAAATGCTAAGATCCTTAAGATGTGACATGTGGTAATCCTGAAATGAATGAAGTATAAGATATGACATATATTTGGGTAGATTAGTTCATTCATCTTTTATTACCTTCGTACTTATGTCATTTATAACTTTAAAATTTTCACACATTAAGAAAAAAGTTTAATTGTGATCAAAATGTTTGTATTGTCTTCTAAAATGAATGGTCGACAATAAATCAATTTGAAATTGATAAAAATCGAGAGAAAGTAAAATAGTTAAAATATAGTAATGTGATATAAAATTGTTGTTATAAATTAGATAATAGAACTTTCTATTAGGATAATAGTGTAAATGAATAAAATGTCCGAAAAGAAAAGTGTTACAAATGGATTGATACAGATAAAAAATAATAATTAGAGACACCTATATTACCGGACGTGACTTCCGACTTCGTTTGATCAAAAAGACCATTTCTGCACCGAAGGCTCCTAAAATTTGTTATTATCGAAAAGATTCCACATAAAATTTGAGGCTATTTTTATTTCATATTGACCTGATTAGAACAAGAGGTCATCAAAGTATTAGAACAGAATAAATTGGTAATTTACCGAAGGTAATAAGTAACAAATTTTCAATTTCAAATACGTTAATCTTTATCTTTTATAGATTAAAGATAAACACTTGAATACTATTTATCTGTAAAATCAATAGTTATGCAATCCCCATTATACACTAAATCACTTTTTAAAGTGAACATGTAATTTTTTTTATTTTTTTAATCAAAAGATTTAAAACCTTAAAATAAAACCACCCTCATTTTCTCCTTCAATTCCAATTAGACAAATAAAATTTTCGAAATTTAGAAATCAAACATGAAATACAAAATGAAACACGAAATAAAATAAGAGATTTCAAATCCGAGATCACAAAATCTGAACTATCTGATGTGATACTTGGAGATGACAAAACTAAATTGAAAATGAGATCAAGAAAGATCACAAATGCTACTAGTTGGCAATAGAAATGAGAGTGCTGTTTGTCTTGGTAGTCATGAAAACTTATCTAAGTTTTTGGTCTCAACTCTGCATCATGTGTGGCTCTGAAGACGTGGAATTTTTAAATCGCAATGTTTATGTGCGTTCTCGCAGGTCGATGTGTATGCCTGTAATTTTTTTAGTACCGATTCAAAATAATTATCGTTTTAAGTGAAATAACGGATATTAAGAAGTATATTAATTACTCTTTTTGTTCATATTTATATATCTTTTTAAAAAGAATTTTTTTTTTCTCTTTTACATGTCATTTGTAAATTCCAATGAAACATTAGTGATTTAATTTTCTACGTTACCCTTGTATTTAATACTAACTTGTTTTTCATTCATTGTTTCTAAAAAACTTTTAAAGGACAATATTGAACTTTTATAACTTTTTTAGTTAACTTAACATAAAATTAATACATTTCTAATAAACGTGTTTTTCTTTAAAACGACATGTAAAAGTGGATGGAAAGAGTAGTTAAATTGATGATTAAATGTAACTCTAAATTATAATATTACTCCAATAATAATTATTGGAATTGTCGCTTTTTGGACAGTTCTGAGCAGTTCTGTTTGTTGGCTTTTAGGAGATGTTCCAGTTCAGCGACTTATTTTGATCTGTAACTTCATTTGTTTGGAGTTGTGAGGTTGGTGTGTTTGTAACACTAGTTTTCTTCTCGGTTTTTTCTAAGTTTGTTTCATATTGTTGTTTGGGAGTTTTGTCACGTGTTTTCAGTTTTGTATTTTTTTGATTCCATGTCTTTTGGTATCAAATTCTCAGTTAATAAATTTTCGCCATTTGACAAAAAAAAAGAAAAATTATCGTTTTTTTCAATTAGTGTGCATGTTCCCCATAAATAATAAATAAGAATAATATATTAAATTTCTTCATTTATTTTTGTGGATTATCACAATATGTTAATTAAAATAAAATTTTAATAAATCTCTAAAAATAATTATTATTATAAACCGAATAAAATATTTATTATTAAGATTATAAGTTATCAAGATTCAAATTTTGATGGTCTTTATCTACCAAAGCCCGAGTCATCTTCACCTCTTAAACTATTACTTTTACTACTAAATTTAGATTTTGTTTATTTCGACTTAAATTTTAAAAATAGTAAATTTTAACGTTACAAAATATAAGCTAAAATAAACAGAATTTTAATTATTTTGAAATTCTAATATAAATAGGGCTGTTCGTTTTCTTTTTCTTGACAATCAAAAGTTACTGTTTAGCCCCAAATTTTGTTTGAGCGTTTGTTTTCTATTTTTTATATCACTTAACTAGTTACTTAAGTCAAAATATAAGAAACAAAAATTCCTTTACCTTTTACTTTTAATTTTAACTTTAATTTATAATAAAGAAGTAAGAAACGAATAAGGTCACAATAATATATAAATCAAGTAGCACATCCTCAATCGATTATGGACTATATACAAATAATCCATCAAAGCCATAGGGATTTTGTGAACTTACAAACGTAAGATGACAAATTCACGTGATCTTCAGCTCAGAAAATTAAAAAAATTATTAATAAAAGAAAGGTAAAAAGAGAGAGAAAGATAAGAAGGAAAACCAAAGGCTAGGACGGCGTGTGATTTGTAAGTTCACATGATAAAATGTCACATGCGAACATATATTGAATTCCATCTATATATAACATATACTCACATACATATAAAATACTCCATGAGTTCCATTTTGTTTTGCAAAAACTCGAAAGTTTTAATTTTAATATAACATAGCACAATATTGGTTAATTATCCAAGTCATAATGGTCTTATTTATTTTAATTTAAATTTCAAAAATTTTATATTATAGTAGTATAAATTATATAATTAAAATTTAAAATTTTTAAATTTAAGTTGAAACGAAACAATAGACTTTGTTGTTAATTATTATCCTATTTATATGTTTGATAATTGAAGAGCGTGGGTCAGAGAAAGAAGGTCATTTGGTTGTATTAGATAATTTATAAAGGTATAGATATAGCAGCTTATATTTCTATCTTCTTCTCCGGAAAAAAAAAAACTGAAAATGAGATCATTATTTTCAGTATCCTTACTAATTTTAGTTCTTCTGGTAGTTTTCTATGCACCTCAAGCTTTGGTAATCGGGTCGGAGTTAACCAAGGTCAAGGGCGCGGTTGCGAAAGGAGCAGGTGAAACTTGAAATAAATTAAATAAGTACAAGTTGATACAGATATTTATCAATTGGTTCGAGCGATAAGAGAATTCGGTGATTGCTCTTAAGTAAAATGAGCAATTTGAATTCTACTTATAAGTGATTTTTATCGCCTTATAGTAGAAGTGATTTATTCTCTTATCTATAATTGAATATTGTTTTATCTCGACTTAATGCTTATAATTACTTGATTCTGTGTTTTTATTTGAAGGAAAAATGTTCATTTGTGTGATTGGAGTTGCAATTATGTATTGTATGTGCAGTATGTTTAGATGGCAGCCCGCCAGCTTACCAGCTTGAATGGGGAAAAAAGGGAGCCAACGGGTGGCTGGTATTCTTAGAGGTATTCTTTTACTTCCTCTCTGATACAAAATTTTAAGACGTGTAAAAATATTTGTTTAGAAATCATATCTTTATGTAATTTATAGAGAAATTAAAAATATAGCATACGAATATATCAAAATATAAAAATAAGATATATAGGTTATAGCATTACGTTAAAAAAAAATACATGTAGTAAGTTTTTAAGTCTTGTAATAAGAGATGTATTATCGTTCAGTACAAACAATCTCATCCCGTGTTTGAGAACTCATAAAACAGGCTGTATTCAAAACTATGTTTCTTGCCAAACACTTTTAACTTTCATTTTGGATTATAATCCAACAATATAAAGTAAATTTTTCTTACCTTTTGAAAAGTCACTTTTTAAGCAAAATACAGATTATAACTCAAAAGTTACAAGTTGTTTCCGAATATCCACTAATCTATACTGATGTTAATTGTTTTGGATTTTAGGGAGGATACTGGTGCATTACATCTCTTCAATGCCAAGACAGAGTCATCAATGGGGGAGGCTTGGGTTCATCAACTAAAATGCACAGTGGTGAATTTACTGGAATATTAAGTAATAATTCAGACTTGAACCCATGTAAGAAGTCTATATTAATTTTTACTTTTTTTTGGGTTATATGCACTATGTATTAATTTAATTTTCTTTTATTTTCATTTTTAATTGCAATCCATATATACATATTAATTGCAGTCCATTAATTTCAGCATCCTAGTAAATTAATTAAGTTAGAAAATTTGCAGACTTCTATAACTGGACCAGGGTCTATGTCAAGTACTGTGACGGTTCTTGTTTCACCGGAGATAAAGAAGAAATTGATCCGGTCAGTTGACACAAAATCATATAAGCTTGGGATTGTACATGAATTGAGCTGCTTATTTATTTAGCTCAATTCAATTCGTTAAATGAGTCGATTTGAAATACAAATTTCCGTTCGTTTGTAATTTAATCTGGTTCAACTTAAGTTGATCTCAAAAAACTTAATTCAACTTGACTAATTATAATATTTGACTCTTGTTTGGCTCGATCGATTCAATTCTCAAACGAATAGATCTCGAAAACTATTTTAATTATATTGATTAAATGAAACAATATAATTATTGAAATTCATTAATTTATGATTACTTCTACTTGTTTTCTTATTTATTAGTATGAGAATTCTTGTCTACTCATATAATATTCTCACACTATACATACATTTTAATCAGATTACTGGTCTTTATTATCGAGGTGGCAGAGTTTTCGATGCTGTAGTAGATGAACTTTTAGAACTTGGAATGAAAAATGCATCCAATGTATGCACCCCCTTTCACTTCCTCTTAAGTCATTTACTTGCGTGTATTTTGTATGTGTGCGTACGCGCGCATATAATTAAGGCAATAAATCTATGAATTTGTAGGTACTTCTTTCGGGGTCTTCTGCAGGTGGATTGGCAACACTTTTACATTGCGATAAGTTTTATGATCTTCTGCCTTCTACCACTAGAGTAAAATGCCTTTCGGATGCTGGTTATTTCATTCATTTGTAAGTTTTTAGTACAATATATAGTTTTATGCTAGAGTCTATAAATGTCATTTTGTCATGAAAGTTAATTAATTAATCATTTATTTGTTTGTTATTATTTTTTTAATCTTATACTTACTAGACTAAGTATTATTTGGTGGCTAATTTTTACAGGAATAATGCTTCTGAGTTGGTTCAACTTCATGTACTCTCTTAGCTCCCTATATATGATATATATCGTCCCCAAATGGTTTATATAGTTTATTGCTTCTTACAAATGGAATACATTTTCTCAAAAAATCATTTTTCCAAAAAATTCTTTTGAATCTAATATTTTCTAGTAAATGATTTTCTTGAAACAAATATAACTATAGTTAATAAAAGTAAATAACTGGTGCGTGTCTGACTTGTGTCCAAGAGTGGTCCAAGAGTGTCGGATCACTCAAAATAGTTCCCTTCTTAACAGATTTTTCCTTTTCGCGTACGAGTCTAGATTCAAAAATGAACATAAATATATGTAGCCAAAATTACGTACATCATCATGAACGACAAGAAATTATATCATATTAATAGAAAAAATTTTAAATTTCTAATTTGGGAGAAATAATTCTAATAGGTTTAATTAACAGAACGATGTTCGTTCATAAAATAAGTGTGATGTTAGATGTGCATGTAAATTTATTCTTCAAAAATTTACTAATAGTACCTTTTATTTTCATATAAAAAACAGGGTTCAGCTACTTATTTGCCATCATCTTGCACATCAAAGATGAATGCCAGCATGGTAAATATCATATCTAAGTTCAATACTAATGACGCTTTTCAGTTATTATCTAACACTCACCAATTTTTTTTTTTTTTTTTTTTTGGGTGTGGTGGTGTGTGTGTTAAATTAACCACTAGTTAAATCTTAACATAAAAACAAAATTTATTATTATTATTTTTTTCAGTGCTTGCATCCTACGAATGTTGTACCTGATATCCGTACTCCAGTCTTTATATTGAACTCTGCATATGATACATTTCAGGTCGGTCATCGTTTAAATTTCGAGTAAATCTTTACATGCCTACTACATTCTCAAAATTATTATATATAATATGATGTGATTATTTTATATGAATTATACTCTCTTCTTTTATTCATATTATACTATTTAGTAATTTTAGGGATGAAGTTGAAATGTAGAAGAGAGGAAAATATTTATTCTTAAATTTCTGTTGTTTCTTAAATTGTTTTGTTGTTTCTTCTTTTCTTTTAAAAGGATGGAGTTTTATGTTATAAAGTGCTACACAGTAGTACCTCCTCTAATTAGTAATTAATTTGACATAATTATAGTTTTTTTTTTTCAGGTTGCAAACATAATGCTTAATACAGAGTACCCTCGTTCATGCAAGTATGATTTAAAGGGTTGCCCATCTGATGTTCTTAAAAAATGGAAAAGTAATTTCCTCAAATTGTTTGTTACTACCAACTTATTCATGTTTAGCAATTTACAAATTCGTGTACAAAGAAAATGGATCCGTCTAAGGTTTTCGTATGCTTTATTCTTTTTTTTTTTTACAATAATCAGATCTTTAACGGTATTAAAAAGTACATGAACACAAACTTCGAAAATGCTTTTATCTTAAATTAGTTGAAGATAAATAAAAGATTTAGTATTCAAACGGAAACTAAATTTTGACAAAAAATTCAGATCTTAGGTTGGAGTTTTTACAAGCAGTGACTGACTTGGGTAACTGCTCGTCTAGAGGTTTTTTCATCAACTCTTGCCATACCCATGGCCAAACTCTGTTGCAGGGTAAATGGCTTGGTGATCCTGCTTCTGTCTTGAATAACATGGTAAGACTATTTGATTTTACCTATCATTTTACTTTTTAATTAATATGGTAAATTCAGTAGAGAAATATATGTTGTACTATCTAAAATTTGTACATTCACGCATACATTCATAACAACGGTAGCCAACAAAAGTCTTCACTATTCAGAATAATTAATCAATCATGTGATCATCTTAAACACCTATTCGATCTAATTGGCCCTCTTCACTTTTTTACAGAATTTTGCATTGTAACAGATCAACATTATTTTTTATCAAAAAAACATTAATAATCACTAAGCCAAATATTGTTGATGTTCAAATTACTAATATTTGCATTTCTTTCAAAATTGTGATGAAACAGAGCATATCAGAAGCAGTGGGTGAATGGTATTTTGATAGAAAATCAATTCAATTGATTGACGATGTGCACACTTCTCCACAACAATGCGTAGTTGATACATCTGAGCCGTATCCATGCAACAATTATACTTGGGGCCAAAGTTTTAAGTGTAAAAGTAGTACCAAGTACCATTGGTTTCATAAGTGATTGAAAATATTTAAATTTTGATATTTTTATAATTTTTTTTTATAAATATAGAATTTTGTAAATTTAAGGAGTTCTATAATTAACCAATTTTTGGTAACTTCTATAGTTTTGTTGTATTTTATGCGGTAAAGAACTTGGACGTACATATTTTTTTTAGTACAATCTTGTGGCAACTACGATTAAAGTTTTAATTGGTATAATAAGTTCAAATACAGTATATATGCATACACACACAATAAATAAAATTTGTATAGGTATAAGAAACACACACATTCATATATACATTTACTTATACTAAAATAATTGTATCTAAGAATATATACAATATGCTTTATTTTAAATAAATTATAATAATAAATAATTTACACACATAAAATACATATATAAAAAAAACGAAAATGTGAATATTTTTAATATTACAATAGCAAAAAAAAAAAAAGACCCATGATATGCATGAACATGAAGACTTGTATTGTGAGAATTAACATATTTATCGAATAAAATTTAGTAAAATTAATTGTTAATACAAATACATATGATGCAAATATACATATAACGGTATCATATTATTTTAGTCGAATACTTGATAATATTTATTTTTTAAATAAGATATAAATATTTTAATTGAATGTCGAATATTTTATATTTCATTTACAGTCCTACTCCTAGTGTGACAGTTGGAGTCATAGCTGCACAGTGTACATGAATTATACATGTGGAATACTATTGCTTACATCGGTGATAATAATTTACATGCAGTGATCGAACTTTAACTCTTCATATGAAATTTTAATTTTGGTATTTATATCGATGTTACTGATATATCGAGAAAATAGCGGTCCAAACTTATTAAAATTAGCCCAAATATGATACCAACCTCAAGCTTAGCGCAGCAATGCTAAGTTAAAAAAGACAAAAGACAAATTGTAGGTCGGTTCATAACAACGTTTCAAACAGGAATTTTTTTTGCACCGTCCTAAATTATATAACTTTTTAAAACATGCGTAATTAAAATTTTTTTTATTAATTATTCGTTAAATTTGATAAAAAATATACTTATATTAATCACACATGTAATTTTGATAGAATAAAATTGTCGATTTACGTCATATATAAAGTTTCTTTTCGACTGTTCTCGAGTTATATCAACCTTACAAATTTGATCAGAAACATTCAAATATAATTTCTCAATAAAATAAAGACTAAAAATTAAATATATAATTTACATTAGTGTATTTTCTGTCAAATTTAACGAGATATTGACAAAATTTATTGATTGCGCAAATTTTAAAAAATTTGTGTACAAAAAAAATTATGAAAAAATATTTAAAAACTAAATACACAAGATTAATATAGTTCGAGACCGCTGGAAATTTTTTTCCTTTAAAATATTATAGCAATGTAGATTCTTTTTAACTCTTCCCTAAATAGTGTTTTTTAATGTTGAAATATGTAAATTACCCTTTTTATCAGACTGTTATTATTTGTATGAAGTACTACTTTTTTTGTGTTACCTTGTTTTCATATTATTGGTTTTTTTCTTAATTTTATTATTTAAGAGGAAGACATCCGATCAATAAAAAATATATTATATTAAAAGGAACAAGATTCAAAAGAGTAATATTAATAGTAGATTGTTCATCTATCATATTTTATACAGTAACATTACTCATTTTACTATTTTTCCTTAAAGTAATTCTTCATCAAAATTACATCTACTTCATTAAAAAAATAAATCTCCAAACTACATTTTACAAATCAAATAAATCTTTTAAAAAATGAAATGGAGAAAAATCTCATCAGTGACGTCAAATATTGAGAAACAATAATATTTATAGCCCAGTTATTAATATACCTTTTGAGTGCAATCCGTAGGCGGGAGACCAAAGACTGTGAGGAGGGAAAGAGAATTTCAGAATTGCAGAAACCGAGGCTGTAACCATGGCTACTGCTGCTTCTTCTTCTTCTACAGAACCACTCGATCTCGACGTTCTTCGTAGGTATTTTTCGCACTTCACATTCATCACCTCTCTCTAAATCTGTTGTCATGTCCATCTGATTTTGTTAATTTTGCAGTCGAATTACTGAGTTGAAGAATATTAATGTGAATTCCGTCGATGAACAAGAGTTGTCTGCTTTGAATTCTGACGAATTACTGAAAGATTTTGCTGTTGAGCTCAAGGTAGCGTTTAAATGGATTTATATAATTGTCCAGATTTCTCGTTTTTGAAATTTCTAACTTCCTCATTTCTCTATTTCAATATTTCAAATTCATTGCAAAAGGGGAAATTAGATCAACTTCAATTAGATATTTCTGGAATCAGCTGTTTATCCGTCAATGAATTAGGTAAGCTATCCTAATCGTGTCTTTGCTTGTCTATTATTATCATGTACAACTGGTTTCTAACTTCGTATAATGCTTGGATAAATTATGCAGCATTTAGCTATATTCTGGAGGATCTGATAGGGGTGTTTTATGTGTAAACTTATTTTTGGACTTATTAAACTACATAATATCATTACTTTGTTCTGTGACTTGTTTCGCTATTGTTAGAGTTTCTTTAGACTTCAAACGACATAATACGTGAGTTTTAGTGAAACGAATTTCTGAATATTCCCCCAATGACATGGTTAAATCTTGCTTTCACTGAATCCCTATGTTAAGTTAGACATATGTCCGGAGTTGAAAATGATACATACGTACGTACGTACATATATTAATGAAAGAGATTTCAAATCGGAGTCTCATCTTAGGTTTGGGGCATGAGATTTCGGAAGTATAAATGTTAGAGGCAGAACTTCTATCTCAGGGAAGGGTGCGGAGTATGGATCTTTTACTTTTTCTTTCATAGACTTGTTAGTTGCTCTAGAAACTATCAGAACATCTGTTTAAGACCTTGTTTTTTACTTCTTAAAAACATTTTATAACTTTTTTTGTACCTTTCAGCTTGCATTGGGAAAAAGATACTCCGTATATTGTAATTTAAACTTTGTTACATACAACAAACATATAATGCGTGCACAATTACACACAAACATTTCTGTGTAGATTTTACAAATATGTATTTTTTCTGCAATAGTTGGCAGTTTTAAATACAAAATAGTTATTAATCATCTCTTTTTCCCCACTCGTGCACACACATATACACGTACATTTGTGCGGTTTATGAGTTGTTTATTGGTACTTGTAGACGCTTATTTGGAGCATTTGAAAGGGGAGCTGAATGTCATTGAAGTTGAAAATGGTAAAGTTTACAATGAAATTGAGGAGCTGACAAGGACATATGAGGAAGGTGGAAAGATAAAGTCAAGTTTTAAACTTATTGCATCATTCAATGCAAGTGCAGGAAATGGAGTGTATTTTGACTGATGCGATTTCTTTTTTTTTTTTTTGTTTTTTTTTTCAGATTTATTTCAGTTGCAAAGTGACATTGAAAGGATCGAGTATTCTTTAAGCTCTACATCACGAGTTAGTTCCTTAATCATGTCAATCTAGAGACAAAAATCAGATTCATGAAATGTACTTTTTGATTTGTACATAAGTACATTACTGCATATTTGATACTGTTATGTGGTGTATGTTTTGTCAGTTTTGATATTTTTAGTTCAGAGACTTTATTAAATGTCTTGTTCATCTTCCAATTAACGTTATGAAATGATATGGTTTAAGAAAACTATCCCGGACCTTTTTAAGCATAGATCAATAACACCAACTTAATTTGCTAGTGTATATGTTTCTTTTATCAGCAAATATATTTACTTTAAGCTTTAAGCGAAGCTAAGAAAATAGTGGTTTCATATGATCAATTGTTGACAGGTATACCTGATTTATGATTATGGTTGATTATGCTTGGGGCCTTCCCATGGATATTTATTGAGTGTGTATGTAAAGTAGTGCGTCTCATTCCATCATTCTCTGGGCTACCCAGTGGTATGGGGTTTATCAACCTCTTTGTTCAATAAATTAAGAATTGGTTTTCTTGTTTAATAGTTTTTTTGAGTCTGGTTGGAGAAGGAACGTGTAAGTGCTATAGGAGTATGCCTTCTTCTTGGCAACTTTGAGGGGCTTGAGGAATTACTCAAGCTAAAATATGATTTAATGAATAAATTTGTCTTTGTAGTTGTTGATCAAATGATCAGTTAGACTCTAGAGATTGAAGAGCACTTGTTTAAGTTGATTGTTATTTTCTTCTTGTTTATTTCAGTACGGTAGTAGGACATGTACCTTCTGATTACAAAATCTTATTTGATGATGGACTGATGATAAGTTTGAATGCAAGTTTGCAGAAGCGGAACCGAAGTAGAAATGGTAAGTTATCTAGATATTGAAATACAGGGTTGATATAGTTGAGGTCCCTCATGTTCAAATCTATTGTGATGCTCGTGGAGGGAGAGGAATGGATACTAAATAGGTGGTTATGACAGGAATTGAGGATTAAGAAAATGATTCAAAGCATATGGAAGCATGATCCATCTCTATGAAGGAAACAATGAATTGTTGTTTCTTATAAGGTTAAAAACAATGTTCAACTGGTGATTACAAAATGATACCACAACATATATACATAGATATCTCTAATCTTGATTTTCAGGTGATGGTGAATGTCTTATGAGTATGCTGAAATCTATTATATTTTATAATTTTAGTTGCTTATAGTATTTGCCTGTTGAAGATGATTTGATAAATTCACTTGGCACAAATTTATGGAAGAATATTCGTTACTATTTTAAGCTAAGCACCACAGTTACGATGCATATAATTATTATGCGACGCATGTGTGAGCACTCACGCACTACACCCATATCATCTATATTTTGAATTTTGAAAAGCATCCTCATAATTCTCATGCATGTGTACACACACACGGCAAACTTTTATTATTTTATCATGAAAATGCTTTTTATCATACTTCACCTATTTGAAGCAAACAATTGTGTTTAAATCTTTGCATTTTGTTAACTTTACAGGGTCTTGAAGGTTCAACAGCTGATGCGGATCTTAATCACTCTACAAATGAAGAGCAGATGAATTTGATGAGTGGAAATGGAAGTTCACAGTTTAAGGTCAAATCCGTCTTATCCTTATTTATCCATATTTATGAACTGAAGATTTAAAATGATATTACTTGTTCATTGTTGTCTCATCGTCCCGATATTTGTGTAACTTGTCACTTGGTATCTCAAGCCATGTTTTTCCTCGATAGAGTTATGAATCTCTCTTATTATGTAATAATGTTGATCATGCAAATCAGTAGCTATATAATGATATAAGATGTCACAAATTATTGCAATTGTCATGCTGGGAATCAGTTTCGTTTTTGAATTGTCCATGTTCATTTTCTTCTGCGACCTGAAGAAAGAAATTATAGCGTATTTTCTTTGAATCTTTCAGATTTTGGAACTCAGTAGTCAGATTGAGAAGAATGAAAGAACTCTGAAGACAATGCAGGATCTTGACTGTGCTCTATTAAGGTATATTTTTGACATAAAATTTTGTATTCTTGTTGTGAAGTCCTTGATACATGTTTTGTTGTGCTTTTAGGTTCGATGCCTTGGATAAGATTGAGGATGCCTTGACCAGTCTCAAAGTGATTGAAATTGGTAGAAACAACATCAGGTTTTCTTTAAGGACATATATTCCTAACAGAGACATCGTATTATCCCTACATAAGATTGAAGATGTAATTGATCCATTGGAGCAGACTCATGAATTGGTAATAGAACTAGTTGATGGAGCCATGGAGCTAAAAGATGCCGAGGTATGATCTTTCAAAAATCTGCATTGATTATAACCTGCTGCCTTCCATTACATCATGGTTTTAGATAAACAAAATAAATAAGAAAGAGTTTCCTGGAAGCCAACTACTTATAACTTTCTGTGAAGGTTGTGCGATTATATTGCCGATATGATGTTTTTTGGATACCAAAGTTTCTTGAACACCTAACTACACATCAGTAAAAAATTCTCATGCTTGTAAACAAAAAATCTTACTGTAACTGCACTTCTTGGCCTGCCAATCTGCCAATATAAATAACATATCTCAGATACCCAACTTATAGGAATCTATTAAGAAAGTAAGCTTTCATGAAAGAACAGTACAAGGAAAGAAAGAATGGAGTCCTTGTATCCTTGGAAATGTATGTATTTACGTAAACAGGCACGCATATTTTCTATGTAAACATGCACGCATATATTCTATGATTTTTACACTTGTATGTAGATATTTACACTAGCTTTACAAACACATAAATATAGATGTGATTGCATACAACCTATGGATAATCCTAATGATTAAGAGTTAGTCGGTGTGGACATGGTTTACTGTTTCATTGATATCTTATACAAAATGTTTGTTCATATCACTGTAGGCTTTGTTCACAAGTGGGGTCAAAGGTATAACAGGAGTATCATAGTTAGAGATTGGTCGAATATGGTTCTAGGATGCGTCTTCAACAAAAACAGTTGTTGAGAGTACGAAGTATACTAGTCCAGTTATTCAAGAAAATAATAGATTTAATAATTCAGCTAAACTTAGATTGTAACAAATTCAGATATTTCACAAACCAGCAGCTCGCGCTTCGACATATAGCATGAGTGTTAATTTAGAAAGACTGACATTAATATATTCTATATTTCTATATAGAGGTTATTGTATTATGCTCATAGTCACTTGAATTGTGAAGAAACTAATTATTTTTTCTTCAGTTTATGTATCTACTTCGGCGTGAATTGTTGCTTGTTAGATAATTCAAATAAACTTGTTCTAAAAACCACTAGGTGGATTTTGGCGTCAGAGGGTGCCTAATGGAATTGGGCTGGTTGAAACCTCTTCGTTCCTATGCGAGGAATTTCACAACATTGCTTTCTGTTGACTGGGTATAGAATATTCACATGATTTCAGTTATTGATTAGTTTACGGTGTCTTTTCTCAGTTTTTGCCGCATGCTGGCTCACTGATGTCCTTAATTCATCCAGAGATGTCACACGTCACACTGCTCTAATTGTAGTATGAGCTAGCTTGTGACAACACAACTGTATATCTCTAGCTTGATGTCTAATCCAAAGAAATGTTGAGGTTTTGAAGTCTGCTACTATATTTTCTACTGTGCTATGTATTGCTTTTGCATTGTTCACTTAAATACTTTTGTTCATCTATGCTAAATAGAGATAAGTCGTTCAATCAGGTTATGATTAATTTGTTATTTCATTAAGTTACAATTGTTGATTACTTTGTCTATCACTTTAATTCTCTTCACTATGTGTGCAGATTTTTCCAAGTGATGTGTACATAGGTGACATTGTTGATGCCGCAAAGTCTATAAGGTTTATTTCTAAAATCAACTCCATAATTCAATATTATTCAGATTGCATGTGTTAATGTTGTTCATAGTTGTTTTTTGGCAGTTTTTGGAAATAATTATATCACTGTTGAACGAGATTTTTATGAGGAGCCTTGGCTTACATGTGACAATCCAATCCTGATATCTGAAATCCCAAGACTATTACTGAAGGTCTTTTAGGGTTTTGCCAACCTATCCCTGAGCCCGTGACCTTTATCGGTTCTCATGATCCAACTTTAAACTTTTACCCTAATCTTATTATTTATCAACTTCCACTCTTACATTTGTTGTGCCTTTTGGGTTTTCTGGTGGCATCAAAAACCTTGCAATACCGCCGTTGATACTGTGTTTCTTGAAGGCTTGAGCGGATGTGAAGAAATGGATGAGGATACATCATTCCCTTTGCTGCATAGGTAGTGGAGCAACCAGTGTTTTGAGGGCAACGAGGGAGGTCGTGAACATCTGATTCTTTTCTCGTGCTTGCCTGCTTTCCCTTGACAAAGTATTTACTTTTATTTTCTTTTGGGGAATTTAATCAATGTGACCATCTCTGAGAGTTCATGGGGCTCTTTTCTGTACAGCTTCTAGGTTGTGAGGGCAAGAGAAATTTTAATTGCACTCTAAGAGCTTCTGTGTAAACAGTGCCATAATGGTTGCATCCTTTTGGTGTTGTAGTGAATATAAGCTGTTATTGAATTAAATATGGACATAAAGTAGATCTATGTCTTCTCTTTCTGATCATAATGTTTCTTTCCTGCGAAAATTTCCAGGAACTAGAGAAGAGATTTATCTCTTGATGCACATTTTTGTTCATAGCATGCGTGTCTGTTTTGCTGACACAATTCTGTTTCCAGATCATTATTATTTCTCTAGGCAAATGGTTTAATTATAATTAACTTTGTACTCTGTATTTCGGTACAATCTTGTATAAATTTTCACTCTTCTTGTACTGTTCTGGGGAGATTAATAGTTTTGTCTCCAGGCAACTCTTTTCTCCTTTGCCTTTGCTGGAGAGGAGGTCTTCTTTGGAGTGGTTCGTAAGAAAGGTGCGTGATAGAGTTGTATTGAGCACACTAAGGCGACTTCTGGTGAAATCTGCAAATCAATCAAGGTCAGGATTCTGTTCCATATTAGTACCTATCATTTTGAGTTCTTTCGATTTTATAGTTATCATTTCTCCTTTTAGTTATTAATGTTATATTGCTTATTTTTAGTTATCAGCGACCACTGTACTTTCACATTTTAACCAGAGTAGGCATATGTTTCATTTTCAAACTTAAAAGTCTACTCTTGGTAAACTAACAATAGCAGAAATACTGATGTAAATTGTGTGCATGATGAAAGTGTTATTGTCACGTCACCGGTCAATTCACATAATGTTGATCACTAATAGTTTAAGAATATCCATAATTGTGTGAATGCACATGAAAGTGGTGGAAAGTTTGTTTCAGGATGCAGCAGATTTGCTCATAATATAGTGGTAAAAATCACCGTTTTGTTCTACTTTGTACTAGACAACTATCACTCAATAATCCGTTGATATGTCTACAGACTCGCACTTGATTTACAGTTGCTCTAAAGCTTAAAAAATTGTGATATTTATTTTCATCCTGAGATATCCAGTTTGTGAATTGGTTGTTGATTAAGATTCGTCTTTAGATCCTGCTCAGTTGCAATAGGTTGGAAAGCATGCTTTTCCTTTTCTGAACACGCTGGCTTAAAATCTTGATAGTTTCCTAACTACTTATAACACTTCCTACAAATATAGGCATTCTTTCGAGTACCTGGAAAGAGATGAGATAATAATAGCTCATATGGTGGGTGGAGTTGATGCTTTCATTAAGGTATCTGAAGGCTGGCCAATATACTGTTCTTCATTGAGGTTATTGTCTCTCAAGAGCTCAAGTCAGTATTCAAGGGAAATATCTCTAAGTTTTATGTGCAAGGTTGAGGTGAGCTCTGAGTTTCAATTATTTCTCTTTCTGTTTTGGTACTCATGATTTGGTGTCAGCTTGTAATTTTATACAAAATTTAACCATCTTTTGAAGACAACATCTGTTTAACTAGTTATTTGCTCTGTTAGTCTACAATCATTCCATTCCGCATGTAAATGCTAATACTGTTAGATATGAAAAATACATAAAGTAGGTATTGATGAACGTTAAGACCCTTATAGACTTTAATCTCCGGTTCATTTTGTTGCTTAATTTTACCTCATTCGGTGGTCTCATTTTATACTTCTCCTGTTCTTCAATTTTCAGGAGGCAGCTAACTCTTTGGATAAACAGATAAAACAGAATCTGTCAACCTTTGTTGATGCCATCGAGGGTATCCTTGTGCAGCGAATGCGTGCAGAACCCCAGTCACCTGATAACACTATATGATAGAAATGATTATTGCGTAGGCAATTTGTGATAACATATGCACCTCTTGCTAGAATAACTTGCCATTCATTCTTATGTTTGGATGTGTAAATTAATTTGACAATGCATTACATAAGCTGGCTGAGATTTCTGTAGATTCACTGGAACTGTATGCTCATATTATTCCTGTAGATTACTAATTATGTTGCTCGTGTTTATACCTCAAAAGCTTCGATCTACTTCATCTGATGCTGATCTACCTATTTGCGCTTGTTTGTATTAATGTGGATAAAACGACCATTTTTCAACACTATTGCATGAAAATCTGTATTATATGTGTGTAAGCATTAAATTAGTGTCTTTGGAAAGATGGTCAGCACTTCACAAAGTACTACAATGTCTTAAACCTTGCAGAAATAAGCCTGCATCATTTATTCATCAACAATTTGAATCATTACCCCACGTTAAAACCCAATAATCAATACTTGCATTACATATAAACAACAGACGTAAAACATATAAACAACAGAATTAAGAGACAATTATTATGAAATGGAGGCAGTAATGAACAACCATGTGAGAAAATAAATTAAAAAAATTCCTGTAGCTGCTTCTCCAACTGCGAATCATTTGGAATAACTGCGCCGGAGTTATCTTCCATTAAGAACTTCTCCAACTCTTGAAGCTGCTCCTCCAAAAGCAAACCAGATCTCTCGTTCTCATCAGACAATCCAGGAATGCACGAAAGGTCTAGAACATCATCATCATCTAAAAGATAATCTTCGAGAACACCAAGTCCTTCAGATGTTTGCAACAATTGATTTGATCCAACTTCTTGATTACCAAAACCATTACTACCCATGCAATCAACTTCCGAAGACGAGAAAGAATCTTGGTTTGAGACATTAACTAAATTCTGTTGAACACCATTACTACTACTAGTACTACCTCCATACAAGTTGTCTGACGATGAGAATTGAGGATTTGATATTTGAGAGATTTGTTGAACACCAACACCACAATATATGCTCTCTTGTTGAATCTCTGCCGCCGAAACAAAAGAGGAAGAATTAGTGATCTGATGGCCTACAAGTACTCCTCCTCCATTATCACCATTAGCCTCAACCATATGATGATCAACGTTAGTCTCATGATCAGCTTTATTATGATGATCAACAACAAAAATCTCTTTACACATCTTCACACTCTTAGAATCATCCCTCGTAACATGACAAATCACATAATTTTCATAATTCAAAAAACTCAGCCCCTTCTTTTTCAAAAAATCTTCATCCAAATAATACTCATGCATGATCCAATGTCCGAAACATGATGAGCCCACATCAATATTAACATTGTTATACAACTCAAATGTTAACATCTTCATCCATCCTAACGTCGTCGACTTACCACCGCAAATCATCTCAATCCGTTTAGGACCGGTTTGGCCATGCCATCTCCCACAGCCCACATTCCTGACAGATTGCTTCCCCTTCTTCCTCAACCTGGCGAATGCATAAAACTCCATCTTCTTTGGGACGACAACGACGTCGGAGTTGTCGTTGAGTTGAGACCAACTTTGATCATCGGTGAATACATTCCACGGGGCATCCGAATAAATGGGATACTCCTTAACAATGGTTTCCTCCCCCTTCAACTTATTCAAGAGGTAGTACCCTAGGAGTTCTTTCTCTGTTGGCACGAACTTAAACCCTTTCGGCATAACTGCTATTTCTTCTTCTGCTGCCGCCCCATTCGCCTTACTACTACTCATGATTCCTCTCTCTCACTAGATTTCTACAAAGTTTAATTTTCTCTCTCTAAAACTAAGCTGTACGTAATGACTAGTAATGAGGATTGAGAAGTGATCGAGTGTCGCACATATATATTTATACATTGTACGTGAAAGTCGGCGGCGTGTAATTATTAATCCTATTCCTATTCCTATTACGTAAAAGTAGTATTCCGTATTGATTGCTTTGTGTTTTAGGGACGATATTGGTGCACTTCATCTCCAGTGCCAAGACGAGAGTCATTAATGGGCCGGGGGAGGCTAGCTTGAATTGGGTTCATCAACTAAAATGCACAATGCTGAATTCACTGGAATATTGAGTAATAATTCAAGATATAGCGGATATAGTCATTCAATGGGCCACCCTTGTTTGTTCTATTTAAATTTTAAATATGTTAATTAAATTTTGACCGTATACATTTACTATTTAGCCCAAAAAAAACCAGAAGATAAAAATTTGTTTTCTTGTATTTCCTTATTTTTCTTAAATACTTTTTTTTAATATTAACTATATTATAACTTTTTGGTTTGCACAATTTTTTTAAAAATATTTTTGTGCAATGTAATGTAGTTTTTTATATGAGAATTTATAAAATATTTTAATTATATAAAACGCTAAAAATCAATACTCTAAATTAATTAGTTTTATTATGTAGGAATTATAGTTAGTTGCAAACTAAATTTTAATTGAAGAAAAAAATAAGTGATATTGAATCAAATTAAATAAAATTAGAGAATTTATAAGGATAAGATTTTTGGTTGACTTTTTAAATTCATAAAAAGATAGAAATATAAAGGAAAAATCTCTTCGCTCGTCCCCCAGCTATATCATTTTTGCATGTTTGGTTCCCAAACAATTTTTACAACTTACTTGGTACCAATAATTTTAAAAATATGCATGTTGAGGACATTCCGTCAATTCTACGTTAAGTTTAACAAAAAATGCATATGTGTGACTCACACACATATATTTTAAAGGATAAAATGGTCAGATTATTTCATACAAAATTAATATAATTCGGGGACTAATCTTGCAAAATCAATATAATTCGAGTACCAAGTATGCAAAATTAATATAGTTCGAGAATCAAGCGTCCAAAAATAATATAATTTGAGTTCATTTGATGAAGTGTTTCCTTTTTTCTATAATGTCGAATTGAGAAGTTGTCCATTTTTCTGTAATGTCAAATTAAAGTGGATGCCAATGCACTGCACTGCTGCTTCAGGGGATCTTCTCTGCTGGGTTGTTGCATTAGGGGATACCACTGCACTGCTGCATCAGGGGATGTCAAGGTAGATATTTGTTGCATCAAGGGATACCACTGCACTGCTGCATCAGGGGATGTCAAGGTTGATATCTGCTGTTTTAGGGGATACCACTGCACTGCTGTATCAGGGGATGTCAAGGTTGATATATGTTGTCAGGGGTTATCTGTTTGCCTTCTTTCGGTTATGTAATCTGTTTACTTGTTCCCTTTTTTCGCATAACTATAATTTTTTGTTCTACTATGCCGAGAGAAATTTCTCTCGTTAATTTTGTATCTTTCTTCCTGTTTTTTATTTAATTTAACTTACCAAAAAAAAATTATGTTATAATGAATTATTTGATGACTGTTGGTATTATGTAGTTATGTATGGTATATTCAATGTATTTATTTAAGTAATTAATTTGTTGGTCAAAGAAATAAAATACATGTGAGACACACTTGTCCATGTGAAAAAATAGATTTAAGTTTGCAGCATGATGATAGACAAAAAATTCAAAATAAAAAAAAAAGCATGTCCTGAACGTGCATATTTTTAAAAGTATTTGTACCAAGTAAGTTGTAAAAATTGTTTTGAAAACCAAACGTGCAAAAGTGATATAATTTGGGGACGAATGAAGAGGTTTTCCCAAAACTTTATTTGTCATTGACTAAGGTTAAAAAACTGTTTTACCCCTCCAATCTAACGTCCCGTTAATTCAAATAAAAGATTTGACGGAATGTCCTAAACGTGCATGTTTTTAAAAGTATTGGTACCAAGTAAGTTATAAAAATTATTTGGGGATCAATCGTGCAAAAGTGATATAATTAAGGGATGAACGAATAGATTTTCCCAAATATAAAAGATAGAAAGATTAGTCTACCATAATTAAATTAATCATATAAACTGATATATTATGTATAATGAGATGCAATTTTAACCACACTATTAAATATTATTTTTTAGTTTTATATCTCACATATTCCTTCACTTAATGGAAACTAAAAAATTTGAGGGACTATAATATATAGATATTATATTATGTCTATTTATTAAAAATGTTGGCCCTCATAATAATTGCAAGGCAGTTTGCGTCACGCCCCTTCGGAGAAAAAGGAAAAAAATCACGACGCACAACAGCAATCTTAGACGAACTACAACACACAACCACCTTCGACGAATATGGTAATTGGACACGATTTATAGTTGAGAGAAAATAGCAGCGCAAATCACATGCAATACTTATTTTATTTTCATTTAAAATCTAATTTATTTACTTGGTCTAAATTTTCAATTATTATTATTTGCACACGTATTTGTGTGCGTCACATACAATAGTATTATATTAAATATGTAACCCTCTTAATAACTACTCATGCTAATTTTGGATCAACAATAAAAAAAGAAAAAATGACATGTACTATAGATTAATTTAATGGAGAAGGTATGAGGTATGAATCAATTTTTTATTATCTTCTATTTTTTTTAATATTTATCTATATTATTAAAGACATAGAATCCTTACTTTTGGGAGTTAATTTGCATCGCACGATGAATTAAAAAAAGAAAAAGAAAAAGAGGAGTTTGCCGCAAAAAGAAAAAACCCTCGCTCCAATGTTATCGCTCTTTTCCTACATGTTCACTTCCTCCGTCTATGTGTACTTAATTTCTTTTATTAAATAATTATATAATCATTTGTTTTATTTAGATAGTTTTTATTCATAATTTGTACAATGGTATAATCTAGAAAACGATTCGAAGTATATAATTTGTATTGTCATATTTTATTATTAAAAAAATATATTTGTATTAAAATTTTATATACACATAAGCGTGTGCGCATTAAACTAGTTAATTTAAATGGTTTGTTATTATTTTATACTAATTTTTTTGGCTCTAAAAGAAATTATACATTGCACGTTATGTGTGCCAAACCGATGAGTATATATAATTTGGCTCCACCCTTTTCCTGTCAAGATAGACAAAACTCGTGCAAACTCTCCATTTATTATAACACTCCATAATTTTAACCAACTAAATCAATTTTGTCAAAATAAGAGTTATGAATGCTAGAATATAGGGAGATACAAAGTAGTACAATCATAAGGAAATTCGAGTAGTACATATGTAATAGAAAAGTTTATTTAATTGAAATGCTTTCTAATTTTCTTGTAAGAAATACTAGTAGTACAGTGGATAATATAAACTCATCTAATTTCACTTCAAAAAATTACTACTCCGTATTAATCATAAAATTAATGACGTTTCAAACTTCCATGAGTTATGTTTTCAAGTTCAATAATATATCAATTCGAGGATTTTACAAGGGGCTACTACTCAAAATAAAAAAAAAATTAGTTGATTAATATCAAAATTAATAATATTATTAATGTTAAAAATAATTACATAAAAAAATCTGTTTTAGATTTGTTATAAATTATTTTTTGATTTTTTAGGTATATAGAGGAGTAATTTTTGTTTTTTGTAAATTATAATTTAAACTGAACTATACACATAAAATTTTTAAATTATTCAACTATAATTATTTGGGACATGAACGTCGACCTATAAATGCCCGGAACATAAATGGCACTGTTCTTGGGCCGGTAATGGCAAAAATATATTTTAACCCATTAAAATTGCCTCACTAAACTTTAAAAAAATGATAATAACTCATTCAATTTCAATGTAAGTTTGATATAAATCATTCCGTTAAATCTTAACAGATTTCGTTAAATAGTTGGTGATGTGACATTATGAAAATAAAATAAAATGAAATGAAAATGACAAGTAATGTGGAAATTATTATTTTCAAATTTTCTTTTTAACCAAAAATGTACGACCCTTTTTAACATTATTGAGGCCAAGAAATACAAGGTATTACATGTAAAATTGCATCATCCAAACCGTGTTATTAACTCTGATATAACTTTAAGCCAAAAGCAATCAATTACTTCTCAATAGACAATGGAGGTTTAAAGGAAAATCAGTACTTTGTTAATATCATCTCAAAAGGATGATAAAAATGTTAGAACAACTAAAAATACTAAAATCTAAAAAATTATTATTATAAGATAATTAATTAATAACAATAGATTTTTTACTTTTTGAATATAAGATTAATTTTGTAAAAAAGAATCTCATTTAAAATAATATAACAAAAACTAGAAAAAAACCTTTAAAAATATTAAAAATTTAAGAATAAAGAATGTAAACTTAGTTATTTCAAATAAATATTAAAATAAGTGACACAAATATAGATGAAAATAAAAATTGAATAAATAAAATAAAACTTCGGATCACAATAAAAGTATTAATAATAATTCTAACATTTTTGGCATAGACAAAAATGCCTTTTGAGTGCAATCCGAAGGCGGGAGACCAAAGACAGGTGAAGAGGGAAAGAGAATTTCAGAATTGCAGAAACCGAGGCTGTAGACATGGCTACAGAATTACTGAAAGATTTTGCTGTTGAGCTCAAGGTAGCGTTTAAATGGATTTACATAAACTAAGCCACTAATCCTATGTAATGCATGAAAACTCACGTTTACATTAATTAATAACGACCAGAATATAAATTCAAAAATTATGAAATTTAAACTGAAATATATATGTGATAACATGAATCTAAAAAAAATAATGGATTGTATTTTCAATATCGAATGAATTTTTTATGAATTAACGAAGGAAACAAGCATAAATAAATGCAAATACATGAGAATTAAATGTGCGAATTGTAGAAGTACTTTAATGCGAAGAAATTACAACAAAAAAGAGCACTTCTTTACAATTTCAAAGCATAGAAGTGAATCAAGTGTTTACTTTTCACTTTCAGATTTATAATCTCAAAATTATTTATTTAAAATAGAAGAATTGAGTGGGGGAGTATTTTAAAGAAAGATGAGAGAAATACTCAAATTTAGGTGTGAATAATGATGTAAAAGTCAAGAGTATTTCTGGGAGAGCTTATAAAGTTATTGGGGTTTAATTCTAGAATTTATTTGTGTCAAAAGTTGATCCCAAATTGGATTAAAAAGTGGAAAAGAAACAAAAACCGAAAAAAGCAATGCTGGAAGTCTGGAACTGCCCAGACCACTGGTCCGAACTAACCGGCTTGACTTTTTTTTTTCTCCTAGATATTTTGTTTTTATTTTTATTATATAAGATCTGTTTAATTTATAAAATTTTATCTTTGTCTTGTTTTGAATCAACTGGATGTGATTTTGCAAAATAACAATAGTAACAGAAAAATAGTAACACAGAAATAATAACAAAAAAATAGTAACACAAAATAATTGGATGTTGTTTTTGAATATATTTCTATTTGTTTTGATTTATAATAGTAACGTATGAGATATATTGAAGTAATGATGTAATAATAATATTGATGATCATGGAGATGTATTAAAGTTCAAATTCAGAATTTTCAAATACGGATCTTAATGATATGAAAATTAGATTTGAAAAAAATTAACATAAATTTGTGATATTAGAGATGTGGATGATGGTGGTACTGTGATAACGACGATGGATGATGGTGGTACTGTGATAACGACGGTGGATGATGGTGGTACTGTGATAACGACAGTAATACAATGGTTCAAAGTGCAATTAATGGAGGTAGAAGATTTTGGAAATCATGAATGTCGATCGTTTTTAGATGAAAAGTATAGAAGGTCAATTTAGGTAATAAAAAGAAAATGTATATATATATATATATATGCAATTTGAGGGGAATAACTGGAAAGTGAGGCAACTCACGAGGAATATCAATTTGTTTGATTGACCGGTCAGGAATTATCCGTTTTCTTTTTTCTCCACGAGTCCAAAACTACTGGGGTTGGGTTCCAACCCCCAACCTCAGCCCTAGCCCAAGCCATTGTGCGCCTGTCTGAGCCACTGGCTAGCCTTGGTGGCTTGGTTTATTTCCCCTTGAAAATATATATTATATAACCTACAAACAAAATTAAATACTTAGGGCCCGTTTGATTTCTTATTCGTTTTCATTTTTTTTGTTTTCTTTTTGTTTTTCGAAAATGAACATATCATTTTGTATTATTTGGTAATATTTTCGTTTTTAAAAAAAATAAAGACATTTTCGTTTTGACATTCATTTTCGAAAACACAGAAAAAGTGATTTCACTTTTTTCGTTTTCATTTTTTTCAGTAATTTCAGAATGATGAAAATATAATATATCACTCTATTTATGTGTGTGTGTAAATATATATATAGGGCCGATCCATAACTAACGTTAGCTGTGGAGACTTTCGTAGCTAACACATTTATAACCGTCGATCGGATAATTCAACGCGGAGATTAAAGTTTAAAAAAAAATCCCTTCCGCCAGCCTCACTGGCGGAAGGCAAAAAAAAAAAAAAAAAAATTTGGCCCTTTCCGCCGGTCTCATTTTTTTCCCCTCTTCCGCCAGTCTTAAGTTTTATACTTGAAAGTAACAAGTGCAATATTTTTTTTATTCTTTCCTTTGTGAAAGTGTCACTGGCGGAAAGGGCGAAATTTTTTTTTGCCCCCCTTCCACCAGTCTTAAGTCTTATGCTTGAAAGTTTGAAAGTAACAAGGACATTTTTTTTTCAAGTCTTCCGACAGTCTTAAAAAAAAATGCTTGATAAACTGTTATTTTTGTTAAGCCTTCTGTCAGACATTTTCAGTGTAATACATTATATTACACTGAAAACTCAAATATATAACACACCATCAACAAAAAACATATATATTACACTGAGAAACATAAATTGCATTACATCTCAATCAAATACAACTAAAACAAATACAATTTCACTCCACTGATCCTACATATTAATCATTCGTCTTCATCAGAATCTAACATCAATGATCCTGCCATTTTGTACCCTCTAGGGGGACTGTTAGAGATAAATAATGATGATGATGATGTTTAGAGAATAAGTTGTGCATCTGTAAATACTTAAGGTATTCAATAAACCTAAGTATCTGCACATGTTTTGCATCCGCTGATGATTAATTTGGTCATCAGGGGATGAATTGCTCTGCACTATACAAGTCATCAGTAAAAACTTATAAAGGACTTGATAGTGAAGAGGAATGTCTGTTGTTACTCAAAGTCACTTAAGTTATTCCGCACATCAGACATTCTAGATAAGATCAACAAAGCTTCAGGGATTAAAGACCATCAGGGGAATTCGTCAGGGGATGACGTAGGCAGGACAACCCGTCAGGGGAACGCGTCAGGGTATGGCAGTGGCAAGCCAAACTCATCAGGGGGAACACGTCAGGGCTTGACAGTGACATGCTAACCTGTCAGGGGAAATCATCAGGGTATGACAGTGTCAAGCTAACCCATCAGGGGGAATGCTCAACATTACATCAGTGGAAGCCATCAGAGTATGCCTTAAGTCTTAACGTCAGGAGATCAAGAAGCACTTGGATAGAACAAGTGAAGTTTGAAGCACTAATCGAGTTCTTAGACAAGACTTGTCATCAGGGGATCCAGGAACACTGATCAACGTTCATATCAGGGCTTGTCGTCAGTGGATAGTTATGACTGCATACACTAGTCATCAGGTCTTACACGCAATTCGATGAAGCTTGTTATAGAAGCAAGAGATATAATCTGGAAAGATATCTTTTGAAGTTTGGTGGTCCAATGAAAACTCTCGATCATTAAATGCACGCAGATCAGGGGAAGAAAAAGAAGCAACAAAAACAATAGCAGTCTGACACATCATTCCAAAAAGGATATCGATGTGACATATATGCGGCTATGTTGAAAAGAGAAGCACGTCCAAGTACGTGGGTTCAACTACTGATCTTCTATATATGCAAAAGAGTTCTCATTACACAAAGCATCAATCCAACGGATCAACCAACATATTGAAGCACAGAAAACACTAGAGAAAAGTTTTGTAATATATCTTGAGAAAAATATTCAAAGAAATAGTGAAGCTAGTGTGTGTGTGAATTTGTAGCTGTAATTCATTACAAAACTTGTAGCTGTCTAATCACATTTGTGATTAACCAGATTTCCAGAAAAACCCCAAGTTTTAATATAACTATTTTAACTTGAATGTGCGTGTACTTATCTTTATTTCTTTAAGTTTTTCTGATATTCCAGCTTGTGCGAAAAGATTTAGAAAGAACGAAAAGTTTGTAGTGTTTGTATTCATCCCCCCCTCTTCTACAAACTCTTAAGCCCATTTTGTTTTAACAGGGACCCCTCGCCATTCCTTTGTGCAGTTCCTAAGCAAGACGCAAGCGAAGAATGGATGCATCTTGAACTGTCCATTTAGCTGCAGTGGGATTTAGTCCACATGAGATTGCGTACATATATTTACAAACGTAAACCCCACAGTCTGAACCATTATGTTGTTTCGCCACTTTAACTTTCTTCCCGAGTTTTGCATCTCTTGGGGGCCAATTGGCCTCGGGGTCAGCAAATCTTAGCAAGATAAGTTCAAGAGTCTTCTGCTCATTTCAAAAATAAAAATTAGTAAGTGACAATAACAAATTAAAACCATATATAAATCAACATAAAATCTTTTGTACTTACCGCAACTGTAACATCCGCCCGATATCGCGCATCCAACTGTGTCGGAGTCATTTCAGGATGAATGGGATTAATGATTTTTATTGCCCATGCCTTAACATTGAATATCACTGGGACAAAATGTTCGTGTATGCAGGAATGGAATGGCATGAAAATGACATCACATTTCGAAACACGTAAACCATTTCGTTCTACAAATTGTTGTACAAAGTCAATTGCATTTGCAATATCAGTTTGGACTCCGACATTTATCATGGTTTGATCCACAACAATGAAGAAAGTCGACAGATAGTAGAAATTTCTTTTTAACTTCTTTCCCACCCGTGTTATGACAGCGTCTCTTTCTGCCAACAATTCTTGGTAGACGTCCATAATTGTGTTGCCTAACCATGCCCCAGACGATAATTCTTTGGCCTCCTCTTGATTAATATTATAACCTTTAATTTTTTGAGGCCAATACTATGAATCATCGACTGGTTCACCATTGAACCAGTGTCGAGTCAACCAATCCACCTTCCAAGGGTTTAACGACTTCACCATGCCTCCTTTCACCAGAACCATCAGCAGATCATGTCTTGACACTCTTCCTGGATTAGGGACGGGTGGAGTCTCTTGGGAGAAATGGGTAGGAGTTACATGTTCGGTGAAAGGATTGAAATCTGTCGTGAAGGACACTGGAGGATCCGATGTAAAAGTCATGGAAGTTGGAGCTTCTGAAGGATCAATTAAGGGCGGAGTGTAAAGGGGTTGCTCCGAATAAACCCCGAGATTGGACAACTGCATTTGTTGAAACAAGGCGCTATTATTAGTTTAGAGTGCTTGATATTGTTGTTTAATCTTGGGAGATTTATTCGGCCACTGCTGCAACATCATCAAGGTCTGTTTTAACAGCACAATAAAAAGATACAAGTATATGTTAACAGTGTTACAAAATAGATATAATGCAATAGCAGGATTATAATTAACTTTACGTACCACGTTTATTACATGAGGTTGATCAACAATGACACGATTATTGTATCGGATATCAGTGACATCAGGTTTTGCAATTCATTTTCGTGTCACTTTGTTGTACCACAAGTAGTACACGTCCATGTTCAGTTTATTGTGTTTGGTATTTTCAGATACCAACAAACTCACAAGATTCTCCTGGAAGTCATGCGACATCTCTATGTACGGCGCACCGAATGCTTCGTAATCGGAGACTTGAAATCTATTCTCTTTCTCCGTCCAATTCAACCGTAGATGAGTGTGATCAACTGGAGGGATAGATATCCTTTGATAATGAAAAAGTTGCCTAAGGACTTTGTCTGGCATTTGATACTCAATCTCGTCAAAATGTATTAGTGGGATTCGACTGTTTGCGAACAGTTGTGCCATCCAAGCGTTCTCGTCATCATCATTAACCATTTGAATATGCTTATACGACTTCTAGATGAATTTGTCTTGCGGTTGATTTTCAAACTCAGACCGGTATGTCAGGACGTTGTGGTGTGGATCTACTCGCCGCTCCTTATAGAAAGCATGTTTGGCGTATGTGTGAGAGTTAATTGATGATGATGATGTTTAGAGAATAAATTGTGCATTTATAAATACTTAAGGTACTTTATCCACTGATGATTAAATTATTCATCAGGGGATGATCAAACGCTTCATAAGACAAGTCGTAAAATGGAACATCTAAAGGACTTGACGAAGTGAAGATGAATGTCTGATGTTACTCGAAAATAGTCAAAGTATTCCGCACATCAGATATTCCAAACAAAGCTTCAATGATTGAGAATCATCAGGGGAACCCGTTAGGGGAACCCATCAGGGGATGACTGAGGCAGACCAACCCATCAGGGGAATGCGTCAGGGTATGGCAGTGGCTGGCCAAACTCATCAGGGGGAACGCGTCAGGGCATGATCAAGACATGTCATCTGTCAGGGTAAATCTTCAGTATATGACAGTGTCAGGCTAACCCATCAGGGTAATCCGTCAGGGGGAAAGCTCAACACTGCATTAGTGGAAGCCATCGATGTATGTCATAAGTTATAACATCACTGGATCAAAGAAGCACTGAGTAAAACTCAAGTGAAGGTTGAAGCCCTGATCTAGTCTTTACCAAGACGTGTCATCAGGGGATCCGGAAGCACTAGTCAAGTTCATCAGGGCTTATAGTCAGTGGATGGCTATGACAACATGCACCCGTCATTAGGACTAACACTGAAATCAACAAAGCTTGTTAAAGAAGCAAGAAATATTAACTGGAAAGATATTTCTTGAAGTTTGTATTGGTCCAATGAGAACTCTCGAACATTAAATGCACGCAGATCAGGAGAAGAAAAAGAAGCAACTAAAAGCAACAACAGTCTGTCACAAAGGACAACGATGTGACATATATGCGGTTGAGTTGAGAAAAGTAGCACGTCTTCAGCACATGGGTTCAACCACTGATCTACTATATATGCAAAGGTACATCAGATCAATTGAGTACATCAGAGAGAGAGATCAATTGAGTACATCAGATCAAACAAACACTGCAGCACACAAAAATCACTAGAGAGAAGCTTTGTAATAGATCTTGAGAGATATATTCAAAGAAAAGAGAAGCTAGTGTTTAATCACATTTGTGATTATCCAGATTTCCAGAAAAACATCAAGTTTTAATACAACTATTTTAACTTGAATCTGTGTGTTCATATTTTATAGTTTTTCTGTTCATTGTAGCTGTTTCCAGTTAGTGCCGACTAAAGTTTAAAAAGAACAAAAAGTTTGTAGTGTTTGTATTCAAACCCCCCTTCTACAAACACTTGAGCTTATATTGTTCTAACAGTATGCATATGCCATCACACGTGGCGACCACAACTTAGATGCAGGACAAGAAAATGGACGCCTAATCCATAATCTGTCATGCCCAAGTTTGGACCACTGTCATGCATCCCGTTATCCTTCTGGGTAACACAATCTTACCCTTAACTTCTCTGTAATGGTATGCATCATGGAGTGCTCGGTAAAAGGCTACTAGGACTGCTGAACCCCAAGCGTAGTTTACTATATCTTCAATGTCTCTAACAAACACCGTGTAACTAACATGAAAATTAAAACTACACGTTAACCAAATTAATATAAAATAATGACAACAAAGAATTATAATAACAAAGATAATAATTTTATCATACCTAGCTGGGCATATGTCTTTGGTTTTAGTAGGAAACAATATAGCACTACACAACCACAGTATGTAGCCTCTTGTATAGATAGTTATATAGTCAACCGGTGGATCCTTTGACAGTTTACAGAAACACTCTAAAAACCACGTCAAACAGATACCACCACCGTGCTTTGCTTCCTTGTAAAACTGGTGTTAGAGATAAATGATGATGATGATGATTATGTAATAATTTGTGCAACTGTAAATACTTGAGGTATTTTATAAACCTTAAGGTCAGCACAAGTTTTGCATCCGCTGATGATAAACTTATTTATCAGTGGATGGTCAAAAACTTCACAAGGCAAGTCAGAAAACAGAAGCATTCAAAGGACTTGACAACTGATGTCAATCCAAACAATGTAGAACCCCCTTCAGCAGATAGAGTTAATTTCTTTGACAACAGATCAGGGGATACTTCATCAGGGGATCATTCATCAGGACATGCACCATCAGGGGATAACTTGAACCTTGAATTTTCCACTAATTCAGGGGGAGAGTTTTCAGAAGCTGGTAGCACAGGCTTAGGGGGAGGAGATGATAGTCAAGCAAGCTCATCAAGACACATCTCCAATCCCAAATGGGCTAGAAGTCACACAACAGATCTGATTATTGGTGACCCAAGCAAAAGAGTGCAGACCAGGAAAGCAACATCTAATGAATCTCTATATGCTTATTTTCTTTCTCAAATTGAACCAAAGAAGTTTGAAGAAGCTATTCAAGATGCAGACTGGATCTTGGCAATGCAGGAAGAGCTAAATCAATTTGAAAGGAATCAAGTATGGAAGCTTGTACCTAAGCCCAAAGATAGGATCATAATTGGTATTAAATGGGTATTCAGAAATAAGATGGATGAAACTGGCATTGTTATAAGAAACAAAGCAAGACTGGTTACAAAAGGATATCTTCAAGAAGAAGTGATTGATTTTGATGAGACCTTTGCACCAGTAGCCAGACTTGAGGCTATAAGAATTTTCTTAGCTTATGCAGCACATTCAAAATTTTAAAGTATATCAAATGGATGTGAAAAGTGCTTTTCTAAATGGAAAATTGGAACAGGAGGTGTATGTCTAACAACCTCCAGGATTTGAATGCGCAAAATTTCCAAATCATGTCTACAAACTGGAAAAGGCACTTTATGGACTGAAGCAAGCACCTAGAGCTTGGTATGATACATTGTCAAAGTTTCTGGTGGAAAATAAATTTTCAAGAGGTATCATTGACAAAACCTTGTTCTTCAGATAACACTAAGGTCATATGATTTTGGTTCAAATCTATGTTGATGATATTATTTTTGGATCCACCGACACAAGACTGTGTGAAAAGTTCTCCAAACTCATCCAAATCAAATATGAAATGAGCTTGATGGGTGAATTATCTTACTTCTTGGGATTGCAAGTTAAACAAGACTCTGATGGAATCTACATTCATCAAACAAAATATACCAAAGAACTTCTCAAGAAATTTGATATGGAGGACTCAAAAGTAACAAAGACACCTATGGCCACTGCAACCAAGATTAACCCTGATAAGAATTGAAAGAAAGTTGATTTGAAGACTTACAGGGGAATGATTGGATCATTGCTATATCTGATAGCAAGCAGGCCAGACATAATGTTTGCAATATGTCTTTGTACAAGATATCAAGCTGACCCAAAGGAATCTCATCTCATTGCAGTGAAAAGGATCTTGAGATATATCAAGGGCACTACAGAGTTGGGACTTTGGTATCTAAAAGAGTTTGGATTTGAATTGCTAGGATATTCTGATGCTGACTTTGGAGGATGCAGGATTGACAGAAAGAGTACAACAGGAAGCTGTCAATTTTTGGGAGGAAGGCTTGTATCTTGGTTCAGCAAAAAGCAGCATTCTATTTCTACATCTACTGCTGAAGCTGAATACATTGCAGCTGGAAGTTGTTGTGCACAAATTCTATGGATGAAAAATCAACTAATGGATTATGGTCTGAACTATTCCAAGATTCCAATAAGGTGTGATAACACTAGTGCCATTGTCATTGCTGAAAATCCAGTACAACATTCCAGAACTAAGCATATAGAAATCAGATATCATTTTATCAGGGAACATGTTATGAATGGGAATATTGAATTACAGTTTGTACCTTCAAATCAGCAACTGGCAGACATATTCACCAAAGCTCTTGATGAAGCCACATTTTCAAATCTTGTGGGAGAGCTGTGAATGGTGAATTATGCGTCAGGGTCAGAGTTAAACTCATAAGATTTGGTATTTCTAACTCATTTCATAAGTTCTTGATGAAATCAATTGATATGTGGTTATATATGTTCAAATTGTAAATATGTATATACTTGTATATTCTGCATTTTGTTTTGGACTGATGCATCAGGGTCAGGGTACCCGGCTCGCTCGTCAGGGTTAGGATGTCCGGATCGCTCGTCAGGGTCAGGGTGTCCGACTTGTTCGACAGGGTCAAGGTATCTGACCTATGTGTCAGGGACAGGGTGTCCGTCTTGTGTATCAGGGTCAGGGTGTGTACATACAGTAAATCATCAGGGTAAGTTTTAAATTTTTTTTACTGCATCGGGATTCTAGGTCAGTTAAGTGATGACAACTCATCATTAAGTTCTTCTCTCATTGATGACGTGTCATCACAGAAACTGAACTGACTCCCTGATAGCGTGTTTTCAGGAGAAGTTTTCAAACGTCTATAGGCGAGTATTAATACTCTATCTCTCCTACTTTTTGAAACTCCCCAAAACGTTTAATCTATACCTGATATTTGCTATAGTTTTTTTTTTCTCGTCTTTACAGAAACTCTAGAACTTCAAATCTTCAAAGCATCCATGGCACGTCAACAAATTCAGAGGAACTTCTCTGACAGTCCCACCCACAAACTACGTGGGCTTCTCTGACATTGATGAGGTAAGTGATTGCTTTAAACCAATAATGAACTATCTGCTCAACTCTGAGTATAGTAAAGCCATCTTTACCGATGAAGAAATGTCGGGGGAGGCACTGTCACAACTTTGGACCAGTGCTAAGTTCATGTACTCCACCACCAAGCCTGATGTGGTCAAGGGTATCTCATTCAAAGTTTCGTCTGAGAAAGGCAAAATAACTCCTTCCACACTTAACTTTGTTTTGGGGCTACCTACTCAAGATCTGGTGGATGTACCCAATGATGCAGATCTGGTGGATTTCTTAAGGGAACTGGGTTATAACACTGCTCCCAACGCAGTGTTAAAGTTCAAGGATCTCAAGAGGGTGAACGTGAAGAGGGAGATTTCTTATCTCTTCGACACCATCACCAAGGTGTTCTCAGGTAAGTGTTCTAACTTTGAGGTCATTACCTCTTTAACTTTAAAAATAGCATACGCAATAATTAGAAATGTAAATATAAATATAGGTAAAATAATTTTTGATGATCTTGTAAATAAATTAGGTAATTTTAATAATAGGAAATCTGAAATATATTATGCTAGATTTTTGTACATGATTATTAAAGATCAGATTACTAATTTTTCTTTTGAGAATGATATACCTGTACAGACATACAAGCAAACAAAGAAACTGTTTGTAGAAATAATAAAGAAATCTTTTTCAGTCGAATCGTTTGCACTTCCATCGCATATGGTACAGGTAGTAAATTCTACACCTTCTACTTCTCAAACTGTACATTCTTCACCTTCATCTAGTATGGCAGAGAAATCAACCACCTCTCTGCCTACCCAAGTAGAACAACCAATTTCTTCACAACCACTCTCAACAACCCAACCCACAGTCTCCCAAAAGACTGTTGGGATTAAAAGAAAACCCAGTGAAGTTACCACAACAACTGAGGGGGAGCAAGGAGAGAGAGTGATTGGCTACAGGCGTAAGAAGAAGAAGGGAGCCACGAGTGTTACCTAACAGCCTGACCAGGCAGTATCCTCTCAAAAGGATGCTACTTTTGATAAGGAATTAAACATATTCCTAACTAGTTCCTCTCAAAAGGAATTAGTTATTGAAAATAGTCCCCAACCAAGGACACAATTGAGTGAGGCACATACACTGACTATAGACACTGATAAACCTACCATCAGGGTCTCTGAGAGCCACTTGCAGATATCCTCCACAGTAAGTGCACACACCACTCAAGATGTTGTAGCTTAGAAGCTTCTCAATAAGATCGACATGAGTCATAAGCATTCTTCTACAGCATCTTTTGATGAATCACCTCCTCGTTCAGTGATTCAGCCAACACTCCCATCTACACCACTTCTTTCTTTCTCTGTTCCTCAAATTTCTTCAGATATAATGACACAAACATTAAGTGTCATACAATCAGATTCTCCACATTCTCAATTCATGGAGGAACCAACACTCTCTGACACAGTGTTTGATAGTCACCACTCTCACATGGTTGACTCATTTCTAATTGATACAAACACTGATGATCAAACAGGAGACATAAATTCCACTGTACATACTACAGCTATAACTCTTTATGTACCCCCAATTATATATACTTCCTCTATAGAAACATACACTTCTCCAATTATACATACTCACTTTACTTCTTCTCCTTCTTCTATCACAACTATCGAACCAGAATCTGTAGATACATCTCTTGAACTGGTCACAGTTGGTGATTTCCAAGCCCATAGGAGCCCCTCTAGGACAATTTTGAGTGAGACTGAGAAAATACTTAGTGCAGAGAGGCAAAGTCAAACCCTTGAGAGGACTTTGGCAAAAGGAGAGCAAGAGAGTACTGCCTTAGTAGGCAAAGAAAAAGGAGAGAATACAAGTGATGCCTTAGACGGCAAAGAAAAAGGAGAGGATGAGAGAGATAAGGATGAGATCCTTGTAAATAAAGAACAGAGAGAAAACACAGATACTGTAAATAATACTTCTACCTCTGAAAGTGATGAAGATGATGCTCCACAAGATGATTTTTCCCAGTTCATCGAAGTTGATTTATACTTTTGACAGAACCAGATGTCTGATACTGTACAGTTACTAAAGCAAGAATTAAATAGAACTACTGATCCAATCTTGATCAAAGTATTAAAGTCATAGATCATGATTGGTCAGTCAATAGATATAGAAAATCAAAAATTGTATACACATTTTTCTTCAAAGATACAAAATGTACAGCAAGTTGTCGACTCCCTTGTCACCAGCCAGACTCTCCACAGAATGAAGAAACACGCTGACACTGTTGACAAGAAACTAGCTGATCTCACTTCCCAGCTGTCCAGCATGGAAACTCTGCAACATTCCATGGTTGGCACTCTGCAACAAGTTCTTCAAGTCACATCCCGACTCTCAACTCCCACTGATGATGTTGTCAAAAAGGGGGAGAAATCTACCAAGCAGTCGTCAGGGGATTCAGGGGATGTTGCTGAGAAATCAAATCAACAAACAGGGGATGTGACTACTCCTGTTCCTGCTCCAAAATCCAAGGATAAAGGCAAGGGTATCCTGATTGAGGAACCCAAGAAGAAATCCAACACTCAATCAGGGCCTAAGCTACTTGGAGAAGCCATGAAGACAACCCATTTTCCAACACCCGTTGAAGTTATAATTGATGGGAAAATGGAGTTGGTCTACCCTCAAGACAAAAAGTTAGTAGAAGCTGATGCAATCTTTGCACAACAACTTCAAGAAGAAGAAGAGAGGGAAATGGCAAAGGAATAGGAGGAAGATGCAAAGAAGAAAAAGAGTGTCTGCCTGGGACTTCCAGGAAACCTCAGCCAAGAAGATTACAGAACCCTAAAAGTGCATCAGGGGATAAAAATCAAGATAAAACTAAAGACCCTGATGTCATTACAAAGAAGTCATCTGAAACCAAGGACAAAGCACCTTCTCCTGTTACCAAAGAATATGGTCCACCCACTCTAGCTGAATTTCTCAAAGAAGAAAGGCGTAAAAACCTGACATTTATGTTCTCCATAAAAAGCATAGATGTTAGGTTCAACAATAGAAGGGATCAGCTAATAACAGTTCAACTGAAGAGTGGGTCAGAATTCAATGTAGCAATGGACTGGTTGAGGAGAATGGATGCTGAGCAATTAGGAATGGTCCTAAATCTGATTCCAAGATCCTCGCAGGCTAACAAAGACTTAAGGGGATAATTGACAGGCTGAGGAGAGCCATCAACAATTAAAGGAGCCTGCCCACAACATTGAAAAGTCCACTGAAATTATTCTATAGATCCACTGATGGGCAGGAGAAAAATATAAGGATCAAAGAAGTTGATGGCCTAGACCTGGAGGAAGTGATGCATGTTCTTAATCAAATTGCAAATCATAAGAAGGAACATGTCATCAAATTCAGAGTCCTGCTGATTCAGAGAGTACTGAAAGAGATTGAAGAAACCAGAGTTGATGATGGGAACACTGTAGTAAGGGATGTGCCACCAGTAAAGGGATTCAAAGTCTATCCTAAAATGATCACAAGCCCCATGGGAGTTCAATTCAAAAACAAAAAGGGGGAGATCATTACCTTTTACTGGTCACAACTTGCTGCAGCCAACATTCAAGAAATCAAGACAGTCCTTGAAGCTTTGGAAACAAGCAGCAATGTCAACATAGTCAATTTCAGAAAGCTTCTTCAGAGGGAACTAGAGCAGCTGGAGATAGGAGGAGAAGACAACAGACTCAGAATTCCTGATCAAAACCTAGATCAAAGAAGACAAGGCCTTGGAAGTGACTCCCAACCGATTAAATCAAGTCATCCATTGCCCTTTATCTCAGCTAAAAGGAAAAGGGATTCTGATGTCTAAATACAACATTCTTTTTGTAATAGATGTAGGTTATCCTTGTACAGAAATTCTTTTATTAATTCATTCAAAATTCTTTCATGTATTTAGTATTGGTTTTGACATCATCATCAGTGCATCTAGGGATTTATGGTTATCAAATTGATAAACATAAATAGGGGGAGATTGTTAGAGATAAATGATGATGATGATGATGATTATGTAATAATTTGTGCAACTGTAAATACTTGAGGTATTTTATAAACCTTAAGGTCAGCACAAGTTTTGCATCCGCTGATGATAAACTTATTCATAAGTGGATGGTCAATAACTTCACAAGGCAAGTCCGAAAACAGAAGCATTCAAAGGACTTGACAAAGTGAAGAAGAATGTCTGATGGTACTAGTAAAAAGTCAAAGTATTTCGCACATCAGAAATTCTAAGTTGCGTTGATTGGAACCCATCAGGGGGAACCCATCAGGGGAACCTGTCAGGGGAACCTGTCAGGGGAACCTGTCAGGGGAACCTGTCAGGGGAACCTGTCAGGGGAACCTGTCAGGGAAACCTGTCAGGGAAACCTGTCAGGGTATGACGAGGGCAGACCAACCCGTCAGGGAAACACTTCAGGACATGTCAGTGTCAGGCAAACCCATCAGGGTAACCCGTCAGGGAGAATGACCAACATGACATCAATGGAAGCCATAAGTGTATGCCGTCAGTCATAACCATCAGGATCAAAGGAGCACTAAGTAAAACTCAAGTGAAGGTTGAAGCCCTGATCCAGTCAATAAGCATCAGGGGATCCAGAAGCACTGACCAAAGTCTATCAGGGCTGATAGTCAGTGGATCGTTATGACAACATGCACCCGTCATCAGTACCTACACGAAAATCAACGTAACGTGTTTCAGAAGCAAGAAATATCAACTGGAAAGATATTTCTTGAAGTTTGTTTTTGATCCAATGAGAACTCTCATGCATTAAATGCACACAGATCAGGAGAAGAAAAGTAGCAACGAAGCATGTAGCGGTCTGACACATAAAGTTTCGATGTGACATACTTGCGACTAAGTTGAGAAGAGCTGCACGTCTCAAGCACATGATTTCAACTCACTGATTTATCATATAAGCAACGAAGCTCTCATTACACAAACACAGTGATTGAATCTATCTAACAGATCAAACAAACAAAGAACCACACAACACTAGGAAGCTCTGTAATATATTTCTTGAGAGATTTATTTTTCAGAGAAAAGTTTTTGTAGCTAGTGAGTGTGAGAAGCTGTGAATTTTATTTACAGAATTTGTAGCTGTAAATCACATTTGTGATTATATAGATTTCCAGAAAAACCCCAAGTTTTAATATAACTATTTTAACTTGAATCTGTGTGTTTATTTCTCATAGTTTTTCTGTTTGTTTCAACTGTTTCCAGTAATCACTTTTAAGTTTAAAAGAGCGAAAAGATTCAGGTGTTTGTATTCATCCCCCCCTTCTACAAACACTTGTGCTTATATTGCACTAACAACTGGTTATAAAACCGTTTACCAAAACAGTCTTGAAACAATATTTTCTGTTCCTTCTCGGATAAAACACCACAAGTAAAGGGTTTTCCATTAATGGGTAAACCGATTATATAGTGGATGTCCTCCAATGTGATTGTCGTCTCACCGCTATTAAAATGAAATGTGTTGGTTGATGATCTCCATCTTTCCACTAATGCAGTAAGTAAGCATGCATAGTGTCTTGGGAATATACATCCGTATGTAAATGCATGCATTCCAACTGTATTAAGTATATCCTTTTGTGCGTCACTCACCATCCAAAGATCATACCTCTGATTACTCTGTTGAGCAATGTCAAGTACTCTGAATTTATTTGTGTTGTATATGTGAGTAGATATATGAGTTGGTTGATCATCCAACAAACTGTTATCTTCGGGATCCGGATTTAAATCATACTGGTCCATTGCAACCTATAAAATATTGAAAAACCTTCATCAAACACACTATACACACACACACACACACACACACAGACTGCATACACACACTGCAAACACACATACATTTGCATACATACTTCATACACACACTACACACACACTGTTAATATTCAATATTCACAAATATTCAATATTCACAAATATACATGCACATACAAATAATAAGTGTTCATGAACGATTATACAATATACATGCACAAACATATTTACATTATTAATATTCAATATTCAAAAATTAAATCAAGACAGTTATAATGTATTATAAAAACTTACTTGATTTGGGGCTGTAACAAATGGAATCGAGGGGAATGAGTGTTCGACAGCGGAAGTTGTTTAGACTGGCGGAAGTTGTTTAGAAGGAAGAAGAAGAAAAATTTAGGAAGGAGCGACGAAAGTTGTTTAGAAAGAAGAAGAAGAGAAATAACCTAACCTGGCGGAAGAAACAAAGAAGAAGTGAAACGGGTGGAAGAAACAAAAAGAGTAAATAAAAAAAAAACACCCCTTCCGCCAGTGTTAGTAGCGGAAGAAAATTTTTTTGAAGAAAAATATTATAATTAATAATCATAATAAATAATACTTAATACTAATCTTAATAATTAATAATCATAATAATTAATACAAAAAATCACAATATTATACTAATTTAATTATTAATGACATTTTGAAACACTAATTGTCATTATATGGTTTACTATATACTATTTCTAATTTAGGATTTAGGGTTTAGGATTATAATGTATTTAACTCATATTAGATTACTAATTATCATGATGATTATATTATAATTATGATTAACATTATATTTAACTCATACTATTATAGTATTTTATTATAATCATAGTATTATAATCATTAGTGCATTATAGTATTTTATTATAATCATAATATTGTACTTAATTAATGATTATGTTAGTAGTGGAAGGGTTTTAAAAAAAAATTCCTTCCGCTACTAACACTAGCGGAATAGATTTTTTTTTATTTTATGTGGTGTCAGGGGATAATTAACCCATCAGGGACTAATGACGTCACCGGAGGATAATGTGATGTTAGAGGATAATTAACCCATCAAGGACTAATTAACCCATCAGAGACTAATAACGTCACCGGAGGATAATGTGGTGTTAAGGGATAATTAACCCATCAGGGACTAATTATCCACTGATGAGTTTGACGATAGCCAAATGAGTTTGGCGATGGCTTATGAGTTTGGCGACAGCCAAGATAGTTTACCGACGAGTTTGGCGATGAATAAAATTTATCCACTGATGGCCAGTTTATCCACTGATGAGTAAATTTCATCCCTTGATGCTATCCCCCTGATGGGTGAATTATCCCCTGATGAGTAAATTTCATCCCCTGGATATCCCCTGACGGTCATGCACATCCCCTGATGGACCAAAATTTATCACCTAATGAATAATATTGATATTTAGTAGTTTGAAAAATCTCTTAGGCATGTTTGAATTAAAAGTCTCAATTTGCAACACACCAAATGATTAAATTAAAACATCAAAAAAATCAAAAAAAAAAAAATACTGTGGTTGATTCCGTAATTTAAAACTCAATGGATAAATATCCCCTGACGGGCCAAAAATAGCCTTAGAGGATAATTATCCTCTAATGGAAATAACAGTCGTCGAAGGATAATTAGTTTCTGATGGGTTAATTATCCCCTGACACCACATTATCTTCTGATGACGTCACTTTATCCTCCGATGACGTCACTTTACTAGTGGAAAAAGTTTTTTTTTTTTTACATACCTTTTGCCAGTCTCACTGGCAGAAAGAATTTTTTTTTTTTGGTTTGATCTCCACCGTTGGATCATCCTATTGGGATTCGTAGGATAAAAACGCAGGAGAAAAATACGATTTAAGATTTTACCGATTAATTGTGCGAATCTGAAGCTTTGATGAAGGTGTTGATCGTCTCCAAATCTTTAACCCAATCCAACTGGACAGCGTCTCTACGGTATCCACATGAACACCCACAAACCATCTTACGATTCGAACAAGAAGAGTTACAGTGCTAGCTGTATGATCTATATCTCTTTTCTCTATCTCTCTTAACTCTAGTCTCTCTTTTATGAGTGGCTACGTAAAACATTGGTTTTAGAGAATAGCTGATATATCATATATATAGCTTTTTATAGAGTAATTCCAAAACCTAATCTAATTACGAGAATTAAAATCCAAATTTTATATTTATTAGATATATATTTAATCAAGTCTCACTTAATTAATATATATATATATATATATATATATATATATATATATATGTACAAATAAATATATATTCGTATTTCCTTCCAAAGGACTCTACTTCATACAGATTATACATATATATATATAATTTAAAGCCATGATTTAATTAAATCAATCTTATTGATATATTAAAATCATTGACATTTAAATTATATCTCCTTGACGAATGTTCTTTGTGTGTGACCCTGTAGGTTATTATTACGTTGGCAATAATTTTAAATCACATTACAAAAACATAAACAGTGAGCAGCATCTAGTAATACATCACTGTTACCCAAGTAATAATAAAGTCATAGATTCGACGTTACCTTTCGTGACCAATGTTTCAATGTAACTTAATCCTTTTAACCATGATATCTAAGATTAAATTCAAGGCATGGATGTGTCATCCTCTTCATAATTTAATCTCAGTTTTCTTGATCAATGAGTAAACTATATGAAACAAATCTCTATTTGAGCATGGCCATGCATTCACAGTTTCACTCAATCAAGAGGCCTATAGATATCACTCCTAATTTATAGGAGGGTTAAATTCCATCTACATCATTCCTATTTTTCACATAACTCATTATGCATCCAACAATTACCTTTATCGTCTACCCGGTTAAAGGTGACTTTTGATAATGTCAAAACGCATAACTCCTTATGTAGAAATGTCATGACTTCAGGTCTAAGGACCATTACATCATTGTCACTATGAGAATTACTTATGACACATAGCATAACGCTCCATGTAGAATTCTCATGGTAGGTCTGTCCAGTACTATGTTCTCTAACATGTACCTATGTATCAACTTAATATATCTAGTATATATTTATGACCAATGAGATATGACCATCAGTTAATCCACACACTAGTCTCAATGTATTATTGTTGTCCCATTGACAATGATACTCGACTAGGGACATTTAAGAATAATGATACATTACATATTTATATGATCTCATATTCAAGTCACATACTTGAATCCATATAATTAGTATCATTCTTCTAAGGACATTTATTATGTTAACATTTATATAACGCATTAAATAAAACATAATAAAAGAAATTATCATTTAACCAAAACATATCATAAATATAGTGTCACAATCATTACATAATTGGCCACTAGGGCATACACTCTAACACATCTGATCGACAGTTATAAATGTGTTAGCTACGAAAGTCTCCACAGCTAACGTTAGCTATGGATCGACCCCCAATAATTATAGTATAATCATAATACTATAGTATAATCATAATATTATAATCATAGTATTATAGTATTTTATTATAATCATAGTATTATAATCATAGTGTATAATCATAGTGTATTATATCCACCGATCAAATACATCAGAAAGTCATACAATTACAATTAATATAATTTAAAAGTCAAACTCAATCACAACTCTTCTTCATCATCGTCTAAATCTAATGTGCTATGTTGAGACATTTGCGCGCGCATCTCCATTACTTTATCATGATTTCTCTTATCATGATCAGTGTATTCTTGACATATACCATATTTTCGCAGTCTTTTTGCAGATTGACTTTGTTCAATTCCACTCTTAAATCTTGTGACTTTCTTACGACCCTTAGTTTGTGACTGAAGAGGTGGAAAATACTCATCTTCTTCGTCAATAGTACCACCTTCCATGTGCTAGTCCTTCGATCTGTTCCCACCTTCAACCGTGTCATTTTCTTCAATCAATCTTGACTTACTTATCCATACTTTCTCTTTCATAGCAGTTTCAAGACCATGCATGTAAGTTGATTGCGATGTCGATCCAATTGCTGCAATTTCTTGATAAACCTTATTCAAATGATTGTAACGTATTGTACTAATATCACTGACATCAGAATTTGATTCAGCATTTACTTTATTTATGTAAACAGGATCACTATGAATTTTGTTTGCATTTCTCGTCCACCTGCCACAAAACAAAGACATTGGAATCTCATTGATGCTCTTGAAGGTCATATACCTCAAAATATGTCTGCAAATCATGCCGCTATGCTCAAAACATTGACATATGCATGTCACATTGTCGGAGTCTCTGTGTTTAATGACAACTTAATAATATCGTCGGTTTTGTGGTACCTCCTCATTGAACACTGTATATCCCTTTGTACCACCGAGCCCAAAATTTTGAATCTTACGACAAGTTAACTTTTGACCCTCATAGAACTTGTTCGAAAAGTCTTTAAAAATATTCTTTGTATACACAAGTGCCGCATGCTTTTCCAATAAAGTTCCGTTATGCAAATTTCTTGTCTTGTACTCTGTTTCAAGATCTTGTTTTCTCTCATTCAAGTATTGTTTCTCAATGGCTATTTGTGAGTTAATCACAAAATCCTTCAAACCGGTACAATTATTTACGTATTGATCAAAAAAACTGTTCATGGATTCACTTCTCCCGGTTGTAGTCATCCCTGCAGCAAAATATGACTTTGAGTATGCTCCGATCCACTTCTCCTTTATATTATACATAGATTGAAGCCACTCGTGATGTTGTAAATCATATTGTTCCACCAATTTTGCCCACCTTTCCTCGAATTCGGCAGTTGTCACTGAATACAAACACCTACAATAACAACATATTATAAATGACAACAAAAAAATATTGACAATTTAATATCGACTATTTATAAAAGTAGATATGTACCTGTCGAAGTCTTCCTTAAACGTTTCGTAACTATTATATAAATGATGAAGTTTCTTCGGGAATTTGTTACTGATATGTCACGTTCATATCAAATGATTGGTGGAAGGCAATACGGTAGCAATGGCATTGTTCATTGCTCTATCCTGATCAGTTATGATCGTCAACGGAATTTTATTCTCAAACACTTCTAGCCAATTTTCTAACACCCAAACAAATATAGCTTCCATTTCATCCTTGATAAGGGCAAACTCAAACAAAATAGACTGATAATGATGATTAACTCCCGTAATTGGAACAAATGGCATCCTATATTTGTTTGTTATGTAAGTGGTGTCAAAGGTCACTACGTCTCCAAAATTTCTATAACAAATAATTGATCGAGAATTCACCCACATGATACATGCAATGCGATTATCTTCGTCAACTTTTATATTATAAAAGAAATTTCAACACTTTCTGACTTGAATCTCTTTAAAACCGTCAAAGTTTCTTGTGCATCATTTGCATCAAATGCGTCATGTCGCAAGTTGCGTATAACATTTCGAATATCTTCGACGGTGAATTTAACATTTGTCCTTCCACCACTCATTGTACTCAACACATTTATGATCAAACTCAGTTTGATTTTTGATCAGTGGAGTAGATTGATTAACTCTCTATCGGCAACAGTTACATTTTTGTGTGTTGCAATAAAACCTATTTTACTAGGCGTTACTATTGAATGATTGTGATTTAATTCCAGTTTTGTTACACGCCAACTATTATTTTGCAAGTTATAAACAACAAACATTCTGGTTTTGCACATTGTGCGTTCAATAGTATCCCTCTTCCTCCGGATTATGCTTTCATAATCATTTTCATTTTCAAACAATTTTTTTTTCTGAATAGGTCTACTTGCTTTTCTACATGCATATAGTCTATGAGCTAATTGATTTGACCCCGAATGTTTTCTGATGGTTAAAATTTTGACTTAAAATCCACTATTATGAGCATATGCATTATAGTATTTTTCAGTTTCAAATATACTTATAACTATTTGACCCACATACGGAGGACAAACACCATCACTGTCTAAATTTATTTTTTCTTTGTGATTCAAATTATTTTGTTGTTTGATATTATTTTCTTCGTCAATATGATGTTCTTCGTTCTCAACATTCATACTTTTATATCAGAATCTGAATCATCAAAAAATGTATCAGTATCATATATTCTATCGTTATCACTCATTTTAAAATTAAGAAGGTGAAAAGCTGAAAACCTGATGAAAATGTCAACCTGAGATATGTTTATCTGATCTGTAACAAAGAAAATTGTTTTAACAAATGAGTTAGATTAAATTTTTTTTTTTCATAAAACGAGAGAACGAAGAAGGAAACTGAAACGAGAGAACGAAGAAGGAAACTTACATGCGGTGGAATAAGATAGTTTTTTGAGTTAGGTGTTTTTTATTATAATATAGCATAAGACTTAAGACTGGCGGAAGAGGAAAAAAATAGTTTCCCCTTCATTGGCCTTTTCCGCCAGTGCGACTGGCGGAAAGGGCCAATTTTTTTTTTTTAAAGTTTGATCTCCAGCGTTGGATTATCCGATCGACAGTTATAAATATCTTAACTACGAAGACTCCACAACTAACGTTAACTATGAATCGACCCCCATATATATATATATATATATATATATATATTATATACTGATGTTAATATTATAATATGATACAATATGATACAATATTATATTACATTGGCATAATATAATACAATATGATGTAATATAGTGTATAATATAATATACAATTATATATACAATATGATTAAATTTTATTTTTAAATGTTTTTTTTTTTGGACTGAGGCGGTACTAAAATTGTAAGGACTTGCGGGTTTTCTTGTGATGGATTTTGCACTGGTATTTGTTGTATATACACATTTAACGACGGATTCCAGTTAACAGTAACGGAATGACCTATTTCCGTTTTGTTCTAGTAGTGCAGAAAGCAGTAGAGATTGACCTTTATGCTGAGGGCTTACCCATTAGCACCTTGCTCGTTGAGACTGTTCATTCTTAATTCAAAATGGAATTAATACGATTTCTTTAGATTTCTAAGATCTCGCTTATATTATGGATAAGAACACAATATTTAATGGAGTATCAAATTTAGAAAGTAAATTAAACCAATTTCCTGCATTAATTGACATAAAGAAGATAAAGGAATAAAGGCAATGGCATAAAATTTCTTTGGTCCTTAGAGGCAATAAACCTATAAAATGTCCTATTTTGATAGCTTATTCAAACAATGGAGATGAGATCACTATCAATAGCCACACTAATATTAGCTCATCTGTTACTTCTCTATGCACTACAAGCTTTTGTAACCGCGTCGGAGTTAATCAAGGTTGACAGTGCTGTTGCAAAAGGAGCAGGTGAACTTTGAAACAAATTAAACAATTTACATATTTCTATTAGTTGGACTGAGTGACAAGAGAGCTCGTCGATTTCCCTTAAGTAAAGGGAGTGATTCGAGTTTTACTTATAAGCGATTCTAATTTATTTCCATATCTACAATTGAACTCTGTTTTGTCTCGCCTTAACGCCTTGAAAATTATTGTTCGACCCGTTGTTTGAGTTTAAATTATAGAGATTATAAATTATGACAATATAATTTATTATATAAGAATTTATAATCTCTACAATTTAAGCTGAAACAATCAGGGTCTATGATTGTTTTTTTTT
>CM025781.1:12178752-12197456 GCA_014636745.2 Centella asiatica | reverse complement strand
TTGACAAGAGCACGGTTCATAATTAATTGAACATTCTATATATATATATTTCTTTCTATATTCTTCATTTTTTGACACGAAGTACTTATCGGTCATCCATTTAATTTCAGGCACTCTCTCTGGATACTGGGAAATGAAAGAACCTTGGCTAATGGGGATTCAATTTGGGGAGAATTGATACAAGATGCAAAGAATCGTAATTGTTTCTTCAATGCTGATGAAAACAAGAATCTTGCCAAGTCCATATTAGACGTCAAGAAAGAGCTAGATCAACTAGATGATTTGTTTAATAGTTCTAGTGTCCTCTTCAGAAGTTCAAGATGGAAGGTTTGTATTTGCAATTGTCTATCTCTTTCCCTTTTTAATTCATCAGAATTTTTTCTGCTATTATTATTCTGAATATGGTTTTGCTCTTAGGTCTCTTTTAGTGATAACTTCAGAAAATCTTTTGGGAAGCTGTTTTCTGGTCATATGAAGAAGTCAGTTTTAAACCTTTTGCTGAAGCTTTCAAGTGGCTGGCGTCCTAAGAACTGGAATGTCGACACGGTTTGTGAAAGCTCTTCTCAGATTCTCAAAATGTTCAAGGTTGAAGGGCTATATGTTGTTTGTACAATCGACATTGTAAAGGAATCTAAGTACAAACAAATGTTAAAGGTCTGGGACATATTGCCATTAGAGGAGATACCAAAATTGGTGAAACATTTGGATAGTATATTTTCTATGTACACAGATGATTTCATTAATCATTGCAAAGAGAAATTCTTTGAGGGGTATGTTGATTCTTTTGCACTTTATAATGTTGCTGCTGGCAAAATTATGATTAATTCCATTTTTAATATATTTACATTTATCATTATATTTTTAAATATTCCTGCTTGGAATACAATTCACACTTTCTATTTTAATTCCTTCAGAAAACTCGAAATTCCAAAGAGTTGGGACACGACCAAAGAGATTATCCGCTATAAAAATCTTAGTTGTGGTGAAGTGGCTTGTGACTATGTTGGGAAGGAAATTGAGGGTAGAAGTTATGTTGAAAATTCAAGGGTGAATGATAGCTTGTTGCTTATGAAGTTCTATGCCTTATCATCTGGTGTTGTGAATCACTTGCTCTCCAATCGTGATAGTAAAGAATATGATCTCCCATTTGAAGTAACAGATGAGGAAATGGAGATCATTCTGTTTGATAAAAGCTCATTCATTCTGGGGAGGTCAGGGACCGGAAAAACTACAGTTTTGACGATAAAATTATTCCAAAAAGAAGAATGTTACTCTCGTGCATCTGAAGGAAATTTTGTAGCCGAAAGCAGTACTGGAATGGATGTAAACCAAAAGAATGAAGTTAGCGAGTGCATCCAAGAAAATACTGATGTTGTCCTGCGTCAACTTTTTGTGACAGTTAGTCCAAAACTTTGTTGTGCAGTAAAACAACATGTTTCACGGATTCGAAGGTGCACCCAACAACTGTTTGCTAGTCACTGCTAATAATGTGCTGCTTCCGTAAGAGCAGCACAATATTGAGTAGTCATAGAGTTACTTCTGACAAGTTATCTAAATGATAACTGGAAATAGTCAAATGATTGAATGAATCACACATTTTCTGTTACCTATTCTAGTGTATTGCATCTCAAGTAGTTGCTTACTGCACATCCAGTAATCTTGTTTGTACACCTGAGCTCTTCAGATTTTTGAATTTGGGTATTCTGTAAGAAAATCCATCAAACCTTTTTGAATTTGGGTATTTTGTTGAAATACTAGTTCTCAACATTAAGTATATTTACTATTAATCTGTGCTGGGGTAGGTAGTAATTAAATTCTCTAAGCAAGAAAATGTGATTTATGCATCTTCAACACACTTTGCTCTTTATTGCTGCAATTTTTCTTTTTAAGCTACCATTTCTTGAAAAAAAATATTTGAATGAGAATGTTACATTTTACATCTGAGCACGCTTCAGCCTTTAATTAATAATGAAGTACTTAACATTGTCAATATAAAGTTGTACCTGCTTAGATTCTATGTTCTTCTGGAATAGTTTATGTAACAGGCACCTGTATCTCAATAACGTAGTTTGGATATGTGTCTTTTGCAGCTTTTCCAGTGGTGGCTATTTATTAGAAGACTATTTAATTGACAAGGATGCCACTGATGATGTTGTACAATTTAAAGACGTCCCAGATTCTTTCATTAAAATCCCTTCAAATGTGTTTCCCCTTGTGATAACATTTCGGAAATTTTTGATGATGCTCGATGGAACATTTGGTAATTCTTACTTTGAAAGGTTCCATGATGTGAGGGAATACTGTCGTGATAATATCAGAAGCTCAAACTCGGCTGCATTGCAAGCTTTTATACGAACCAGGGAAATTAACTACGATAGGTTCTGTTCACATTATTGGCCCCATTTCAATGCTAAGCTCACCACGAAACTTGATCCTTCCAGAGTATTCACGGAGATAATTTCTCATATAAAGGGAGGTCTACAAGTGGCAGAGACGTGTGATAGTAAACTTGGTCGACAGGAATATCTTAAACTTGCCGAGTGTCGGGTTTCTACTTTGAGTAGGCCGAAGAGAGAGAGAATTTATGATATTTTCCAGGATTATGAAAAAATGAAGTTGGAAAGAGGAGAATATGATTTAGCTGATTTAGTGATTGATCTTCATCTTCGACTAAGAAATACCAATTATGAAGATCACAAAATGGACTTTGTGTATATAGATGAAGTGCAAGATCTTACCATGAGACAAATATCTCTTTTCAAATATATATGCAGAAATGTTGAGGACGGGTTTGTTTTTTCTGGTGATACTGCGCAGACTATCGCAAGGGGGATTGATTTTAGGTTCCAGGATATACAATCTCTGTTCTACAAAGTTTTCATGGAATCAGGAAGTGATGGATCAGCAGGAAGAAAAGGTAAAGGCCGCATATCGGAGATTTTCAATTTGAGACATAACTTCCGGACGCATGATGGTGTGCTCAAACTGGCACAGAGTGTTATCAATCTTCTTTATCGATTTTTCCCACACTTTGTTGATGTTTTGGAACCCGAAACTAGTCTCATCTATGGTGAAGCTCCTGTCTTGCTTGAGCCTGCAAATGATGAAAATGCAATTGTAACTATATTTGGTAATAGTGGAAGTGTTGAGAAGAAAATTGTCGGCTTTGGTGCTGAGCAGGTCATATTAGTTCGAGACGACTCCGCTAGGGATGAAATTTTAAAATATGTTGGGAAGCACGCACTTGTGCTGACTATAGTAGAGTGCAAGGGCCTTGAATTCCAGGTTTCCAAGATTCGCTATTTTTTTTTGTGTGTGTGTGACCCGTCCAATTAGATTTTAAAATTTACTTTTAATATTTTTCTTCATACCTTTGATTTTTAACATCTTCCTATTGTAGGATGTATTGCTCTACAATTTTTTTGGGTGGTCACCTCTTAAAAGTCAGTGGCGAGTTGTATACGAATTTATGAATGAACAAGATTTACTTGATGCTACTCGTCCCATGTCCTTCCCAAGTTTTAGTGAGTCAAGACACAATCTCTTGTGTTCTGAATTGAAGCAGCTATATGTGGCTATAACTCGAACTAGGCAGAGGTTGTGGATTTCTGAAAACACAGGAGTTATCGAAACCCATGTTTGACTATTGGAGGAGAAAGTGCCTTGTCCAAATACGGAAACTGGATGATTCACTTGCGCAGGCAATGCAAGTGGCAAGCAGCCCAGAGGAGTGGAAAGCAAGGGGTGTCACGGTTTGATTTTTTAAGCATCTTATTACTACTTATTTTTTACCTTTATCTATTCTGTATGTTTACTGTCTGTGATTTTGCTGCAGTTCTACTGTTTTACTTTTCTGTTTATTAAGAGTTTTTTCTTTATTTGTGTGTGGTTCTTGCGCGCATGGTCTTTTTTCAGCTCTTTCTTGAGAATAATTATGAGATGGCAACCATATGCTTTGAAAGAGCAGGAGACACAACATGGGAAAAAAGGTCCAAGGCATCTGGATTAAAAACTGCTGCTGATCGTATGCGTGATTCAAATCCTAAAGTTGCTTGCACTTTTCTTAGAGAGGCTGCTGAAATTTTTGATTCTATTGGCAAGGTTGAGTCTGCTGCTATATGCTATTATGACCTGGGGGACTTTGAAACAGCAGGCATGATGCAAAATTTTTTTCATCTTGATTCACAAATTGTTGGAAAGAAAAGGAAATAGGTGTCCATATGTTACTACTTGTTATTGGAGTTCCTTTAGAAGCTTTATGATCATTGTTGACGAAGAACTACATTAGAGTTAAACCATACTTTCCTCCGCCATGATAATCTAATCCAAATTAAAAAAGAATTGTCTACGTTGAACTGTTCAATGTATCTGACTCTTTCCATTAAATGATTTTTTTTCCTAAAATAAAAGTAAACCTTTATTATGGTTCTGAATTGGAAAGGCTCCAAAGCTGTTTTGACCTTTTAATTAATTTCCTTGCTGTATTTATTGCTGCAGGAAGAATTTATCGCGATAAATGTGGTGATTCCGAGCTGAAAAAAGCAGCAGAATGCTTTACGCTGGCAGGATCCTATGACATTGCAGCTGAAATATATGCCAAGGGAAGATACTTTTCAGAGTTCTTGTCAGCATGCACAAAAGCAAAACTTTATGACTTGGGTCTGAAATATATTGATTACTGGAAACAGCATGATCAGAAAGGTAATAGTCTTGACAGAAGTAAAGGCATAGAAGAAATTGAGCAGGAATTTCTAGAAGGATGTGCTCACAATTATAATGAGCTGAAAGATAAAAATTCGATGATGAAATTTGTTAAAGCTTTCCGTTCAATGGATTCAAGACGTAGTTTCCTGAAATCCATAGATTGCCTTGAAGAGCTTTTGTTTCTTGAAGAAGAATCAGGGAATTATTTCGAGGCTGCTGAGATAGCAAGGCTGCGGGGGGATATTCTACATGAGGCTGATCTACGCGGAAAGGCTGGACAATTGAGTGAGGCATATCATTCTTTGGTATGTAGCTTGCAACTCACTCTGGATAAACAGAAGCGAAGGCTGGCCACTGAAGCAGTTCACACAGAAAGGGGATCTTTTGTTGAAAGCCAAGACATTTGCGAAGAAAGAATCTCAACTTTTCTATGAGCTTGTTTGTACTGAAGTGAACATTTTATCACATGAACGGAGCAACTTGGTTGAGTTGAATAAGTACGTAAGAGATTCCCAGAAACACAGTAGTCTCAGAGGACAAATCTTTTCTTTGAGAAAGATTCTTGACGCTCATTTTAGTTTAAATGCTTCAAAGTATGAGTGGGAAAATGAACTGCCACTGGATTGCAAAGAACAAATGCTTTCGGAGAACCGAGCTTCTATTACAACCATTGTTCACTTCTGGAATCTGTGGCAAGAAAACATTGTCAACGTATTTGAGTATCTTGATTCTGTTGAGACTCAAAACATTTGGAAATCTACGGGTCATGGTGAATTTTGTATGAACTATCTCGGGATACGTGGACAATTCAATAATTTCAATAACACTTTCCTTTTGATGATCCCTGATGCTGAATGGCTGAGGCACATCGATGAGAGAACTCTCCAGAAGGGTGGGAATTTATTATCTGCTGATTCTCGACAGTTTGTGTCTGCTGCTCGAAGATACTGGGGATCTGAATTCGTATTTGTCGGGATGAAGACATTACAAACTCTTGATGCCCTCCATAAGTTTACAATTAAGAATTCATCCGTGTTTGTGCAAAGCAGGTGTCTTGTTCACCTCTTTGAGGTTGCAAAATGTCTTATGGATTTCAAGTATTTGGAACTCAATTATCATAATCGCAAGATACTGAACGATTTTGTGGACCTATCCACAAAATATTTTCTAAACGTCTTTCCTTTAGACTGGAGGATGTCTTCATCGGAGAATCTTGTATCTCTTAGGGCGACTCGTCTTTCTCGGATGTTATTGGAGGAAGTTGTTCTCAGAGAAGTTAGCAATAAAAGGAAAATGACTTATGGACAAATTGGGAAGGTGGTAATGGCATGGCTTGAAACCAGAAAACCAACAGAGCTCCACCAGAAAATACTGAAAAGCTTTGAAGAGAACATAGCTTGGAAGTCATTTATTGAGAATTTCAGTAAAGACGTCGATGGAGTATCTTGTGAAAATTCTGAGATACAGTTGGTATCAAGAAATCATGAAGAAACTTCAAGAGAAGTGTCCCTCTTATATATGTTTCATAGAGCTTTGGAAGAAACTTATCGAGCAAATTGGAGATTACCCGACTACATATCTCCCCCTTGTTTCCTGTATCTAGTTGACCGCCTTCTTTTTGTTGCATGTTATTTCAAGGGATTTTTTTTCACAATAAGGTCATCACTTGTGGAATGGATTCTTTGTCAACATTCAAACACGTTCGTAGTTACCAGTACAGTAGTTGGAAATCAATTCTCTTTGAGAGAAATATTTGACTTCTTGGCTGATATCGTCAGGCAGCTTCTGTACAATACACGAGATACATCAGAGTGGATTAAAATATCCAAAATAAATATTAATGTCTACTTTCCACTGTTAGTGCTGAAGTTGTTTGTCATTCTGTGTTTACTTTGCCTGAACTGCAAGAAGTATTATGATCTACTTTCAAATCTTCTGAGGAAGAGTGACGTTACTTATCTACTTCCAAGGGAATTTTTGGGTGTCCTCAAAAGAAGCAAGAAAGGTAACTATATAGATTTGAAACCAAATTTACTTTCGGAGGCTTTGTCTAAGATTGGGGATCCTCTTGTTACTGTGAGCTTGGTAAGAAGTGTTCCAGATGAGTGCCGCGTTGCCATGTTTTTGGACATGGGAGCTATTCGCTGCAAAGATGATATATTTAGTGTGTTATTTCCAAGAAACCGCAAAGATCCTGTTAAAGCAGTGAGCTCCATAAATCCATGTGCAAATGTCACTTCAGCAGATGAGAACCTCAATGAAAACAAGTCGAAGATGAATTGGGAGCTTTTTGGGGAAATAATCAATAGTCTTACCGAGGCTAGTGGCAAAGAAGAATTCGACATGTCCTCTATGTCTAATGCTACAAAACTTAAGGTAACAACACTTGTTAATTGGCATCCTTTATGGATTGAATCACTGTGAATTATACGACTATGTTAAGGTCAAACTTTTTTTTTTAATCATATTTTCTCAGGCGGAAGTAGAGAGAAATTTAAACATTTTAACAGCTGTGGATGCGCTGTGTGCTTCTGAGAACATTCCTTGTGATGATGGTGGATACACATTTCAGGAGTTTTTCGAAATGCTTGATGAGCTCAAGCAGCTTTCTTCTTCATTTGATACCAGGTCAGTAAATATGTGATCCACTGCGATTAACATGAACTGAGAAAAGAATATTTCCTTCATCTTGTATCTTGATTGACAAAGTTGCGAACTTCTTCGTAGCCATTCATACTGCTAAATAAATAGAAGATAAAACTTAACAAGAAAGCATAACGCGTAGGCATTTTATTACAAGGGTTAGATTGAGGTTTCCAAGTCCGAGAAGTTGCAAATTATAGTTTCATTCATCAATTTGTAACATCTTTTGGTCCGTTCAGGGCCAAGAAACATGGGATTAATTTACAAAGCATGCAAGAACTTTTGAAGAGTTTACAACTGAAAAGGTCCAAGCTTGAGCCTTTCTTGAACCAAACAACCCTGTGTTACTCTGTGGAGGGCAAAAAGGCATCAGAGTCCAGCATTATCGATAAATCACAACCCGAGGAAGTCAAATACAGGGGAGCTGAAGAAGGTGAGAAAGCATCAGATTCTAGCAGTTTCGATAAATCTCAAACCAAGGAAGTTGAACACAAGGTAGCTGAAGAGGCTAGTGAATTGGAACAAGGAGAGGTGAAGTCATTGTCTGATAATGTGGCTTCCAAAACTCAAAGTGTTGGTAGCAATCAGAAAAGTGGAAGCAATAAGCAAAAAGGGAAAAGGAGGGAAGAATAGGAAGAGTGGTGCACTTTTGAAAAATTCAGGTCTATCTGCTATGTCAGAAAATCTTGATCTGTTAGCTGTACATGTTTTGAAACATTTTGGTTTGTAAAAACAGTTGACAATCTTTTGAGGATGCTATATATAGTCTATATCTTTTGAGGATGCTTAGCATGTACTCTGATATTTTCTAAATATCTATGCTACTCATTTAATGATGTCGGAAATTCATTTCTTAATTACTTCATTTTATTATGAAAAAAAGGAGAGGGACTTTGCTTCTTTAAACTACAACAATGTTAAATTACCTATTTAACCATCTTTTTTTTGAGTAAATTAAAGTCCCTCACCTTATCCTAGCAATCTTAAAAGATCTCTCCGTCGCAAGTCATTCACAATGTCTATGATTAAAATTTAAATGATTGAAAAATGATTTACTAAACAAATTAATATTCCAACAAATTAAACTTTTTATTGTACTAAAATATTATTAAACTATTATCACAATTTAAATTTTAAGATTTTACAATCTACTATATACATAATTAAATATTACTTTTTTTTTTGGTAACGGAGAATGTATAGCTGATGTCTTAATAATTCTTTTTAATGGTTCTATTGCTGATTCATCTGTTTCGAAAATCAAAGGTTTGCCAGACAGTTGCATAAACCATCTTGTGGTCGATCCTTCTATTCCTTCCCAGTTTCAGTTATTGAACTCCATTTTCCGAAAAATTAATGAGTTTTCTAATTATTACCAAGATGTATTTCAGAATACCTTTTTTTTAATTTCAAAATCTGTAGTTCACACTACATAGACAAAAAACTTTAAAATTCTAATCACACTACATAGACAAAAAATAAAAATAAAAAACCCTCCATCTCAAGTCATTCGCAATGTCTAACTTTACACAATTATTAGAGAAAAAGTAGATTTCAAATAAAATGTTTATATCGTTCTTTAAATGAGTGAAGAAGAATGTGTTAATTCGAAATGTGTAAAAATAGTGGAAACCAAATTGACATGACATAGAGTAGATGATATGAATGATAGTTTGGATACATTATAAAATTAAATTTTGTACGGCAATGTTGCGACGTTCAAAAGACGAAATGTTGAAAATTTTCTGTGAAGGGCAATGTTCCAAATTCTCTATGGCGGAAGTATAATAGGGCGGTGTAGGTTTTTTCCCAACATGTTTCAAAATATTACATGATGGAATATTGCTATTATAACCATAAAATTAGAGAAAGCTAGTGATTTTATTGGGTTTGTGTTATCCACTATGATAAGCTTATGGTTTATGTTTTAAGAAAATACTCCACCTGTTTCACAAAAACAAAAATATTTAGATTTTTGATAACTATTAATTTTGCATCTTTGACTAAAAATTAAATTTACAAATAATAAGTTTTTCTTATGAAATTTGTTATGAATTTTTAAGTTATGATGAGATCTATAACTTTGTAATTGAAATTTTTTTAATTTATAACAAAATAAAAAAAAAAATTTCAAATGTAACTGTTATTTTTTATAATAATTTTTTTTCCAATGTAATTTTTTTTTTCGAAAAGGAGTAGAATTTTGCAACAAAAGTAGATGCTGCTTTGCCATTGAGAGGGAAAAGCCTGTCATACACTCGGTCACCTAAGTCTCCTTATAAATGCCAGACAAGTAATTTGTGACAGGCTATTACCGCATAGTGAGCCTCAAAGTTAAAATAATCTATCAAAGTTGTAAACATAAATTATGTTATAACCTTGTAGGTTCATGTCATAAACTATAAGATATTATAATAATTATTTTAACTAAAATTAATTAAATTAATATTGATTTAAATTCTAATATGCCATCATTTTACTTTAAAAATCAAAATGTATCTCTAAATTTTGAAGGTGAGATAGTACTAAATATGAGATGTGATATATAGATGCTCGCTCACAAAAGTACCATTTACAAGCTTGACGGTTGGTTGCAAGCACAAATGCTATCGTGACGGTATATTGAGGCTCTCATCGATAAATTTATTTCATTCGGTTCAAAAGCTTGTTAAAATTCAAAATAATAGACATACGTGCATTCAAAATTTTATTTTTTTGTTTCAGCTGGAAATAAAAAATGAGCAATGCGAAGTGCTAGTGTGCTACACAAATATAGTTGCTCAATCGAAGGCTGAACCAGCCTAAAACATAGTAGCCAGGAATAACAAAATTGATATATATCAAGGGGAATGAACAAAATGAAATACTGAAATTAAGTGCTAAGTGGTACCTAGCTGTCTCTTTAATGAAATTTATATTTGAAATGATGACATAAACACAGTTTTCAAAAAAGAAAAAAGGAAAAATAGAAGAAAAGTTTTAATTGCTCCATACTGCAACTCTTATCGCAAATAAAAATCGCAGTTCTAGATTTTAATCATTAAATTTACTTTGAGATTCACAATACCTCGAATCTCAAGGAAAATATAATGGTGGAGATATATAATTATGATTTTTGTTTTGATAAGCATTACGGTACAAAACAATTTGGAAAAAATAATATCATGCAAAAGGAGGGTATTAATGCCTTTCAACTTACAAGTAAGTAGAAATATATATAATATATTTTGTAATTATGGATCCATTAAATTAAGTTTTTATAATAGATTTTTATAGACACCCAATAATTTCATAATTTGTTTGGATTTAGTTTTTTGTTATTCTTTTCTCTAACATTGATTATTTGCTATGTATTTGTACTTTTGTTTGTATCGCATAACAAATTTGAGAAAATTGGAGAGGGTTAGTCCCCTGACTAGTATATACAGCCTTGATCTCTCAATTGTAAACATTAACAAATTCACAATTCACATACTAAGGATGTCCCAAATAAAATCTATCAAGGATCGACAATGGTTTTAAAGTATTGTTAGTTCATATAGATTTAAATATTCATTTTCAACCCAATTAAAAATGCGAGGAAGAAATAATTCAAATTTGGCGTATGTTATGCTTTTGATTTATTTGGAAAACTATATGATTTTTTATCACACTAAAATAGAGAAAAAGGACATATAAAATAAGGTATAGTTTCTTGTTTCTATTTTTTCAATTTGAAAATTATCTATGATGTAATTTTCCTATTATGACTATAAAATCGATGTTTAGTTGCAGGGAAAGATTATTTTGCAAGGTTTTTGTTACCTACAAACGTAAGCTTACTGTTTATACTCTATTAAAAAAAGGGACTTGTAGATCTTGCTGTGCCGTTGTGACCGAAAAGCCCGTCGCGTTTTCCGTCACCTAAAGTCCCTTACAAATGCCAGCCCGTCGTGCACTACTGTGGACAAGTAATAAGTCGCAGGCTATTGCATTGCAAATACCATGCACTATTAAATATGAGATAGATAGTAGAGGACCTACATGGGAAGCAACAGTTACAAGCGTGGCGGTAATTTTGTGAGACATTCCCTCGCAAATACTCTTTGTGACGGAGAACTCGTGCATTGAATCCTGGCTATCTTCTATCTGCGACGACAAGGCCGTTGCAAAAAATATTACAAATATTGACGAATAAAAAGCTGGCCGTAGGCATGATAATAATGTAGGAAAAGCTGTCGATCACCTCATAATAATTCACAAAAAGGCGTCCACTACGAGAGAAAACCGAATTTTTGAAAGAACATTCAATGAGGATAAGCTTAATTCCAAGGAAACTTTATTTCTTTTAATTAATTTTGACAAAACACTTTGTCAGAAAAGAAAAAGAGACATAGGTGGAGCATAACTAAGTTTATTACAATATAATATCTATAGGAAATAAATAATAATAACTTGGATATATATATATATATATTTTACGATTGTGGGCTATTTGGCACCAATGAAAATATTTTTCTTGATGAGAGTTCATCGGAGATAATAATATTAACAATCTAATTATTTTCCCGGGAAGGTTTCTTCTTGTAGTGGTATGTCATCGCCGAGAGTATGAAAACACAAACTACGGGAACTTTCAAGTCAAATAAATTGTACAACTATTTTAATTAAACACCAATGCTTTCAGATAAAAGGTCCAACAAAATCAATAATCTAACAAAAACATAAAAGGAAGTATCTGCTAAAAGGAAAAACACTGGCCAAGCCTGTTTGCCTACAAAAATTGCAGTACAGAAAGAACATATCTAATTGTACACCACCCTACCAAGCAAGTACGTGCAACATGTAAGGATGATTGGTTGCATTAATTGTTCTTAATAATTCAATGGATAAAATTTTCGAAATGAACTATACTTGTTAAGTAAAACTGCCTCCGTCGCCAGAATATAAGTATTAATTCACTTTTTTCCACCTCTTTTTAAGTGTAAATTAACATTATATTTTAATTAATTAAAATATTGAAATAAAAAGATGAAATATGTAGATTAACATATACATAACGTAACATGCACTCAATTTCGTAATATGTGCGCTCCAGTAACTAAAACATTTATTTAGAGATGGAGGAAGTATATGGTAAGAATTCTTATTTAAAACAATCCGTCAGTCAAATTACAATTCTAAATAGTTGAGATTAAAATTTTCGATCGAGCATATAAGGCTCGATTAGCCGCCTGTGTTTGAGTTGGTGGTTCCGGAGGTGCCCTTGCTGGAGTTTCTCCTGTAACCATGGAACAATTCCTGTTAACCTATTTATCCATTTTAGTGTTGGTGACCTTTAGAAATATTCAAAAGTGTTCCATTAATTGCTAGATTTGTAACAATAACTGCAGCACGATAAGTTAGATTCAACACAATTAATTTACTTATAGATTTGGTAAACTTCTTACAATGGCAACACAATAATGTTTTGAAATCCAACACGAGAACAATAACAAAATGAAGAACTAAAATGTATGCTTAAAAAAATTAATTCCCTAATCAATAAATAACATATTGAACAGGATTCTTACACAAACTAGCTTGAGATATGAAACAATGAATTAATTTACTATCCATAAGAGCACAAAATGAAATTTCAATCAAAGTAATAAGTGGAGGAGATAAGCTCTATCCAATACCTTACAGCACAATGTCAGTTCAATGGATATGCTGCTAATTGGTATCCCATCTGTTGGAAATGCTAAATTGGCAGTTCAATGCTACCTGTAATGCCGAGAAACATTAAATGAACAATGGTGAAGCAAGCAGAAAAGGATCAGTGTTTGACTCCACTTCCAATAATTTGGAGATTAGAATCAGAACTAGAATTTAACTAAATTTATATTTTATTCAAAAAGTAAACTGCCATATCAGTTGTTATTGTTGTTGTTGTTGTTGTTTTCCATTGTCTGTTTCACCTTCTATCTCTGCAGTGCATTACGTGTTAATCAAAGTAGAAACAATTGTTATAAATTTGAAAATCATTACAATGTCTAATAAGATAAGAATATTGCAGAGATAATTATGAGTTTATTATTTATAAGAATTGTCAAAAGAAACAAAGAAGGAGAAAACAAGAGTATTTATGGAATCTTGAATCAGTAATTTTTTGTCCTGTACAAAGAAAGTCAGCCCTCTTTATATAGTAGGGATACATACCGATCTTTTTGTCTAATCCCTATAATTAATGTGCAGAAAATAAGGAATTAAAATCCCCATGATTCAGTCAAGACAATCCCTATAATCTTGTTTATACAATCCCTATAATTATGTTAATTTCCTAAGTTTGACTACTTCATATATACAATAATATCAGAATCAATTTAGGAAGATTTGATGTTGATATTATTCTGCTGACACTCCCTCTCAAATTGATGTGTCATGGAAGACAACATCAATTTGGACATAAGGAATCAATGGCGAGTCGCTGCTAATGGTTTCTTGAAAATGTCCGCAAGCTGTAGGGTAGAAGACACATGAGGCAAATCAATAGTTGTGCGAATAAGCTCATCATGTATGGCAGGACAATCTACTTCGATATGTTTTGTGCGCTTATGAAAAACTGGATTAGATGCAATTTTAATAGCACTCATATTGTCTGCAGAAAGTGAAGTTGCTTTATACCGTAGAAAACCAAGTTCCCTAAGTAAATATGAAAGCCATAAAATCTCTGAACAAGCAGTAGACATAGAGTGATATACAACTTCAGTAGAAGATTTAGAAACAAGATCATGTTTCTTACACTTCCACAAAACGAGAGAGTTGCCAAGAAACATACACCAATTGGTTGTGGAGAGATAGGGCAACCTACCCAATCTGCATCTCCATAAGCTTGAGGACACGTATTATTTCAAGCTGGAAAAAACAGTCCAGTGGTAGGATGACCTCGTAAATAGCAAATTATCTGAAGTAAAACTGCCATATGTAAGTGCTTTAGATCTTGCATGAATTGACCAATGGTATGAACAACAAAGGAGATATCAGGTATTGTGATGCACAAATAGATCAAACTTTCAACTGGACGACGATAGAGATTTGGATCAGTGATAGAAGTGCCTGAATCCTTAGAATAATGAACATTAAGCTCCGTTGGAGTGTCAACTGGACTTGCATTTGATAGTCTAGTAAGTTCGACTATATATTTCTATTGATACACTTGAATAGCTAAAGGAGTTCTCTGTAATTCTAGCTCCAAAAAATATGATGCTGACCCCAAATCTTTCATCTTAAATTATTAGCAATTATTGAAGATGGAAAATACCAGATTTATCACTACCTGTAATGAGTGAATCATGAACATAGACAAGAAGAATTGTTATGCCATGAATTGTCGTTCGAGTAAACTTAGAATAATCTTGTTTACTCTGAGTGAATTGGCAAGCTATAAGAGTTAAACGAAACTTCTCAAACCATGCATGTGGAGCCTATTTAAGGCCATATAGAGACTTCTTTAATTTACAAATATGACCCGATAGAACTGTAGCTAGACCTTGAGGAGAATGCATATAAACTATTTCAGATAGATTGCCATGAATGAAAGCATTTGTGACATCCATTTGCAACAATGGCCAATTTTGAGAGGCAACCAAGGAAAACAACAAACAAATGGTTGTTATTTTAACCACAGGTGCAAATGTTTCACCATAATCTATCCCATATTGTTGGCGGTTGCCAAGAGTAACAAGTTGTGCCTTATACCGATCTAATGTACCACCTGGTCGAAGTATTGCGGTAAAAATACATGAACATCCAATGGGCTTCACGCCATGTGGGCAAGGAACAATGTCCCACGTGTCATTCTCAGCAAGTCATTAAGTTCAACTTGTATTGCCTTATTCCAACAGTCAAAAAATAGCTTGATTAAAAGAGCGAGGAGTCCGAACAAGCGAGGAAGAAGAAGAAACAATAAATGATAACCTATCAGGTGGTTTTGAGATCCGTGAGAATCGTCGAAGAATTGGTGCTTTAGGTAGGGGGTAACAAGTCCTGGAGACAATATAGGTGAAGTAGGAGGGGAAGAAGGTTGTTATTCATTATCTCGTGGTTGATGTTGACATATGAAACCTTTTTCGAACTTGTCAAAATTATTAGTAGAAAAAATAGGTAATGTCGAGATCGATGCAACATGAGGAGGCTGTTTTGACTTAAAGTAATGCATTTTGTCAAGGAACACAACATTACGAGATATTCGAATTTTTCTAGCACTTGGTTCATAACAGAAGAATCCTTTTTAATAGTGGCATATCCAACGAAGACATATTTAGATGCCATTGCTGACAACTTTTGATGTTCTGTGGGTGGTAGAAATACATAACATACACAACCAAATAGATGCAAGGCATGATAAGATGGTAACTTTTCATGCAATCGAAAGAAAGGAGTGACATTTTTCGAAGTTGAAGATGGCTATCGATTGATAAGAAAAACAGCTGTTTGTAGCATCTCAACCCAAAAATTTGCAGGGACAAAACTTTCTAATAACGTAGCATGAATAGTATCTAATATGGGATGATTTTTACATTTTTTTTGCACCATTTTGTTGAGGAGTATATGAACAACTTCTTTCCCACAAAATACCAGAAGTATGCAAGAATTCTTGAAATAAATTTGATAAGTATTCAACCCCACAGCTGGAACGACGAGTTTTAATTTTAGTCAAAAATTAGGTATCAATCATACTTACAAATTGCTTAAAGGTAGTAAATACTTCAGATTTGGCATGTAAGAAATATACCCAAGTAAATTGACTAAAGTCATCAATAAATATCACAAAGTATTTATAGCCACAATGAGAAATCATAGGTGCAACACCCCTAACATCACTATGAATTATATCAAAACAAGAAGTTACATTTTTATTATGCAACAGAAAGGACAAGGTTTTTTCTTTCACAAGTCAACAAGTATAACAAACAAACGTTTTATTTGAACAATGAGAAATAGAGATAGGTAACATATTATGTTTAATCATGAAGTTGAGTTTTTCCTGATTAGGATGGTCCAACCTATGATGCCACAATGAATATGCCGAAGAAGTTGAAAACATGCTGAACAAAGGGTTTGATCAGTCCCTAGATTATGCAGATCCACAGAGAATAATGATCCGTCTTTTCCCTCTCACCTATCCCATTTCCTGGTCCTACACAACACAACCACAATGAGAGAATGAGACACGACAATTATTATAAACAAGTTATCCAACAGAATAAATTAGCTGATATAGGAGAATATGAAGAAAATTAGACAAACGAAGAGAAGGTTGCGAAGAAAAGTGTTGTAGAGTACCAATGGCTTGGACATGCAAAATATGCCCATTTGTTGTACTAACAAAAGGAACAGATGGAGTCAACTTATAAGAAGCAAAATTATTAGAATTTTTGGTCATGTGAAGGGAAGCCCCATAATCAAGATACCGTTTTGTTGTTTTGACCTGCGGTTTACCTTACAGTTTGATAGATGAGAATGCAACATCAACGTTTGCCTGAATTATTTGTTGTAAAGTTTCAAGACTGATATAAGAATGCCCAATTACTATTGATTATTCCATGGGTACCACAGTAGGGGTATGAAAAGCTCGACCCTCTAAACTAGTATGATTCTGAGGACGCCTAGTTCATTGAGAAATAACATGGTCATTGGACATACAATACTTGCAAAACATTTTCTTTATACAGTGAGATGCATAATGACCATACTCGTGACATGAAAAATATTGAATCCTACTCATGTCCTTTCCTTGTGATTTGGATATGGTAGCAAATATACCTTAGAAAGACCAGATCGATAATATGTATCCAGAGTCTGTTGCGTACGAAGACATTGTTCCTCTTGTAGAATGTCGTTAAAGCAGAAAGATAACGCAGGAACAAGAGATCGATTTAGTAGACTGCTTCTTACATATTCAAATTCCCGACAGAGTTTCATAAGAAATTGATTTTTTTGAGTTGTTTCATGAACCCCCCAAATGACTTTGATTGAGTCATAAAATTGTGCTACATAAACCAAAGCACTATATTCTTGTCACAGTACTGTAAACTCAGAATAATTCTCTTGAAAGGAACATTCTCCTTGATGAAAGTCTGTGATCTCTTGTTCAAGCTGAAAACGATGTGCCTCATTATCCTGACAATACACCTCTTTCAAATATTCCCACATTGCAGCAGCAATTTTATAAGGGTGCAAGTTCACAACATTATGTGACTCTACTCTTGAAAGTATCCAACTTACAACCTGGCGTTTTGAGTATGCCACTTGGTGTAATCTACAGAAGTAGATGTTGATGATGTCACCTTATCAGCAGGAGTAGGTAAGCTTAGAAAAATGTTCATTTGCTGAGATACTGGATGCTTACCGAAAGAGGGGAGTTGCATGTAAGAAAATGGAGAATCTTCATGGATTGGCTTCCACCAATCGAAGTTTCGCGCATTTCAGATGGTGATAAAGTGAGACCACAAAAAGAAAAAGAGCTTTTGTTTGGGCTCCTCCGGGGTTCCATCAATGATACCCACAATTCTTTACCCATAACATACACGCGGAAAGAAAATTTCCATAAGAAATAATTTATTCCATTAAAGTGATAGATTGAAATCTTATCACCATCCATTTTCTTTTGAGAAATAAGTTTGATCTAAACTAGATATGGGATAGAAAAAAACTCTTAGTACCTCTATGATAGAAACAAAACAAGAAACTTCTCAAATTGAGAAGAAAGAAGAGAATTAACCAAAAACTTTTAACTGTCTCTGATACCATGTCAAAAGAAACAAAGAAGAAGGAGAAAACAAGATTATTTCTAGAATCTTGAATCAGTAATTTTCTGTGTTATGTAAAGAAAGTCAACTCTCTTTGTATAGAAGGGATACATACTGATCTTTCTGTCTAATTCCTATAATTAATGTGCAGAAAATAAGGAACTAAAATCCCCATGTTTCAGTCATTACAATCCCTATAATCTTGTTTATACAATCCCTATAATTATGTTAATTTTCTAAGTTTGACTACATGTATACAATAATATCAAAATAAATTTAGGAAGATTTGGAGCTCATATAATTATACTAACAAGAATGAGTTATTGATAATTTTAAGTTTATAAGATAGAAAGATCAAATCTTTAAGAAAATTTTAATAAGCACAACTTGAGTTTATGGGTTAGTTTAAGTTGTCAAGGGGAACTCCTTTATGACTGAGAGGTCAATGGATCAAACTAATTATAAGCATTGAGTTAGTTGTAAGAGCGATTTCTCTCATAAAAGAAATAATAATACGCACTATCGGCATAATTTCAACATATATATATATATATATATATATATATATATATATATATATATATA
>CM025781.1:12164194-12178742 GCA_014636745.2 Centella asiatica | reverse complement strand
ATATATATATATATATATATATATATATATATATATATATATATATAGTAGGTAGAAAGCAAAAATTGGACAGAGATGTTGCGCAAAATGTCTCTTGAACCATACAAAATAAAGTTGGAATTGATATGAGGAAATGATGGATATTTAAGGTGATGAACACCTGATGGAACACACACAAGTTTTTTACACAACCTTCTTTTCGGCGACTGCAAATAGAAGTTTAAGTTTTTTTGTACAAATGGGTGCTATTATTGTCACCTAAATCTCTTTAGATTGAATTCATCTATAACTGTCCAATATATGTTCATATAACATACATGAATCATAAAAGTTTATGGTCCCCCATTCCAATACCTCCCTCCACCCCTGATAAAGCAAGATTGAAGTGCATCACATCATAATGGAGAAAAGATAACTTGAAGCAAGGCTGAAAGGGACGCAGGGGACAAGAGGTAAGGACCCTTTGTCAGTTTTTGTTAAAGGATGGAAAACAAGGATGTTGGATAGCTATACCTAGGGTTAGGCCATCTATAACCACCCTAGTGATTATAGGCCCAACCTTAGTACTATTCGTATATGGTAGTTTCTTTAACGACTACTATCTGTCATGTTGATATGTTAGAGTCCTTATTCACGTCAACAAGGAGTCTTGGTAGCCATGATCTAAGAAATATGCCATATCCAGGACTCTCATCATGTATAATGGACTCACATATCATTATACATATGCGTTCACTTATACAGTTTAAGCCTACCTTTTACCCTAATTCTCTAAAAGGTTACTTATTCTCACACCGGAGAGTCCAGTGATGGTACCTGCCACTCTTTAGTGTGATTTTTCCTTGTTTTACAGGTTCAACCCTAGACATCGTTGTCATGATCATCAATTGACGAAACTAGGCTTGAACATTGGCGCTAGAAGGAGGGCCTGACATCATAACTATGTCATCAGTCTTTGATTTTTCAATTCAAACAACGATTTTTGGCAAAGATGTCTCAACTCCAATGAACCGTTGCTTCTATAGTAGTTTCCTATTAGGAAAACCTTAATGCTAAACCAGATTTGTGCAACAAGATCAACGAAAGTCAAGCTAACATCGATCTACGTGAGAAACTTTACGCGGAACATGTGAAGAAAATTCAAGAAGACAATGATCAACTAGATGCTTTTATCGAGCAAGCTAAAGTCACTAATGAGCATATCAAGTTAATCCAGGAAGCCAAGTGTGAGAGAGGAGACACTGATACCTTGGAGCTTACTGACTCAGACGAAGAAATGTCTTGCTTGACAAAAATGAATGAAAAGGAAGCGAGCAAAACTCTTGAGTACAACTCATCAAGTATGCATGGCAATTTGGAGAAAGATGAGCTCTGCCTTAGGCTCCTCCACATGACGAAGGGGAAAGTTGATATCTAGAAAAAGATGACTGAGATGGAGAAGAAAGATCAAGGCCAACTTGATCATCTAGGAGCAATTAAACAACATTTGAACATCACTCCGACTCATCATGTCTCGATCGGATCTTCCCCATTCATTGAGGTAATTATTATAGTGTCTCTGGAACGTGACTGATAAACTCCACATATTGATTCATATGATGAGACCTCCAACCCATATAACCATATCGACAACTATGAGTCTACTATGCTGGCATTTGGTCACTCTAAAGAAATTGTTTACCAGTTGTTACAATGTCCCTTAAAGGGGTAGTAAAAAAGTGAATTACGAGTTTGAAACTGGATAACATTAGCAAATTTAAATAGCTATTGCAGTAGCTTTTATCCAGATTTAGGAGCAGTCGGACAATAAAGAAATATACTTCTTCTTTAATGAATGTCAGCCATAAGCAAAGAGAATCTCTCAAGGCCTACCTACCTCGTTACCAAAAAGCGACTGCTGAGGTAGTCTTGTTAGTCCACAACCAAGCTATGGGGTTCCTCCTCTCTGGTTTGGATAAAGAACGATCAAGGAGCTCCTCACAGACTTCATCGAGAACCCTTCTCTAGATTTAGAACAGATGTACGAGAAGCCCTGGGGTATGACTAGGATGAGTTGAGACCAGCTGGACAACAAAAACTAGATGATAAAGATAAACAATAAGAAAATTGAGGCCCGAATCGATCAGGTTAGGACAGTAAAAGTGCTCCGAGAAAATCAGAGCACGAATACACCCCTTTAAATACCAACCAATAATAAATCCTGAAGGAGCTCAAACTGATCAAGGGTAAAAAAAAAAAAAAACCCCACCCTAGAGAATCCCTAATAATAAGAAGAACAAGACCAAGTACTGTGCATGTCATAAGGATAAGGGGCACACGACAGAGGAGTGTTACTACCTCAAGAATATGATTGAGGACAAAATCCAAGCAGGTGACTTATGTCAATTTTTGCGGCTTGTGACGATGAGCAAGAGAATCAACCATTGCAACAAGCTATTCGAGGTTGGATCAACACCATTCATAGTGGTCCTTCTCAGATCAACATGTCGAACAAACAACACAAGAGATATTCGCATGATGTATACTCGATCTCCGAGGAGAGGAGAAAACAATCAGGTTCAACCCCCACGATCTCCTTTACAGATGATGACAATGAGAATGTACTGTTCCTGCGCAACGATGCTCTAGTTATGGCGACAATGGTTGAGGAATATGAGATCTGCAAGATCTTGGTGGATAATGGCAACTTTATTGATGTAATGTACTACTCAACATTACAGAAGATGGAGCTAAAAGGGAAATAGATGCACCTATGCGATGATGAGCCAATCATTGGCTTTAGCGGGCACCAGGTCCCAATAGCAGGAACAATTGATCTACCTACTACATTTGGGGTGCAACCCAACCAGAAGGCAGTTATGGTTCGATAACACATAGTCAAGGTCCATTCACAATATAACATCATTGTTGGCTGTACGACCTTGACTACGTTAAAAGTGGTGACATCTATTCCCCACTTGAAAATGAAGTTTCCTTGTGAGAACGGTCAGATAGGAGAATATAGGGAGATCAGTCGGTTTCTAGAAAAATTTCTTTTCAATACCCTCAGCCAAGCTAGGGGAAAAGGTTCAACAAAAGAAACTTTGTCATTTGAACCCCTAGAATAGCGGGCCAAACTAGTAGAGGAAAGTGTAAAGATTAAGTTATTCCCTGGAAACCCTAAAATGATGGTAAAGATTATGGCTCGACTGGATCTCCAAACTCAACATTTTATAATCAATATCCTATATGAGTATTCGGATATCTTTGCTTCGGGGCCAGAAGACATGCCCGACATTGATCCTGTAGTGGCTTCACATAAGGTTAACATTAACCCAGAGTATAAGCGAGTGATTTAGAAGAAGAGAAGTTTTGCCTCATAGCGACAATAAGCCACAGACAATGAGGTCCAAAAGCTTCTTAACGTGGGCATGATTTATGAGATTGACTATCCAACTTGGTTGGCCAATGTCAGTGAAAAGGCGAATGAGAAATGACAGATTTGCATAGACTACACGGATCTTAATAAAGTCTTCCCCAAGGACTGCTATATGTTGCTCAACATCGATCAAATGATCGATGCCACTAGTGGGCACGAACTACTGAGTTTCATGAATGTATTCTTGAAATACAATTAAATCCCCATGCACCCTGCAGACACACCAGGAACATCTTTCACTACACACAGAGGTACTTATGCATATATAATGATGTAGTTCGGGCTTAAGAACGTAGGGGCAACGTACTGGCGATTGGTTAACAAAGTATTTCAAGAACAGATTGGGCAAAACATGGAGGTTTATGTAGATGACATGATCGTCAAACTATCTAGACAAAATCCCACATGGGAGTGTTTTGACAATCTCTGTAAGTACAATAACCATAGTAAGTGCACTTTTGGTGTTATAGTAGGAAAGTTTCTCAAATACCTAGTTTCATGTTGAGGCATCAAGGCTAATCTAAAAAAAATCAAGACAATACTTAACATGCTACCTCTAAAAACAATGAGAGAGGTTCAATGCCTTACTGACAGATTAGCAGTACTCAGGCGTTTCATGTTGAAAGGAGCACAAAGATCCTTAATTACCTTTCTTTGACACATTGAAGGAGACAAAGGACTTCAATGAACATCGGAGCGTCGGTGAACTTTTGATGAGTTGAAACCCTACTTGATGACTGCTACCATTCTCTCCAGGCCTAAAACTAATGAAAACTTGTTCCTGTACTTGGAAACAACACCTTGAGCGATCAGAATAGCCTTTGTTCGAGATTATAATGGTATCGAGAGAGCAGTGTACTATGTTAGTAACGTTCTCTGAGATGTAGAAACCAGATATCCCAATCTGCAAAAATTGGCTTATGCTTACTCATGGCTTCCAAAAAGCTAAGGCCATACTTCTAGGGTTGGACCATCCGAGAATTGACAAACCAGCCGCTAAGAAGAATCTTGCACAAGAACGACACCTCGAGAAGACTTGTCGCATGGGCAGTGGAATTATTAGAATTTGACATTAGGTATGAACCTTAGACAACAATCAAGGGGTAAGCTTTAGCCACTTTTGTTACAAAATTCGGCTTTCTCGAGGAAGCTATAGAGAAGTCTGACCTATTTGATGGGCCAGTATGAAAGATCTATGTGGATGGCTCCTTAACCGAGATCAGATTAGGGGCAAGAGTCATACTAATCAGTTTAGAAGACTTCACTATGAAAGAAGACTTACAGTTCGGTTTCTTTGCCACCAATAACCAGACATAATATGTAGCACTGATTTGGGGTATTAAACTTGCAAAATCCCTCAGAGCAGCTCATCTCTGAGTCTTTAGTGATTCGCAATTAGTGGTCCGAAAGTGGAATAACAAATACAAGGCTAAAGAACCCCTCTTGGTTAAGTATTTGTAAGTGGTAAAATAGTTGGCCAACAGGTTTAACTTCTTTCAGTTATAGGCGGTAGCTGAAGAAGACAACACCGAAGCTGACACACTATCTCGACTAGCTTTGTCCGATATAGGCAAATTGCCAAGACCCATCTATGTCCAACATTTGGAAGCACTAGTAACAAATAATCTATATGTTATAGAAATCAACACAAAACCATCATAGATTTACCTAATCATGACCTACAACTGAGATGGTACCTTACCCTTGGATCTAACTAAAGCTCGGAGGATAGTGGCACAGGCGGCTCATTTCTACATATTAGAAGGAGTACTCTATAAATGAGCATTAAGTTATCCGTTGCTGCACTATCTAACCCTATTTGAGGCATAAACCGCTTTGTCCAACATACATGAAGGTATATGTGGAGATCATGTGGGAGGTGAATAATTAGTCCACAAGTTGTTGCAAGCAGGTTATTAGTAGCCGACTCTACAGTAGGACACCCTGAGTTTGTTAACAAATATGATACTTGTCAACAGCATAGCCTAGTTCAAGACTACTGTCAAAAGCTGACTTTTATCCGAAGTCTTATCCCTTTTTCCATGGTGGGAATTAACTATGTGGGACCACTCCCCATTGCAAGAGGCTAGACAAAGTACGTTATGGTAGCGGTTGACTACATGGCGAAGTGGGTTGAAGTGAAAACTATCACAACCTAAACTACTTGTGTCTGCCAAGAATTCTTTAGGAAAAATGTGATATTGAGGTTTGGTATCCCATAGTTACTAATCTCTGATAACGGTACCTAGTTCAGTGATCAAAAGTTCAAAAAATTCTTGTGTGACATTGAAATCATGCACAGAACTTTGTCTGTGGCACATCCACAAGACAACAGACAATACGAGGCTTCACAAAAGATTGTCTTCTAGGGGTAAAAAAAGAGTTTGGGGGATGCAAATGGAAATTGGCTCGATGAGCTCCCTGTAGCCTTGTGGGCATATCAGACGATGCCCAAAAACTCCACTGGTGAAACGCCTTTCAAACTAGCTGATGAAGTAAAAACGATGGTCTCGATTGAGGTGAGAATTCCCTCAGCCAAAAGGCAAAGCTTCAACTTAGAAACAAATGAGCAAGGTCCTTGAGAGCACCACGATCTCCTCCTCGAGATTCAAGACATTGTCGTAGCTCAAATGGCATAGTACAAGCTAAAGGTGGCACAACACTACAACCAAAAGGTCCATCTGAGACAATTTCAAGTTGGAGATTGGGTACTCAAATAGACTCAAGCCTGAGATATGAGGAATACTTGAAAGCTTATGCCTAACTTGGAAGGCCTGCATGAGATAATTGAAGTACTTGGTCCTGCAACCTACAACATCTGAGATTGACAAGCCCAAGTAATAAAAAACAGTGGCACACTTCGCATCTTTTGAAGTACTTTGCTTAAGTATTCAACTAGGTTATTGTTTTATGTTCTATTTACGTGGCATATGTTTTACATGGAAGTCTATTTATTTAAGAATGATGTTTACCTCTTATTTTAATAAAGAATGGTTTTTTACCTCTTTGGTTTCTTCATCTTGTTTTAAGATTAGTTTTACCTCTTATGCAGTTTTGCTCAAATTGTACTTAAGCAAATTATTCTATTTAGACTTTCATACAAACTAAAACACAACTGCATGATAAAACTATAATGCATTCATTTACAAAATAGGTCTAACCGCGATCTCCCCAAACATTCCATAACAAAAATTAATAAAAAATAGAATATTTGCAAGTACACAAAATGTTAGTTCAAATAAGCAAAAGTACAATCAAAGAACTAGGAAGTTGAAACTTCTTTGGGTTTCTCCTCTTCATCCTGTTCATCGGACATTTCCAGGGCGGCCGAGTACACCCCATTCTCTTGGACCCAAGCAATGCAGGCGTCATATCCTCGCTTGTACGCATCTACAACCTGCTTTCGGAACTCAGATATAGTCGTATGTGCCTTCTTCTCATTGCATTGGGATTCCTCGAGCTCACCCTGCACCTTCCATAACTACTCACTAGAGGACTTGAGCTCGTACTCTTTCTCAACAACAATGGCCTAGAACTTGTTGAAGTTCTTCTTTACCTCGTCATGAGATTTGGCTAGGTATTTCTCTAGATTTCTCCGAGAATCCTCCAGTTGTTGGCACTTCTACCGAGTCTGCTCATATTGCTGCTCCTTCTTGGAATCCTCCTGGCAGTGGCGAACACCTCGAGCAAACATGTGTAGAGCCTACACACAACAATTGCATTAGAAGGTATAAAAACATAAACTACAAATTATTATCATATTTCTTACTTTGGCCATGAAGGTGGTGGAGGTAGAGAGAAAGTCTCACTACAAAAAAAATGGCCTTCAGTGACGATCGATTTTTGGTCACTAAAAGTACTTTTGGTGACCAAATCTGGTCACTAAAGACTTTTGGTGACCAAAAAATGGGTCATCACCTGCTCGTCATTAAAGCTCAGTCACTAAAGGGTTTGGTGACCATGATTTTAAAGGTGGTCACTAAGTTGAGATCAAGGGGAAGTTGGTCATTAAAACATAACGTTTAGTGACCAAGGAAGTGGTCACAAATTCGGTCACCAAACAATAAAGACTGGTCACTAAATTTTTTTCGGGCAGGCCGGACAATTGAATTGGTGACCAAAACTTTGGTCAATGATTTATCAGATTTGTGACCAATAATTAGTCACCATTTATGTCGTCACTAAACCATTCAAGTAAGAATTCATTGGTGACCAGAAAATTGTTCGTCACTAAATTATTTATTGTGACAAAAAAAATTGGTCACAAAAATTCATGAAGGTGACCACTTTTTTTGTCATCATTTTACATTTGTGACCAATAAAATGGTCAATAATTTTTTTGATAGTGACCGAAAAGTGGTCACCAAAGCTTTTGGTCTTTAATCCTTAAATGTTCACCTTTATTGTCCCTACAAAAATCTAATAATAAACTTTCAATGCAATTTACTACACAAAAGATATTCCTTTCAATAATAAATAAAAATATTAAAATCCACAATACTCCAATTCACAATTCACAACTACAATGTATTTATTACAAACACTATCCAAACATGTAAATTTGGTTGGAAGGTAGACTTGTCTTGATGTTTATAAATAAGTGCAGCAATTGCAGCATCAAAAGAATCACCGCTGAATGGGGCCTGAAAGTGAGAGATAGTAGACACAGATGGACTGATGCAATTGGAATCAATATTATCAGGTGGTTCAGATAGTAGTAGACCACCGATACTTATGTTGGTAAGGCTATCAGCCCATTCCCCAGGGGTCAATACAACATCATTCTGTAACTTTATTTTATCCTAAAGAGGGGTAAAAAAAAAAGAGAATGAGAGACAGAGAGAGAAAGGGGAAAGAAACAGACTTCAATGCTGAACATGAATAGAAACTCGTGAAAGCACATCTGACTTGAATTAAAAAAAATCAACTGAAGTAGATGCCGGGAAATTGTACTTTCTTATCCACTTGTCTCAAGATTTGTATAATAACTTCATCAATTCATGTCCAGCAGACAGCCAGCAGTACCTTGTAAAATTTGTACAATAACTTCATGATCATATTACAATAACTACCTTTAAGTTAGCAAATAAAATTTCATTTGAGACCAATAGTTAAACAATCAGCACACAACAGTCTTATCGAACTGCCATCCCTGCTGCAGAAATTACCATAGGATCCTGCTCTGCCATAGGACGCTGCTGCTACCATAGGACCCTGTTGTATAACTGTCATCTCTTTCAGAACTGCAATTCAAGGAAAAGCCTGCAAAAGGTACTAGGTGCTTAATTTATAGAAAGACACAAACCTGTAGCAACAAGGCATCCAATAAAACATAGCCCCAATGCATAAAAATCAAAACATTACAAAAAGGATCATTCCATCAGTTATGTATTTTTTTTTTTTTGCTAAATTGGATATGTATAAAAGAAAAGAAGATACAAAAAGAAGAGAGGCATACCTCCCTACCTACTAGCACAGGTCGCTAGATAGGAAAAGACATCCGAAAGGATGGAAAGGAAAACCCAAACGAACAAAGAAAACAAAACCAAACTACAGTGGAGAACTAAAGCGAGTAACACTGCAGAAACCACATAGCAACATACAACTATTGGAAGGAAAATCCAACTGAAGCGCATGACAAATAAAACAAAAACAAAACAGCATCAATACCAACACTGCAGAAAGCAACTCTGCAACCAACTCTACAACATCCAAACTCACTGCAGAAAATTTTTTCCAATGCTGCAGCATGAGCTGAAATGCAGCAGAAATCAGCAACTGCGGGATTGCAGAAAACAATTACTGCTGGATTGCAGCAAGAGCATATTGCAAACAGAATTCCACCAAACCACAGCTCAAATCATAAAACAGCCTACTTCTGGAAAAGATAAAAACCAGCTGCAACAGCAACCAAACTGCAGCAGTAAATTCGAAAACCAAAACAGCAACAAACTGCTTCTAAAACCACTACAACAACCAAAACTGCAGCAGAAAATTCGAAATCCACTACAACCCCAATAACCCAAACTGCATCTAAAACCACTACAACAACCAAACTGCAACAGAAAAATCGAAGCAACAACGCAACAAACCACTAAAACACAGCCCCAATGCATAAAAATCAAAACATTACAAAAATGATCATTCCATCAGTTATGTATAAAACCAAAAAAGCCCAAAAGTTTAAAGACAAACTTAAATAAATTGGGGATTAAAAGTAGAGAAGCCATTAACTCTGATGAGAATGGCAGAACTTCAATAAAGGGGAAAAAAAAAATTTACCAGCAACTTCGCATTAACAAGGTTGCAGGGGATCTTATCGGTCAGATTACATATCATAATTTTTCTCTTGTTGCCATGTGTCAACCAGCAAGCCCTATAGGTAGCCCCAACAAAAAGGATAAAAAAATGTTATTATTTTTTAGAAGTGGAAAAGACCAACAAATTACCTTAGAGGTTCCTCCTATTCCTCGTCTTCCTCTGCCTCTTTGTCTTCCTCTTCCTCTTCATCGTCATCGTCTTCGTCTTCGTCTTCGTCTTCGTCTTCGTCCTCGTCCTCGTCTTCACCATCATTACCAAATGCTTCATTAGCAAATTAGGGGACCAAAACTTACCAGTGACAATGAACCCACGCAAAAGTTTGACCTAGAAAGAACCCACGCTAGAAAGCCTCCTCTGGAACCCACAGCAACAGTAGCGATTATTCTTCCTTTTTCGTTCAGCTAATATAGTTTTGGCTTCGGTTGTCTATGTAGAGATTAGCATGAACCAAAGCAACAGTAGCAGACTGAACTCCTCTTCGAGAAGGAAGATTCTACCTTTGGCTCTTTTTGTTCTTGTTTTTGGTAAAAAGTCCCAATTTTGAAAGAAATGAAATTTCCCCAATTTGGTTCCCGCTCCTATTTTTTATGTCCCGCCATTTCCATCTCTCTGTCTCTCACTCTCTCTCCCGTTTTTTTTCAATTTTGTTTTCCCTGTTCACTATTTTAGCATTATTTCTATTTTATTTAATATTTTTGGTTGGGACAAAAAGTTTAATCTCATACTTTTGTTATTAAAATTACTTTTCTCCTTAACATTTATGCTCGTTTAATCTACACAAATTATATTGTTGATTAAATTATTAAAATTTAAGTAATACAAAGTGACCTAACATAAATTTTATAAGGTTAATCTTATGAGTATAATCCAATGATCATTGTAATATATTGCAAATTATATGTTATTAATGTAAACCAATACAAAATTAGGAGGACGCAACACAAATCACTTTACATTCTCTAACTAGTTACCCATAAATAGAGATAGATCTCACCCAATGCATTGTTGAGGTTAACTAAACCATGACTTCGTTTACAAATTATGAAGCCTGACACCACTGAACTAGATATTTTGCGTGTAATAAAATTTAATAATTTGTACATGTCCCAAATTTTAATACTATATGTAGCAATGACAACCATTTGACTGCCTATAATCAATACTTTATCCTTTTAATTATATAATGGGAGAGATTAGTAATTCTTGAAACTATTGTGGTTACTTTTATAAATATTAGGGTGTCACACTATTATTATGATAAATTAATGTGGTAAAATACAAATAAATTTAGGCACAATGAATGGACTTAGCCCTATTATTTTATATGATTTAATATACTTCTACTATAATTAAGTTTCAATTATATAAAATTTAAGTAACAACCAATCGACAAATGACTAACTTTAAATTGTTGTTCATAATTAATCAAGTTCATTTTAGTATATAAAATTTAAGTAACAACCAATCGACAAATGATTAACTTAAATTTTTTTTTTTGCTAAATTGCAAAAATATATAAAAGGAAAAAAAGATTCAAAATTAACGAGAGGCATCCCCCTCGACCTACTAGCACATCTCGCTAGCTAGGGAAAACAAGCCAAAACTATGAGCATAAAGCAAAAACCATAAACACAAAGCAATCAAGGCAGCTGAAGCCCGAATGAGCAAGAATCTCCTAAAACAGCAGCAGATCCCCTGATGCAAGCAGATCGAACCGCTAGCCAGCAGCCCCTGAAGGAACTGAATTGGTCAGCAACCCCTGATGGAACTGCACCGAACAGCAGCCCTTGATGGAATTGCACTGGCCAGCATCCCCTGATGGAACTGTATTGGCCAGCAGCCCCTGATGGAACTGAACTGGCATTCCCCTGATGGAACTGCACTGATGGAACTGTTATTCCCCTGATGGAACTGCACTGATGGAACTGTTATTCCCCTGATGGAACTGCACAGATGGAATTGTTATTCCCCTGACGGAACTGCACTGGCCAGCATCCCCTGATGGAACTGCACTGACAGCAGCCCCTGATAGAACTGCACTGGTCAACTCGTCCAAACTGTCATTCTCCTGATGGTATACAACATCCCTCAAGAAGCATACAACCATAAAACTAGCCAACATCAGCAGAATACAGCATCATATAGCAGCAACATACAACAACATATAGAAGTATACAACCATAAAACTAGCCAACAGCAGTAGAATACAGCAGCATATAGCAGCAACAAATAACTGCTGCATACAACAACAGCATACAACCAGCAACAGCAACATCATACAACAATCAAACCCAGCAGGAAATTGTATTAGAGAGAAAGATGCCACTGAGGAAGTCTAAAGCCCAACCTCCTATATTTTTCATGAGAGGCAAGCCTACTTTTGATGATAAGCCTACTTTTGATTAACTTTAAATTGTTGTTCATAATTAATCAAGTTCATTTTAGTATATAAAATTTAATAGTTACCTTCGTAAGGTAAGTACCACAAATCAAAGATACGCCCTTAACTAACCCATTTGCAAGTTCATACAGCAACAAAAGACACCATTTGTAAGTTCATACAGCAACAAAAGACACTATTTGCAAGTTCATACAGCAACAAAAGACAAGCCCTAACGGCAAACTGAAACAACTCCTAACTGCAGCATAAATAACCCATTTCCTAACTCCTAACTGCAGCAGAAATAACTCATTTCCTAACTAGATAACTGCAGCAGAAATAACCCATTTCCTTGTACTTATATACAGACCAATATTGATTGAGTAGAACAACAAAATAAAACTGACAGTGCATTCATATTGGTCACCGTTGATTAAAAATTAACTAACATTTTATCCGGACATTTGGCTTCTCCAAAGAGCAAATTCTTTCTCAAGGAATGCTTGACGCTCTTTCATCTCATTCAGTTCTTTTTGTTGGGCAACAAGATTAGCAGCCGCCTCAGCATTTCTAGCCTCAGCTTCTTCAGCTCTCTTGCGTTGGACTTCAACTTCATGCTGTAAATTTGCATCAGATAATGCCATTTTCAATGAAGCTTTTTCTTTTGGAAGCCCAGGAACAAAACCGAGCTTTTGGAAGCAAACATCTTCTGGAGGAGCCCTGGAACTGTTGTGTTCACTCTCCATCTCCCTCTATGTAAAGAAAAAGATGTTATACAGGTTACTTTTAGATCACAAATAGTTACTATAGTCAAAAAGATTAACTTACGAAATTGGTCTCAGCTATATCATTGACCATTTTTCCTTTCTTCTCAGAAAAATGAGCAGTCCGATAGATGTCAATAGAATTGAGTATTTTCCCCTCCTTTTTCTAACACGTGTGAACAAACATATTACATATCTAATTTAATAAAAAGGACTAAGTCATTAAAATATGTGGAGAGAAAAAACTTAAAATTTAAAAGTACATACGAACTTCTCAACTATTCTTGCAGTAGAAACTGATCCATTGGCAGGTGGAGTTTTATTCTTTGCACGATTTTCCTGATTTCTCTTGCTAATTTCCTACACATTCAGGTTCAAAGACCACAAACACAAAAAAAAAAACTCAACCATTTAGCTTCCCCAATACACATTCAGGTTCAAAAATAAATCAAAGTTGAAACTTATTATCATTTTAGTCAGATTCTTTTTGAAAAAAGTTTAGTGAATCAGACAATCAGAAAACAATAACTGAATGGTGGTCAGTGAAACTTATTATCATATTAGTCAGATTCTTTTTGAAAAAAGTTTAGTGAATTAGACAATCAAAAAATAATAACTGAATGGTGGTCAGTGAGTTAAGAATTCCAAAACGGGGATACCAGGACATTTTAAAGCTTTGCATCAAAAGTGAGAAAGCTCTAAACTGAAGAAACCCAAAGCACCGTAACTCTGCAGCACCAAAGACAACAAAAACACAAAAACTAAAACAATGTGACTCAAACCTTAAATTCTGGACTGTCGAATTTGTCACACAGCTTGATCCAATCTTCTTTTGAAATGCCATTTGGGGGGTGTTTCACAGCCTCGTCTTTGGATGGATACTATTTGTATTTCATGTGCAACCGGTTTTGCCTATTTTTGTGGGAGTTGCCGAGCTGCCTATAAATGATGCTTGTAACCTCCGGACTACCATCGAATGTAGAGTTCTCCTTGGAGACAAAATAATGATATTAAAACTTACATATATATATATATATATATATCAAAGTTTGCTGAATTTATGCTAGAAATCCTAAAGTAAACACACCATGCATTTGCTAATGATGTCGGCTTTCAAAAGTTTATCTTGTTTTCCCCAAGTCGTGCCATCAAATTTTGCCCATTCACGCACAAAACACCCACCTTTCGTGATCAATTTTTGGCTGCCATCTCCCACAAGTCGTTGAGCTTTTTCACTAACTTCAACAACAATCTTTTTACTAGAATCCATGTCAGTAGCATGAGATAGATACTGAGTGAGTCCTCTGGCCTTTGATGAACCTAATAATTCAGCCAACGTATAAAGAAGTGTTTATGAGAAAAAATATTTGAGCATAGAAAGCAAAGTGAATCAATAAATATATAAAATAAGAAGAAAAAAGAGTCAATTTAAACTTACTTGCACAAGATTCTCTCGTTTTCTCTTGTTGTACACTTTCATTTCCAATATGTTCCCCATTCATTGAGCCTTGATTTTCATCAAATTCACTATATCCTTCCTCATTGTTTTGTTGAGTTGGCGTGAAGCTGAGTGAATGATCACCAGGGCTGTGAGTTTCTCTACTAAGATCTAAAGTGCGCCTGATTTTTGATGATTGAATATCAAATTCTGGTGTTTCAAGAATC
>CM025781.1:11987697-12164184 GCA_014636745.2 Centella asiatica | reverse complement strand
ATTCTGGTGTTTCAAGAATCTCTTCTTCATTGCAAAGATGAAATTTCGATGTTTCTTTGGTTGGTGTAAGTCGGGAGCTTCTACGAAGTAGCTGTTGCACTTGGTTTGTCACCTCATTAACTAGAGTACGCTTTTTCTGAACTCCTCCTTTACCTGGACCAGCCATCTACAAATGAAGCCGCAACAGCCATTTATTCGTATTAAATAGTACTAAAATACTATAGAGAATTCATTAAGTGTTCCCAATACAAAAATTCAGAACAGGAGCCTACAATTGAAAAACTTATATTATTAATTCTAATTTATCCTATGGAATTTAGTGCCTGATTGTTGATCTGGAAACCTTATATTACTTAAAAACCTATTCAACCAAGAAAATCTATCATGCATCCATTGACTAAGTTGTCCATGCCATAAACTACATTGAATGAATGTAACCAACTAAATTAGGTTGTACAAAAAACAAAGCAACATTAGCATTAGCATGAAGTAGAAATCAGAACCTATTTAAACTTTAGTCTTTTACAAAACAAAAGGCCATTGCAAATGGGCTTCTTTTTCTTTGTCAACACAAACGGCCAAAAATGTAATTTAGACACTGTCCTTGGCTAACACAAAAAAGTTTAAAAATTTATTCAAATGGCACCAATAAAGTACAATGACCCACATTCTAAAGCACAATAGAAAAAATAAACAAAAAACTTCCAACACCACAATTACTTAATTAATTCACACAAGGTCAGGTCCATCAACGATAATAAAACTACCCATAACAAAAAGAAAACCAATTGTTCAGCATATGCAAAACAAGAACCCTATTACTCCCAAAAAATTTTAGTTATACACATACTAAATTGGGTTTAATAGTAAATCAGGGCTCAAAATACTTACCACCAACTCTCAATTTGGTCTCTGTAAGAGATCTTTGACTGCGACAAGAAAACTCCACCAAATTGATCACGCCCAAATCTGAACAAATCCACTGGTAGAAGTTCTCGGATCAAGAAAATGTCGCCGTGCGTGATTGCCGCTCACCGGAGCTGCTTCTTCTCAGATGAAATTTTTTCCCGGACCATAAAATCATTGGAAGACAGGGTTTATTTGATCGATAACCTCTCAACTGCGTTGTTTATATCCCTCTATCTGTATTGAGTCCGTATACTGCTTTACTCTTCTTCTTTTTTTTTCCTTTTTTTTTTGGCGCAAGTGTCTTTAACATTTCTCCCTTTTATTTGTTTTTTCTTTTTCACACATTTTTTAAAATCCAATTTAATTTAGTTAATTGTTTTTTTCCTTTTCTTTTTTGGTGTAAGTGGTCTTAAAATTTTTCCCTTTTATTTGTTTTTTCTTTTTCACACATTTTTTTAAATCCAATTTAATTTAATTAATTGTTGTGTTCATTTTTCATGTATAAGATTGCATTCTTTTTAATACTCCATTTGTTACATGTTACATAGTATTATAAAACATTTTGCATAATTTTTTTGGTTATATTATTATTGCTTAATATAGAGAGTTATAGTAAAAAAAAATATACCTTTTTTTTTAATGAAAATGTTATCAATAATATGACATAATAAAAAAATAATTATGTCATTAAAAAGTAAAACAAAATTAATATACGTTATTATATCATAAAATTATATAGAATGAGATGAATTTTTTCACCAAAAAATTTAGTGACCAATAACTCCATGGTCTAGAATTTTTAGCGGGAAATTTAATCGGGAACACAACCAAGCAATTTAGTGACCAACCATAACTTTTGGTCACTAATTCTTAGCGGGAAATCTACCCGGGAACACAATCAAGATATTTAGTGACCAAGCATGACTTCTGGTCACTAATAGCATGACGGGTTTATTTTTCGCCAATCCTTAGTGCCCAGAATGGTTGTCACTATTTTATCTCAAGGTTAGTGACCAGAATATTTAGTCACTGAAAGAACATTTAGTGACGATACCAAGACGTGGTCACCAAATTTGGTCACTATTTAGATCTGCAGGCTCCCGCCACAACAATAGTGACGAACTTATTGACCACTCTCTTGTTTTGGTCACTAAATTTGTTTGTTCACCAAAATTTGGTGACCAATAAAAAATTAAGTCACAAAAGGTTACTTTTAGTGACCAGAATTTTGTTCGACACTAAAGGCCATTTTTTTTTTGTAGTGTCTCCCATTGTCTCATCCTCATCAGTAGGCATAAAAAGGCCTTGAATACCTCGGACGCCACATTTCTCTAGTCCTTTTCTGGAAACAGAGAGTCTGCTGCCATGACATCCCAGTTAGGGATCCAAACTTCCACTCAGACCTCTTCCTCCTCCATAAGTTGTTTATCAGACTGGCTAGGGTGGCTAGGAGGCTGAGTCATTACGGTGTCCTTCTCCATGAATAAATCGCACAGGGGAGAAATGGCAGGAGTAAACTCCTTAGGAGGATCCGAAGCAGCTTTCTTTTTTGATGACTCCCTATCGGACAACTTCTTCAATTTCTTCTTCTTCTTAAACTCTTTGGCTAGCTTTGAAGCATCCATTTCTAGCAATTCCTCTAGTGTAGGGACATGAGCTTTGCCCGAAGGAATATAAGGGAAGACTGTATAAAATGAAATCTAGTGTTAGAACCACATCAACATAATACATAAATTCAACACACTAATGGAGGAAAGTCCTTTCTATTATATTAGGCAGGCCATTATTTGTTCTCGGGGTGGGTATAATGCCACACCTCCTCATTGGGAAGAAGTTTGCTAAAGGCCTCAAACGCCTTCTTCCTGTCCTTGCCTAGGGCAGGCTTTGAGGCGGACACATGATCTTTTACATCTACCAAGTTCCACTCTAATAGCTTGTCCACCTCTCATTCGTCAATGAAGACCCACTGTTCGGGTAGAAATCCATTTCGCCATTTCCTTCGTGTAGGAAAAGGTGTACAACCCTAAGAAGTTTCCGTTTGCCAACCTAAACAGGTTCCAGAAAAATTCTAGACAAGGTTCTACCTTTCACCTAAAGCAGCAGGCAAGGTAAGAATCAAACAAAGCAAAAACATTTGGCACTAGTTGCCTGATCACTACTTCTATAAAGTAATAATGTATTTGAGAAAGGGGTGTAAAGGAAATCTTAAACCATTTTTGAATGCATAGGTGGTGATTCCCATCTGGCCATCAGGTCAGTCATACAGTCGCTCATTAGGCTTATGACAACTTACAAACATATTTTCGAGTAAGGATTATAGAGAATGAATCTCATCTACTTGTTTAGGAAATAATAAGCATTGCCTATTGAAGGGTTTGTACACCTTGGAATCCCTAAAATGGGTTCTAGGGTTAAATTTCCCTACTACGAACTCCCCCATTCTACGAGTGGAACCCTCCTCCTATTCCCTGAATTCCCTTTTGCAGTTCTACCCATATATCGAGCCAGCTCTGCTGGAATAGCTATAGTGATTGGGGTATCAGACCCATGGGCCATGGCTCTTAGGGGCTGGATAAACAGTCGAAGTTGGGCATCAGAAGGTCGACGTATATTTTTTTGGGTGAACTTGAACTATCTTCCTCCTCACCACCACCTATTTTCCTATGTTTCTTTTAAGGGTGTATACCAACCATTATCACACTATATGAACGTAGAAAAGAGGTGAGCAAACACTATATCTTCACACAAAAAAGTTAGGAAAAACTTACTTAGAAATCAATGGGGGATAAAGTATGATTTGAACAACAGGGGCTCGAAATCTCATTCAGACGTGATGCAAAAAAACCTCAGCTGGTTGTTCTTCTGCTCTCTATTTGTTGTTTTCTTCTCGTTATTTTTTGCTCTGAAATGTGCCATGGAAAAGTAAAAGATGGGCTAAATTGACTCTTCACCTTAGATGGGGTTTGAATTTGAAAATCCCCCTTGTGTAGAACATGCGCTTGTGTTGGGCGATCATGTATTGAGTTGGGCCTATGAGACCAATTCTAAATTGGGCTTAGTTGTAAATTGGATGTTGTTTCTCAAGTGGGCTCATCATTCATGATTCGATAAAGATAATTTGGTCTGGATGGCATGTTAACTTGTTTATCAATCTTACGAGCTGAACTTATTATTTGTTATTACTCCTTGATCCTTTTTTACTAAATGGACCAAAGGAGTGAGACCTAGGGTTAGACCCGTCTATAATTACCCTAGTGATATATGGTAGTTTTCTTAACGACTACTAACTATCATGTTGATATGTTAGAATTCTTATTTACGTGAATATGAAGTCTTGGTAGCTGTGATCTAAGGAGCATGTCATATCTAGGACTCTCATCATATATAATGGACTCACTCATCATATATAATGGACTCACTCATCATATATAATGGACTCACGCATCATTATACAGGTACGTTCACTTATATAATTTACCTACATTTTACCTTAATTCTTTAAACTGTTACTTCTTCTCACACCTGAGAGTCCTCCGGTAGTACCCCGTCCCCTCTTTAGTGTAATTTTCCCTTGTTTTATTGGTTAAAACCTAGATATCAATGTCGTGATCACCGATTGAAGAAATTAGGCTTGAACAAAGGACTTTAAAGAAGGAATTGTGGAATTTTTTCAACATCGTGGCACTGGCGAAAAATATTTACATTCCTTCAAATAGAAACAAGAGTGGAGACTGTTTTGCTTTTGTGAGGTTTAAATCTGAGGATGATGCACAAAAGGTTATACAAAAGAGAAATGACCTTCAAATTAATTTGGCTTGGTTTTCTAGTAGTAGATAGAAGAATAACTCTTGGAAAGATTTGAATAGGCCTAATTTAAGGAGGGTTGTGCGTATGAGCAATTCGAATTTTCAAGATGCTTGGGACTCTTCGGCATGGTTTTTCTCTAATAGGAGGTATACAAAGGAAGAAATGGAAGAAATTTGTACTGCCATTGGGAATAACTGGAAGAAAGTGTATGCAAAAGGAAAATTTTGTTTCCTAATCCAACTAGAAAACAGGGAAGTTAGGGATGAGATTGTTCAAAAGAAAGTTAAAGTTTTAGCAAAACTGCATATCCTCGTTCATATTCAAGCAAGAAAGGAGACAGAATGTTCGGCTAGATAGATTAGTGAATGTTTTGGTGTACTAGCAAGAGCATGGTCCATTAACACTTGGAGAAGTTTAGCTTCGTGCTGGGGAAAATTCATAGGTTGCTCTGCTGATACAGAGGAAATGCTGGACTTGAGTAAAGTCCATGTGTTATTTTGGTCTTCTGATATTCAATTGGTAAGGGAAGAGATTATTTTGCTTGTGGACGATCACGAGTATACGATAAAAGGAAATAGGAATTTGCAAATTATGAGAACTTTAGAAGTTGGTCAAGAGCTTGGTATTTTAAAGAAGGATGAGGTTGAAGACAAGAAGAAAGAGTTCAGAAAAATGATGCATAACCTATTTTCTTAAGTTTAATCTTTTGTGGGATAATATTTATAATCTTGGTTTCAAAAAGATATGAGTACAGGCTCAGAGATAAGGGTGTTTTTTCAGAGTAAGAGGGGGATCTGTTCTATTTGCATGATCCTTTTAGAGAATTTCTTGTCTATTTTTCTTGAGGGAGGTTCGTATGCTTTCTAATGTCAGTTTTTTTATTTTTTTAGTTGGGGGGTGGGGGGTTATTTGCTTGTCGAGAGGAGTTGCAGCAGTGGTTGATTTTTATCTGGGAATGCTATTGGATTGGTTCTCTTCTATGGAGGGTTAGATCAGTTTTGTTAAAGCAGGGGTAGTTGATCTTCATCCTGTGGTTTCGAGAGTTGCTTTCAGTTTTTTAAGCTTTCAAAGGTGTACATGCCTATTTTACTGTTAGCATGCTGTAAGCTCTCCCATGTTTAGTTTTGTTTGGGTTTTAACCTTGTAGGAGATTTTGTTAGGAGTTTGTGGCTTTGCCCGTAGGATTTGTATCTTTGTCCATTCCTTTTGGACTTTGTATTATTTGGTGAGTTTTTAATAAATTTTTTCTTTTGCTGATCCCAAAAAAAAAAAGAAAAGAAGTTTAGTTTTTTTTTTTAAGTAAAAGTACCTTAGTTAGTTTAGCAACACCAAGTCCGCAGATATTAAATGTTTCAACCAAATTATACATATACAATAACCATGATGCAATCTTTCGCATACCTGCACAAACACACGCGTACCCAAACACACACACATACACCCAACCACACACGAAAAAAGGACATCAGATGTACACAATGTTGTTATCTTATTGAAAATGAAAAAGAAAATATTTGAATCGGACTCTTGATAATTTTTAGCAGACAAAACAAATAAGTAAAAGGATATTTTTAGGGCAATTCAGTAAAAGTAAATAGTTAAATGAAAATACCAAGAATCAATTTAAAAGAGAACCACATTTCTAAATTGAAGAAATTGATTGTAAACAATAATCATTTGCAAAAAACTCAAGTAAGAATGAAATTGAAGAAGATGACAAATATAATTTCCATTTACAGAACACCAACAAAATTTAGTGGAATGAGAAAGAAGTAATAACACATGAATTACCATAAGAAACATTCTGCATCTCGATTAAATGAAAATTCTCCGGTTAACAACAACAAAAATTAGGAGGTACATACAGAATATAAGAACACACACATTTGCAAATGAAAACCACAGTTATTTGGTGGTAGGAAACACTGAGAAGTGCAAAACAAAGCCATAGAAATGAATGAAAAATTAATCAAACAATGAGATCTATGATTTTTTGGACCCATCTCAGGATGATAGGATCCATCAATGATGATTGCATTCCTCTCCTACTTTGGCATGTTCATGGCCGACTTGCATGTTTATGAAGTGGGGTTAGGCAAGGCGCTCTCTGCCATCTACGTAGAGTTTTGATGGACATTTTGGACAAGATTACTTCGGCAAGATCAACTTGCTCCAAGAGGGTTGGTTTAATGAATTGATCCATCCTGATTAGAAACTAGAGATATTAAAATTTGCAAAATATTTAAATGCAATGCTTGTGTTTACTCAATTCTTTGAACAAGTGCAATGATATGATAAATTTGCCAAAATTTTATTCATTAATATAATATAAATGTATTGCAAAGTACAAGTAAAACATAAAAGCTAAACATCTGTAGTAGACAACATGTCTTGGATTTCCCTAATGGTATCAAAATCATGAATATCTCTATTGTCTCTTAATACTAATCATGACAGTGTCAATTATTCTTTTTAACTCATCTAATTCCTTGGTGACTTCCATTAATTGCCTTTGTGCTAGAATCGCTTCAAAAATTTTATCTTCAAATCTTTCCTCGAGTTTTGTAAATTCCGTCTCCAAGACTCGAATTTTTTCATGATCGGAGATTTTGATGATACTTTATGGTGGTTTTAGTTGGGATTTTCATTTCTTCTGCGATGAATGTCTAGCCCTTAACCACATTTGATATTCCTTTGATGAACCTTAAATGGCCTACCTTGAGCTATTTGCACCATTCCCCAAAGTTGGTAGACTTTCTTCATTAGTTTCTCGGATTGTAGTGTGATCATCCCATGAAATTCACTTTCCTCAATAATGGGCACTCGTTGATAATGCCCTAACTGTGCGGTTATCAAGGATGGATTATATGTCACAATTCTTTTAATGCCAATGAGAGAGATGAACTTATGTCCAGGTACATGCAACTATAAAAAGCTTGGTGAACAAAAGACGGATCCATGCATACATCATTCCTTGGTATTTTTTCAAAGAAGTTCACCCACATTTCTTTGTTGACACATGTCTTGGGGGTTTGATTCAAAGTTTGTCCATGTGGTTTGTAACTATCCATTTAGCCAATCCATCCATTCTATTAGATGGGAACAAGTGAGCAATAGTCCACATGGAGAGAAAGGCTTGACTTCCACGGAACTCATGAGTAGGGTTAGAAACACAATGTGATAATAACTCCAATGTCTCGGGCAAGATGGTTTGACCCGTTAAGAGTGGTACGACCAATGAAGAAACTCATATGTCAAAGTGTTCTGGCTTTGGAGGAAAGTACACCATAGATAGGATGAAAACGATGAGTGCTCTCATGCTTAACTCCTTCCACCTCATAGGATTTATATTGGATTGAAACTCGGAAGCACGTTGATGGAAAACCTCTCTTCCAAGTATCTTAATGACAATGTGTTGGACCCAAGTAGCTTGGCTTGGATTGCCTTCTTTCTCAAACTCAACACTTTGACAAATTTATCTAGCATGTTCCCCACTGTTACTTGTGCATTGTGCTGCATTTAGTTGGAGATTGGTCAATGTTTGGACTACCTCTAAGGTAGGCATCAATTCTTGGGAACCAATGCGAAGTACTTGATAGCATGTGCGTATCTCACCTTGAAATAAATCTCTCTATGAAACCGTTTGGCAAGGCAAAAATCAGAAGCTCCCATGCGTGCCCCAAATGTTGGCCACTAATTTCTCTATCAAGTGAATCCATGCGTTGGTGCCATTGGTCGATCATTTTTATGAACTCAATCTCGCATCCCAATCCAAGAACTTAACCATAGTCTAAGAGAAATCCAAAACATGCTCCATCCTTAATAAATAAAATTGGAAAATTTATTTAATGATAAAAATTGATGAATGCATGCAAGTACTAGATTATGAATGCATGATGACAATATGATGTTAATACAGAGGTTGTGATTGTTAGAGAACACTTGTTATTACCTTCAGGTCAAGGGATCAAATCTCATCAGCGAGAGAGAGTTTCGCCGATTAAAAAAGTATTAGCATAAATAAAAAGAAAACACATGAGATAAAGAATGTTAAAACAATGATTAGACGTGAATAATAATTGAAATGATATAGTATTTAATTATACATAATAATAGTGATGAGAATATGATTAATAAGGAATAAAAGATCAATCGTTAAACATAATATTAAATATGAACAATAATAAGTGAGGGGATTGTAGTTAATATAAGAAAGAAACAAAATAAGCAAATGGTTAGAACATACATAAAGGAAATTAACATAAATATGATTTTTTTTTGTACATATATATATATATATATAGGGATTACAGAAAATAAGTTGCAACCTATTTTTCAATTTTGGGCTATAATAATTTTTTTATATTTTATTATGTTTTGAAAAATATAACTGTACAAATTAAAACCACCTTAAAAAGTAATAGAGTATATAAAATTTTATAAGGTTATATGATGTGCATCATAGTTTTTTTAATGATACAAGCTCAACTTTTCGTGAGTAAAATTTTGTATAATTTTATATAGTTATAAAACCACTCCACGCATCACCAATATGCATGGACAATGAGGGAGAAACAAATGGACATCATATAGCAAACAATTTGAATATTTATCATGAAATTAAATCATCTAAGACAAGAATAAATATAACAATTTAACTAACATGACATAATATAATAATACTTGAAAATAGACATGGATTTTGCATTTCAATATCGGCTCAATTGGCCATATTGATTTATCACCCAATTGGCCAGATAAGCACTGTGTGCTAGTCTTAAACACCAATGGTTTATAAACCACTCAGTTTGAGTCTCTAGGTCCATATATATGGACACACACGTGGCTCAATCTAATGCTCCTATTTTGACACGGAGGTTCTCAATTTTGGTGCCAACAAATATTGAACGAATGTCGCCCAATGGTACACCATACGGATAGTATCCACCAAATGCCCTAGGCTGACACCCTTCTAACTTAAGGGTTGAAATCACATGTGTTCTTTCCACTCGTGCATGCATGCATAATAATAAATTGCACGATTTAAATAGACAGCAAGATGTAATAATAACAACATATGAAAACCGTGGAATATATTGAACAAGCAAGTATGACACCTAATATTAATTGAAGGAGAGAGAAAATTATATCCTAAACCCTCTTTTATTTATTTCGTCCTAGCGGATTTGCCAATTGTAGCGCCCGAAAATTATTTGGTGGGGTTTGAAATTAATAAAAAATATTCTGAATTATTTATGTGACGAATCAGAAAGTTCAATAATTACATAGCCACCAATTGATATGATTTTTTAGAAAAATAAGGACCTATCTACTCATACTATTTAATTTTGACAACAATTAATTGTGACTTGTTACGATTTTAATGATTTCGTTCTCTACGAAATAAAAAATTCTAGATTCGAGGGTTTGGATATGTAAGGAGAAGGTGTTAGGCATTGCACACATTCATGGGTCTCATGATTGTTATTCTTCTCTCCTTTAATTAATATTTAAAATAATCATATTTACATCTAATTAATTAAAAGAAATTAAAACTTGGAAAATAAACAATTAGGGAATTACTTATTAAGGAACTAATAATCTAGTTTATTAATTAAAGATATGATATGATTGGGAAGCAAATAATTAAAAAGGTACCTAGATAAAATACTAATGATAATCTAAAACAATTAATGGCTAAATCTTTATTTAATTTATATGCAAAAGAAAAGTGAATATTTATTTACACCAATATTCATTGAGAATCTTGCCAAAGAATGAATTAGAAAAAATTGGTTTAGAAACCTACGAAAATTGAACTTAGAAATCTATAAAATAGAAATTTATTACTAGTTAAGAAACTTACCTAATTGTATTAATAATTAAAAATTATAGAAAATTATTATTTTGGAAATTCTAAAAGCCTTAATAACTGAGATATTTTCTAAGATTTAATTAAGAAATAAAATTAAATAAGAAAATCAATTTTTGGAATTCTTATTTAGGACACTCCTTAAATACTACTAATAACATGCAATTAAATTTGAAAAATTAGAGAATAGAGACTGAAAATAAAATTTATATTTTCTTAAGTCCTAAAAACAATAGAGATTAAGGAACAATTTTATTTTGATTTTTTGGGAATCGTTTAGTATTTATTAAATTAGAAAAATCTTACTAATAATACAAAACAGAATACCTAACAAACTAAAAAAATCATACAAATTTTATATTTGAATCTACAGGCTTTTCCATGGGATTCTGGAGGTTTTGTATGAATTATGAACAAGCTTTGTATTGGTTTAAATAATTTTAAAGAAAAGCATGCCAGTTTTGGTTAAATCAAATGAAGAATTTTAATTCTGAATAGAAAATAAGAAAATATTTTTCTCATATGTTTTACAAAATATACATGCATGACAGAAGAAGAAAAAAAGTTTGTTTTTAGACTTTTTGAACATTTTTAATAATTATTACACAATTAATACTACTGTTCATGATACCATCCTCATAGAAGCGATTTTCAAACAATTTTTAAAATTTTATATTTAAAATCTATGGAGTTTTTTTAGTGGGAGCGGGATAGTCTGAGAATTTTTGGAGAAGAATAAGAAAATGAAAAACAATTATGTAATCAATTCACGTTTACTGGTTAGTTAACACCGGACAAAATATAAATCCAAAGTTACTAAATTTAAACTGAGATATCTACATGATAAAGAAAAATTTAACACACAAAAAATGGATCAAATTTTTGATGTCGTATCATTTTTTTTATGAAATAATGAAAGAAACAAGCATCTATGAATATAATAAATACAAATACAAATATAGCTAGCACAACAAATTGCAAGTTTTAACACGAGGCCTTCGTATCTTTCTTTATGTTTTCCTTCAACTCGTTAAGTTCTTGAGTAGGTAGATTTGTTTGGTCGTCTCCGGGATCCATAAAGGCACCATTCTCAATAATTGGTCATAAATCTTGACTCATAGACAACTCTCATAAGATTACTCCATTGACGGTAGTTCTTCCCGTTGAAGTGAGGAACTTTGGGCTGCGCGCAAAAGATTGTTGCTTGATGCCATGATCACAAATAAGAGTCTGATACCTCTAAGCTGGAATAAAAATTTGAGTAGTGGAAGAAAAATGAAAGGGTATTTTAATAAAGACCACATAAATATATTCGTGAATTTTTCAAAATAGAAGAAACTTATTGTCTTGATCACTGGCAATACTCTGAAAACTTCCTCAACTCCATTTGATGCATGCCAACACTGTTGTGCCAATGCCTACCTATACTACTCCCATGCGCACTAGGACAATGATCTTCTAGTACATTTATAATTAATTCACGTTTCATCAAAATACATGTACCATAAGAAAAATACTACAATTAATGCAGGTTCATGTATTCCTAAATTCATATATATTGACAAATGAAGCCAATGAATCTACATTATCCATTTTAAATTCTAGCTTTACATAGGACCAATTCTTTTCATTATTGTTACCATCTTTTGCAATTTTTCTCATAACTTTTATTGCTCAAAATGTAAATATACTCATGATTCTGACAAGCTTCTCTTCTCAACAATTTGTTTAGAGCTTAGAAACAATCTGAGTAGGCGAGGATGGTTGGTCTTCGGTCATTCTCTTCAATTGATCCAAGAACCTTACCATGACTTCCTCAGGCAAACATACTGGTACCACCATGCCATTCTCTCCTTCGCTGTTCTTATATTGTGCATAAGAACAAATGGTAAATGAAATTGCCCCAACCAAAGGCCCTCCATATATGGGCTTTCCCCATCCAAAATCTACTTCTGTAGTCCCCACCCTTGATGTGTCTGAGACTATGAAATTCCATGATCTCGATAGAGGAGTACGTTTGCCTCTAATTGCCAAAAGGTCCATGGCCGATCTTCCATACTCCTCATTTACTCGACCCATGGCTCTCTGAATCTGCTCTACTGCATATCCAAGTGGTTCGTTGCAGAGATTTCCGGCCTGAGAAATTGCACCCACAAATGCAAGTGCGTTTCCATAATATCCATCAGGCAAGTTCAGATGATATTTGCCACGAAGGTTGACAACACATGTCAGCCTAACGTTCGCATTAGGATCTACTTGGAGTGCTATTGTACGGGCTTTCCATACACATGCAGTTATTACATCAAACGTCGAACACCTTTGAAGATGTTGCGGGAGTTGGTTTCGAATGGCTTTGATTTCTCTACCTCCGAAAAAGGAGGACTTTCGGATCAAGTTGTCTTCATCCATGTTGGAAAGAATGTTGTTTGCCTCCTCCTCGTACTCGTGGTGTTTGCATGTAGTACGTGGCGGATTTCGAGACTTTATGAGCTCTCTTCCCCAAATAGGTAGAGAAGTAGGATTAGCTGCACCCCGTACGAATGATGCAATGCAATTCAAGAACTGAACTAAGCCGATTCCATCTGCTATGGTGTGGTTAACGCGTATGGCAAAGGAGAAACCTCCACACCTAAACCGAGTGACCTGCAATATTTAAGTTGTGTTCATTAATTAATGCTATAAGCAATGGTTTGTAATTCAATCCAAGTTGTGTATTGCAAGATGTCAACATGCTCCTTCATGTGTATCCAACTCTACTACTCATGTTAACATTTAAAATAAAACAAAACCTAGTACATATGAAGAGTTAAGCTTTCAATTGCCAAATGATTGGTCCAAGTCCTAAGCACAATATAGAAGTTCTAGAACTTCCCGAGTAATTAATGTTGATAAAATAATTTTTGTCACTAAATATGCAATTACTCTGGCAGCAACTTATTGGTCGGTGGGCTTCTTAACGGTAACAAAAAATATTCGATATTCCTTCGTCTCTATATTAAAAAAAACAGATAATATCCGAATCAAGTTATAAACGGATATAAATACGAATATACGTGTATCTATATTGGTACTATCCATTACTGATTATAATTGTTATTTGTAGTAGATTTTTTAGTACATTTGTAGTATATTTTATAGAACATTTATATTATTCTTCTATAAACATTTTGATTCACTATAACTTATTTATGGTCATCTTAAATTAAGAAATTATAACACAATAACTATTAATCTGAATTGGTAGTTGGTTAAGTATAAAATATTTACTATAAATTACAAAAGCTAATAAAGTATTCCATTCGTGTCAGTCCATTTGCAACACTTTTCTTTTTTGAATATTTCATTCATTTACGTGATTATCATTTATGAAAACTTTTATCATCTAATTAAATTAAATTATTCTTCTAACATCTTACTTTGTGTCATGTCATGTCACTTCACTTTAACAATTTTATTTTTTGACTAGTTTTAGTTATTTCAAATTAATTTATTCTCCACCATTGATGTTGGAGTAAAATATGAACATCTTTGTTTAAAACTCCATTTTTTTTCTTAATATTTGTTAAAAGTCAAGTTAAGCAAATGGGATGGGATGGAGGAAGTATTATAATAAATATCATTTCTATGATATCCGAATATGTGAATATCAGATATTCGTATTCGATATTATCCATATTCGTATACGTATTAAATAGATACGAATACAAATATAAATATAGGTTTATTCGTATTAGTATTCGACCGTTTACATCCTAAGTGGTGGGTCTCAATCAGAACATAACAAAAAAACAAGTAACCTGAATAAGCATCAATGGGCAACCAAAGATCCCTAGTAAACCAGGAGCATCGTACAAAACATCTTCAGCATAAGAGCACGGTGGGCAGATTGTGTCCCCAAGCATGTCAAGAGAAACATCTGCATCTCCTTCTACAAACAAAATCCCTTGGCCACCACAGTCCACCATAATCTTATCCTCGGGACCTTCAATAAGCCTACCTGCAAGAGGATAGTAATACACAAGTGCCTTACCTACTGCTTCTCTTATTACCTTCACCGGATCTTTACCTTCCATCACACGATTATTCCAGTAATACATTATGAACGGAAAATGAGACCGAAGGTCCTCGCGATCGTCTAAATCTGAAAGTTGCTTTTTTTCATGAGAGGTAGGCTTTGATGGAGCTAACAATTCTGGTTCTTTTCGTTTTACGGAAAAAGAAAAAGCCATTTGATTTTGAGTACCTTTGCAATATTAGTTTAGTCTGTTTTGATTGTGGTGACAAGAAGATAAGAACTTAAGGATGGTTGTTCTCCTGTTTTCTCCTTGTTCCTCTTATAAATATATTGGTAACAAAATCTATGTAAAATAAAGGTGAAATTAACAATCAAGAGTTTTGTAGCAGCAGTACCCCCTACCAAAAAATGTGCTTTACCCATACATTTTCGAGAGAACCAGCTAATTAGTTCTGAATTCGGGTGGCATTTCACCCCTAAACAGAATCCTACTCGAAAAAGTCTTTCTTAGTTATTAGATTAGCATAGGATTAAGAAGTACATGAAGGAATCATAATACGTGCATTTTCAATTAGAGTGGAGACAAATTTTGTGGAAAATGAATTTGACATAAATATTTGAACAAATTTAATTATGTAGAAATTGAATTTGGCCACAATGAATGACGATTTTTTTGACGAGTGAATATTTGCCACTAGATACCATAATTGGCACAAATAACACTTTGCAGAAGAAAGGAATTTCTAAGAACTTATAATTGATGTACTCCATCTATTATAATACATTTATCTTTTAAAGTAATATTTTGTAAATCATATTATTTTAATTATTATATGAATTAATGAAGGTATAAAAGTTGTTATTTTAAGAGTATTATTCATGTACTTTTTATTTAACTTCAAATTTATTAAAAATAATAAGTTTTACTTTAATTTTGAATTATAAAATTTTACAAATCTTATGAACTAAAATATATCTGTAATTTTGGGACGGATAGAATACTCTCTTTTTTCATTTTCTTTATTTGTTAGCATAATGTACTCTAGGTAGATACTAAAATAAAATACTAAATTCATAATTTTTAACTTGTACATATATATATATATATGGAATTAAGGAAGATACCAAACTTGTAATGAAAATTTTCATGCCAAGGTTTTTATAACTCAAATCTCATATATCTAATAATAAATCTTACTTACGAATGAGGGCATTAAGAAGACATTTTTACAAATTTTTATCACGTCTAACATCATTATTATGAATTTCTAAATACGAACTTCTAAATTATGAAATTAAAAAAAAAATAAAGCCCTTGGATATATTCATACTTTTTACGATTACAAAAATTGTAAGGTTGTTGTTAGGTTAAATGATTGAACACTTTTTTTTATTTTGAGGTTAGGGGAATCTTCTAGTGCATTACAAGCTAAATCTAACAAACTTGGGGGATCTTTCAGCACTAAAAGCCAAATCTAACAAATTATGTCCTTGTTTGGCATGTGAATTTCCTTATCAGGCTGCGAATTTTTTTCTTTTTTATTTTGGTACAATGGATGCGAGAAGGCGGAATACAGAGTTAAAAGATTATTACATTAATCAGTTAATAAGGTAGCAATGAGATTAGGGGATCTTATAAGACAATAAAAGCAAAATTTAACTAAATATTATATATATATACACACGCACACACACACACATATATATATATATATGTACAATGGATGCCGGAAGGCAGAAGGCAAAGTTAACGTGTTACAATCAGTTAATAAGGTGGCAAGCAAGGAGATTAGGGGGATCTTTTAAGCACATTAAAAGCTAAATTTAACAAAATATCTCCTTGTTTGGCAATTAATCTGTGCATCAATTCATTTGTCTTGGGATGAAAGTGGGTGAGAATTTAAAACATTCCGAATATTATTGTACGGAACTCAATATATAATACAGAACACAACCATATATGCCCACCCAAATACCCAGCTAATTATGAAATATAGGTTAAAAACAAAACTAAATAAAATTCATAATAGTAAACAAAATATTCAATATTTTATTAATTTGAGTTCCAATAACATAATGGATGAGACTATAGCCAAACATTCATACATGGTTTAATTGGTTAGCTCAGTGATAAAAACACTCACCCTAGTATATATAACAAAGATTTCTATGGGAGAAAGCAACCAAGAAACCCTTGTTATCGGTAAACGTTGAATGTTTTGTTTTTCTATTTTTTGTTGCTAGTAATTTATTAATCCATGATTGTGAATGTACCAAATAAGATACAAGATATAGTGCACCAAACAAAGGAAATGACTATTCTTATTCATAACTAAAGCACATGCATGCAATTACCAACTATTTAGGCTTTCTCGAATAGTTACTTGTTCCGTTCTAAATTTATATATACACCTTTTATTGTAGTATTTGTTGCATGAATTTGTAAAAATATGAAAACTTGTAAATAACCTTAATCTGATATTTCCTTTCAAATTTTTTGCAAGTAAGAAAAAAAAATTCTTAAACACTGAATTCTAGGATTTATATCCATTTACTTTAATCTTTGGGCTAATTTTCACTTGTCAGCATGCAACTAATAGTAGGTACTTGTATATATGACAAATATTGAAACACAAATAAAAAAAAAAATACAATTAGGTAACGGAGAAACCTACACCCAAACCATATTTTCAATTGAGCAGGGAAGCCTAACTTTTTCGTTTAGCTAGTTTGTTCTTCCATGACGGTGATAGTACCAAACAACTTTATATGGATACCTAACTGACCCAGGAAATGACTGTTTTTAATAATTTCATTTTATTTTATGGCAACAACATACTACTTTGTTCCTAAATTAAAAATACATTTTTTTTCTAACATATTAGTCTTTGCAAATTCTATTATCTCAATCACGATATGAATTTGTAAAAACATAACAGTTTAAAAGGTGGTATTTAGGAATGTTAACCTTGTATTTAGTTCTTAATATTTCACTTTAAAACTATTAAAACTAAAAAGTTCCACTTTAATTTTAAATTATATGGAGTAGAATTTTTTTTAATAAGAAACTTATAGGATTTTGAAACTATATTTTATATAAACTAAAATATATCTCTATTTTTGAAATTGATGATGCACTATTTTTATTAATTACATTATAAAAAAAGGGAGTATTCTATTATGTTGGCTGTTCTCAATAACTTGGGCTGGAGGCGCATGCCGGTTAAGTGTGATTGCTTTCTAGCAAAACTCTTAGCCCCAAAGGAAGTGAGATGCACAAGAATATTGTGAGGTTGTGTTTTTCTGTAATAGTTTATCCTATTGCTCCGTCTATCATAAAATTGGAAATTTTGTGACTATTTATAAATTCAGCAATTTACATTTAATAAGTTGCTCCGTCAACTATTAAATTTACAATTTATGAAAAATGTTTGTGGTGTGACGTTATGGGATATGTGCTTGAGTGCAATTTGTTTTAAAATTTTCTGAAATTGGTAAAGTTTTTGACAGATACAAATATATAGGAACTCATGTTTGACATGCGCTGTGTAACACCCCATAGTGATATTTGGGGTCTTGGCTCTGAGACCAAAATGACTGTAGAACTCAATAGAAAAGAATAGATAAAAAAAACAATAGATAGAAGATTAGTCAATAAAAAATTTCATATATATTGAACTTCAAGCCCAAGATACTCACTGTCTTCTACTTATCTACCTGGATGTTATAATTTGAAATCTAAACGTAGGATAACATTATTTCTGATTAATCCGTTTAGACAGAAATGTTTATAATAATGCATTTTAGTAGCAATAAAGATACATTCTCAATCGGAATATAACTTTAATTCACTTTTTATTTTTATTTTTATTGTCTTGACATTAGAATATTTTTTACTGATTACACAATGAGAGTGGATAAACAGTTTTTTTTTTTTTTTTTTTTTTGTTTTTATTGTTTTTTAGGGTAATTCTGTTGGGCACGTTAAGAGTTGTAACCGGAAAAAAATATGGGAAAGGGGGAATGAGCTGGCCGACGAATTTAGTGATATGTATGTCCGTAAATTGCAGCGGCTGATACCTCACACGCTTTGCCTTCTACTCTAAAACTGACCGTACAGAATATGTTGTAATAGGTTAAGATGGGATATTGAAAGTGGCGCCAATATTCAGCCCATACCACAAATCAAAAATATTGTCCCTTAAATTTATATTATTTTTTAATTCTATACAAGTTTTACAATATTTTTTAAAATAAAATTATTATTTTATTATCATTACTTAATATTACCCCCTGCCCACGGCACTTCTTTAACTTTACTGTTTTTAATAAAATTATCGTATAACTTTAATTTGATTCCCAAACATTCCCGCACATTTACCCGCCACAATCCTTCATCTCCTAAATTTACTATTCTCAACAAAATTTAAATTTCATTCCCAGAACACCGGACACCCTCACCTTCATCCGCCCCATATCCAATTACTCATGGGCGGATCTACTAAGGGGCAAGGGTGGGCAACGGATCTGCTTTCACCTTTCACTGTGCAGGTTGTCGTACTTACTGATCAAATCTTGTTCTACCATTATAAGTATGAATACAAACACAAAAGGCTGATCATTGAAGCCTCGATATACTAGAAATATTATTTGCCTAGAGACTTGTAGTAATCTCTAACTTATCAAAGCGTCGATCATTTTCACACATTGTAAATAAACAATCATCAGTATAACACATCAACTTAAAAGCAAGTTCCATGGAGAAGGCTGGTGTTCTTCATACGAGTGTGGCCATCCGTCGCACGTGGTTTAATCGTGTATTTGCAATCATATACATAAGTGCCATCTTTGCTATTCTGTTCCACCACTTTCAAAATCTAATAGTACTTATAAACACCTCAACAACAAAAGCACTATGCCATGTGCTAATGTTGTTAGCAGATGTTGTGCTGGCATTCATGTGGGCTACTCATCAGTCCTTCCGTATGTTTCCGATCCGCCGCCATGTCTTCCCGGAAAATCTTGACATTAGTCAAGACCAATATCCGGCACTGGATGTCTTCATTTGCACGGCGGATCCATACAAGGAGCCACCAATTGGGGTGGTCAATACCGCCTTAGCCGTCATGGCATATGATTATCCCACCGATAAGTTGTCGATCTATGTGTCCGATGATGGTGGGTCCCAGCTCACACTCTTTGCTCTGATGGAGGCTGCTGTTTTTGCTGCCCACTGGCTGCCTTTTTGCAGTGAAAATCAGCTTCTGGAGAGGAGCCCCGAGGCATACTTTAAATCCCTGCCAAAGATTTCTCCGGAGATTCACCAAATAAAGGTATGATTAGAACAATTACTCTAGTTGTTCCCTCTGTTATTGGTAATTTTGGAGTGTCTGCAGTTTAGTTTATTTTAAAATACTAGAAAAGTGATTTTGAAATTAGTTTTAAATAAATAACATTATACTTAATAAGTTAAAATAACAAACAATGTTAACAAAAGTAGACTTCCGTTGTCCCAAAAATGAATTTTAAAAATGATACTGTCTTTTTTGAATATTTTTTTGATCTGCCAAAAAACAAATGCCATTGACAGAACAAACAATGCAAAGAGTTTTACACACGATACATAAACTCCTCCGCACCTGACAACCGACAACCCACAACCCACTTATAATGTATGACAACTCACCGATACTGTCTCTGTCTAATGGGTCGAGGTTCCATTCATATCAATTTCATCCATCCGTATCATCCATACTCTCCATCTCAACCACTGATTCATTTTAAAATATATTTATTTTTTATTTAATTAAAATAAGTTTGTATTTATTAATGGTTGAGATTGAGAGTTAAATGGAAAAGTATGTATAGGAGCTCAACCCCTCTCTTATAATGTATGACAGCAAGCCACTTTTATTTGTTAAAACAAAAAAATAGTTTAAGAAAATAATTCTTGTACAGCGGAAGAAAATCAAACTATTAAATAAATATAATTTTTACCAAGAGAAGAAACTTGTTCTCTTGATCATTCACAAAATGTTTACAGTTCAATTTGATTCTCACTTGCACAAATTTACTCAAATACATGACTATTTATAAGACACAAAAAATATTTCTAGTGCTACTAGAAAACATCAAAAACCACTCTAATAAATACTATTTGACCACATACATATATATATGAATCTAACCATGCATATTTCCTCTAGATACAATCATTTACATGAATTCAACATGTACTTACATATCAACTATTCATGTATTTACATATCAACCAATTAATATAATTTAACTAATATTATTAAATCAAGTTTATATTTCCAACACCCCCTCTTAGACTTGATTAACTCCAAAAAATTTTAAAACTCCAAATTCTGTGTCTGCTTGAAATTCTTCACAATAGCAAATTTGATTTTTTTCGATGCCTTCAAATGCAAGATTTGTCTTTGTCAGCTTCGTTGATGTGCATGCAATAAATAAGTTTCTTGATGTGCTACAAAATTTAACACGTTAAAAATCTTCGATCATTTTGACAATTTCTTCAAAGGTAAAAATCTTCTTTTGTTTCTTCATTTTTGCGAATCCATGCTTCTTCATAATTGAGATCTTAAATTTTTCATACTTCAACTTCTTGCGATACTAGACCTTCGCACATAATTTTCTAAAATTTTCTTTGATGGATTCTTGTGGATCAAAACATTTCTCCATGTTAATCTGTTCAGTTTCTTCCACAAAATTTATCACTCTAACTCCAAAACTTTTGTTTTTCTTACTCAAACAATTTTTCTCACTTTCTTCAAGATCATTAGACCTATCTTTTTCACTATTTTCATTGACTTTCTCCTTTTGAAATTTCTCTATTTCAAAATATTTTTCATGCACCTCTTCAAATAATCCTTCATTTGATATCTCCACTAATTCTTCATTTTTCATGCGTTTATCTTCAACTTCTTTAGTTTCTTTAACGAAAATATTTTCGAGTACCTTGTTAGAGCCATCTTCAAAATATTCATTTTCACCACTTTCTTCTTCAATATCTTTTTCAATTTCTTCTTCTTCCATATATGGTAACAAAGTCTCTTTGGATAGTAGTAGACCATTATAGTTGTTGCAAATTGATTCGAGTTCATTCCATAATTGTTATGGAGAATCAAAATTCTTAAAGCGCTTCCAAATTATTTTATGAATCATTCCTTGCAAAATCTTCCTTGTTTTTCTCTCTTTCACTTCTCGAACCCTCCTTGAACAACATTTTGTTGGATTTTCTATGGCATCTTGCCATAAATTACAAGCTCCAAAATATGTGTGAACCCTTATACTCCAAATTTTGTAATTGGTAAACATCAATTTATTTCTCATCATAGGAATCTTCATTTTTTCAATACTTTCCTACTCCAACTAGTTGTTAGATTATTTTCTAGAGCTCAAATGCGCACACTTGGCACTAGCCCAGCGGGACCCCTTGATAGCACTAAGTTATTTTTGAATTAACCTGGCTCTGATACTACTTTGTTGGAACAAAAAAATAGTTTAAGAAAATAATTTTTACACAGCGGAAGAAAATCAAACTCTTAAATATATATAACTTTTATCAAGAAAAAAAACTTGTTCTCTTGATCTTTCACAAAATGTTTACAACTCAACTTGATTCTTAGTTGCACAAATTGCACAAAATGTTTACAACTCAACTTGATTCTTAGTTGCACAAATTGAATCAAATACATGACTATTTATAAGACACAAAAAATGTTTCTAGTACTACTAGAAAACATCAAGAGACACTCTAATAAATAATACTTGACCATATGCATATACATGAATCTAACCCTGCATGTTTCCTCTAAATACATTCATGTACATGAATTCAACATGTACTTACATATCAACCATTCATATACTTATATATCAACTAAATAATATAATTTAACTAATAATATTACATCAAGTTTATACTTCCAACATTATTTTGTACATCACGGACTCAATATAATGAACATAGTGAAAATTTCTCTTTATTTTAGAGGAGACGGAAGAAGTATTTATGTGTACACGTCATTTGTATTTCTAGAACTATTAAGTGTTAATTTCTTTTTTGTTTTCATCTTTTCCAATTAAATTTAGAGGTGTTGAAATATTATACTTATTTTGACTAATTAAACATAACATTAATGTATTTCTTAATATGCTTATTTTCTCTTAACATGTATTTCTTAATCACTTTTATTTTAGGTTGACAGCGGTAATTCTTTTTATAGTGAACTAAAAGGTTCTTGTTATAGTTATTAAAATTTATTTATCTAAATAATGGATCTAAGATCGCCTCAATGATGGTAATATTTATGATAGTCTATTTATATGGAATAATCACATTAATATGAAAAAAGAATTGGGGAGCAATTATACCCTGTATCTCTTTCTACGTTGTTGAAAAAACAAAATGGATATAATTGAAGCCGAAGGACATTTGAGGAAGCAGAAAACTTTATTTGGTGAAGGAAGTGGGCCTAGTTTCAATTTTTTTTTTTTTTTTAAACCTGTGAAGTCCCTACTACTAATTAATCGCTAAATAAGCTCACTTTCAACTTTTTTAAAAATCTATGAAGTCCATACTACTAATTAATTCTAATCCCATGAGATGTAAATATGTCATCATCTGACATGTACTCACCTGATTATTCGAACTAACGTATAACCTCAATCTTTAGCTCACTTTCTCTTACAACTAGTGTTATGCCCGATTTTATCTTAAAATTTGGAGGGCATAAATTTTAGCAGGCAATTTACTTTACAATAATTTAAGATTTCTAAGCTGTAACAATCTGAAAAGATAACGATTTCTCTTTCCTTTCCTTTTTTTGTACTTTTTTATTTCGTTTTCTTTTCTCATGATGGTTATCATAAATATTTACTTCTTTAATTAAAAATTTTATTTAATCATGAATCCATTTTGCCAAAATCAAATTTCACTGTTTTAAAACTATTTTGAGCTACTTACTCTAAAATTTTATAAAATCTTTTTCATATTTTCTTTGTAACTAACTTTAAATCTCTATGGAGCGCATGACAACTCTAGAAGTGTAATACAACTGATGAAATACGTATTAGAAGTTTAGAATAGTTGAACAGATTTCAGAAATCTAAGCACAAAGCACGCTCCTAATAGGAGCGGATATATTTGAAGAAAAATTTATCAACGCCTTTAATAGAGGTGTGATTTCTAATAAATCGATTAATCTGATCTCTTAAATGGAGATCTTCTTCATAGAGGCGTGGTTTCTAATGAATCGATTAATCTGATCTCTTAAATGGAGATCTCCTTCATTCTGCCTCATGGATTCTCTGTCAGCCTCAAGGTACAAATTCTGCAAATCAAGTATGGCTCTATTTTTTCAATGTTCTTATCCGTGCCAAGGGTTTGCCGAACCAATTTGTGATGTAACTGATATCTTCCGGGGTCAAGTATAGAAATGGCACATGGTGAAATCCAACCCAAATAGGAGCCATAGTTTGTTTCCAACTCCACCAGAAGCAAACTATGGAAACAAATTATGACCCATGGTTGTTTTGTGAGCAACTTTAACCAAAATGGCGCCCAGTGTGTTTCCAAGAGTTGATTTGCAGAATTTGTACCTTGTTTTCAGCTCCAAGTGGAGACGATGACGAGCAGCAGGACTGAAAAAAAAAAAAAGAAAGTCATCAATGCTACTATTAGTGGTGTGGTCTTATGTTTGTTTTTAAGATATCGCCACTATTAGTGGTGTGATAGAAATTTTTTTCAAATATTTCATCCGCATCACTAATAGTAATAGATATATAATTTTATTTTTTTTGCAACTGTTGGATGGAAGCGTTAGTTATGGAAGACTCATAATTAATGCAAATTATGGATCATCTCCCATATATATATATATATATATATATATATATATATATATATATATATATATATATATATATATATATATATATATCATCATCATCATCTGAATAGTAGACGCCTACTGTCTTTTTATCAACTTGGTTGTTATAGCTTGAATTTGATACTAGGATAACACTATCCTCGATGATCATAAAGACTGATCACTGAAACCTCATTATAGAAGAAATATTGTTATCCCAGACCGAGTAAATTCTCACATTATTGCTTCCAAATCATCATTACTAAATTAAATTCTTTTTCTCTTAAAACATAAAAACACATTATGTTGTTGCAGCTGTTATATGAAAGCATGAAAAGGAGGGTGGAGAATGCTGTTAATAGAGGAAGTGTAGATGGTTGTTATGATATGAATGACGACAATGAACTCTATGCTTTCGATAAATGGGCAGCCGGATTCACAACCACAGATCATCCTTCAGTTGTCCAGGTTCTTTTAGAAAGTAGAATAAATAAAGATGTCTCGCAACATGCAATGCCCAACCTTATCTATGTATCTAGAGAGAAAAGAACTGGTGCATCCCATCATTTTAAAGCTGGAGCTCTTAATGTACTTGTAAGTATATCGTTACATTCTTTTTTAAACCGCGATTTAAAATGACAAGTACAATATATATTTTATGTTTTAAATATAAATATTGACAAAATTTTGTACTTTTCTTTTGGGCTATTTTAAGCTTCGAGTATCAGCTACGATGACAAATGCACCCCTAATCTTAACAATAGATTGTGACATGCTCTCGAATGATCCAAGGACACCCCTACGTGCTCTATGTTACTACATGGAGCCGCATGTAGATTCAAAACTACTAGCATTTGTTCAGTTTCCTCAACGCTTTACTGGAATCAATAAAACAGATATTTATGGTGCTGAATTCAAGAATTGGACTGAGATTGATGCTACTGGTCTTGATGGAATTTTGGGCCCTAATTATATGGGCACTGGTTGCTTTTTCAAGAGACGAGCTTTCTTTGGTGGCCCCTCATCTATCGTTCTCCCTGAGGCCCCTGAACTGAGCCCGGATCATCTTGTCAAGAGCTCAATTCAAGCTGCAAATGTTTTAACACTCGCACATCAGGTAGCCGGATGCAATTATGAGGCCCAAACTGAATGGGGTTCAAAGGTAAAATTCTACACCCATCATAATTCAGGATTAGACCCCCATAGGGTATTACAGTAATATTACAAACTGAAATCTTTAAAATGTAAGATGAAACAAAGAGACCTATGACTCTTATTTGCAGATGGGCTTTAAGTATGGATCGTCACTGGAGGACTATTACAATGGTTATCGGCTGCATTGCATGGGTTGGAGATCCGTCTTCTGCAACCCAAAGAGGCCGGCTTTTCTTGGCATTGCGCCAATAACACTCCATGATTTGTTAACACAAACTAAACGGTGGTCTATAGGGCTGCTTGACATGGCATTCTGCAAATATAGCCCGTTAGTTTTTGGAACCCGATCCATGAATCTTTTTCAGTCCCTGTGTTACACGCATTATTCCTTCTGGCCCATCTTGTCCATTCCAATCACCATATATGCCTTCATGCCCCAAATAGCCCTCATCAACTCCTTACCAATATTCCCAAAGGTATGTATCAGAAATTAACTTAGCCATCATCACACCACCAAGTTATTTTTATATGTGCTAAACTTCTTGACTATGAATTTTTGCATGTCATTTATCATAGATTTTGTATTAACAATGCCGAATCTTATTAATGAGATAGAATGAAAAAGACACTTCACTTTAAAATGTTAAATTGATCATGATAAAAATTCGGGGATACATGCAGATGTCCGATCCTTGGTTTTATATATATGCATTTTCAATTGTTGGAGCATATGTACAAGATTTTTTCGATTTCATTTTAGCCGGGGGAGAGATCCCAAAATGGTGGAACAATCAGAGAATGTGGATGATAAGGGGAATGTCAAGTTTTCCATTTGCATTGTTGGAATTTTTACTTGGTTGCTTTGGCTTACCAGCATTTGAATACAGTGTAACAAGCAAGGTCATTGATCCTGAACAAAATCACCGTTACGACTCCGGCATCTTTGAATTTGGAGTTCCAACACTGATGTTCTTCCCAGTGACAACTGCAGCTATTCTGAACTTTGCTGCGCTTTCTGATGCCATTGTACAATTATTGATGAATGGAGGAAGCTTATATGAAGATATGTTTTTACAAATGTTTATTACTGGTTTTGTGGTGATAAATAGCTGGCCCATATATGAAGCTATCGTCTTCAGGACTGATAAAGGGAAGATGCCAGTGAATGTTACTTTGAAATCAGTAGCCTTTGCTTTGGTTCTTTACCTTGCTTTTTCTTCAGTAATGTAGCCTTTCATATGATTTCTCTTTTCAGTATGAATAGAAATCATGTTGGATAATAACACAACATAAGCTCAAGCTGCTGAGTCAAGTCCTGTCATGTTGTTTCAGGAGCCAACTACATGTTACCCACTCATAGCTATATAAAAGCTATAGGCAGCTTTGTAGACAATATATTCTTATATTTTGGTTCAAATATAACATCAATTGTAATTTTGTATATATTTGTATCATTATATTTATTGGCAGCTATAAATACACATACACAAACACATATATATGCACACATATACATATATGCTTATAAATATAACGATAAATTGGGTGTAGCCTATTTTTCAAAAAACGGTTGTACATTTTTTTTCTTTTTTGCAAAGCTTTTTAAAAATTCAATCCTTTATGGATGGGTAGAGCATCAAAAAATGAAAATTACCAAGTTTTCATAATTTTCAGCTGTGTGTTCAATAGTTTTCACAACTTCAGAAAATTTTGACTGACTTTACAAAAAGAACTTCTAATAATTTCCTTGTTCCTTCATTCTTCAATGTTGTTTTCGTTTGTAAGGTTGAATTTCATTAAAACATTATAAATTCCTTCAAAAAAATAATATAAAAAAAATAATTAAATTTTGAAAAACATGAATAGTGTTATATATATACACACACACAAACAACCACACCTAACGTTAACATTAGGAGTATATGGACATTTCAACAACGTAATTTTGTACTAGAAATATATAAAAATAATCACAACATTAAAAATTAAACAAATCTCGTCCACCACCACCCTAGCCCACATCCTTCCACTGTCATCATTGCCCACAATCACTTGTCGCAGTCCACCCCCACCCATCATTGCCGTTGCCCACCACCAACTACAAAATAAGAAAAGAACCACTTAAAAGAGGGGAGCGGTACCATCGGCAACCTCCTGGTATGAGAATGTAAGGTAGGCTTAAAATGGTACGTTGGGTAAAATAACCCATCTTAAAGTGGTTGCATGAACTTCTTTGCTACTATTGTGGTAACTATCTTATCAATAAGCTATATCAAAGTCTTTCATGACTCTGACTAGGGTTCTCGTTATTTAGGGAAGCAGATCCACCAAACGAATGCATCTGAATCCGGAATACATTAGGGCCAAGCCTATGACTACTAGCGCATTCACAATCCAAACCGGTAATTATTGTAGCCTCGAAATGCACAAAGAAGAGACCGGTAATTCATTTTATGATGATTGTAAGGATATATATATATATATACCGGTTTGGATTATCACTTCGTCCAGATAGTAGTAGTGTCAATCCCAAAATAATTAAGGAATATTGCTCCAAAGCAAACTTCACAAAACATATATCATAAACATACTAATATATAAATGAAAAACACTAAGCCCTATTGCTAGTACTTCCGCCACTGCGAGGTGTACTACTACGAGAACCCGACGATCGATAAATCAACTTGTCGACACCTATGCTCTACCGTGAAAAAGTCATCATCCTCGTCCTCACCTTGGTCATCATCTCATCTATCATCTTGTCACTCCCCGCCCTGTTTACACAATATAATATACTATAAGAACACAAAATTAATTTTATAATAATAATATACAATAACTTATGAATTATATAACAAATTGAACAATATGCCATACCGTCCTCAGTAGTAACGGTGCCAAAGCGTCAGCTAGCAACGTACTCGCCATCTGAATCACCTCCTGATGAATGGCCTCGTACTGCTGCTGCCATATGCATGCGCTTCCATCTGTAGCTCTAGTAGTAATGTCATGTACAAGTTGGGGAAGGCGAGCACGAGTCAGTATTATCTGATCGCTTTAAAGTACTAATTAAGTTCGACATTTATATTCAAAGAAGTAAAAAACACTTAAAAATCTGGTATATCAGTTTCTCCGCATTAATATAAGCAATTAGTACATTAAAATTATGATAACCAGTGACTTAGCTAACTTTAGTACATGTGTTTGAACAAAAAATAGTTAAAAAATGAATTATTTGCACGGCGGAAAAAACTTATTTATAGAACACAAAATATGTTTCTAGTATTACTAGAAAATATCAAGAGACACTAATAAATATTACTTGACCACTTACGTGTACATGAATCTAACAATGCATGTTTTCTCCTAGATACACTCATGTACATGAATTCAACATGTACTTACATATCACCATTCGCGTACTAATTAATATAATTCAACTATTAATATTAAATCAAGTTATATTTCCAACACCCCCTCTTAAACTTGATTAACTCCAAAAGATTTAAAAACATCAAATTCTGGGTCTGTCTTGAAATTCTTCACAATAGCAAATTTGATTTTTTTCAATGCCTTCAAATGCAAGATTTGTCTTCGTCAGCTTCGTTGATGTGCATGCAATAAATAAGTTTCTTGATGCGCTACAAAATTTAACACGTTGAAAAACTTTGATTATTTTGGCAATTTCTTCAAAGGTAAAAATCTTCTTTTGTTTCTTCATTTTTGCGAATCCATGCTTCTTCATAACTGAGATCTTAAAATTTTCATACTTCAACTTCTTGCGATCCTTGACCTTCGCACATAATTTTCTAAAATTTTCTTTGATGGATTCTTGTGGATCAAAACATTTCTCCATGTTAATATGTTCAGTTTTTTCCACAAAATTTATCACTCTAACTCCAAAACTTTTGTCTTTCATATTCAAACTATTTCTCTTAGTCTCTTCAAGATCATCAGACTTATCTTTTTTACTCTTTTCGTTGACTTTCTCCTTTTGAAATTTCTCTATTTCAAAATATTTTTGATGCATCTCTTCAAATACTCCTTCATTTGATATCTCCGCTAGTTCTTCATTTTTCATGCGTTTATCTTCAACTTCTTTAGTTTCTTTAACGAATATATTTTCGAGTACCCCCTTAGAGTCATCTTCAAAATATTCATTTTCATCACTTTCTTCTTCAATATCTTCGTCGATGTATTCTTCTTCCATATATCATAACTAAGTCTCTTTGGACAGTGGTGGACCATTATAGTTGTTACAAATTGATTCAAGCTCATTCCACAATTGTTGTGGAGAATCAAAATTCTTAACGCGCTTCCAATTTTCTTCATGGATCATTCCTTGCAAAATCTTCTTTGTTTTTTTTCTCTTTCACTTCTCGACCCCTCCTTGAATAACATTTTGTTGGATTTTCTACAACATCCTGCCATAAATTACAAGCTCCAAGATATGTCCGAACCCTTAATACTCCAAATCTTGTAATTGGTAAAAATCAATTTATCTCCCACCATAGTAATCTTCATTTCTCAATATTTACCTCCTCCAACTAGTTAGATTATTTTCTAGAGCTCGAATGCGCACACTTTGCACTTGCCCAACGGAACACTTAGATAACCCCAAGTTACTCTTGAATTAACTTGGCTCTAATGCCACTTTGTTAGAACAAGAAATAGTTAAGAAATGAATTATTTGCACGACGGAAGAAAATCAAACTCACAAATATATATATATATATATATATATATATATATATAGATATATATATATATATATATATATAATTCTTACCAAGAGAAGAAACTTGTTCTCTTGATCTCTCGCAAAATATTTACAACTTAACTTGATTTTCACTTAAACAAAATTTACTCAAATACATGACTATTTATAAGACACAAAAGATATTTTTAGTACTACTAGAAATTATCGAGAGACACTAATATATCACTTGACCACATATATGTACATGAATCTAATAATGCATATTTCCTTCTAGATACACTCATGTACATGAATTCAACATATACTTACATATCAACCATTCATGTACTAATTAATATAATTCAACTATTAATATTAAATCATGTTTATATTTTCAACGGTATGTTTATGCATAGACGAAGCCAATTAACACATAATGTCGGTAATAAGCTGTTTCTAACATTAGAGAAAACGTTGCCACTTCCAATATCTTAAAACTAATAGACAAATCCAAGAAGATATGCTACTAGAGTCCAGTGGAAGCATATCCATATCAACTAAAGAGCAGTCTAATCTGAGTTGACTGCTCAGCTATTCATAACAACTTTAAGATACTTAGCAAGATTACAAGTTGTATGGAACGACAGAAGTCGATCTCTTCTCCATAGCAAGAAGATAGCATAGGGACTATCATCATTTTTTGATATTATAGTAATGTATAAGTATTGGAAGGCCATGGCAGAGTGCATGGCGTTTTGCCTATGATTAAGCTTCTACAGGCTCAGTGAACCCTTTGCACAGGGTATGACCTTTTCTTTTTCATTTCATGGGTGAAATATCAGCAACTTGAAGAAATAGGTCTAAACTAATCCAAAAAATGCAAAATTTACCATGGCTTTAGTTGCAGTCATATTATATCTTTGACTGCAAAACAAAATTTAACATTTGATTATGGAACTATGTATTTGATTGAGGTGCTCTACATACTCTTTTCTACTGTACGACATATAAAGTTAACAAGCAATGACCAAAACTAGAGAGCTACCATAGATCATACTAGACTGTGTTTGTTTAGATCTTAATACTTCTTAACAAACTAAGGATCTGAGTATGATTTGTTTGTTTAGCCTACCACTTATATCTTAATAGTCTTAATTTTATCTGAATCCTTTAAGCTATAAAAATGAAATTTAATGGATTCAGACCTGATAAAATAGTAAAATAGATTAACACAGATCTTTAATACGAAATATTAAATAAATACTTAAATTTATATTCAGATTCAGATATAAATACTTAACTGATTCAGTAAATTCAAATATGATGAATTTATGCAGAAGCACTTAATTAAACAAACACAGCCTAAAATTGAAAACCAAATACCCATTAGTTAGTTTATATTAAAAGGCACAAGAAACTTAAAGAATCTGGTAATCTGATGAAGGCCTAGAATACACCACGAAATATATTTCCCTATCTACTTAAAATGTAAAAATCACTTTAAATTTAATTATAAGTTGCCCCATCTAGTCGTATCAGTAAATCCACCAAAAACCTTATTCAAGAGAGTGTTGCATTCTATTTTCGAACAGAGACGAAAAAGACCAGGGTTTGGGAAGACCTACCATGTAATGGTGGCGGTGTTGCAGTACGTGCAATGGTGGTGGTGCAGGAACCATGATGGTGGTGTGGCTCGATGTTGTATGACGATAATGACGGATGAGGAGATCCAATTACGGGAACATGATGGTGCTGCGATGTGATTGAGAATCGATGATAATCAAATTGATTGCTGTAGTCTTTAATTGAGAATCGATGATGATTGGGGATTTGGGAAAATAGTTTATGACTTGGGGATTTAGAATAAAAGGAAATTGGTTTCCCAAGGTCTTCTATTAGATATTTTAAATTTACTCCCAACTCACTTATTTCCAATAGAATTTGATTGGAAACAGATTCTGTTAAAAATAATTCTGTCGGGAATAACATTTTTGTAGTGTTTTCCAATGGAAACAACCATAAAAATATAATATAGTCATCCAAAAAGGAAACATAATATAGATGTCCTTGTGATGAAACAAATGGTGTCCCCAGACACGGCTATAGATTATATCTAGGGGCCCAAACTAGTGTTAATGTACATGGGAGAGATATTAGAGATAAGAATTAGTATTTATGATAACAATAAATATATTTATATAATAACAAATATTGTTAGTGATAATTTTCTAATTATATTCATTATTATCATAAAGTTTTTATTATTAATACTCCCACTTTCATTAAATTATGAAGATGTTTTTTTTAGGCAAACAGAAAACCCTCAATTCAAGATAGAACAGTTATATTCATTATAAAAATGTTCATCTTGAATAGGATTATTAAATATATTTTTTTTAAATAAGTAAGTTAATAAAATAAGGGTTAGTATTCTATCGATATATTTTCATTGTTAGCTATTTTGTATGCCTATATACGTAAGAACGTCACTACTTGTAATTTTTGAGATGAATGAATTATATCCATCCATATTTGTCACGTTAAATATTTACTAATCTCTCTATATTTATGTTTCAATAAGAGACAAACGATTGGATTTACCCAACTGACATTAACCAAATAATTTATTTGGACTCAAAAAATTAGACATCCAATGGAATAAAAAAATTTATTCTCAATGTGTGTATCGAGATTAACCAGACGACAATGCCATGTGTTGTAGCCATCTCTATGAGAATCGACGAAGGAGTGAAGGAGCATGAAGAATTTTTTTGAGGTGAAAAGAATGCGAATATGCGTGAAGGATTGTATTGCCAATATTTATGTGAAGGGGAGCATCATTCCCAACTTTGAGATGGTCATTGCCTTTTATACTTTTCAACCTGAGAAAAATTCGAGATATTTGGAGTTACATGAGGCTGGCATCGATGTCAGGAAACCAAGTCCCAAAATTACTGCAAGAATACGAGCTGCTAGCATGATAATTTTGTTGCGCCGAGAATCAAATGGCAAATTAGCCATAGGAAGGGTATTAGTGTCATTGCGATTACGATATGTAATTGTCGTATGGTAATTGAATCCACAATCTGGCATCTCTTCTGGCCGATTGTCTGCCACTGCCTTGAAAATTTGTAAGTCCTCCACCAGAGGATGCTGACCTGTTTTCATACGAGGGAGACTGATTATGTTGCAGTGCGTGAAATTTACATTTGGGGTTACAAGTTCTGATGCTGCTCGGGTGACAATTACTTCTGTGAGAATGTAATTCTGAATATTCTAGAGCATAAGAGACTGTATTAGTCACATACATGTATTTTCAAGGTTCATGCACTTGTACTAAATACTAAGAGTCTAGAAGTCACATAAGACCAATATAAGTTCCGGTAATTCTCCTAAATTTTATAAGAAACCATATTAGACTATTTTCAATACACAGAACTCCATAGTTCAGCTATTATTAAGATCCTGAGACCACCCACTACAATCTATCTACTCTAACAGTGGTATCAGAGTTAAAAAGGTTCTTACGGTCTCCATGCGTATCACTGGTGCAAAGGTCTCGCTTCAATTCCAGATTGTTGTGTGTATCCCTTTGCAACAACTCTGGCTTTGTATTTCTGCAACGAACCATCTCCATTGAGTTTTATCATTTCAGGTTATGCATTTTCTTATTGGTAATAATATCATTTATTATTCGGGAGAGGCTGAATACATAGCAACCATGCACACAAGTTGTAAAGCAATTTGGCAAAGGGGATTCCTTACAGATATGCAGCAGGACCATGACACACCAATAGAAATATTTTGTGATAGCGTGTCAACTATTTCCATGTCTAAGAATCCTGCGTTTCACAGCCGCACGAAGTACATTGACATCGGTTATCATTTCATCGAAGAGCTTGTTGAAGATGTTCAGATTGAACTCAAGTTTTGCAAGACTAAAGATCAAGTGGCACACATATTTACTAAACAAATCCCTCGAGACAAGTTCCTCTATTTTCGAGGAAAGCTTGGAGTTGTTAGCTATTCAGAATTTAGGAGTGTTAGAATGTATTTCTAATTATTCTAGAGCACAAGGGACTTCATTAGTCACATACATGTACTTTCAAGGTTCATGCCTCTTATGTTCATGCACTTGTACTAAATACTAGGAGTCTATAAGTAACACAAGACCTATATAAATTCTCGTAACTCTCCTGAATTTTATAGGAAACAAGATCAGACTACTTTTAACACGCAGAACTCCATAGTTCAGCTATTCTTAAGATCCTGTGACCACACACTACCTTCTATTATGCTCTAACAACTTCAATTGGATTACGTGCATTCATAAATTCATGTCTTATTAATTGAGACCGAAGTTCATCAAAATCAACGGCATGCGGTCAAGCAAGTAAGTTGGTGACAATATCTTTGTAAGAGTCGAGACATCATAACCATTTCAAAACATAGATATTGACTCTGCAAATGAATGGATGTTGATTATCTGTTTTTCTTTTAATTGACAGCGCCTGCCCAGTATGGAGTTCTGAGGCTATCACAACACTTCTTCTTCTGTTCTCTAATATTTGTCACTTAGAAATTTGTATTGGTTAATTTCATAATTTATTTACATTAAAATTACAAATATATAATTATATAAATAGAAAATTGTTGTAAATTTTATGAACTTTCAATTGATTGTAAATTTGTTATATATATATATATATACACCTTTATAAAATATGAAAAATTAGTCAAATAGGTCAATTTTGACAACAAAAAAAAATCATAAGTGGCCGTTATTTGGGAAGAAAAGGAGTATTAAATATAATAGATACTCCAGAGTTCCATAGGAAGCAACAGCTACAAGCGCGACAGTTATTTTAAGCGGGATTCCCCTCACAAATGCCTTTTGCCACGGATTCTTTTAAAACCATTTTAAAGTAAATGTCGTCACCATATTTTCACAATTGCAATATAAGCAATCTTAAAAATATTAACAAATAAGAAGCTGTCCATCGGCATATTAAAAATGTAAAAAAGGCTGTCCCTCACCTCATGATAATTCACAAAAAGCAGTTTACAACGTACTACAGAAAACCTAATTTTATATAAAACATTCAATCAAGATAAGTTTATTTTGTTGGAAACTTTATTTGTTTTAATTTAATTTTGATGAACAGTTCTGTCAAAAAAAAAATCTGTGAAGAGTAGGTAAGTGTTTTTTAGGTGAACATTTAGGTGAACAATGCTTGAACCTCTCTAAACATGTAGACATCAAACTGCAAAACAATATATATTGTTTTTAGATCGACCAAAAAAGGAAAACATTGTTGAAAACTAAACATAAATACAACAAGAGAAAACAAACTAAATCCTCAAAACACTGCACAAGCTCTCAAACAGTAAAAATTCAACCAGAAAAAACCTGCAACAAGGAAACCAATACTGAACTCCAGAAATAGCTACATCCAGACACCAAACCCCGAATGCAGATCCTTTGATTGTTTCAAACAGTGAGTAGCTGTAGCTCAATGAAATACCTAATGAAATAGTAAAATAATAACCGAAAACTAATCACTTCTAAGTACACCAGCAGCAGTTGATTAACATACCATGTTAATTTTAATTTCTTTAAGAATTCCTTTATTACTTAAAATTCGATATGCCACATACATTATATGACTGTTTATTCTTTTGTAAAGAATAGTATAGTATCTGATAAAATAGCACATATTAAGAGTCCATGTGAATTCAAATCAGCGAGAACAATATCGGTCGCAAATTGCATAGAAAAAGGTCACATGCTTGGTTGCAAGAGGTGGAAAGCTGGAGCCAAAGAGTTTTATTTGCGAGGGACATATTGACAAAGATATCGAGATACTCCAACTCCATGAAATATGTACTAGTAGAGCGACTAGAAGATGAAAATTTTCTTTCTAGTTCTCCTATGATAGCCGTCTTAAAAATTTCTACAATGGGAAGGCCTTGCAAGACTATCTTAGATATTTTCCATTAATTGCAAGTATGTCTTCATCTCATTTTTCTAGTGGTGTTTTGAGGCCGCGGTGCAATATGTAAATGGAGACATACCACCGATCAATGAAAATGCAATATGGGAGTTGATAACACTTTGGCATAAGGCTATCATAGATAAATGAGTCCATGGAATAATGTGGGGAGATATAAGCGAGGTTTGTAGCTAAAGGCAATAGTCAAAGACTTGACGTTGTTCATGCTCGGATAGCTAGACAAGAGACCATGAGGCTTATCACATCATTAGCTGAACAAAAAAGATGGAGATGCACCGAATGAATGCCAAATCAGCATTTCTAAACAATTATTTAGAGGAAGTTGTATATTCAACAACAATAGATATATGTCATCAAGGGCAAAGAAGATAAATTTCAGAAGTTAAATATGGCATTATAGTATGGCCTCAAGCAATCGTTGAGAGTTTTAAACATCTTTGTACTTTGAATAAGTTTTTCTCAATAAATTTATCTTTTTACCAATTAAAAAAAAGACGTGACAAATATTTTCAAATCATGAATTTACTGAATGTCATTATCAGTATGCTCCGTAAGCCAAGAGGATGATAAAGGAGATGTATTGTCTCCAAAAAAAGGAGATGCATTGTTTGAACACATACACTTGGATGACCTCAATCTTCGAGGATGATAAAGGAGATGTATTGTCTCCAAAAAAAGGAGATGCATTGTTTGAACACATACACTTGGATGACCTCAATCTTCGAGGGGAGCTATGGACACTAATTTGAGATTTCCAAACGGTGATATCAAGAGAGTTGGAGACAATTGAGCAGATGTAATATTTACTAGGGCATTTAGGCAAGTCAATGAAGTGTTGTTATATCTATCCCCCTGTAAGGATATACCGAAGAAATTCTCATTATTCCATCTGGATGACTGCAAGCAGGTGCCAATGGAATGTGGAATAAAGCTGTCCAAAGATGAAAAAGATGTCGTAAAAGTTAATTCAATAATGTTCAAGAGTTTGGTCGGAAGTCTAAGATACTTGTCATCCACAAGACTTAATATTCTTCATACAAAAATATTATCAGAAACAAGGTTTTATTATCGCAAACCAGCTACAGTATCATCTGAAACAGTTTGTTTTGGAACTTTTACCAAGGACTCAATCTAGAGAAAACAATATTAATGCAATACCTAGCTACACTGGCTACCACCCCTGTAAGATCTATGGAAAATCTGATTATTCTTTCCTTCCAGATATAGTAAATCACAACTCCTAGGCTCAACTAGCTATGTGGCACGATCATGTTTTGCAAATATTCATCTAAAAAGGCAAACTTGATGATGCAGAACTTTAGTTAGTACCGTACTAATTATAAAACAACACTCTTTTGACAGTGCTAAGTGCCTGCAGAACAATGAAATATTGAGACATTTACCTTCTAACAACAATATAATCACGCACAATAAACACACACAAAGGGTTCTTTCAGTTCCCAAAATAAATACATCTATTTCAATTTAACATCAATGCTGTTAGATAAAAGGTACAACAACATCAACAACCTAATAAAAACGTTAAGAAAATCTGCTCAAAGGAAACTCTTATAGAAAATGATTTCTGCACAAGTTTGTCTACAGAAATTGCAGTACCCAAAGGACATATCTGATTGTCAACATAGAGCACATGCCACCATACCAAGCAAGCACCTGCGACATGAACGGATAATTGGTTGCATTGTTCTTAATGCTTCGATCCATAAAATTTTCAATATAATTAGAGGTAGGCTTGTTGTGTGTTTGTCCTTCTATGGTCTTTCATCGAAACAGGCCTAAGTCTTCATTTGTAGGACTTTATTTGATGGTCCATGTAGGCTTGGTTCTTTCATTTGATGGTATCAACTATTATAATATAAGAGAAAGGTTGCTTTTCCACTGCATACTTTTGTAACACGACTTTGCTATCAGAATAGGAGATTGGTATGATTTCCCCCACAAAGGTATAACTAACTATACTTGTTAATGAATACTGCATCTGTCCTAGAATATGTCTTAATTCACTTTTTTCACGTATTTTTAAGTGTAAATTAACATTATATTTTATTTAGGAAAAATGATGAAATAAAAAGATGAAAGATATAGATTAACATATACATAGCATGCACTAAATTTCATAATATGTATCATTACAATAACTAAACAATTATTTAGTGATGAAGGAAGTATATATTTATATTATATTGATAAACAGTGAATTGAGCAAGTCTTTCGGACTTACCAATATAGAATATTTTTCTTGAAAACTAAAGATATTACATACATATATACATCACACACGCACACACATAGTCTTTTAATCTACTGAGATAACTTCATTTTATCCATGAAAATAATTCTTCTTTAAAACAATATTTCAGTCAATTTACAGTTCTAAGATAATTGAGATTAATTTTTTTGAAATCTTACACAAGTTGAATTCATCAAAGGTACACCCTGATTAAGGAGTCCCCATCTGGTATCCGCTTTCGGCAAATTGGGCATTTTCTTTCTCTCGACAGTGCATTATGAATGCAACCTCTACAAAAGATATGCCCACACATAGTTGTAGTAGGCTCAGTATATGTGCACATGCAGATCGAGCATGTATGGATCGATTCTGTAGCTTGTCTTTCAGTTGGTTGTTCGGGTGGTGCACTTGCTGGAGCTTTATCCTATAACCATGGAACATTTCTTGTTAACTTTTTTGTCCATTTTACTTTTTTTGACCTTTTGAAATATTCAAAGTGTTCCATTGCTACATTTGTAACAATAACAGAAGCACAATAAGTTATAGATTTAACACAATTAATTTACTTATAGATTTGGTAAACTTCTTCTAATACAATGGCAACACAATAATCTTTTGAGATTAATCCATCACGAGAACAATAACAAAATGAAGAACTAAAATTTATGCTTGAAAAAATTACATGCCTAATCAATAAATTATTAATACAACAAACACAATTCTGACACGGTCTAGCTTGAGCTATGAAACAAAGAGTTGATGTACAATCCATAAGAACACAAAAAGAAATTTCAATCAAATATATAAGTGGAGGAGATAAGCTCGATCCAATACCTTACAACACAATGGCAGTTCAATGGATATGCTGCTAATTCGTATCGCATTTGTTGGAAATGGTATCAGGCTGACAGTCCCACCAGGGCTAGCTGTAAAGCCGACAAAAATTAAATGAACAATGGTGAACCAAGCAGAAAAAAATCGGGCTTCAACCGCACTTCTAATAATTTGGAGATTGGATCACTACTAGAATTTCATATAATTTCTGACTTACTCAAATAGTAAACTGCTAAGTTGTTCACAAACAATTATACCAGTGAAAAAAGTTTTATCATTTGTGATTGCGTGTTACAAATTAAAATTAGTAGGTAATACTCAAATTGTGACCGATCTAATTTGAGACTTGTTAGATCAGTCGGTCATGAGGACAAAATCAATCACAATGTGCTAGAATTCTAACGGTGCTCGGTCTTGTTTAAAGTTCTAAGAATTACAGTTTAAGTACTGGTCAAACAAAATGTCAACATGAATGAATGATAGACAGTGAGCTAATATATGTGAATGCATTCATAAACAAACCTGTCAGCACCATTTGATCATTACTTGTCTGACCAGAAGTTTGGGAATTCCTTTGTGCTTGCTCCACTCCCTATTTTAACACAAGAAATTAGAAATAGTTTCAACTCAATTGTAATGTTTAAAATTACATATGGAAATAATAATCATACTTCTGCAAAGCTCCTTGGAGAGATAATCGATACATCTTCCTCATCTTCCACAGAGTTAGTTTGACGAGGTGGAACAGCGACGCGATGGGGAGCTGACATATTAGGAGAGACTGAGGAAGGGCCTTGATTGCTTCTGTTGCTACTTCTGCTGCTACTTCTAATGCTGTTGTTGTTATTGTTGCTACTTCTGTTGCTTCTTCTATTGCTACTTCTGATGTTGTTGTTGTTGTTTTCCATTATGGCTTGTCTCTTCCGCCTTCTATCTCTGCAGTGCATTACGTGTCAATCAAAGTAGAAACAATTGATATCAGTTTGAAAATCATCACAACTTCCAATAAGATAAGACTATGTTAGAGATAATTAGGAGTTTATTATTTATAAGATCATGTTATTGATTTTATTAAGTTTATAAGATAGAAATATCAAATCTAAGAAATTTATAATAAGTTTGTACATTAGCTCAAGTAATTAAGAAGCACTTCCTTATGATAGAGATCTAGGAACCAAATCTCATGAGAATTATGTTAGTCGTAAGAACAATTTTGCCTATAAAAAATAATAAAAATAAACACCACTGGCATGCAACTTCAACATAATAGGCAGAAAGGGAGAATTGGATAGAGATGCTGTCACACAAATTGCCTCTTGATACCATACAAAATAAAAAAGTGGGAATTGATATGAGGAAATAATCGATATTTAAGGTGATGAACACATACAAGTTTTTTACACAAACATTTTTTCGACTACAAATAGAAGTTTATTTTTTTAAAGTACCTTACTTAAGCAACGCCAAGTCTGCAGATGTTATATGTTTCAACCAAATTTGATATACAATAACTATGATGCAGTCTTTTGCATACATGCAAACACACACACACATATATAATTATATATATCTGTATATTTATATATTCACACTTTAAGAAAATATTAAAATTGTAGTAATAAATTTGTTCATATATTATTATTGAATTAAACAAGAGCTAGAAATTGATTATCAAGATAAAAAAAAAAAAAACTAGCATGAAATTTAAAGGTAAGAACTAAACTTGACAGATTGAAATCAACTATGTCAACAGATGAACACCCACCCACCCACCCACCCCCAAATCCCCCCTGCATCCAACCAACCACAGAGAAAAAGGGCTACAAAACTCATCAAACAATCAATGAAACAAATTTCAAAACAATATTGTTGTGATGAAACCTCCATTTCTACATAAACCTAACATGTAGATTTTTAGAGTAATAAATGCATACAAACTTGAGTAGTTTAAAAGTAAAAGTTTGTGAAAAGATAAAGATTTTGGAAAATTTCCAAACAAAGAGAAATGAAAAATCAGAGGAAACTTGTAAACATCTGTGTACCAAATTTGACTAAGCCTCCCTGGATGTGGAGGCTAGGATTTTCAATGTGATAACAATTTGATCAAGCAAAGGTAAGTCTTGAAATTTTTTGGAACCGATTCATATATAGACATTTTTATACTGATATTGCAAATTTTGAAAACGAGGAAATTAATTTCATTCCAAATTAGCAAACAAAAAAGTTAACTGCCTTGATCTTTAAAACCTATAACGAATAAACTTTTTTCACATATAATTTCCGGAATAAATATTAAAAAAGATTTATGGCCCTCTTAAGCTTAAACGGTAGTTGCACTTTTAAAACGAATAAGTTAATCGCAAAAAAAATAAGCAAGCACCAAATTGAAGAAGATGGCAGGTTTTATTTCACTTTAAAGAACACTAAAATACAAGAAATTGAGCTAAAAGAAATATATAAATGGAGCAGATTAAACAAATTAATGGGCATCAGATGTACACAATGTTGCTATCTTACTGCAAATAAAAAAGAAAATATTTGAATTCTGAGTCTTGAAAATTTTTGTTACTGAACCGCGTATGAATATAGTTGTATATTCCATTATCATATTAGCAGACAAAAGAAATAAGTAAAAATATATTTTTAGGCGAATTCAAAAAAGAAAATATTTAAATGAAAATACCAAGAATCAATATTAAAAGAAAATCACATTTGTAAAATTGAAGACATTAACTATAAACCATAAACATTTGCAAGAAACTCATGTAAGAATCAAATTGAACAAAATGGCTGATTCAATTTTCATTTATATAACACTAACAGAATTTTGGGGAATGAGAAGAAGTAATAACACATGAATTACCACAAGAAACATTCTACATCTCCCTCAAATCAAGATTCTTTGGTTAACACCAACAAAACATAGGAGATAAATATAAAATATATGGGCCACACACATTTGCAAGTAAAAATCACTGCTATTTGGTGATAGAAATCTCTGAGAACTGTAAACGAAAGCCATAAAAGTAGTAGAAAAACTAATTGAAAAATGAGATCCAAAGCATCTATGGGAGTTGTTTAAGTTCATACCTTTCTTCAGTTTCTTGTGATTTCGGGAGAGAGGCAGTAATTAAGTTGAGTGAGTTGATATATATAATCAAGGTCAAGTTGAATATATGGGCACAGATGAGTTGAAGTTGGTGGATACTAACATGCATGAGGACATTTGGAGCCTGTATTTTAGTTTTTGAAATTGGAGCCTTCTACAATCATGAGGTGGCTTAAACTTTTCTAGATGTTGGATTCTTCTGTAACTCTTTTGAGATTGAAATGATATCATTATCTTCCTCTGGTACATTTTCAGTTAAAGGAAGGAAAGTTTTTATCTTTATTTTTATGTATGGGTGTAATTGCATCATCACTTAATCCTCCATGAATATCACCCTTTTTTTTTTCTTCAAATTTTTATCACTTTCTATGTAATATTGATTCTCTTGAGAAAAAAAAAAGTTCGTGGATATATCATTTTTTTTTTATTATTTATCGACTCTACTATATGTTTTCACAGTCAAAAGTTGTCATCGAAATTAAGCGATGTAAAGTGCTAATAATCCACATAAAAGAAATGATATAAAGTTTGTCTCGTAAAAGTATTAGATAGGAATAGAGGACCCAAATTTGTACGTGACCGTTTTTGTCATAAATAATTGGCAGGACCCATATTTATATGTGACCTCGTGAAAGTATGGATTTTCTAAAGTATCAACTCTAAGAACAAAACAAACTTTCATATCCAAGTTGCTAGACAAAATATGGCAGTATTAAAGGAAAAAGAAAATCTGCCGTACATATTGTTTAGATTAGATTAGTTTAGCCTAATGCTCAGATTCAAGTTGTGTTTTAGTTCAAGTAAGAACTCCAAGTTGTGTTTTAGATCAAGTAGTTAGAGTTCATTCCTATGATAAAGCAAGTTAGGTAAAAATTGAGTTAATATAGTGTTTCGCCGATCAAAGAAAATAAAATAAAACATATTACCCTAATAACATCACATTCTCACTATCGAATTGCCTTGAGATATGTGCATTCAAAATGTTAATTTTTTGTTTAGGTAGGAAAATAAAAAGTGTAATGCATAGTGTACCTCATCAGGGTGAGAATTAAATGAACAAATTATGTGAAAATTTGATTAATTATAGGGGTAATGGTCAAAGAAAATAAAATAAAAGGTATTAGCCTAATAAGATCGCATTCTCACTATTGAATTGCCTTGAGATATGTGCATTCAAAATGTTAATTTTTTGTTTGGGCAGGAAAATAAAACATGTGCAATGCATAGTGCTGCACAAATACAAAAGTTGAACTGTTGTAGGCAGAATCCGCTGGAAATAGCGAAACTGACGTAGGAAGCAGAATGAAACCAACAGAAATTAATGCCAAAACTTACATAGAATCAAATGAAAGAAATTCGAAAAACAAGAGAAATACACAAGTTCCCTAGTATATGATATGATTGAAACAGTGGGGAAAAAACGGCCGTGTATCATCTCTAGGCTTATATAGGGTTTTACAAATAAACAAAAATTCGAAAATTCATAATTACTAAACTTCTAGTGACGTTGGTCATGCCATAGTTGTGATGGTTATGGAGTGACTTGACAAGTTTGAACTCAATCAGAGTCAATTGCCCGAGCTTTCCATGGAGCACTTTTAGCCACAATTGCATCGCAACTATTGAAATTCAGTTGTTAAGTGGAACCTAACTTTCCATTAATTAAATTATTAGTTGATCATGAAATTTATATTTGAAATGACACATAAACACGCTAGTCAAAGAAAAGAATGTCATTCTGAATGGATCAATAGATTGCAACTTACACATACATATATAAATGCATTTCCACTCTCTGTGTGTTTGCATACGTATATATTTTAGGTATATATATTTTAAAAAAAATTGATATTAAATTCAGTTTTAATGGTAAAATTATTCTAGACTCGTAAAAGTTTTAACAATTTGTTAGGAATTTATTATTACTTCTTTTCCTTGTCCCATATCAATATTTGGTATACATTTTTGTTTGTCCCACATTGAAAACATGGACGAACAAACTAGTGCAAATATTATTTATCTATCAAGTATTTTTAGCATTATCGAAGATCACGTATAAAATCTCTATACGGATCGAGGACTTGCAGAATTTTTAGTTTAATATTTGAAATATCAATCTTCATCATAAACATGAGGAAAAAGTAGTTCAAATTTGGTACGTCATGTTTTTGTTTTGATGCGTAAACTTACTTCGAATGGAAATTACAGTTTTGATCAGCCCTAATTCCACTACGTAAATTAATGGTAAAACTCTTCTTCTTCCTTCCTTGCTTCCTCTAAAACCAAATCTTGGATTTCAAATGTTAGGGTTGCAACCGTTAGAAGACTCTCAGACTTTTATAGAGAAAATGTAAAATCGGAATACTTTGAATTGGGTCAAAAATGGCCTACCTTGTTCGGGTGGAAGCCTCTATTTATTTCTGCTCTATTAATGAGAGCATCAATAATTAGGGTCTCATTTATCATAGTTGGTTAAAGCCCCTATCATTTACCCCTTAATTTTCAATTGATGTATCATTGAAAATTAAATATCTTTATTGCAAAATCATCTTGTAGCAACGGGTATTTTTTAGGTTCCAAAATCAAGTTAAATAAAAATTAAAAAAATAATTAATTTTTTAGGGGTGACCTAGCCTTATTGTTTTGTGCCACATGACGCAAGCTTGTGAACCAAGGCTATGATCGCCCCACAATCCCATACCGGGAGAGGGCGTTGTCAATAAACAGAAAAACAGATACTAAACATCCATTCATTTACTAAAGTTAAGTAAAGTAATAAGATGTAGTTATTACAAACTCATAATGTAAATCTTATGTAACAACGGAAGTCATATTACAATTTCAAAATGTCCTTTAGGTCTTTAATACACTTCCTTCTTTAGTCTGTCATCCACAATAGGGAGTTAGTAAGAACTAGTACTCGTCCATCTTTCTTTTTCTTTTTTTGGACGGCTTAGTCTTTGGACCATAGAACCCTGTAAAGTATAAATTCAATTAGAATGAGCAATTTACACTCAGTAAATATATACACAAAGGTAGCTTAGAAACACTAAAGGGCTAATATTCTGTATGCGAAGTTCCGCAAAACAATACCGACTCGTCGGGAGTTCAAGAAGAGTTTTGGAAGTCATTGATGATAATCAAGTACTGACTTTCGTTTAAAGAATGACAAGACAAAGGCTAAAAGTATCTTTCTCAAAAATACCATCGAGAGTTAAACCCGTTAAGTCTGCTAACCATATTGTGTACAACTAGCCGACTTGTAACAGCATGATCCCTCAAGAATGAATGTACGTAGTCACAAAAAATTATTAAGGTTGGGTAACATAACATATCAGTACCCTTCCTTTATTCCTTTAGGTTGGGTAACATAACAAATCAGTACCCTCCTTTTCCTCTAGCCAACCACGTGTTTTGACCCAATAAGGGATAGGTCATTTTCTTACTTTCATCATATAGATATAACATTCAAGAAAAATTTAAAAATTCAACGTTTCAATATATTCGTACATGATTAAATATCTTATGCTAGCAGAAATAAAAAGCATATCACATACATAGATGAAAGTCAATAAAACATATTATATATCTCATCTTATGCATATTAGAAACTGTTGATGCACCCCATTTTATATTACTACTACTTAAAGATTTACTTTTATTTAATATAAAAATTGATAATGTAATATAGTCCTTGCTTATATGATATAAAAGGACTTAGAAAAAATATTCAACTTGTTAGGTAGATATATTTTACTAGTTAAGCAAGGATTTTGATCACAAGTAAAGACTCTACTTATCGATCAAGGAGGATGCTGAAAATATAGAAAAAAATTCAAGGACAACCCTGCTTAGAAAGAAAATAAGTAAGGAATGATATAGCAAAATACCTTACCTTGATCCAAGCAAGAATACTGTCAGAAAAAGACTATTTTTTTTCTTGCTTAGTCAACTCCTAGAGAGCTTTTTCAAAAAGCACTAGAAGACAAAATAACGGCTATCTTTTTGAACTAAGCAAGGAACAGCTGGAAAAGTACAAGTCACTATCAAGGCAATACAACTCCCAACGGATCTATTTCAAAATTCTCAACAGATAGATTTTTGGAGTAGTATAAATAGGAGTCATAAATTTCATTTATGAGAACGGAACAATCAAGAATTACTCTGACAATTTGACACTAAAAGAACTCAGCAAGACACAACAACAAGCTTGAACAAGTGTTATCTATTCTGCTCAACAAGGAGCTTACTGCTTAGAGATAGCAAGCAAGAAACAACATCTGCTATTAGTCTGTGTGACTACTTGGTCTAAGTGACCTACTGTAATTTTGGACTAAGTGTCCTGCAGCTTATTGTTCTGTGTGAACATTTTAGTGAGTGTCTTCTCAAGTAAAGAGAAGAAAAATGAAGTAGGCTTTGACCGAACCACAATAAACATTCTCTTGCCTACTTTTCTTTGTTGCTCATCTTTTGCATTGCTTATTTCTTGTATCCCTACTTTGTTTAGTCTCTGCTAAACTAATTTAGCAAAGACTTACTGGCATTGTTGTTTTAAGCCATTGGTCCAAAAAACTAAGGGGTTCTTTGCTATAAATTCCGCTACTAACTCTTTTCAAAATATAAGAAAACTTTGTATTAAGCAAAAAGTGACTTAAATCTGTAAAGTTTATAAGCAAGATTTAAATTTTTAAAAACACTATTCAACCTCCCTTCTAGTATTTTTCCCTTTGGGACCTAACAAAAATAAAGGATCATGTGTATTACTTTAAATAAAAGAGTGATTATATATTTGCATCGTTTTGCAATTAACAATAAAATGTGCCCAGTGACTGTTAAAATCTCCCTTCGAGTGGAAATACTTCTGTAAAATGTAATATGAAATGACTTGATTAAACTATGTCGTCATGCGAATGCATATCATACTTATGTTGTGTTTAAAGTGCATGCACTAGCTTAAATAAGATCATCTTAGACTTAAAGTAAATTTCTACTCAAAAATAAATTTCTACTCAAAAATAATTAACTTATAGCTAATGATAAGTAAGGTCATGAATAAAATGGGGTATTTTTGAATTAAAACAAATAAAATTGAGAAATCAATATAAAATGCATAAACTATAAAAATGAGATTTTAACAAATATATGAAATATACTAACTAAAAGATTATTCTCAACTTTGATTCTTTGAATTGATTATCAATACAAGAATTATTTAATTATCCTAGAATAAACATTATAGTTGTCAAACATGTATCAGCAATCAATCTCTCCTTAATTTGCCAATAATCAAGATATGATCTAATGATTACTCTTTTTACCGATGAATAATCATAGATACGATCATATGGTTTAATTCATCAATAACCTTAAGAATTAGAGAGATTTAACTATAATCAACAAACTCGAAACGTTCAATTCATTTAAATTACATTACAAAATCCTATAACAATAATCAGAAATTTAACCATAACCAACGTTAATTGCTTCAAATATTAGAACATTCAAACAATTACAAATTTGATATTATAAAAAGTGGTATATTATTTTGACAATGAAATAGTTGTCCATCTACCAAATTAATCAAAACATTAATAAACTTGAAAAAAAACAAAGAAATTACAAATACTCAAGAATAATAGAATAGATAGAATCAGATAATCAAAACCTTAAATATCCTTTTACTAGAAAAAGAGTTAGCAGCACATAGTTTATAAAGAACACGTGCAAGAGAAAAAATAGAATTCCTTAAAATTTAAGAGTGTCTAGGGATGTAAAATTATTTCCTTAAATAAGGAAAAAGTGAATCTCACATAATATTCCTTGCTTACTTGAAAAATAAATTTAAAACTCTTTTCCTTTTAAAAATATGATAAAATAAGATTTTACCTCCCGTAAAAAGGTGACTAAAATTCTACAACTTAAAAGATTACAAAAGGTTTTAGAGAAACAACTTGTGACTTTTTGTAACACATGCTCGCTTTACTCTATTTTGCAATCCTAAAAATAAATATCACTCAAAATACACAAAATAATCATAGATAATATTTAAGAATATAAAAATGATAATAATTGACATGAATAAATTAGGACTTAACAGTGTGAAAAAATCTTAAATAACATATATAAAAAAACGGAAGAATTATTTATAATTATTTGTGAAAAAACTGTAAAGGTTTGTCTACATATTAGGAGAGAGTTACTTGTTTATTACTCACTCAGTTTATATTTATATGTCGTTTGATTTTTTAACACATAATTTTAAGTTTATTTTTATATGTATTAAATATTTTATTCATAATAATCATTTAAACTATTTTTACACGTATAAAAATACATCTAAAATTACATATAAAAAATTCAAAATTTATAAAGAAGGACTTATTTACATTTAAATAAGAAGATAGGGAGTAGTAAACTATGCTACTTAGCCTGGGATGAGTTCGAAATTGGCATAGGGGATATACTGGGACTTTATATCCTTAAATTTATTTTATCTTATTATCTCACTCTCAAGTTATTGCTACCGATAAAAATTTATGATGTAATAACTATAAAATGACCAAAATCTCATTATATATTATGCTCAAGGGTGTGCGCGCAACACTATTATTAATTTTTATATAAATTAAAGAAATAATTTACTTAATTTTTTGGTTAAGTAATTTATACAATATGTACAACATTTTAACTATTTAAAATTAAGTAAATTGCAAAACAATTACAAAATTATAAATATAAAACATTAAAACATATTGAAAATATCTATCAATATCGTATAGCACAGCGGATGACTAAGGTGAAAATGTATATTAATCACCGTATTATATCTAAGTTTGCAATTTATTTATTAAACTCACTTTTTCTCCGATTGAGTTGTGAAAGTGAAATTTATTTTCAATTGAATATTTTTTTTCGTTTGATTGATCTAAATTAATATCACGTGATTAACTAAATTTATTAGATTACAAAGTAATATTATATAACGTTGAACACAACCAAACATAATATTATAAGGTTTGTAATTACAATAGAATTGACTTGTGTAATGTATTTTGAATTGATCTAGTCGACTCAATGGTTCTTAAAATTAATTAGTTTCAAATCAATTTATTGATATCGATAAAAATCATAGCTTTTCTTTCCTTGTGCATAGAGACGTTGAGCCAAAATACATTGAGCCAAAAAAAAGGAGATAAATTATCCATTATTATTAATTTATCATGATCAATACCTAAATTGCCAAGATTGCGTTTAAGGAAAATGAAAAGAAAAAGATAAACCCACAATCATCTTTTGTTATGAATAATTTAACACAGAAAATTACAAAGACAAGTGTGTTGGTCAACATAGTTCAAAACATGGGTTATCTTGACATCCTTTTAATTCATTAAATTCTTGACAAGTATCACGCGTTAAACTCGCCTTCTTTCCGTATCTTATGTCACCTGAAAATTGGAGAAAAGAGAGAAATTGTTGTAAATCTTGAAATTATAATGTACATTACTATGTATTTATGTATATATGTGTATGTGTGTGTGTATGTATATAAAGTATGATGTACATCACTTAATTACATTTCTTCTTGTCATCCTCAATGTCTCCAATCTCGAGTTCTCTGTACGAATTAGAATTAAGAAACAATATACTAAAGATAATGCAAACAATAATCTTATCCATCTCCCTCTCTCACTGTATGGAGCCTATATTAAACGATACCTCTTCTTAATATATATATATATATATATATATATATATATATATATATATATATAGCACTTAAATTGATAAATTTTGAAATTTTTAATATAACGAAGATATTATAAATTTTGAAATTATAAAAATTGACTTGAATAATATATTATATGTGCAGTCTTATGACATTAAGTGTGTCATTACACATGAGATACGATATACTTTCTTCATTCTTATTTATATGTCGTTTGACTTTTCTACAAGAATTAATTTAGTTAGATTTTTGTACATATTGTGTATATTATTTAATATGATATATTGTATTCATATTAATCATAATTTAAAATATTTTCAATATTAGTTTTCTAAAATAAAATAAAATATTTAACAGTACAAAAGTTTACCCAAAGTTACGTATAAAAAGGTCAAACAACATGTAAAAACAAACTAAGAGAGTATTCAATTCTGACTTGTACACGCGCTTAAATTTTCATTCATTATAGGTATTAATTATGTTTCCATTAGTTATTATTGGGAATATTTACTAATTATTATTATTAATCATTTAGTTAATAGTAGATTTGATTGTATATTTAGTATTCATTGTTATATATTCCCCTCGTTCTAATTTATTTGTTTTAATTGAATTTTATGGTCGGTTTTATTATTTTGAAATTAACTTCTTTTCTGACATCTTTTGATAGAAAACAAATTATTATCAAAAGAAAACATCGAAATGTTATAGAAGTCAACTTTAATAATTTTAAGGTCTATACATTATTTATTAAATCGTTAATTTTAAAATCAGTCTCTTTGATCATAAGAAATCAAATTAATTAGGATAAGTATCTGGACAGAAATAAAATTTTGATTAGTAATGATATATTGTTATAATTAATTATTTCTTTTCCATCCCGGTTGTATTTTTGATGATTAAAGAGTCATAATTTAAAATTCATTATTTGTTAAGTATATTATAGATTTTAAAATTATAAAAATTGACTTTGACAGTATCGATACAGACATCATTGAATTTATATCTTCTTGTTATTATCATCAAGATGCACATGCATTTATTATATAATTACAATTGTCTTTTATAATTTCAAATTTTGTAATATTTTTGTCAAATTTTGTTTTGTCAGTGTAAGTATGAAAAGCCAAATAAGGATAAATAAACTCATATACCATATACATTAGATTGGAGAAGAGATCTTATATCTTAAATATACACAGAAGTTACGACAGATGTGAGATGGTGAGGAGAGAGAGGGAGAGAGGGAGAGAGGGAGAGAGGGAGAGAAATGACGAGGCAAATCCGAACTGAAAGTAAATTAGTACAATAACTTAATTGAGAAAAATGTACTTACCAAGTAGTCATACAAATACGACAAATGCACTTACCAAGTCATCTTTCCGTTATATATTTGGACGGAGGTAACGGAAAAAACTCAATTCGTAATAGCTTTTTAGTACAATAACTTAATTGAGTTCAGTAATTAATTTGAAAATGGGCATATAGTATAGTGACCAAATAAATATTTTTCCCTCAAAATCTCCGGCTCCCACTTGAACAAATTGTAGGTTCTGAATATGAAATTCAAAAATTTATTCAATTTCTGTTTATATGGCGAATCATTAAATAAGCACTTCCTGTTTTAGTAGCTTTAATTGGTTAGTAGTTATTATAAACATCCAAAATAATTGTTTCATTGTCTTTGATGTATAATAATTCTATAAAAATTTTGAAATCAAAACTTCTGTATTTTAAATTCGGATTAAAAAAAAATTTAAGCAAAACTGGTGAGGATTTTCTTTAAAACTGTTAAATTAGACTCTAAACTTGTCCAAAATTCATCAAACTTTCCAGATCTCTATCTAAAAATTCATATATTTCAAATATAAAATCGAAAAATTATTTTGAGTTATATTTATGTTTTGTTCTATAGTAGTAGAGTAGTTTTATTAAATTATTACATTATAAATGGCTTTGAGAAATTATTATAAAATGTTTCCAGTAATCTAATTTATTTTTAGAACTAGAAAAAAAATATATAAAACGGATTTTTATTTACTTTTATAGATTTCTTATTATTAGGGGCGTAAACTAGTATTGTTTAAGAAACTTTATTAAAATTTGGAAATTCAATTCAATTTAACTTTCCTTTTTCAATCTCTGTATATATCTTGTCAGTTAATGTCTTTAGAATCTGAGTATGAAATTTTCAAATTTGAAATTTAATTAGGTAAGTTTATTAATAAGTCTTTAATAATAATACTTTCCTTATTTTTTTAAACTTCAAAATTTCATTTCTTATAAAAAACCAATCAAGATCATGTCATTTAATTCATAACAATTTTATATTTGCATATTCAAATTTAAATTAGTAAGTTACAAAATTTGATTACAAAATATTCTTTCTTATCAAGTCTTTAATGCAAATATCTTTAGTCGCCTTTAATGTTTATAGTAATATCTTTCAATTTAATACATGCAATAAATAATTTAGATTTAGATTTCTGAACATGTAATTTTCAATTAATTAAGTACATTTTCCTTTATTATTTACATTATTATAATACATTAGGTACACACACAATTCATTTTTAAAACCATTATTAAATTGATGAGAGAAAATAGTAGCAACCGTGAGAGTCACAGGTGTGAAGGGTGCCTAATACCTTTCTCTTACACAATCAAACTCCCAAATTAAAATTTTTATTTCGTAGAATATGGAGTTATTAAAATTAAAAAAGTTCATAATTAATGATTTTTGAAAAATAAATGGATGAGACAGTATATACTTTTTCAAAAACTCTATTAACTGGTAGCTCCTGAATTTGAACTCTTTTAATTCGCCACATAAAAATTTGGATTCACGCACACTAATTTTCAAATTCAAAACCCCCGAAAAGAAACAAATCCATTTTTCCTAGGCACAACAATAAGGAAGATAAATTTCTAGTCCGATTTAGAAATTTTATTATACAAAATTAATATATAAAAATTATGAAGAATAAGCTACTTTTTTATATGAGATAAAATTACTAAAATGTTGAAAACTATAATAAAACAAGTAAAAAAATAATACTCCATCTCCGCCGATCCTTTTTAAATCTAAAACTACCACATGTAGAGGTTTAGTTTCTCTGTACCTTACCCTTTCTGCTCTTCTGAAACATATCAATAAACTAGACTCATTTTACGAGTTATTTCAGACTATAAAAAAACTCGAACACTCAAGAAATCGGTCGGACAAGCGAATTCACATCTTTTACAACCTACACAGTCTTCTGTTCTTAGAGCAGAAACAATTTGTTTAGCCTTACATCCATCCCAAGGTATCATTTCTAATACATCGGTGGGGTAGGCCCAGACGCATTGAGTACACCCTATATATGTATCATAAATCTTTACTGAATGTGATATTGGATCTATACATTTTTTAACGTCATAAATTTTCGGTATAGTCAACTTATAAATAAATGAGATATTTAGATACTAAACAAATCAATGAGTTACCAGAAAAAAATTTAATCTACTTCTGCGGTGACTTATTAACCCACTAAGAGTTTCTCCCTTTCACGTAGGATTTTTGATTTTATTTATTATAAAATTGAAAAAGAAACATTTATCCATTTTTTAATATATATAAATTATGCAATGATACAGACAAGTTTCCCCACAGGTGGAGGACACAAATGATAATAACGGAAGCAATTTATTAAAACATAATTAACAATCATTATATATATTCTAAATTATATCACTGCAAAAAACAAATGACCAATTTGACGGAATATTTCTATCTATGAATGTACACCTAATGAATTATTTGATCACAATGCGATCAAATGAAAAAGACTGACGCCTACAAAAATAAAGAGGAATAAATACTAAAGACTGACGCCTAGGAAAACCTCCGGTGATTCACTACACCCCGTGATCCGTGATCGTTCTTCAACGGAAACCGACCTCTTGTGAAGAATCCGTTAGAATTACGGTAGTCATAATTATATATCTAAAACAAATTTAGTTGAATTTAATTCCAACAAAACGTACTTAGGACAGAATATCCTATCCAAATTAACAAGCCCACGTTGTGCACTGATTTCTTGTTTTGACATATAGTTCATTCGATTTTCTAAGCGTATACCATATTTGTTCTCCTTTCTCAATATTCGCCACTTTGTCAGTATATTTAAGTAGTTGGGACTTGTGCCTTAAGATGTAAGATGTAGCTGTACCGGCCTTTCTTCGGTTCATCCAATGCAATTAGGAGTGTCAAAATAAGTTGGTGGGTCGTATTTATGTCGAGTCGATATATTATAACGACACGATTAAGTATAATACGAACACGACACGATTAATAAATGAGTCAAAATGTGAAATCCAAACACAACACGATTTTTAAACGGGTAACACGACACGAATAACACGGTTAACCCAGATAACCCGAATGACCCAGATAACCCGAATGACCCAGATAACCCGAATGACCCAGATAACCTGAATAACTCATATAACTCGAATAACTCCTATAACTCGAATAACCCGTTTACACATTACTACACGAATAACTTGTTTAAACATTACTATTTAAATAACCAACTTAACATTATTGCAAAATTAAAATTTTACAAATATGTAATTCAAATTTCACATCCAAAAGACCAAAATAAGAGTATTAAGTCTTAAAAATTCAAAGTGAAATATTGACATTCATATCTATATATCTACAATATTGACAATAAATTTTTCCATCTCTTTTGTCATTTGTGAATCTACAAAAATAAAATGTTATTAGTTCTTGTATTTTACAATCTACTCAACAAATATATAACAAAATAAATTAAAGAAAAGTTAGTACCTTCATTTTCATACAACCAATCTTTAGTACAAATTAAAACTTCCATTACATTACTTTTTTGTTTGTTATAAATATTATTTTGTAAGTTAATCTATATAAAATAATTTAATAATTTATATTATTTATAAGTTATATATATAATTATTAGTTATTATTATATTAGTATGTTATTATTCATTAAAAATTATATAAGTTAGTTTTAATTACAGTCTACACTCATCTTATATGTTTGATATATATATTAACATAATGTATATATTGAAAAAATTATCATTTCATATATATTAACCAATAACTAATGTTATAAGATGAGTTTAGAATTTTTAGAATGATAAATAAGAATGTTAAATATATATGACTTACTAAGTCAATATATACTTAGTAAATATGATTCACAAATTTATATATATTAATCAATAACTAATTGATGATGTTTAGTCTAATTTAAATTTATAATGTATACTTAATTGGTTAATTTAAAAGAAACAATAAAAATATAACATGATTATTTTAATAAAATGTTTAAATATTCTTATTTTGATAATCGGGTTAAATGGGTCATAAATGAGTTTTGACGGATTGACCCGTCAAGCGGTTATTTTAGTTGTGTTTTAAACGGGTTGACCTGTTTATGACTCAAACTCATATAAACAAACATAAACACTCCTAAATGGTATCGTGTTCGTGTCGAAAATTGTCATCCTAAATGCAGTGTCCTAAAACAACTCCTTCATTGGAGATGTCGACGGGGAAGACATGAGATGAATGGGCTTTCATTACATTTTGCAATACATTCAAATAGCTTGTGTTTAATTAAAGTGAATTATTTAATTAGTTTAGTAATAATTTAATCTTAACATTTTATTTAACGTTTAATTAATCGCGTTCGTATTCAAAAAAAGACCATTTTGTCATTTTTAACTGCAAAGCGCTAAATTAATTATTTCCGCTTCCTTTTGATCACATGTCATTCTTATAATGTGATGATTCTAGATGTGTCATGATGACTTTTGTTCATAATTTAATCGTTGGATCTATCGGATTCTTTAAAAATATAAATTTTGACAATTTCTTTTAAGACTTGATTTTATCATTTCTCTTAATGATACCATCGACGTAATCAATTTTGGAGTTTATAATCATCGGTTCTCATCTTGTTATTTTTATGTCACTATTATTTTTGAGGTTGAATTGATGTCTCGTCTTTAATAATACTAATACACATGACCATGCAATAATCGAAAATTACATTTTGAAGTTTTGGACCTTGATAGTTATAAAAATAAATTTTATATAAAAACTTGGTTCTCACGATACCCGTGGATGTCATGCTTTCTACTATCCTCTTTCGTTTATTTTAAAATAAATCTAATTAGACTTGAAATTAATTGATAAAACCTAGGAAAGCCAATTTTTTTAACTTAACATTTTTAAATAATATTTACATCTATGTTAGAATATTAAAAAATTGGAAATTTAAACATAAAGTGTACGATTTTAGAAAGAATATGATTATTTTACCACTAATAAAGCCATTTAATTATCAATTAATTAAAAACAAATTGAAAAGTTGGTTTCTAAACCCTAAATACTTAATAAAACATAAAAAATAAAGTAGAATAATTTTTAAAAAATATAAAACAATTATATTATTAATAAAACTGCCTAAAACGACTGCTTTATTGCAGATTAGTATTAAAAAATTATTGAAAATAACATTTTTGATTTTTTATTTGAAATCTATGGAATTTATTTGAATAGAAATAACATAGCATTAGACAATTTTAAAGAAAATAGTTACCACTAATTGTAAATCTTACCATAATTATTGAACTCCTTGTAAAAATACTAAGACTCACAACTCATAATTGTCGCGACTCATCGTGTCCTTGCATCTTCATGTTATGTTGTGCTTACGGTGTTCGCAATATCGGTAACTTAGTCGTGTCGGCTCCTACCTTAGTGCATGGGTTTAATGGTGTACCATGTTATGTCTCAAGTTAGTGGGGATGGGATCATAAACGTGTTCTTGTTTTGATCATTAAATTGATCGCTCGAGTTTATGTCGATGTATGGACTTTAGGTAGATAGCTAGAACAACGGCAAGGTACGAACGATAATTGACTCGCACAATTAAGGCATTAATGTCCATTTAGCTCTTAACATAGAATACTTATCCTTGATTTGATTATGAATTAATTATTAAACAAATTATAGCTTAAATATTATAAGCTTAATTAAGATTCTCTGTGAATGTAGGTAAACCGTGATCCGCTTTCATCTTCTCGCCTGTTCTCATTCCTTCTGATCCCTATACTTGTGCTGATAAACAGACTTCTATCCACCGTTGCCAAGCTCTGGTTGCCCACACACTTCCCACCTCATGTTGCATAAAACCTCAACATGAGGTTGCTCATCGCCAAACTCCATATTTGGCTTATTGTCGTTAGTTGAATCGATCTCGGTTTGCATTGCATTCCGTCAATAGCTTCGGCTATGCCATTCTCCTTATCATTTAGGGTCATTATGACTCTAATACCATACCTGATCGTGTATAGGACGTCGTGGCACTACAAATAAAAATAAAAGAAAAAGAAGAAGGCTTTCGTGAAAATATGACTTTCATTGCAAAATGGACCATTTTTCGTTGTCTAAAATTATAGGCAATGCAAAACATTTTGTTCCACGTCTCATTGCCAAATCGCTAATGCAGATTGTTAGTCGTTGCCCAATCGCTATCTATTGGCAACAACTTATTATTATTATTCGGAAACAAAATTCCAAATTCGTTGCCAAAACAGATTACGTTCATTCTGCTTTTCTCCGTGCCGGTTAATTTCTGCAAGGTTGTTGCACATTGATGACCTTTGCATAACCTAAATATCATAAATTTTTGATGTCGAGGCTTAACATTGAAGGTTTGGCTACTGTGGTTCATCTTTTCCGGGGGGTGTACCAGGAAGCCATGGCCGACAGTGACCAAAGGCTTTGGCCACGTCCGTTCTCCATCATATTTGCTTGTTTTGATTGCAAACGTGTAAACAAAACATAGGATCTTTAGAAACTAAAGCCCCAACCTAATTTGGGTCAACAAATTAAAAAATTTTAATTCATAATTGTTCTAGGGTTCTTCATGTGTATGAACATGGACTTGAATCATTAATTCTTCGATTACTCTCAGATTAGGGTATGACAATATATAATATTGTGGACAAATGAAAGCTAAACAAAGTAGACACATGATGATGCTATCAATGTAACATAACTAACTAAAATTGAAACTCAATTTTCACCTTGAATCAAGAACAAAGTATATGAAATTAGGCAACAAAACTTAGCAATGGTTATGTTTTTAATTTGTTGCAAATGACATTCTACAAACCTATTGGCAACGAAACATTTTACACGTGCTAGATATCTGATTTTCCCCTTACAATTTAGCAACGAAAAGTCGCAACAATGCTTTCATTTCGTTGTAAATTATAAACGTCTAACTCAATTATGGTTGAAGAGAGATTATTGTTGTCAAAGATATATCTTGGGCAATAATTACTTGACTGATTACCAAGAATTCGTTGTCAAATGACTATTTTTTTGTAGTGGCTCGTTATAGTTTGATCGATTATCGATATTTTGATTGTTTGGTTTCTTGAAAGTACTAAGCATTGTTAGTGTTTATGGTTTTTGAATTTCATTTTCCTTCGTTATGACAATTTTCTTACAGAGTTTTGATCATTAATTAACACCAATATATGTACCCGAGCGTTTAGTAAATTTCCCTTTCAAAGCATTAATAATAACCAAAATTTTACATTTGAAAACTAGGGTTCTTAGGTTTTCCCCCGAATCGAATTTGCTATTATTTTTTCCACTGAAATCTTCACAAAAGTCCCCATTGATAAAATATCCTACCTACCTCCGTTGCTTCGCATCGTATCCCTGATACTTTTTTCATATCCTAAATGAAATATAATCTCAACATATAGGAGTCTGCTGATATGCTACATTCAGTAACAATGGCAGCACCCACTAGGCCGTCGTGAAAGGGGACTGATTTGTAGATTTAATATTGTGTAAAGATCTGTTATTGTACGTTGAGAAGCTTGGTTGAGATCGCTTGAGATCAGTAATTCATAATCCAGAATTCTAAAAATACCAGAATTCTAAAAATACCACAAGTTTTGAGAGCAGGCCAAACATTATTTCCATGTGAAACCATAACATGACAAACTGTACTCACGAGTCACGACAAATGCTATGGTAAGATTATTGATACAGAAGCTGGGTTGTTTCTCGCATGTGACTACTTGTTTAGAAATCATGTTTAATTATCTATATTTGGCTATTTGAAGTCCTTGTCACATCCGTTAGTTCCTTTTCTATTTTGTTTTTGTCTATTTCTTTTGAACTACTCTTGCACTCTTTTGTTTTCATAGGCGAAATCCTATAATCCTATACTACCGGACTTCTCACTAAATTCTCACTCCCTTGCTTTTGTATTATTTGTGTACTTCTTTGATAAACTTATTTTATTACTCGATAACAGAAAATTTTAAAATATGTTATGTCTAGTTTACCTCTAGGGAACTTCTTCTTTTTTTTTTCTTTTCCCTATTGTATAGGAGTACCACTACAAGAACATGGAACTTAACCCAATAGGCACTCTTATTAATTTACTTGGAGAACTCTTAGTTAACAAAATCGAGGTAAAGGGATGCTATAGTGTTCTTTGTTTGATTAATTATTTCATACTACGAAAAATAAATACAAGATCTTAGGGGCATTCCCGCGTAATACAATTTGAGAAGAAGCTAGTCCTGGGTTACTTAGCCTACACTTCCTTATAGTAATTGGGATTTTTTTGGATCTTTGAAAATGAAGTTGATGTCAAGGCTCTATCGTTCAAAATCTGCAACATCTTGAATCGAGGAATTTTGAGCAGCCTTCAAAGTTTATGGTACTGGAAAGATCCCACCTAAATCAGGTGTTGATATCGAAATGTGATGAACATCATTCTACATGGACAAAAGTGTAAATTAGGCATTTGCATAATGCACCAGAAGTGATAGAAAGAACAAACTAGAATTTGTACCATTCTTGACACTGATATATGCTTTGTGATTTTTTTTTCTTTGTGATTTTTCTCATTTTCTTTTTGATCTGCAAAAGAACAATAAAAATAATTGAATAATTGCAAAAAAATCAATTATTGTATCCGATGAAATAAGAGTAACTGTTATACCTGCATATATGCCCACAAGATCAAATAGAAACGTTTCACAAAGGTAGAATCGCATAGCAAGAGGAAATCAAAGAATTAGATAAAGAGGATTGAGTTATATATTTGGGAAAAACACAAAGAGAGAAGAAGTCGATTGGGGAGGTTAAATGGGGGTTGTGGTGATAAGATCGAGGAGGAAGATATGAAGTACGTGTAGGGTTAGTGGTGATAAGAACGAGGAGGCACTACAAAAAAAATGGCCTTTAGTGACGATCGATTTTTGGTCACTAAAAGTACTTTTGGTGACCAAATCTGGTCACTAAAAACTTTTGGTGACCAAAAAATGGGTCGTCACCGAGTCGTCATTAAAACTCAATCACTAAAGGCTTTGGTGACCACGATTTTGAAGGTGGTCACTAAGTTGTTCAAAGGAAAGTGGTCACTAAAAGAATTGAGTCAACAGTGGGTCAAATGTCAAATCCGGGTCAAATTCGGGTCGGACCGACCCGTCTTCTTCGTCAGTAGGGTTTGCAGCACGTCGCCGACCGCTGGCGCCATTTCCGGCCATCCGCAGCTATGTCAGCTTGATTCACGCACGTACACACAACGAAATGAGGTAGAGGCACTACCGTTACAATTCCCATATACGATTACCCCATTTTCCTTCACGACGTCGCCTGAAACCCACTGGAACGGATGATCGAACCTCGCCGCCGGTAGCTCGTCGCCAGCAGCGAAACCTCCTTTAACAGCCGAGCTTGAAAACTTCGAAAAAGCAACCATTTTTGACGAACCAAGTATGGAAATGAATCCCGAGACTTCCAGGAACTCATTCATAGAATCAATTGTAAGTTTTAACAACTAAATCGCACGAAAAATCAAGAAGAACAATTTGGGTTTTCAAAGTTTCGGCCGAGCAAGGAAACGAGCTATGATTTGCCATTTTTGCAATTGATTGAGGGAAATCGAACGATAGAAGTGTAGAAACAAGTTCATTTAATCAATTCGAACAAAGATGAATTAATCAAGCGTGAATCGCGATTGGAAAACTTTCGGGTTTTCGGGTCACAGTAATTGTTCTTGATTTTTTATTTTTTTTTTTTGATTAAACTTTAAAAATCAATAACTCTCAAACCATAAATGCTATAAATATGTGTTATATATGAAAATGATACTGAAAATTATGATCTACACAATGGTATAAACAAAAATGATAATAAATGTAAAAATAAAAGAGAAGTATGTATACCTCTTTAAAGCTTTAATAGAAAAAAATAGTAAAAAAAATATAAAGTAAAAATAATATAAATTAAAAAAATAGTAAAAAAATATAAAGTAAAAAAAGTAAATGATAATATAAAGTATAAATATAAAATTAAAACATAAATGATAATAAATTGCTTAATATGGAGAGTTATAGTAAAAAAAAAAAATAGTACCTTTTTTTTATAAAAATGTTATCACTAATATTACACAACAAAAAAATAATATATCATAAAGTTATATGTTATTATAAAGTAAACAAAATTGCTATACATTATTATATCATAAAATTATATAGAGTGAAAATGTAATTTTTCACCAAAAAATTTAGTGACCAACATCTCTAGTCACTAAAAAAAAATTTATTGACGATACAAAGATGTGGTCACCAAATTCGGTCACTAAAGGAAATTTATTGACCACTTTCTTGTTTTGGTCACTAAATTTGTTTGTTCACTAATATTTGGTGACCAAAAAAAAATTCAGTCAGTAAAGACTACTTTTGGTGACTAGAATTTTATTTGTCACTAAAATTTTCGTCACTAAAGTCCATTTTTTTTTTGTAGTGAGGAAGATGGGAAGTCATTTACGTGGTGGGTGTTTTTGTTTGTGTTGGAATAATTTTTTGTTTGCTATTGGAAAATCCACAGTATTCCAGACTTTTCCTGTACATAGATTATGGGTGTTTTTGTTTGTGTTGGAATAATTTTTTTAATTTAAAATTTAGCGTCTATGAATAAAATTCAAATTTAGGAATAGTGTTAGTTTTTTTAAATCATTCCATATAATTTTAATATTTATAAGTTTTTTACATGTTTATTTATTCCTTTTATTTCAAACCTATTATCTCAAAATTAGAATTAAATTTTTAAGAAAATTTCACATTTAATGGTTCAAATCAAATATATGTTCAAAGTTTAAACATTAACGTTAACGAATATCCATTTCTTTTGCTGATAAAAAAAAGAAAAGAAAAACATTAACGAATATCCTTACATGTTCTCTTTTATAGCAATAGATTTCACGTTACTATTTGTTTTTAATATTATTATATGAACGAAAATAAATAAACACATTGAATTAATCTCTAACAAATTCAAACACCATAAATCATTAAGTGTAAATAAAATAAGACAGTAGTAAATTCAAAAGAGTAATATTAGTAATAGAATTGCCAGTGATATTACTATTTAAAGAAAATGATCGATCATGTTTGTGCAATTATTTTACGTCAATGTAACAAATTAATTATTGTATTATGCTCGTGTTTTCAAATTAGTTATTCCCACTCAATTTTTTTAGTTAAGTTATCAAAACAAAAATCCCGTTCTCAATAATGTTTCTTCGGTTACCTTCGTCTATATCGAAAATGGAAATCTCATTATTCCCCTCTTCATGGAGAAAATTCGACCTCGAATTTTAAAGAGTTTAAGCACCAAACTCCAAAAAATTCTCATCGCAAACAATTTCTCTTCATCGTAACCAATCGTCATAGAGAATCGACTGTAATTATGATACTAACTGACACAACGAAAAAGGTGAGAAAGTAGAATATGAATACCTACACGAGTAATTTCTACGTTCTTTGTGAACGCAAGATCACAAAACAAAATAAATATCGATGAATTTCTGTACGAGAGATGAACAAAAGATTGAGGCTTTGGTATATTAAAGATATAATATTAATGAATGAGAGATATTTGATGATCTATTATAATAAACTCCTAATAATCTATTTATACTAATAAGAAAAGTCTCAATTCTAATCTATTTAGGAAAGAAGAAATTACAATCCAAAACCAATTCAACAGGTATTTGTAGGTATTTAGTTTTTGGAAAACGGGTTTTACACGTTGAGCTATATGTAAATATGGATAAAAAGGAATATTTAACAAAAATATTTATATAAAAAAAATAGACAATCTCAACGGGTTACTTGCGACAGTTACTCGTCGCAATTTAAAAAATTAATTTTTTAAATTGACAGGTAAACTGTGTTGCCGTCCTTAGGTAGTGATGGCTTGTCATCGCAATTAAGTAAAGAATTTTATTTAATTAATTCAAATTTTAATTTTCTGAATATTCTTAAAAAAACAGATTTGACACGGCTCTACGTTAACGTCAACGGCCTCAACCGTCGATATTAAGCCACCTAAATTGCAACTGTAAAATAGACTGTAAGGAGGAGGAAGATGGGAAGACATTTACGTAGTGGGTGTTTTTGTTTGTGTTGGAATAATTTTTTGTTTGTTATTGGAAAGTCCTCAGTATTCCAGACTTTTCCTGTACATAGATTATAGGTGTTTTTGTTTGTGTTGGAATAATTATTTTAATTTAAATTTTAGAGTCTATGAATAAAATTCGAATTCAGGAATAGTGTGTGTTTGTTTAAATCATTCCGTGTCCTTTTTTGAAGACTTAACTTTTTCCCAACTGTGATTTCATCCATAAATCTCCATTTCTTCCCCACCCTATGGTTGCCAATCATCAATCTCTATATATTATTCAGCTCGGCCCCAAAATTCCGTACTAGGTGAGGGCACCATCAATCATTGAAAATAGATATGAAGTAAACATCTATGTATTAAAAAAGGGAACAATCAAGCTATTGTTCGGTAACTATTACAAAACATCGGAGTATTTTATTTTACAACGGAACTAAATTTGACCCGTAGGTCTTACGATTTTAACATAACTTTTGCATCATATTCTCTTGTTTCTCATCATAAATACTCACAGCTAACTCATGAGGACTTTCTACAGATACCTCTTTGTTTTACCTTTGTCACCTATAAAATATTTAATAACAACAAGAATAAGCGATTTACGCTAAGCAAATATATAAACACCTATGGTGAGTTTAAAATGCAAATAGATTTTAAATTGTTTATGAGATATGACGAAAAAGATGTCAAAACCTCTAGAAGTTGAAAAAATAGCCTTAAGGGTCCTCGATGATATTCAAGAGGGAACCCTAGTAGAAGGAATACATGACGGTAAGTATGTCTGCCGGAACACATTCCCCTTCAAACTAGCTAATCACACCATTGCAGCTAGTTAGACTGCGATGGCACAATTCCTTACTTGTGAATGTATGTAATCACCTCTATAAGGTTCAGGTGTTTGATCAAAATTTCCACATTTCTCTTCCTCTAGCCACCTATGTAGCATGACCCAATATAACGGGTTCATCTCAATAGTTGTACAAATATAATATTAAAGAAAAATAACTGATAACTCAAAGCATAAATCATATTCATACGGGAATAATTATAACATGCTAGTAATACAATAAACTAAGCATAACATTCATGAAAATATATAAAACATTTAATCATAAAAATAGAGTGAGTATATACTAATCTCGTTTGTAGTTAAAACAAGTGCTTCTCCTAACTACTAATTCTCCCTTTTGAATGTGAATGTAGAGACCCAACTCGAATAACAAATAAACAGCAATTACATTTCAAATACCATATTCAACAAGTCATTAAATTCAACATCAAACGATCTAAAATATTAGACACTTCTAAACAACATAAACACCACCTATTATACAAAACATATCTTATACATTACAAGCCAAAATCCTAATCAGCGCCGAAAAATACATTCTAAGAAAAACTATATGCACAAATGGACTGGAGAAAGAGTGTGTGATCACGGCTTCCCGACCTCTGTTGCGTCAAAGTATGCACAAAGCTGCAAAACAGCTCAAAAGTTATACCGCACAACCTGAAACATTTAGCGCTTTATATGAGTCGCAACTCAATGAATAAACCCCACACATATCATACAATTTACATATATAATTCATATAACTCAAATCAGTCCAGATATATCAAATATGCAATGTTATATTCTTTTCTTTTTCCGGTAATGGCTCGATGTGTCAGAATATTGCCCCGGGAATTCCTGTATACAGATCACAAAGATCTTTCCAATAACCAACAGTATGAACCCGTAGGTTTAATCAAATAAATTGCTGGCCAGCCAGTATGATAGAATGGATCCCAGAGGTGGCTCATACGGGTTTTCACCTCGTACAGCACTTAGTCCACCTATTTTTCATGTAACCAATATAACCAATATATTTGCAAATACCTGAACATATCAGCCATACCATTTCCTTTAAGTCATATGAATTCAAATGCACAATATACATATAGTTCTCATTTCAATTTAGTACCAATAGCTCATATACATAATTCCTCATATCGATAATATTCCAAATATAGTTCGGATCATTACAATTACCAATAGCACATATTTTCAGCTTGTACACCAAACTGTCAATTACACATTTAATTCATCAAACACAGCAAGTAATCCCATATAGACATGATACAATAAGCAAACAATCATATATCATCCAAGATACACAAATATAACACATAAGTATACCATGGGTTTACTCACAAATTCAGCGAAACTAACGCTGTTGACCTCCCCTCTCGCTGCCCTCGAAGTTCTCTTCTCCTATAGCACATATTGACATGTTTAAAACTCATTCACCATGCATAAGTACCAATCTATATGCATGAAACATGGCTATGATGCATGATGTAAGCTAATTTCAGCAGCAACAGCAAGCTAATTTCAGCAGAAACTAAGTGCAGCAGCAAGCTACTTTTCTAGCCAACTGAATCAATATGCAAACTCTATTTCATTAACATCTAATAACTCCGATATGCTACTGAAGTGCAGGTTATTAAACACAAAAGAATGGAAGGGAAGAACTCACTTGATCAGCTGCAAAAACTACACAACTTAGCAAAATCTGCTATGCTAAAAATCTGCTATGCTAGAAATCTGCTCTCCCCTGCTCTTGCCTACGGTTTCAGTCCCTCTAAGTGTTCTCCAGCCTTCCTAAGGGTCCTCAACCGAAAATAGATCAGTCCCTCAAGTTCTAATGGGTTCTTGTTTAGTCCAAATCAAGCATGAGGTGGCAAGGTGCTTGGTTTGGTCAAACAAGGCTGCCCACCCTTTTTTTTTCTTTTTTTGACTTGAAGACAGCAGCCTAATACAGCCAAAAGATGTGCAGATTTCTACTTTTTCTACTAAGGGTCTCAACTAATATGAAATTGCAAAATGACACAAAAGCTTCATAATACCCGCTAATTACCCCCCTTAAACGAAATCTGCATTTTTGATATCCTAACTCTCCTTTTAAAAGCGTTCTAATTATGCTTGCTTTCTAAATGATGTATTCTTAATCTATATGGACTGATATATTATTGTTAATGCAATGAAAAAAAATGCAAATGTCAAATATCAAATGGAATGCATGTTCACGAATATGCAATTTGGGACACGGATGTGACAGTGAATACTTTTATCAGATGCAAAACGAAATGATTTAATTAAGTTATGTCATCATGTGAGTGCATATTATGACCATGCTGTGCTTATATTTGATTTCCTTTTGACCATGTGAGTGCATATAATGACCATGGTGTGCTTATATCACTACAAAAAAAATGACCTTTAGTGACGAAAATTTTAGTGACGAAAAAAATTTTGGTCACCAAAAGTAACCTTTTGTGAGTAAATTTTTTTTTGGTCATCAAAGCTTGGTAAACAAACAAATTTAGTAACCAAGACAAGAAAGTGGTCAATAAGTTTTCTTTAGAATTTGGTGACCACGACTTGGTATCGTCAATAAAACTTGCTTTAGTGACTAGAGATCTGGTCACTAAATTTCTTGACCATAAAAAAATAAAAAATCAAGAAATAATTCGGCCGAACCGAAGAACCGAACTTTTTCCAATCGAGATTCAGGCTATATTGATTCATTTTTGTTCAAATTGATTACATGAAATTGTTTCTGCACTTATAACGTTCATTTTCCCTCAATCAATTTCAAAAATAGCAAAGCATAGCTCGTTTCCTTGTAGAACCGAAAGTTTGAAAACCCGAATTATTCTTCTTGATTTTTCTTACGATTTTGTTGTTAAAATTTGAAATTTATTCTATTAATGAGTTCCTGGAAATCTCACGATTCATTTCCATACTTGATTCGTCAAAAATGGTTGATTTTTTGAGCTTTCACAGGTTGGCCGCTAATGGCGGGCTCGTCAACAGCGGCGAGCTGTCGGCGGCGAGCTGCGATCTTCCGTTCCAGTGGGTTTCAGGCGACGACGTGAAGGGAAACGGGATAATCACCTATGGGGATTGTGATGGTGGTGCCTCTACCTCGTTTCTCTGAGTGTGTGTGCGTGTTTCGGGCCTTCGCGATTGCGACCGGCTGGGAATGGCTCCAGTGCCGGCGACTGCTGAAGAGGACGACTGGGCATGAAGAAGACGGGGTTCGGTCCGACCCGGATTTGACCCACTATTGGCCTAATACGTTTTAGTGACCAACTTTCCTTGATTTTAACTTAGTGACCGCGTACAAAATCGTGGTCACCAAAATCTTTAGTTACTGAGCTTTCCAGACGATGAGTGACGATTATTTATCTGGTCACTAAAGGTTTTCAGTGACCACGTCCCGTCACCAAAAGTCCTTTTGGTGACCAAAATTCGATCGTTACTGAAGGCCATTTTCTTTGTAGTGTATTTCCCTCCTTCAATGCGATTTACTTTGTTTGATCGTCCATTAATTTAGTTGAGTATGTATTTGGTTACAGACTTTTGAGAATTGAGTCACCTACAACGATTAAGTGTGATCAAGTATTGACTTGCATGGACCAAATGTTCTCGTACACACAAAACGACCGTTTTGCGCTACATGCATTGTTCTACTTATTTTCGATTTCTCACTCGTATATACCATTACTAAACATGTATTTGTGATTTTTAAAAATTGCCATAATTATTTACGCTTGTTAATTGAATAATGGAAGCGCTTATTCATTCATGCGACGAAATTCCAAATTTGTTAGTTGTTGAATTGCTCGCATGCTTACATATAATAACATAAGTTTATTGAACATTAAAAATATTTCAAAATACATTCCAAACTTTTGGTTTCTCAGAATATGACCCATTGTGTTGATATTGTTGCACTCTTTAGCCGAAAATACCTCCTCCGCTTCTTTATCAGTTCTTTCTTTAACCTCCCTACAATCAGAGCACTTGCAACCCTTCTTTTTTCCCAACCACTGTCTGAACAACTATGTCAAGAATTTTCGCTTGAGAAGCACCCATAATCAAGTGGTGGTGCCGCCTCTCCTACGTTGCTCGAATTAGCAAAATATTTGAGATATGATGCTAAATATTTGAGAAATAAGAATAAGGAAATTTGATGATAAAACGTGAGAGTGAGAAAGAGGGTGCAACCTAGATGTAAGTGCCCTTATATAGGATGATTTTGACAGGTACTTTGAGTCAATTATCAAGTACCTTTTTTTTTCTTTTTTTTTTTAAAATACTATTAAGAAATCCTATTATGTATTACAGTGGGGAGGGGGGTTTTGAAACTTGGTCTATTGTCAAGAGAAGGATAAGCTTTACTACGGGAGTTAATTCTCCAACTCAGTTATCAAGTATTTATACTACAATAACTCTGCAATTCGCGTATTTCGGTGCACATTCTCTGATTAGTTATTTAAATGCATCACTAAAATATTCACCAAGTGTTGGGGACATATGAGTTGATTTGCTTCATATTTCAAGGTACATACCTCGAGTGTTCGACTATTTAGATAACCACTTCGAAAGAGTTACATACAAAGTACTTACTGATCTTAGTATCAAACCTCATCTTTTGACGTTTGACATTTATAGTACATTACACCATATCAGCAAAACGAAAACTTAATATTTTTTGAAGACTAAAATGAATTGCTCTTTTATGGTTATAAAATAATGTCATAGAGGTCGAAAAAATACTCAAATTCATACTTCCTCGTTCTAAACAAAAAATTACATTTGGAAAAAAAAAATTATTTCAAAAAAAGTTATATTTGAAATTTTTCTTTATTATTTTGTTATAAATCTCGTCATAACTCAAATATTCATAACAAATTTAATAAGAAAAACTTATTATTTGTACATTTAATTCTTAATTAAAGATACAAAATTAATAATGGTTAAAAGTCTAGATGTGTTCTTTTTATGGAACCGATGAAGTATATAATATCATCTTTCAATCATACAACATCAATATAAATATGCACATGTGAATCGAGCTAAATATCAGGTCCCCAACTTATTATTACTTGAAAAAATGGAATACAACATTAATAATTATATTGAAAATAAATTCCATGTATTCAAAAAATGAATTTCAAAATCGTAATATTTACTGCATTCGAAATAAGTCAATGATAGAAATTCTTAGATTAACTTAGTATCAAGTAAATTATGTATTTATGTCACTAATTAAATTCATCTAAATTATCTTAGGCAATTAGGATTTGTGCATCTTCATTCAGGTTTCAATGTCGACGAGTGAGACCACATAATTAACTCGACGGTCTACTGGGTAAACTCAGCGAGTTGACTCGCCATGTGAACATTGAAATTACTAGTTTAGAGCTTGCCGTAGTCAGTGGGTGAAACCAGCACCCAAACACAATTGATTGCAACAATTGCAGCTCCTTTTTGTCTAAATTGATCTTGCTCCGAGTTATATCGTCTTGTCATTTAAAATAAATAAATAAATAATGGATTTCAAAATTTACAATTATCTGACACAAACAACATGTTTATATTAATCTGTAATATATTAAGGAATAAAATAAAATTTACTCCTTGTGGTTTGAAATTCTGAGTCTTCCTAATACAATATCATGTGTTTCAAAATTAGACATATTATTTATTTTTTGAATCAAACGAAATTTTAAATTTTGAAACTACTGTAATCAATTAAAGTTCGATATATTTCTTTGGTGGTGAGATTGCTTTGGTTTTCATTTTTGTGGTTTTGTGTTAGTCTGTCTAGTCCATTTCCTGATTTTCTTTTTTAGTCTAATCTTTTTGGACAAATTTGATCTTGTACTTTGGGTGAGCTTTCAATAAATAGAATCTTTTGTGACTGATCAAAAAAATTGAAAGTTCGAGATATGAATTATGATATGATTAAATGTTTTATTATAAATTTTAAAATTATAATAACAATGAATTATATTCAACTAAATTAATACTAATTTTGATGTGCACTATGCAGTCATATGACTCAAAAAGTCAAAACTTATATTTATTTAGTATAAAAAATAAATTTGAATTTAACAAATCAAATATAAAAAAAACTGTACAAATAGTAATATTTATTTAGTTATAAATTTTAAACAAGATTTGACTTTAAATTTTTGCGTAACTTACAAAAATCCATATATTTATACGAGAATAAGATAAGTATAATATAAAAAACAATATATGTAACATTGTAACAATTTAAAACGCAAATGAATTGTATGATATTTGCATTTAATAACAAATGAATAATATCCACTTTGAATTTAACAGTACGAATGAATTTCAAAAATTCCATTTACAACCTTCTACCTATCAATAAACAATAAACAATGGATTTTCCCTTACGTACATTCTCTATTCACAATCGCAATTTGAAATGTAAACATGGAAACTGGTGTAAAGCCATTTACAACGTTTTTAAAAATCCTACGATAGGGGAAAAAATTAAAAATTAGAGGAGGATATATTATAAATTTGAGACGTTTTCATGATGGGTACCATAAACATTTTCCATAAGTAAGTTGAATATGTTTTTGTGAGAAAAATATTCAGTGGTTTTATTTAGTTATAAAAATTACTTTACATGTAACCGAATAAAAAGTTCAGATTATGTTTAATACACTATCCAACCACTATATATATTGCCTTTTCTTCTAAAATTTTATCTAAAAAATACTACATCTACTTTAACGAAAATGAGCTACTAATCATTTTCCGTTTTCTGTTTTCCCTATATTCATAGTACTGCACAAAATACATGATATGTACGATTGAACTTTATGCTTTTTCTTTTTTTTCAAATTTGGGTTTGATGCTTTAACTTAATGCCATCCATCTACTTTAATTTTTCCGTCATTCACCATTTTAATTCACTTTTCATTTTGTCCCATATTTAACTTTTACCAGCTCCACTTTAGTGAATAAAGGTATTATAAGAAAACAAATTGTATGAGTCAAGAAGCTTTCCTCTTAAAAGAATAATAAAATTACAAAACTCAACTTTAAAAGTCTTGTGCATCATTTTACTCATAACATATATTCACTGGGATCCACAAATTATAAAAATAAGTTGAATCCTTTTGAATTAGATGAATTGTATTTATATTCTCCTTTCCTAAATACCATGAAAACATTTTACATCATAATTTACTGAAGAAAAAACAATGACTTATTTTTTTTAGATTCCAATCTAGTTTCAATTTTTTACAGCTGTCTTCCGTTATATATTGCTTTAAATCTTTCAACCCTACTTTTAATTTGATTACGATACTATAATTTAATTAAAATATAATTGCGGAGTGCTAATTTAATTAAATTTTCAACTCTGCCATAAATTCCATAAGCATAAATGGTAAGTACATTGTAACATTTCTAAATGAGAGATTACTAGATATAAAAATAAATTGATTATTACAAGGTGAGCAACTAAAAATGTAAATGCAATTAAACCAATACATATCTTTATTATTTAGGAAAAAAATATAACGCAAAATTCTTGTGTAGATTTGAAAAGAAATAAATTATTCCAAGGCTCCAAAAGTTTTCAAAAAGGAGATATACACGAGGATGGGGTCACTAAGAATTTATTTAATTTCTTGCCAAGCGTCAAACATATAAACAATGTAATTATTACCATAATTAAAATTTTGCTGCCAACTCTATTCCTTTTCTTCTTATTTATATCGAACCACTTCTCTAGTTCTTTTCATGCTCAGTAAAAATAATCTCTTCCTCATTCTCAAAAACATAAGAAAGGTATGAAATTTAGTAAGATTTCATATATCTAGCACTTTTTTTTTTCAATTAGATTTGTTTGGTTTCTCTCTCTTTTTTCACGGTTCTCATTATTCTGCATCATGTATGACTCTATGCATGTGGAAATGTGTGTGCATATGTGTGTATGTGTGTATGTGTATATGTGTGTGTGTATATGACATTTTGGTTGATGGATTTCAATTTTTATGTCACGGGTGGAAGTTCATTTTCCTTTTCAATTCTTTTGCAAACAAGCAGAGTTTAATTTGTAGATTTGCCAAATGTAGTTTTAATTTTTGTGTACCGTAGGTTGTAAACTTGTAATCTCAATTGTTTTAAATATAAAAAAGAAATTGGGGCTGTCGGGTGGGGTGGGGTGTGTGTGTGAAGGACCTTTATTCTGTTTCACCTCTTTCAATTTTTTTATTTTTCGTATTTGATTTTGTTATGTTTTTTTATATCTTATGTGTACAGTGGAAATGAAATCAGCCATCATCTTTGGTTCCTTGCAAAAGATATTATATTTTAATAAATCCCAAGTTTTTATTTACATATTCAAATAAATATTATATATTTCTTTGTTATTCTTTTAAAAAGAAAACGATTATCTAGATTTGTTTTATATTAGCTTTAATTGGAAGGGGCTATTTCTTTCAAACATTCCAAGACTCAGATTTGCTTAGTCAAGCATGCAATTTTTAAACGGGGATCTTTGTTGACATAGCATTTGCCTTCAAACTTCATTCAGATTGCAACAAATTTTATTTCAATTACAAAAATGAAATTGTTATAGATGGTTCAAAGACTGTCTATCATTCGTGGTGTGACATACATAAATACACATACACACACATATATACATACACACACACATACACATGCATACATATACACGCACATTCGCACACAATGAATTTGTCTAAAAGCTTGTCTTCAATTGCCATCCATGAGGATACATACACAATTAGGTTAAAGTATGTTTGCCTACATTTCCTCATGACTCCTTGATTACCCTAAGGTGAAACAACTGACTACATCAAAACATTAATCATTCCATTCCAAGCTAGTTTAAGATTATTAGTAGGAATAGTATTCTTAATTTGGTTGTAAAACTTTTATATTTTTAATTCCTCATTGCAAGATATATAACCTTTATGTTATGGGAGGCACTATTTTCCCATAACTTTTTTAGATAATTCTTTTTGTGCACCTTGTATCAAGTGCATTAAAGATCATAAATAAGTGATCCACATGCCAAAATCTCTACTTCCTATGCATATATATCTCATTTTTGTTATTTCTTTGGTTCTGCATGTGATATTGTAGATGATAAGAAATGTTCATTACTACATTCTTTAGTCTGAACTTGTTCAAAACTAGAATTTATATAGCTTTTTACTTTAACCTGGTACTTGTGCACAATATAAGATTGTTGTGTGTATTTATCTTTGCACTTGTAGTGTTTAAAATTACATAACAAATAAAACTTTCTACTCTTACTACTACCACTGATTTACATGTGAATGCAGATTATTACAGCCTTTGACAGATGGCATACAACCAAAGCAACAATGGGTACAATCCAAACAGCTTCTCAATCTTCCCTGAGTTGCTGCCACCTTCTCCTCCGCGCCTATTGCTAGCTCCACCACCTCGTTCACTATCACCTCCTCCTCCTCCTTTGCTACCCCCTTCACCTCTTCGTTTGGGGCCTCCTTCATCATCTAATTTTCTGCCTCCTCCTCATGTACGTATCTGCATATTATTCAAAATCTCGTGTTCGATTAAAAAGTAAATTTATTTTGTTTTTATTCTCAAATGCTTTTTGTGTTTTTTTTTTTTCCATATATGACAGACGGGGCATGATTTTCAACCTGCTGTTGGGATAACTAATCAAAGAACAGGTTTATATTTTGTATATTTTCTGATATTATCATAACATATCTTGAAATGTTACGCGTATACAGATAGCTTTGTTAACTTGATAGAAATAAGATTCTTTAATTGCTTATAAATTTTTAAGATATCACCTTTGGATTAGAACGGTTAATTATGCATGCAAGAACAAAAGTATTAATGATGGAGTAGTATATGCCAGTTGTTGGAACATGGGTAGTAATGAAATGCCTGTTTTTATAACTTTGTTAATTACCTTAATTAGAGTAAATATAATTAGATCAAGGAACTGTTTCTTGAGCAGTACACATAAATGTCTAGCACTTACAATTCATTTGAGACTTATTAAGAAATATAAAATTGTTTTCTGTTAAAAAATAATAATAATAAAGAGTTCGGGGTTTTCTTTGGGTTATCAAATAATGGTGTCAATGAATTGGGGGAAAATCATCATTAAACTCAAGCTTCATCTTTAATTACTCAAGTACTGAAAAACTTTTCATTTTAGTTACCGAATGAAACAGATTTTCTTTTCAGTTATTATACCACAAATAACTTTTCAACCTAGTTGATTCAGACCAAAATTTTACAATTTTACCTGAATTATTAACATGCATATCAATTCTTGTACCATATATGTGATATGAACGAGGTAATCGAGACCCCAGATTTTTGAATCATGTGATATGAATGGTTAATTTTTAGATAATTTAGCAGACTTATATCTGGGTGATTTTATATGATAATTTATCCATTTAAGTATCAATTATGAATGGAATTATCTAAAAATTATATATTACTAGCTTCTATTACCCATGTGCAACACAGACATTATTTATTTTAAGTATAATAAATATTTTAGTATGATTTCTAACTTGTAAATACTAGTTATTGATTTCATGTGATATGAGAAACATACGCCATGTTAGCAATTCTGGTGATATTTTAAAATAATTATTGGAATCGATGCGATTGCATTTTTTTTTCAGTAACTGAAATGAAATTGCCAAACAAAGTTACATATTTTTCACAATTTAGAAAGTAATCTTCCAATTTCAATCCACTTGAAACATAATGTAAGTACATAGAGTATGGTTACTGAATTATAGTCTTAAATAATGGTATTACAGCTTGGCCTACTGTTGATAGGAGACATAGAAGAGCACAACAATGTCGTGAACCATTTCATCCATATGATGGGGTATTGCATTCTGTCTTTTGGCTTCTCATCTTCTTTTAAATGCTTCATTACTTCGCTGTGGCTTTCTAAAATTATATCTAGATTCTTTCGAATGGTAAATTTAAATTGTTATTCACCTGTAAAAGTTACATTGCTTACCATATCCTGTTTACTAGATTGCCATTAAGTTCAGTTCCTCCCATTTGTCAATATTAATTGAATTTTGCTGTATTTGAAGTTTGAACCGATACTAAAACTGGTGCGTATAAATTTAGCAACAAAAAAAAAAAAAAAAAAAACTGCTGCGTATCAATCTGCAAGACACAAGCTGGTGCATCCATATTTTAAGCTTGCTCGGTCATTGCCATTTCATTACTCATGTATGTTGCTTTTTGGGTTCTTTGGTTACTCCATAAATCATAAGCACAAAAATTTTCACACTTTTTAACTATTTTCACCATCCTACAAAATATTCGATCATGTCAAAATATACTCTTGTGCTTCCCCTTATTATGTTCTAGTGTCGCTTTTGGAAGCATTATACTCAATGAATTGAAGGACTTGACCAAATATACGGATAAATCAACTATGAATACAGTAAAAGAACAAAACAATAAAAGTGACAATAGTTGTTTAGTAAGTAAATAAACTTAGGTTGTGGTTACAGATCTATGAGTTGCATAATTTGCAGTACTTAGAAACTATGAATGTAGTGGGGTAATAATGCACTAACATATCTTAGAAATATTTCAACGACAGATTGAAATTCCGGGACCCGTAGAGCAAAGGGAACCACCAGAAGAAGCCCAGCTGCCCAATGAGGCCAGATTGAATTGTCCTATATGCATGAGTGCCTTCACGCAGCCGACGACCACTAGATGTGGTCACATTTTTTGCAGGGCCTGCATCTTGGGTGCATTGGCTGCAGAAAAGAAATGCCCCATTTGCAGAAGAAGACTCACCCGGAGGAATACAATGATTAGGGTCTATCTGCCTTAGACACCAACATGTGTATGTTTTCGACATGTTAATCATCATTTTGTTAATTCCTATTCGAAATTTCCTTCTAAATATATAAACTGAGAAGGAAAGTTGAAAGACTTTGTTCATTCAAAGTTTTCATGTTTACAGAAAAATATAGTACATGCATTTTGTTAATCATTGCGTTTTATCTTGTTTTATAGGATTCGAGTGAAAGTGTATTCTTGACGATAAAAGGAGCATTATATGAAAAGATTTCAAGAATTCTGATGAAGAAAATGATGGATCACATCAACCTTTGAACTGCTCCGAAAAGGCAGTCGGTGTTGAATCCTGCTGTAGAAGGCATAGCTAAACATTAGGTTAATTTTGTTTCTTTCAACAGTTTTTGCATTGGCAACCTCGTGACTTCAGATTTTATGACCAAAGACTTTTATTTTTAAATATCTTCCTGTTTTTAGTTTTAAATATTTTTCTCTTATTATTTTTCCTATGCAATTATTTTATCCTATTTACTAGATTCTATCTTAATTGGATTAGTTTAATTTTTTTATAATATTCAACTTACTCTTGTTAGTTGATATACTACCTAAAATGTTCGATCAGCCTTAATTTGAAAAAAAAAAAAAGATTTTGTAAACTGATGCCATTAAACTTCAAACTTATTGTGATTCTTTAAATTTTAGAATTTTGTAGATTTGTGACTGATTGTACTTTTCTATAAACTAATACATTTGTTACAATATTTATTTGAAATTCGATAATTCACATCAAATTTACAATTAACTTGTCAACATTTATTTTGATGTCAACGTTTATTTTGAAGATTCAATACACACACATATACATGAGAAAACCAGAATAAATTGCCGCTTATTCTTTTTTCCAAAAAGGGGTTGTATGGTAAATTTTTTAAAATTTTGCAATTTTTCTAACAAATCTAACCTTATGGATATAAAATATTTAAGAACCTTCATGATTTTTATTCCTCGGAAACCTCCCCATGTAGATCCTTGGTATAGATTGTATTGCTGCATCAATATTCTACTGCATCTAGAGTAGTTCAAATTAATTAGATATATAATTATCTCTTCGACTTTTGTTGCATATGTTTTCCTATGGCTAAATTCTTGAATTCTACCAAAAGTTTTTCTGCGCTTTGGTAACTTGAGCGAAATCAATTGATGGAGCTATCTATCCATTTTTCTTGAAATCAAGATATATTAAATCTTTAGTGTGCGAGAATTGGACTAGTAGGAGGGTTTAGCCAATCAAAACAAAAGATATATTAAATCTTTTTAACTTTTTATTATTAAATTACTTAAACTAAATATGTAATTAAGAAAATATGTCTACTAAGTAATAAATTAATCCTAGATAGAACAACTTTTGAGTTCAAACGCTGGCTTTGAGCCAATTGAAATTTACTATAGTAATAACGGGTTATACCTATGGTCAACAACGTCCATACCCCGGAAAATAAATGATCATAGCCACAGGCTACAGTAATGGACATGACCATAGCCACAGAGTCCGTCACAATAGGTTATTCCGAAGGATAATCTTTGCCGACACTTCTTTCCGTCGCAAATAATGATCCCAACTAAGTTGGTCTGACACACGAGCTTGTAAAAGAAAATGTAAAAATGTTGCGGAAAGAAAAGTATCATCTACCATATGCTCCTGTAAGAGAAAGAATACAAAGGGATAGAGATGAAGTTTTAGAAGAAATTAGTGAAAAAACTATAGGTGGGAATGAACGTGGCAAGAGTGAGGATGAAATGATACTTCCATTAACAGCTTAGGTGGCCATTTTTTTGGCAATCAATCATTGATATTGGTGTAAATTGTATGTACAGATTTCAATTCTAGCTCTTCAGCAAATCAATAGCTGAAAGTGTTCTCATGATATGTAAGTTTGGTGGATCTACATTTACTTTTAAGTTGTAAGATTATTCGGTTACACTGATTTGTTAATTAATAGAATTGTTTCAAATTCGGTTTCCATATGTACTACTAATATTCTTTTGTTTTACAATTCCTGTTTTGAGAATGAAAAGTGTTTTCTGAGAAACCAGAAAAGTTTGAACCTATGTGTGAACAAGTTAGTCAGATTATGGATTATGTATGAAGTTGTCATTATACACACGATTCAAATCCTGACTTGTACCAAACCGTAATTTGAGATACTCAAATCCCAATATAAACTTGTCCTTCCTTTTTTTTTTTCAAAAAAAGAAATCCTTTCTATTACAATGGGAGGAGGATTTGAAATCTTGTCAATGAAAGGAAAGATGAGCTTTCCCGTTTGAGCTAAAAACTTCTCCTTCCTCTAAAAATAAGGGCTGCTTTAAATGATAATTTACAATTTTTTTCCAAATATACCCTCAATATTGTTCTTATTCAAAACTCTATCATGTTATTATAGTAACAGTGATGGTGGTGGTGGTGGCGATTTGGCTACTCCCCATTACCTCATTCTCCCAAATATATTCCTTAACGTACTTCATCATTTAAAACATTGTTTATTTTATACAATTATAAACATATAAATTGAAAAAATAAAAATAAATAAATAAAATAAGATGGTATACCAATTCTTTTACAATCTGATTATGTAATATTTTGGTTTAACAATTGAAAAACTATCAAACCTAAACTTAGAAAATTGAATCAATATAAATAATGTGTGAAAATGTTAACTATCCGTTCTTTCATATTGTATAAAATAAATAAATACATACATTTAGAATTATAAAGTGTATGGGGGAAAATTGGAGAAATAGGGTAATGCAAAAGAAGCAAGTCGTGGTGGTATTGGGGACAGCCACTAATTATAAAGTGCATTGAGGTAGTCATGTTAAGATGGCAAGGGAACAGGGAGATAGGCGTGCGGAAGAAATCTTAGGAGGAAGAAGATGGCAACGAAAGCAGGTTCAAGAAGGGCAACAATCTGGCGTTAGAGCTCTAAGCGGCTTTTATATTAGCTTCTCAGACAGAAATGAGGGCTTACAATATGCTAAAAAGGTAGATATACATCAGAGAGTTGAGTACCAGAAGAACATGGGAGGAGGCACACGGAGAATTTCTCAGAAAGACATGCTGCGGAAGGAAAAGTGTACAAGAAGTCTTAGCTATGTAAGAAAAATGATGAAGCAGGTGGAGAGAGTATGGAAGGGATTAGATATGGAGGCGCTATATCAGTGTTTGTTAAAGGTTGGAAGAGAAAAATCATGGAAAAAGAGTTGTGGGGTTTCTTCATTCCACTAAAAAAGAATATAGCAAAGGAAAATTATGCTGATTTAGATGCATGGAAAGCCATCGAGAGGAGAAATGGTTTTTCTTCAAAGGAGGCTATCTTTAGGTGAACATGGCAAGGTGTTCCTATACTAAGGTTGATAATATAGAGGCAGAGAGAGAAAAGGAAGAGTGAGAAAAAATGCAGTGTGATGGGAGTATTTAATCATCAACGCCATGAAGCTAAAGATACCTTTGAAAATACAGTAGAGAGCAGATCGAGGATTGAAGAAAAATTTTGCAAAAGGAAGTTTCCGCATTTTAGTGTATCGAGTTAGGCAGTAACTCAGTAAGGACGAGAGGGATTGGTTAACTCAATACAAAATTGAAAGTTTAGAGAAGTGGGGGATACAAGTATTTCCACATTCAGAGAAAGAGGTGGATGATACAGTCAAATGGATTGAATGTAGAGGTATTCCTGCTATTGCCTGGTCAAGAGGCACATGGGAGAACTTGGTTTCTAGCTGGGGAACATATTTGGGATGTTCAAAATCAACGGCGGAGATGGAAGACCTTAGTAAGGCACAAATTATGATCTGTAGTAGGTTTAGCACAATCGATCAAAAGGAGGTACAATTGGAGATGGGGAAAGCAACTTACCATATCTATATGAAGGATATTTATGAAGATATGGTCCTTAATGTTGCAGAGATAGGTTGCAAAATTGTTAATGGACATTCTTGGCCGAAAAATCCTCCAGGAAAGGTGGCGCGTGAGGGTAGTGGTGTGGGTGTGGAAGAAACCCAATTTTTATATCCAAATTTCAGGTTTGGAGACATAAGGTAGCAGCTTCAAGATGAGAATAATTGTTCGGGTCAAAAGGTTACAATTGCCGAAAATATATTTGAAGGAGCCAAGGAATTAGGAGCTATAATATCATTTAATGGGACTTTTGTAGGGGATTCTTCGGAGTTAAACGAGATACAGTATAATCCCAAAGACAATGGGAATACGAAAAGGGCAGGTAATGGAAAACAAGGGAAGATATGGAGACATTATTAAATAACAGTGTTGAAATTCCATTAAGGAAAGAAAATGAGTGTGGAGTTACAAAGGAGAATATTAATGACTCATGCCAGAAGTCTAAAGGAAAGTCAAAGGTCTGTAAATGTAACACTTGTACTGAGATTAGAGAAAGGGTTGGACAGGAGTTATTGGTGGAAACAAACAATTCCATAGAGTATCAAGCGGAACAAATAGAGGAAAAAATAAGGAAAGCTACAAAGTACGAAAAAGGGGATAAAAGTCATGTAAGAAAATGGAGATTGCTGAAAGAAGTGGCTGCTGGTAAACACTCTAGACCTCAGAAGGTGACGTCTAGCAGAAAAGGGAAAAATGTGATAGCTGTGTTAAATGTACATAATAAATATTAAGGGTAGTTTAGTTTTATAATTGTTTCCTTGTTATATATATTGTAAAACTCCAGTATTTTCTGTTTTAAAAGTTAATTCAGAAGTTCCAAAAATCCTAAGTTTTCAAGCGGATACCTCTATTGGTGATTAGGAGGTTGAAAGGAGGAATGTTCAAATTAAGAAAGCCTTTGTGGTTGGAAAAGGTCTGGCATATTCCGCAATGAGTTCTATGAAGAAGTGGAGGTTCACAGGATGATGAATGCCATTCTAACTCAACCTGGGTGAGAAGGATTCTCATGTCATCGAATATAAGAGGAATTCGAGGCTGGAGAAAAACTGAGAAGGTAAGGCAGATTGTGAGGAATCATGGGGTAGATTTACTTCGTATACAAGAAACGAAGAGCAATAATATAAGCAAGAAAAAGATCAAGGGTCTGTGGCCAGATGATGAATATGATTTTAGTGTGGCTCTTGCAGAAGGTCTTTCGGGTGGATTAATTACAGTGTAGGACAAAACAAGTCTTGTTTCGGAGGAATGGAGATGGCAAAGAATTGGATTGCTTTGTGGGGGAAGTACGTGAAAAGTTGTATTGGGGTGTTAGTGATCAACGTGTACTTTCCAACAAGACTAATGGAAAAGGTTGAAGTATGGAGGCGATTATCAGTTCTGATTAAGAGCTGCAACTACCCCTGTTGCATGATGGGAGATTTCAATGATGTTAGATCAAGAAACGAAAGAAGTGGATGCCGTTTTGACCCAAAAGATTGCAGGCTGTTTAATAGTTTTATTGAATCTAATGGTCTAATATAACTACAATCTTCATGAAGGCTATTTACTCGGTATGGTCTGTAAAAGAAGAGAAGGTTATTTGGATAGGGCATTAGTACTTGTGGAATGGCTTATTGCCTTCAAGGATCAAAAGATGAGGTGCTTGGTTAGGACTGTGTCAGACCATTCCCCCTGGTCACGGAAAAAGAAATGAGAGATTGGAGCACTAAACCATTCTAATTTATATTAATAGAAATGAGAGAATGGTCACAAGACGCACACCGGAGAGTTCTCATATGATGAGAGGACTTGAAAATCACAAACTAGTAGGTTCATTTGAAAATTGAAAGACTTTTAAATTATTTTTCAAAATAAATATGAAACAAATTCCAACAATGCCCCCACCTCTTCTAAATTTAGTTTTAAAACTCAACAATGATAAAGTTTGCATATCAACGCAATTATAAATACATCAACAATGGTGACTTTTGGGCTTAAACCATTGTTTGATGAATGTATTCATAGATTCGTCTAGGATGTTAGTGGATGAAACCATGAACTAAGAACCATGTTAACAAAGCAAGAATAGACCAGATACAGTCTTGTCATGGAGATGAAATACTTTGGCTCGGCACATTATGGGCATGTGTCTAAAATTCAGAATGTGAGTGCTCTAAGAGTTACTCTGGCTCGATCAAACTACTACACTTAGTTGTTAAATCCATAAAGGGTTACCTTGCAGACCCTGCTATACAGCTATGAATACTTCATTGAAAGAATAATGTCATCAGTATTTGAGAAAATCTATGTAGACCTACCCCACTCCCAAATTCCTCTTCTAGTGAAGCCCTTAGGTATAAGCCCCCTGGGTCCAATGACCCTGTCACCCTTGCAATACCAGGGATTCGAATCCCTCCGGAACCCCTGTGGTAGAAGAGAAACTTAGGGCAGAGGAGAACCGAGACACCCGTACCATGAGAATGAATTCAACAAGGAAGTTTAACCCTTCAACCCATTTTACTAATGCCATAATGTATGAACACCTCAATAGGCCCAACACTCTATCTTCGAAGAAGGTAGATGCAATTCACCATACTTTTAGCCTTCTCCCTGATATGTTTGTACAGGAACCAAGCTCGGACCATAGGATATACCATCGACCTGATGATATTCAAATAGGGGTTTCTGTGCATGCCTTTAGTAATGAGCTTAGTTTCCCTCTCCACCCCTTTATGAAGTACATTATACAATTCATCGGTTCGGCGATCGGGCAACTGGTCCCCAATTTTTTTTGTTTTGATAGAAGCTTTCCTCGCCCACTACTACCAACGAAAAGTAGAACCCAATTCAGGGTTCTTCTAGAACCTATATAGGTTGCAAGAGAGGGGTCTCCCGGGCTCATACACCCTTGCCCGTCGAAAGGACATGATCAAATAGTTGAACCTGAGTAACCTTTTAGAGAATAAGTAACCTTTTAGAGGGGGCAGGATACCGTCCGTGAGCTCTTCGCTATGAGAATAAGTAACCTTTTAGAGAATTAGAGTAAAAGGTAAGTTTAAACTATATAAGTGAACGTACTTGCATGATGCGTGAATCCATTATATATGATGAAACTCCATATTGACGTGAATAAAAATTCTAACATATCAACATGACAAATAGTAGTTGTTAAGAAAACTACCATATCCGGACAGTACTAGAATTGGGCCTACAATTACACTATGGGCTTAACCCTAGGTATAGCTATCCAACAATGGAATTAATGTCCTCAACATGAATGATAATTATGTTCTTTCGGGACGTTTTCGACGCAAGGCAGAGAAGTTGACATGTTTGTACCATTTTCGAGTCAAGTTGTTCTATCAAGCATTAGACTTACAACTTCAAGAGCTTAATAATCATTTCAATGAAGCAAATAGAGAGTTGCTTTTAAGTGTGGCATGCTTAAATCCAAGGGAAGCATTTTCTGCCTTTGACAAGAACAAGTTGATTAATATGTCCAAGTTTTATCCAAATGATTTTCCTCAAGTTCAATATTCCACAAAAGAACTTGAAAATCAGCTCAAGAATTATATTTTTGACATGAAGTCTAGCACTGATTTTTCAGAGTTGAACCGACTTGGTGACCTTGCAAAGAAAATGGTTGAAAAGAGAAAGGATATCTTATATCCAATTGTGTACAAGCTTATAACATTGGCTTTGATTCTACCTATAGCAACTTTCATTGTTGAAAGAGTCTTTTCTGCAATGAAGATTGTGAAAACCCAATTACGCAATAGAATGTCTGATACATTTATGGCTGATTGTTTGATAACATTTGTTGAGAAAGAAATATTCGAGCGTGTTAATGTAGAGTCAATTATGCGTCGCTTTCAAGATATGAAGTCACGGCGTTGAAGATTGTAATTCATTTGCTATCATTTTGTTAATGTACAAAAACGTTGAAGTGCACTTTTTGTAAGTAATCTTCTATTAGTACAAAATTTGGGAAGCTCGATCTATTTCGAATGACTATAAATTTTGTGTATCAATTTGTACTTAAAAATTTTGTTAAAAGTTTTTTAACCCCCCTTTGTCATGATTTCTGCCTTCGCCCCCACTGCATGCCTACGTACGCTTGATTTTCAAGCTGTACTTAATGCATCAGCTACCTACATATACTTGATTTTCAACATGCTGTTGGGACAAGTAATCGAAGAACAGGTTTATATTTTGTCTATTTTCTAATTCTATCATAAAATATCTTGAAATGTTACACATATATAGATAGCTTTGTTAAATTGATAGAAATACTTTGATTTTTTAATTGCTTATAAATTTTAAAATTTCGCCTTTGGATTAAAACGGTTAAATATGCATGCAAGAATAAATGTATATAGGAAGGAACAGTATAAGCCACTTATTGGAACATGGGTAGTAATGAAATGCTTGTTTTTATAACTTTGTTAATTACCTTAATAGAATAAAGGATGACCAAAAATAATTTTCACAAAGTTTAGTTCCTCCCATTTATCAACGTTAAATGAGCTTTTGCTGTATCTGAAGTTTGAACCACTACTATATATTTAGGATTCAACCTTCATTGCAATATCTAAGATTGACAACAACTCGACGTACAAAACTTAGTTGACTTGTTTGGATGTATTGCACGGTTGAAGAAGTAACCATATATGTAGCCTTTAGTTTCAGCCAATTGTTGTCGATGATAGATAATAAAAGTATGTCTTGTTTTACAAATGGTTTTATGGTAAAATATATGTTTCAATAGTTTCTGAATTGAATGATATATGATGCTTTTGTTCTTAATTTTATTCTCATTGAAATTAGATTTGTTAGCTATGAGAGGGTTCATCTATTTTACTTTTAGTTTTTTTAGATTCTATTTGTTGAATAAATCAAATTACATTACAAGCAAATTAAGAAGATGAATTCTCAGAGAGCACAATAAATTTGACCATAATAAGCATCTAAAATAACCAAAAAGAACCGTACAGAATCATCACATATCATCCCAACAAAAAACAAGTGAAGCATATGTTCTACTTTGGAACTATTTATAGGATAAAATATACTTTTTGATCAACCATAGGAAATAATTGATACAAGACTACACGTACAACTAGGCTTCAATGTCCTGGACAACTTAACCAAAGTTTTCATATTTTAGATCCTTATCAATCACATGCAATAAAAATTAGATATGTGATGATTGATAAATTCAAATTGGAGAAATTGGTCGTACAAAAATAGAAAAATCTAAACTTGGATACAAGGATCAGTAGAAAGTGAAATTCCCAAAGAAAAACTATATTCAAATAAACTAAAACAAATTTAAAAATTATATATTGATCGATTTCCTTGCCACAAAAAAAAAAAAGAAGAAAATCGTTTTATGAATTTAAATGTAAAGACAGTAGTAGCCTATGGAAAGTAGAAAGAATACACTTGCTGAAGGGTTTTAAGACAGTACAAAGAATATATATGTGCTAAATGGTTTTTAACCATGCACTTGCTAAGCCTTCTGGACCCACATATATATATACCTTCTGGACCCACATATATATATATATATTATATATATATTATATAGTATACACACCACCCCATGCACTATTACTTCCATATATCTGGCTACGATGATTTCACTTTTTGCACCATGAAAAGCATTGACAACCCTGTAACAGAAACATCAGTATAAGAGAAATACAGGGATAAAACCAGTGAGCTAAAGCAAAACCAAATCAACAAGCTAGTTAAAACAAACACATTCCAAGCTTGGAACTTTGAGAAGAATATATATATATATATATGCTGCAACCAGATGTATATGTTGCATGATGTGCATCTATAAGTTTTGGAAAGTTTGGAGAAACTGAAATAGGAAATTGAATGGATTCATAACCTTTGAATTGTCATTCCTGTTTTGCTGACCATTCGAGTGAGAAGTCTCCATTGGCATGACGGGTACTTTTCCTGCTCCACTCTGTCTCTCCTCTCGCACTTTGTTAAATAATTGAGTGTACCCTTCAGCTGCAGAAGGATTGGTTTCATCCCAATCACCAAACTTTGGAACAGCAGGGGTGTGATCAGGCTGTCAATTCAAGAATTCGATTAGAAATTCTGGAAAACAAAAACTCACAAGGGGAACTTTTTAACAGATTTCACTAGATTCTGAAGGAAAAAAGATACTATATATACCAAAATGTTTATACAATTTTTGGGTGTCCCATTCTCAACCTTCTAATCAAAATATATCTGTGAAACTATGCAATGCATTTAATGACAATATATTAACCAGAACTTTTTGTTTTATAACATTTGCATATTGATTAATTTGTAGTATATAGAAGTTGGGGAAAGAGAAAGGAAAGAAAAAAGAAGCGTCAACCTGTTCAGATAACATACTCTCGTTATTAAAGTCTAAATGGCTCCCGGAGAATTAAACACCTACAAGTCTAAAAACCTCCTAATTGTTTTGCAGAAACTTTTGCAAAACTGCCTTACTGTTTTGCAGATACCTCCTTTGAAGGCTAAAAACCATGAGAAGAGAAAACTTGTAAATTTTGCTAGTGTCTAGGAGTTTTTAATAATGAGAAAGGATAAGAAAAGAGAAAATTGAATTTATTTTTTTTCCCTCTTCTTTTCATCTCAAAAGAAACCCTCTTAAATATTTTTCTCTTGTTTCTTCTCTCCAAATTTAAACTCCAAGACAAGGGCCCAGATGTGATGGGCAATTTTCATTCTCACCTTTACTTTATCAGCAATCAACAAGAGCACATAATAAGTACAAGTGAAACTATTTCAACTTCAAAATTCCTTATATGACAATGTGATCTGATCTATAAATTATCCAACAAACAAAAATATGTTACTCAATTAAATCAGGATATGAAGTTAATAATATTTCCTAGGTGAAAAGGAGATGAGAGTAGAGACATTACAGTTTCATCGCCTCCTGTAACTGATCGCAATCGAGATCTTCCTGGAGTGAAGGGGGTTATGCCATGGCTACCTTCAGAAGAACCCTTTCTTTCCCACGAGGGAGAAGAAACACCACTGCCTTTGTTTCCAATCCTTGCCTGCTGATGCGGGTGTAGTGGCGACTGTTCAATGCTACGGTCAGAGCCTAGACTCTGCTTAGGAATCCTTTTAGGACTATCAGTGCCAAGACGATTATGGGGCGAGTCCACCGTCATTTTCCTACTAACAGCGTCATGATGTGACAAGGAATCAGTTACTTTCCTCAAGTCTCCATCTTCTCGGCTCGCCTGGCCTTTGCGCCTTTTACTATCTGCATCTACACCCTTGGATGCCTCAGATTCTGATCTACTGTTAGCAGACACTACACCAACATGATGTTGATGGACTGTCTGAATTGCCATTTGTTCACCATCTTCGTTGCTCATATGATGTTTGAACCTTGCATTTACTGTCTCTAATTCTTTTTCCGCCTCCAATTCGGCCTCTTGTTGAGATGGAGAGTCTTTAACTGAAGATTTATCGTTGGAAAGCTTATCAGTATCACGTGGATTCGTTTTACTGCCACTTCTACCTTTCCTTGCATTTTCAAAATAGACAGTGTAAGGGACATTGTCTTCAGTTTCCCAGTTACCAAACTCTGGGACCTGTGCTTGTTGCTGCAAGAATAAAGAATCAATAAAGTTTGCTAGATTCCTAACAGCAAAGAATACCGGCACACAAGCATGTACCACATAATAAGAGTAAATTTTGTCAGACGAGTGTTTGGTAATACAAATAAGATTAAGATGAAAACTATCAGAACACCACTGATGCTCAACGTTGGAGAGCGAGATGTTACCAGAGCTCAAGTTAGGCGAAGAACATGTTTTCCTATGGAAGTCACGAATGACTTCAACAAGTCAATAAAGTCTATTTATCCCAAGTTAGTCCTACAGAAGTCACAGATCATCATCTGAAAAGATTGAACACAAAATTCCTAAAACCAGTACCAATCAAAATCACCTAACTCATTTCCAAAACCTTATCCCTTGTTATGGGACAGGAAAGTGGTGTGGGGATGTAAGGTGTCAAGATGATCTATATTCTTGCAAATGTTATGATGCAAATTTATATTATTTGAAAAACCCTCAAGGTATGGCTAAGCGGCCGCACTTAGCAGGCCATATTGACAGCATTACAGTAACGTACAATGTTCTATTGTTCTATTCTTTCCCATTATATATTAAAAAAAAACTCATTCTCAAATATTATTGACTCCATTAAGAAAATTAGAGGTACATGGACAGAGGGTATTACATATCCAGCAAGAAAGATGGATGCACAAATCAACAGGGAATAGAATACTGTTCTGTAGAAGAAGTTTAAAATCAGCCACATCTGGCCAATAACATATCTTTTGCTTTAACAAATATAATGTCTAAGAACATATATCTTTGTTTTAGAAAATTTAGTGAGAACAAATGTCACATCCGGGCGCCTAGTCGGTAACTGTTTGGACTCGAGTCGGGATGTGACATACTTTGATTGGTATCAGAGTGTAAAGCTATAAGTCAGGATAGGGTCCTCAGATGAGAGGGAGTGAGCGTGTGCTTTGTGTGAAGACTAACATGTGTTGTACATGCATTCATATGCTCATACATGCCACATTCTTGCAAGATAATGGTTCAGACACAAGTGTAGTACAGACAAGACCTGGAGGGGTCCCAGTCAGATCCTATCTCAGCCGATCCTACCTATCGCCTGGGGGATTCAAATTATACCTTAGGGGAATCTGACGGAGACTTTGAGGGTGAAGTACCAAAAGGTGCTAGTGATGTACTATCGGTGCATGGTTCTACAAGGACATCAGTTCAGACAGGCTCTTTAGTTCAGGTTAATCAACCGGCTCTTTAGTTCAGGTTAATCAACCAGCTCTCATTCAAAGGGGACAACAATATGGTCTAGAGAGATTTTTGAAATTGAAACCCCCAGTGTTCAAGGGGGAATCTGATGCAGATATTGTCGAGAAATGACTTGTCAAGTTGGACAAACTATATGAGGCAGCAGGGTGCACAGACTTGGACAAGGTCACCTTTGCTATATTTCGGATGGAGGAAGACGCTGAGTTCTGGTGGAGGACAGTGGAGCAGAAATGGGCTAGTACAGCAATGCCACTCACAAGGAAACTTTGTTATAGAATTTGAAACTCAATTCATTCCATCCAGTGTCAAGGATAGACGGGAGGCAGAATTTACTCAGTTGACACAAGGTTCCATGACAATACCTCAGTATGAGGCCCAATTCAACTGATTGTCCCGCCATTGCTCTTATTTGGTGGATACAGAAGAAAGGAAAGACAAGAGGTTCCGGAAGGGTTTAGCACCCTATCTTCAGCAGGTACCGATTACAACCAGGGTTGAAACTTTCTCAGCTATGCAGGATAGGGCTCTGAAACTGGAGAGTTTTCAGGTGGGCCGGGGGAGCATAATACCAGCAATTCCTATTGCCCCAACCAGCATGTATCCTCTTCTTCTCAAGCTTCCTACCGGAAGAGGAAAAACTTCAAAGGTCCGACCACAGGTACCACAGCCACCACAAGCTAAAGTTCCTTCCACAGATACTCCAAAGACCGTTTGTGGTTTTTGCAACAAAGAGAATCATGTTGGGGCTGATTGTTGGCGTAAGCATGGTTTATGTTTGAAGTGTGAAAGTAGTGAGCATAGAATTAGGGATTGTCCTCATAGTCAAGAAAGGAAGAGGAGCAAGCATGCTAGTACTTCGGAGAGAGCCCCAGAACAGCAGAAGAAGACATGTATTGTTTACTCTCTTGATACTAAAGATGTTAAGGACTCTAATGTTGTAGTTGTCATATAATATAGTGTTAGTAGATCCGGGTTCATCACATTCATACTTGCATCACATTTTGCACATTGCCTGGGTGTGGAATCTCGAAAATTGTCATACTTGTTAGAAGTTAGTACACTCTTGGGGGAAAGCATGATCACAGATACAGTGTATAGGGATTGTCCAGTTATTGTGTCTGGTACAAAACTTGTGGCAGATTTAATTGTATTGCCGGTTTGAGATTTTGATCTCATACTTGGAATAGATTGGTTGTATAATCACCATGCCTGAGTCGATTGTCAAAGTAAGGTGGTAACTTTTAGCATTTCAGATCGGAAATCATTTAAAGTGAAAGGTCATTAGTTTGGATCAGAAATGTCTTTTTTGTCCACTATCAAGGCCAAGAAGCTTCTTGATAAAGGTTGTTCAAGATACCTTGTTTATGTCATTGACAAGTTCAAGGTTGAGCCGAAGATTTCAGACATTGAATGTATTTTTGTTAACTTACATGTACAATATGTTCTCAACTATTTTACATTGAAATGTTTTAAAAATGACTGTATATCGCATCCGGGCGTCGAGTTGGTAACTGTTTGGACTCGGGTCGGGGTGTGACAACAAAAGTATGATAGAATTGTGCATAAACTAAACAATCAGGCACATGAAATCCCATGCTTGTGCTTCTTTTCTCACAATTAAAATTTTGAGAACGCCTTTTACCCAACTAGTTGGATATGAATGAAACCTGTAGGATACTGAAAATGTCAAATCAGGGAACATATAATAGTCACATACTCATCCATCCCAAAAATAAGGTATCTAGACTTTAGTATATCAATTTAACTCTAGGTACAAGTTAATTGAGTTATACTCAATGCATCGACAATAATATAAACTATCACTAATTGCACACTCATCGTTTTATGAAGTCAATTCTGAATTAGGAATTAGTCATAGAGATTTTTAAAAAGTAACGAATGTCTTATACTTAGAACGGATGAAACTCCTTATTTCAAAATATAGAATTACAAACCCAAAATCTTATGTATGAAGAAAAAAGGGTATATCTAGCGACATTCATGAATACTAACACTATATCCAAGAGCAACAAAATTTCTACTACATTACGAAATAAAGATACTTCAACCAACCAAATTTCAATCCATAGGTTACTACAAAGATCAAAAAGTTCAGATCATAATGTTATAGTCCCAAAATTCCAATTACATGTAAATTGCCCAAAACTAGCATAATAATACATTAAACAGCACCACATAAGCACAAACTAGTTTACCACCCAAAAGTCAAATTAATTTTTCTATTTATATGTAAAGACAGCAGAAACTATGAACTTCTTTTGAACTCACTCCACCAAGCAATTGCCAACAAATTGAACAGAAAAAGTACCAAAACCTTTAGGTCTGTAAGAAATCATGATGAAAGTTTCACGTACAAATATAAAATACCTGGCACATATGATTGAAATCAAAAGACCACAAAAAATTCATATCCCAGTAAATCATTGAAAAAAAAAAGTTTCCATCTTTTTAAACTAAAATCACTCAAAAGCAGCAAATGAAAAGAACCCATCAATATAAGATTCAAAAGCATCAAATGAAAAGGGCCCATCACTATAAGATTCAACAGCAGCAAATGGAGGAGACCCCATCCACTAAATCTTCATCAATTTTAGTTCCCCAATAAAGATATGATCAAAAGGAAGTGAAACTTACTGTCATATCTTCAAAAATACTCCTTTGAGCAGAAACCCAAAGGGTCACTAGGAAGAAGAATTTTAAGTGGATGCAAGGCCTTTCTCCTTCACAAATGCCAACAAAATAGGACAGACCAGAGAAAAGGAAGGGGGCAACCGGATGACTGGTGCCACCGGTGACATCAGCCTCAAATTCCATCAAGCAAGTCACTGCACGTGCCTGTTACGGGTAAATCAAACCGGCAGTGCTATGTAATTTCTTGAAAATGCTGGGTCTTGTCTTTTTCTTTTGGGACAAGAGAATTATGGTTATTTATTACAGTAATTATTTTATATTTCAACCAATTATTGGTTCTCGGTTCAGATAATTAATTACATGGGGTTTTACTTTTTTTAATTGTAGATTTGATTTGGTGTCATACTTACAACCATGTGTTGGATTTGAATCAACTTAATATTTTATTTAAATATGTAATAAAGACCCATTTTGACATTTATATATACATAAAAATAAATTTAGCCAATAATTGACATTTTCTTCTTTGAAAAGGACTGCCACTTTTGGTAGAATAAATTGCAATAAGGACCCATTTTGACATCATTAAAAAGAATAGTCAAGAATTGACATTTTCTTCCGGGCAAGACTGCCATTTTTGGTTGAATTGTCGTTGATGTGGGAGTAGTTTTTATTACTCCTTCACTTAGGTTTTATTCTTGGTTATACGAAATTTTATATTATATTTCCTTGGTAATATTTTTAATAGAATTAGAATGGGGACTTTTTATTTATCAAAATTAAATGATTCATATAAATTTTAAATTTTAACTTTTTTATGATATTCCGTATATAGAATCACTAAAAGTAAAATGGTTGATGTCTAAAAATTTAGGTGTATACTCACACATTTATTAACTAACTTGTAGGGTTTTTTGATATTATGTCATATATTTTTTTTAAAATTGTGTCATTATTAGCCTGCAAGACTTTTTAGAAAAGGTAATCAATAACCTATAAGATCAACAGTCAGGTCTAAGATTGTGCCATATTGAGTAACATACTTGTTTTCATTATAAAATTTATAGTTGAATTTATGCTTTAATATGTTTTGATAGAATATAATGAAGTGGGAAAGGAATTAAAAAGAATTAATGGTTGATAAAAAGAAAAATGGAGATGAAAGTGAAAGATGAAAAAATTATGAAGAGAGTACGAGACTTAATCCATAAACTATTAGTTGTGATAGAATAAACAAACTCCTTATATGGTGGTGAATTTAGAATTATACATAATTTTGTGAAAAATAATAAACAAAAAATGAATATTATATATAAATAATTTAACAAGTATTATAAAATTCATTTCATTCTCATATATTTCATTCTATAGAACTAAATACATCATTAACCGAGGGATTTACTATCATTATCTGTGGTAAACTGATTGACATACTCCTACGTTTTGGATATTTTGTGTGTATATTTGAATCATTTAAGAAACGTGTCTATTTTTAAAACTAGATGGCTATAATTTAAGACACTTTATTTGTATATCTAAATCATTCAATTGGCATTTCTAATTTGGAAATTAGAAGTTGTAATTTAAACAAATCGACGACAATAACACCAGATCATATGGTAGAGAGAAAACATCCATGGGCATAACATTTCTTTTTCTTTTTCTTTTTTGTTGGCTTATTGATCAAAAAAAAATGTTTGCGTATGTAGAAAAGGATATATTCGTCTGATTTCTAATTTATTCGTTTTTATTGACATGTACAATGTTTTTAATTGGAAGAATACCTCATAAACCAAAACGCCTCCCGCGTTTAAACTAAACTACATGAAACAACTATAATACACAAGTTCTTAAAGAACTTAATTTAACCTTGTATTTCCCGAGATAAGATCACTGTCACTGAGGGCAGGGAAATACATGAGTTATTTCATGTATTTCAATTTAACACAACTTTTGCACAAATAAATTTATACAAATTGAAATAACTAAACAATATAACAGATTAATGAAACATAAAGGTCCACTATTAAAAAAATTATTCTTTGATAATTTATTGGATCAAGTGACAGGCTGAAGTATCTCCTTCCAGTCACTTATTTCTTATTTTCCATTGTCTCACTAATTTGAAGACGCATGAAATTATGTACTTGGAAAATTATCAACTAGCACAACTACAATTAAGTGTGCACCCATGTAGTTTATCGAGAAAATGCCATTATGGTGGATTTCTTCAACTGCAGACGAAAAGTTTGTCAATTTACATGCACTCAAATTTCTAATTTTCAAAATTTCGAAGTACAATAACCCATAAAATAATAACAGTATGTTAATTCATACAGGTATGAGTTACTGGCTTTTTCTGCTCAGTAACAGGGGCGCTTGCAATTATGCGCTATATTAACCTCAGCTTACCATTTGATCTAATCATCTGATTTTTATCTTCTTTGCGGCATTGATAATGCTTTGGCTCCTTTCTGGGTGTTTTAGCTGCAACAGTTTACCCAGTTGTTGAATGGCTTCAGGAAAACGATCTTCCGTTATACAATTTTCCGTATTAAGCGCAAAAATTACTTCATTGACATCCTCTTCAAGCTGCAGGGAAAAGAGGTTGCTAAATACCTGCAATAAAATTACACAATATAAACAAATGATCACATATGAGAAAATTATTTAGTGAATTCAAAGCAGATCAAAACTGAAGTACGGCTGGCTTGAAATAAATCCGTCAGCCATAAACTACAAAAATATCTTAAGGATCTTTTCTTGGAATCTTAGGTTATTACTGGTTACTACCAGTGACCACCAGTGAACATAGCAGTAATAGAAGCAGCAGTTAAAACAACTACCAACCAAAGCTTGTGGATCATAAATCATAAGTAACAACGGAAAACAGCAGGATTAGAATGGATTTTAACCATTAATACGCTATGCTGGAATCAGAACTTTGCAACTCTCTTAGAATCTTTTACAGATAAGAATTTATCAAGATCAAAATAGAAAGGCGACAACAGGTAGTAATCAAGGCCATGAGTGGAGGAATGAAATTGTGAAACCTATGAAAGTAAGAACATTTTTAATCAGTTCAGAAACTCACCATTTTCATTCTTGAGATAACATCATCCTTGACAGATTGTGACCTTGACACCAGATTAACGACAAAAAGACCTTCCTCAGACAAGGAAGTTTTTACACTCGATAGAAAGGATTCTTCCACAAAATCATCCGCAGGACAGGTCATCGCAGAGCTACATAACAAGTTAAAAAGAGAAATAGATCATACATTGAAATGTTCAGACAAATGGAGGGCGGTCAACAGATTTACTAGAACAATTTAACTATTGCATTTACCTAGAGTCAGATGAATCCACATCAACTACAAGTATGCCAACTTTCTTGGTCCATTTCCTTTCTGCTTTGGATGCATTACAACTTCCATTGGATAGAGGCTTGTTCATAGTGCAAGTCCCATCATCAAGGCTCACTTCATCAGCAGCCTCAAGAGTTGCAACGTCCCTTACAAACTGGATACCATCCGTGATATGTACCTGAACCATCACCATGCAGGGTATCGAAATGCTCAGTGTCGACACTAGGCTGGCTGTAATTTACAAATTAAAATATACCAGAAATCACCTTCAGATGCTCATTTTCTCTAAAACCAAAATAATCTCTGGCAAGATCAAGGATAACAGAATCCAACTCCACGACCTGTAAATATCAGCAGTATCCAAATAAAAGACATTGTGCTAAACACTCTCAAATAAGAAAAATGGGGACCATCAATTACCTCAACGGATAAGAAAGGAAGGCATCCACGGAGAAACATAGGAAGCAATCCTGCTCCAAGACCAATTACAACTGCTCTAACCTACAAAACAAAACAGATCTAGAATCAAAATTCCACTGTTAAAAAGATACAGAACCACAGAAAATGACAATAAAAGCCTAGTGCCACATAGAAAAATAAGATAATCTGGTTAAAGAAGTTGAAATATGGTCAAGACCGATGTAAATGAACTCCTTTGGCTAATGATATAAGAACCACGACAGTAGCTAGACGAAAAATGATTTCCTTGTTAAATAAAAATCTCAAACATGAAATCCAGTTATGCTTGGTTAACAGAGAAAAACCTATACAAAATTGACCAGACTAAAATGTCCCTTACCGTTCCGCCTGAAGATGCCACACTTTCCAAGTATGAAGATAACAACATAAAACCCGATACGATACCGGTATGATAAGAACTGGCTAGATAGTTGTGATCAATTTTCGAATTACTGTCGGCTTCTAAAATCAAGTAAAATATTGGAGTTAAAAGATATAACAGAAGAACTGAAACCAAATATTTATTAATAACATGGAAACAAAATAAATTGAGCATTCATAACCTGATAAAATGAAGTATCAATAAGTGCATGAACAATAAAAAATGATAATTGAATCAAAAATTGCTATGGAGTCTTTTAGTTGTCAAGAATCAGATAAAAAATCAGCCTTTAGACTGACCTTGAGGTATTAATTTCATGCCAAAAAAATGAACAGGATTATAGCTTCAGTATTGTACTTGCTCCGGACAGGTTCAATATTATGATACCAAGACTACATGAGGACATGAACATGTGCTGGACAATACAGAACTAAAGAACATGCGTAAATAATATTTTGCCCAAGATGGTACATTATAATTCTTATTCTAAATCATGCTTTGACTTTCATTTCCAGATGCTTGCTCTAAAGTATTAATCACTACCGAAATTAAATTTCAACCCAAAGTGTGAGGCATCTATCTCATAAGCAAGCACTTTGTTTTGAACGGTCCCAAAGAAAATATGAGGATTTTGCAAGATTCTTCCACAATTAACACGAACTTTCAAACATTTTGCGAACATATTTCTACCTTTCAAGAGCTCCCTTGGTCAACCCGCCCATGACAAAATATACAAATAAAGCTAAAAGATATGTTTTTGGAGAAAGGCACAAGTAGCAGTTAAATTCGAACATGAAGGAAGAAACAGAGCCATTACTGTTTATTAGTGAGGCATTAGAAGCATTTCCTTTGTGATTCCCTTTCTTTTTAGAGTTTGAAGAGGAACGAGTTTTCTTGTGCTCTTTCTCACCAACAGCTACTTCCGTTGTTAATAAAGCTTCTGATTGCACCAAACTCTTCGATCTTTCAAAAGTAAGGCGGCGGAAAACCAAGTCTTTGGTTGGAAATAGATGACTAACATCATCATCAACGTTTTCGTAGACAACATCATCAATGATAATTGGGCCAGTTAAGGCCGAATCAACCTATAATAAAGTGACCACAGAGAGAACAAGGAAATAACTAAGGAAACATTTCAAAATGCTATTACAATTGAATGGAGAGTGACAACGATAAACTTATAATGAAAACATATATATTGAGTTAGGAGAAAATAAAGTACTTTAACATCAACAATGACAATACTTTTGTCTAAAACTAGTTGGGTCGGAGGTTGATGAACCCATATGAAAGACAATAAGACATTATGGGAAAAAAAAATAGCCTGAAAATGTTTTAAATATCTTATCGATATGATCTGGTTATGACTTATGAACCAGCAAACCTTCACACCACCCACCAGCAACTATTCACTTTTGATGGAAGTTTGTTGGTGGGTGTTGACGGAAATTTTCAGGTTCATAATCTCACCTTGATGTTTATATACATTTCCTTTGATATATATTTTGTGTTTATCTGTCTTACCTGTGTGTTTTATGTTTATCTTCATTAGATTGATTTTCAGCCTATCCGAATCAATTGCATATAAATGATTTAATGAGTTAAGTTGAGCAAATAGAGATGGGATTCGCAACCTTCCATCTTTACAAGGCTGAATTTTGGCTATAATAAGCACCACAATGTCAGATACTTGCACTGATAAATGAAACAAATTATCACTATAAATGAAGCTAAGAAATATCATGACAAACAATTTCCATGATAAACAACATATTAAAATTTGTTAATTCAACAAGGAAATATGATATTCCCAAAAGCTCAATATACGCATGAATGCGAAAACATTATTACTAATCATGTGGTTTTCCTCCAAAACATTTGAGCTGAAAAATATCATTTCTTTGTGAAGACAGCATTCAGTTATAGTTTATATGTTGTATAACATCCAACATTATAGCTACAAAATTATTACACACAAAGTCATACACCCCAAGGAATTTCCCGATCATCTGTGGAGTATTTAAAACACAAAAAGCCTATGATCCCATACATGTGAGCAGAAAAAGAACCAAAAACCACCACCACCAACTTCAATTGAATAACATTGTAAAAGAATTTGCACCTGATGAACAACTTTCTGCTGCTTGATCCCATCACTTGCAGCCATGAATCTGCATATAAACAAAAGCAACATCAGCTATCTGGAGATCAAACACCAGTTAGGAATGACACATAAGTAAATTGTAATCTAAACATCTAAAGGATAAAAATTTGTCAGGGTATTTCATAAAACTATTGGTATTACTTGAGTTGGAAAAGTGCAACAGAGTTTTGTTTCATGTCAGACAAATAAATTAATGAATTAGAAGTCAATATCACAATGGGAGAAGCATTAGTTACTTTGAAGAGGGTAAGCAGAAGTCAACCAGCTTCTGGCTTACCATGCATACAGTTATGCACCCATGTTGCAGTACCATACCCAACGTAATACAAGTATAAGCATAACTGGTTTGTAGATAATGTCAAAACTAGACATGCTAGCAATCATGCATGAGTAACATACGGTATTTGGGCTCCAGATTCATTATTTTGAGGTTCCAACTGTTTCACCAGAGGAGATAGGTCCTTCTGAAAGTGAAAAAAATAAACAATAAAAAAATCTTGTGAGCAGGAACCCCAGAAGTAGGTAGATCAGTATACAAAAGAAAGTAAACATCACCTGGATATCATCTATGCTGGCATTAACATGGCTTGAATCTAGTATTACCTGATTTTTAAGCATTATAAGATGTCTCAGTACAGGTTTTGGAGACAATATTATTAGAATAGGGATAGCCTAGAGCCATGAATCTAAGATACATAACAAATACCATTATCAGACGAGCTGCTTTTGAGCTTTCAACGATTGTCCATTGTCCTTCTTCTGATAAGAACAGCCACTCGTGTGCACGAGACTGAAATCTGATGTTTAGTTATAATTTTAAATAGAAAATCATAACACTACATGCACAATACTGCATAGGACATGTAATGAAACAGAGAGCTCACTCTGTAAGGAAAGAATTAACTAAAATTTTAAATTTTGCACAAACAGTGAAATACGAATGTAAAGTCATGGACTACAGGAAAGTGGAAGAGGAATATGAATAAACAAAATACTACATGAAGAGATAAACTACAACTTAGATTGATCTCCATTCATACTGAAATTTCAGCTAAACAAATACCAGATGTGTGTGTGTAAGGTGCATGCAGCATGCCCATATCTTTCTATTATTCCCTTATTTTGATAAGAAAGTTAATACACAGAACTGGATAGAATTTGAAATTTATTGAGAGCATACCCAAGAATACTAAGGATGAAGCTATTACAGTCAGCAGCTTCAAACAGCAAGAATTGTACCAAAGGCCTCATGTCATTTACCTTACTATGCAGAAAAGAGAAGGATGTGTAATGATGTGAGCCTTATGGAATTGAGAATTCCCTAAGATGAGTACTCAATGGCGCATATAATTTTTATTTGATTGCACCGTTCAGATTGGCAAAACAAGATATGCACCCTTAAAAAAACAATCTTAGAACACAAATATCTTTTTTGTTTCTTTCTTTCTTTTTCTTCTTAAAAAATATTAAATGGGTTATTTACTTGTCCTTCCGGGTAAGCATGAACGCATAGGCTACGGAAACTGATTTCTAAGGAACATGCAAGAAAAAGAGCTGAACTGACCTTAGGAACAAGAAAAACTCCACAATGATATGCAAATGACCCAGAATGTTGCTGAGCATCAAGAAGCACAGCTCTGTAAGAGAATCGAGAGTACCCTGGTTCAACCAAGGTTAGCTGGATTCGACGTCCTGGTCTTAGCTTTGAGAGGTCTCCCTTAGCTCCTAGTTGCAGATCTTCCAGTGAGTATAATATATCAGAACCACTTAGGTGTTCTCTACGAAACATATTTTCAGCTTCAAGTGCTTCAGAGAGTCCACAAGCCTAAAAAGCAAGTGGCATCTCTTTTACTCTTCAAAGACATAATATTAATTGCCAAATTAACAAACACAAGGATAATGACATGTGGCTGTTCAACATCACATAGTCATGCCATCATTGAGTTAAAGAGTTTAGACTGGAATTTTCTTCCTCAAAACCGCCTCTCCCAACCCAATGTGAAGAGCAAAAAGAAACCAGGAAGATAAGTTTTACCTGATCTCCATTGCACCCACTAGATAAACTAAATGATGATGATGATATTTGTGGAATGTCCGTTGAACATTCTTTTGTGACTACCAGCATAAAGGTTGTAAGACTAGGTTTTTTAGAAGGCTTCTGAGGTATAGCTTCAAGACTCATGCTCCACCCGCACCGGAACTTAGGGAAAAGCAAACCTACGGAGTTAAATTAACTGAGTAAACCATCGATCCATTTCCATCAGCACAAACACCCACCAAGAGGTATAAAATGACTAACAAACATAGCATTCCCTAGATGTTACAAAACCCCTAATTAATCCCTAGCAAGTTACCTATCAATTTTTTCTCTCTTTTTCCATTCAATAATATAGTTTATTTATCTATTAAATTATGTCATCTGAAAACATGACTAAGTGAAAAAGAACAATACCCAGAACATGAGCTTCTGCTAATGTGAGACAAATAAATTTCCCTCCTTGTTTTAGAACTCGCTTAACCTGAAGATGCACAATACACCAAGTGAATCCCAATTAATATTATAGCCCTGCATATCTGGAAAATCAAAATTTGACTTCTTACGACCAAAGCAGATATTGATATGCATATACACTAATATTTTTACGCACTCAAACACACCTCTGATAAGTACTGATTTCCAAGCTTTGGACCAAGCTCTGGCTCCATCAAAGCATCTAATCCACCCTTGTCAAGAACAACAGCGAAGGTCTCATCTGCAAACTGGAAAGAAACAATGGTCTGAGAATTGAAAGTAAAGGCATGGGTGTAAACAGATATAAACGGACACGTATATAGTGTTCGTTTAGTTCGGATACGAACGAATACTAATAATATCTATCAGATAAAATCAAATAAGAATATGGATAGCAAATATGTTGATGATATTTAAATAAAATTAATTCTAATATTTTTGTATTATATGTGATGTACCCAATATAAAATTCACGTATCCAATCAAACAACAATCACTTGGAAATTTTCATTTTGTAACAGATACTTACCTAGTTTTGATCATAAATTTATTCTGTAACTTAAAATTTTCATTTATATATTGATAAAGAATACAATTATTTAGTAAATTAAGTATAAAATAACTACCCAAAGTATACAATAACTACCCAAAGCATGTATGGATATCAACAGATGCCAATATGATATACGCAAATATCCATATTCACTTTTAATGGAATATGGATAATATCCGCTATTTTCAAATACGAACTGGATATTTCAGTCAAATTTTGGATATTTCGGACTCTGTTTACGATCCTGGCTCCTGAGTAACTTAAGAAGTAATGAAACGGTGCTAATTCAGCAAGTCTAGGCTTTTACAAAAATGAATATAATTCCATTGAATTGTTAGGTGTTTGTATTGGAGCATACATAAGCTTGTAACATGTTTTAAATTATAGCCACACTTTACTTTTGAGTTACAATCTGAAATTGCTTACAAGTGCTTTCTTTTTAACTTAGTTACAAGTGCTTTCCCAACGTACTAGTACTCAATTGAACTTGAAATTTATCGAACTACGTACTCAAAACTGTGAAACTAGTCAATTAACTACAATGTAATCTAAGGCAATTTAATCTTAGGATTTCAGTATCTTGCCAATGTACTACTAGTGAATTGAAATGTTTTGAATTCTGGACTCGCAATGTCAAAGTCATTAATTGGAACTTAAAGCACAAATATAAGTAAAAATGGCGAACTGAAAGCACATTTGAGAACCTGCAAACTAGTCATATCCATGACGCGCCACCGCATACCGGGACGAGACCGCACATTTCGCCTCAACATGTCAGAAATCACAACTTTCGAGAAATCAATATTAGTTATATCCCGAAAACCAGCATCATACAGATGCTCAGAGAGTCGAGAATTGCCGCAGCCAGGAAGCAGAATTTGAGCTCCGGCGGCGGCAGTGCTGGTGGATGCGTCCGGCGAAGACGACGTTGGAGGTGGAGGAGTTCCATTGGCGGAAAGGTGAGAGAGAAGTGGAGAGCGGAGTTGAGGCCAGTCGGCGTACCACTCGAAGGGGTCATCAGTGCCTCTAATACTGAAGAACTTGTCCCAATTCTCTTTGCTGGTGAAGTCGTCTAGGGTTTTCAGGAGCTCTTCCTCTTGGTGCTGTTGATCCTTCTTCTTCCCCATTCTCGGGTCGGGCGTATTGCAGAGACTAGGGTTTTGTGGGTTTTGGCTCCTGAGTACACTTGCAAATACCGGAATATTACTCGGTTTCCATTTCACTTCCTAGTTCCTACTGAACCATAAATTCAAGTGAAAACAAAACTTTCTATTTTTAATAATTTAAAATAAAATATCATAAGAAAATTCAAATTTATTTTTAAATACTAATTTTTATATTTTTATATATTGTAAATTTATAATCAGAAATAAAATTATAGAAGTTTCAAGTTATTACTGCATTACAAGAATATATCAATATAATTGTAACTAATTTCATGGAGTGATATTGGATGAGCAACATGGAAGTCGATCATGCTGTTACAATTACACTACTTAATATAGGGAATTAAATTTAGTAATGATGTATTGGCCGTTACATTTGTACAATTAAGATTGTGTAATTTAGATTGTAACACTAAATGTTATAGCAAAATTGATTTCCAAAATAAAAGACCTTCCCTTGAATTATATATAAAAAATAGTGAATTAAATTTAGTAATGATTTGTTAATTGTTGATTTGTCTAAATCGTAAGATTAAAATTTGTGTAATACATATTGTAATGCTAAATGTACATAACTGATTTTCAAAACAAGAGACCTTCCCTTGAATTACACACATAAATATTTTCAGAAATGCAAAGAAACCACTCTCGTCAGAAATAAAAACACATTTCGTTGTAATTAAGAAATAAAATTTTATTTTAATTGCATCTTTATGATTTCGGTGTCAATTAGTTTTGTTCACACGAGATTAGAGTAAAGATTAGTACCGAAAAAGAAAATTAGAGTAAAGATGTGTACTCACTATTTATCGACGTTTGAATTTACACTTCAAAAGCAAAGTAACCAGACATTGTAATGACGCTTATTAAGTTTAAAATATCGGCTGTTTGAGATTATTAACTTTAAGTCTTATATAAATTGATCTCTTTTTACAGCTTGAAATGGTGACTAGTATTAAGTAAAAAATAAAGAGGATCTCATGTAACACGCCTTTAAGGAATAAAAAATTCTAATTAAAATACATAATTCACAATAAAAAGTGGGAAAAGAAAAGATCGACATTGATATCTTTTTCCTTATTTAATGTGCTAACTATTTTGAAATTACAACGTTCTCCAGCTAAAACTCTATTAAAATAATAATACTAGTTAAATCATCATAATTTTAAGGACCCGAATGAACAATTTAAGCTTGAAAATGTTTAAAACTGACTTACAAAAATTAGCCATATTATTATTAAACATGGAGAGAACAGTAGTAGTTATCACATGATACTTTGAAAGTTAGATAAATTTACAAATTAGCTAATTTCTAGTCACTTTACTGCAATTTTAGTGTAAAAATTTTCCGGTACAAGAGGTAATGTATAAACCAATGCTTCCATATCCTTGTTTACAATTATATCTTTCATACCTATTTGTTTTTAGATTTTTTTTTTATCATCTCTCTCGGTATTGTAGACATTCTTCATTTCCATCTCCAAACATTTTTCATTTCCCATTTATCAACTCCCTTCTTGGACGCAGGAATAGCCACATGGACTGGGAAACCTTTCTCGTCCCATGAATCCAATTTTCATTTCATCTGAGAAAAGCCACACGTACTCCCGAGAGGTAGATATGTTACATTATCAATAGCACCAGCTTCCATCTTTAACATTTCACAAGTAAAAGGGTATATTTATAGTTCTACAGAAAATTCCATGCATCAACTGACAGAATCATCATCTCATGCTTCTAAATGTAGTATAGACTTTACGGACGGCGTAACATCCGAAAAATGATCTGAGTTCAATAGCCCACAATAAGGCTAATATTATGATGAAAGCAAACAATCAGGAAAATTTTCGGAAGTCACTAATTCCTTCAGGCTCCATTAAAAAGATCCAATACACCTATCTATCGTATAGATCCATTAGAAATCGACTGAACCTTACAAACTCCAGCCGATGTGGTGAAAGGCAAATCTTTGTAATGCGCCACCAGTTCCTCGTCAGTGTGCAAATCTGGCTGAATAGTTTCCCATACCTTCTTCTTAGGGTTCAGCACATCATCAGGCTTACCTTCACTTCCTGAAAACTTTACTCTCTCCCCGACAGGAGCAGATTGTGGTGGATCAACCAATTCAACCTAAAATTGTCCCAGTCAAGTTTCAAAAGAAAGAGTGAGTAATTGTGCCAATCTTCTTAAAAAGTTAAACCTGTTAACCCTTTAAATGCCCTTACGACATTAAATTAGTGCAGTGAACGCCAACAAATTAATAGAATCTATCCCAAAAAGAACGAGCGAATGCACTTTTTGTATGTATAGGTAAAATTTTGAATGTATTAGATAAGTTATTTTATTTAACAGTTATAAAATAAAAATATTTTAAATAAAAATTAATACAATTAAAAATTTATAATTATATACAATATCTAACGTGTATTGAACTTTACCTAGAATTTTGTGCAGCAATAGTAATTCACTGATTTTTCTTGGGACATAAGGAGTATAAATTTCATCCAAGAAAAAGAAGAAAAACAAAAGTGCTTAACAAGAGCCTGTTTTGCTACAAACCCCAGAAAAGAAAAGTTACTTTACGACCACTATATTGCGTTATGATTTAATATTTTTTCAACAATCAATGATAAATAAGTACAGTATTTATGCCATACCCAAGATTATCATTTATCCTGCTGAAGTTGAAGCGTGTTAAATGTTTCTTTTAATGTATATTAAAATTACAAATACCAACTAGAACTCAAGTTTCTCTAGAAGTCATTACATGTCCGTTGGTGTTCCTTCAATTCTATGGGTGATCAAACAGAAATTTTAAGCACGTTACTAAGACCCCATTTGTTTCATCATAAATTTTAGAGATTCTAGATTCTAATAGTGTATATAACACTGTTAGTATCTAGAATCTCTAAAACTTAAGTAGAAACAAACATGGCCTAAATAATCAATCTTGAACAAAAGTGAGATTTGCAAGTCTCAGTTCATTTACTGCTATAAAAATTGCAAGTGGAGTTATCACCTTCGTATGATCACTACTGGATACGGCAAGAACCATCGCATGTGATTTTATGCCCCGCATGGTTGCTGGCTTCAAGTTGCAAAGAACACAGACCTTCCGATTCTGGCAAAAGTCATTGTGTAGAAATGAGAACACTGGAAAAGAACAAATACAGAATTTGCAAAATGGACTTCTGTGTGTGCATGTGCAAAATGGAAGATACAAACCTGCATCTGTTCAAGAGGAATATAATTGACAAGACCGCTCACAACTGTTCGAGGTTGACCTTCACCCACATCAATTTCTTCCACATATAAAGAATCGGCATCAGGATGTTTTTCAACCTTTGTGATAAGACCAACACGGATATCAAGTCTACTTATGGAAATCCCTTGTTCAGCTGTGTCCTTCAGTTTGCTTTCCTGAGCAGATTTTTTCGACCTTTCTTTCTTCACATTTCCATCTATTGGAACAATGGCAAGAGCCATTACGATCTTTGAGAAAAATACATCATACCTTTTTTTTTTCAAGTCTCAAAGGAAATATGAACTCATACCTACCTGTTTTGTGAACTATATGAAAATATCAAAGGAAAATGCCAAAGAAATAATGTGGCCAACTTACATGAGCTTATTTACATTCTACTCAGATTTTTTAAACCCTTTCAAAGAGTATCACTCTCTCGGTCAAAATATTAAGTACCATCGAATATGTTTAAGCTTCAACTCCATGTTTCTAGTACATAATTGATGAGATGTTTTCACTTCCTTCCTTAAATTCAAAAGATCAACAATGGTCCGCAGAATCTATCTAAATGAGTAGATACAAAGTCTTACGTAGACGGGACAAGTCAGAACAGATCTCCTGATTAAGGAGTTCATAGATTCAACAGAGAGCAGACCTTCATGTTTAGGAAGGGAACCAATCTATTCATGAAAGATACCATATGGTTACTACTTCTAACCTGAAACTTTTGTCTTTTTTAGTTGCTCAGCAATTTTCTTTGCTTCAGCTTCTGCCTTCACAATTCTATCAGCTTGACTTCCAGCAAACTTTTCCCTGAAGAACTCCACATCCTTGTCTGCCTGCACAAACAATTAACATCAAATAAACAAAAATAATTGAACCAGGTAAACATTTACATTCATCTACATGATGTTCTAGAAACAAAAGACAATGTGCTGAATCAGGTTTCACATCTTACCAGTTCCTTAAACAATGGCACAGGAATTCCAATCTTGTGACCAGCCGATAAGATCTCCCATGGTCTTTTAGCCCTTTCAATATCTCCATTTTCATCTGTAAGAGAAACTTGTGCCTCTGGAGGCATATTCAACTGCTTAAGTACCTGAAATGTCAGTACGAGAACAATAAGTTCCTCGTTAATGAAATGTATTGCTTGCATGAAATATAACACAGACAAAATAAAAGGTCACCTAATATACCTCAAGCGAGAAAGATGGCATAAAGGGTTCTAACAAGCAAGCAAGAAGGTAGACCAGGCCTGCAGCAGTTTTCATAACTATAGAACAGGAAGTTTTGTCTTCCTTGTAAAGCTTCCAAAATTGGGTTTCCTGTATGAACGGCACTTGAAGAATAAACATACATCCTTTCTACCGACTAAAAATGATACAAGTCTCATTAATGTATTAGAACTTTAACAAAAAAGATCCAAAATTGCTAGCTATATTGAGCACACTAGTTTCAGTTTATTATGATTTATATAACTGAAAATGTACCCAAACAAGTGTCTATAGACTATGTTGCATTCTTACTTGCAGGTATGCGTTTCCCTCCCCAGATATACTCATCGCAATCTTCAAACCTTGTTTCAGCTTGACCTAATTCAGAAAAGAAACATTAATGTAGCTACTATGCTATCCAGAATCCATCTACCAGGTTACAACAGCATGAACAAGCACAAGATTGAACAGTTTTGCATCAATCACCTTCTCCATGAACTCTACATACTGTTCCACATAACTATAAACTTTATCTCCCAATTTTTTTGAAAGAAGATGTGATTCTGCACCTGGAGCATCAGGAATTATACAGCCATATCCTGAAGCTGTCCATGTAAATTGTTTATAATTAGACTATCATTAAAGATAAGTATCAAAGAAGAAACATCAGTCCATAAAATGAAAACAGAAGACAATCAAAAGGATAGGATTTTCACTCAGTATCTAACACATTCACGATTTTTACTGAGTACCATAGATGCTACTGTGTTTCCAAAGGATGTACCAAAACTCTTGCTCTGACATACAATTAACAGTACAGAATCCTCAAAGCACGTTCCCTATGATTGTTATAAGTGTGTGTGGGTGTGCGCCATGGGTGCATGGCATATGCCTGGTTGGGAGTAAAGGGATTACTACTGCTTAGATAAAATATACTGGTTATGATATGTTCATGATAGTTATAAAATTATGCGAGTACGGTTATAAATCATATCAAAAATAATAATAATTGGCCTCCAAGTATATGCAGAAATGCATAAATGTGAAGTCCCACAATCCGGTGACTAACCTTGATCTTTAGCAATAAAGCTCAAGACTCGGTTGATGAAATTGCCAAGGTTACTTAGCAATTCGCTGTTTAACTTAGCTTGCAAGTCCGCCCATGTAAACAATGTGTCGGATACCTATATTTAGATCCATCAGAATACAACAGTTATAGTTACTAGACAATTGCATGTGGTTGTGTATAGTAGGATGTTCCAAAGTGACAATAAGCTACAGATCAAGTTAGGGCCAATTCAAGATTTCAATCTAAGCCATTAACTTCGAGTTCTGATGGTAAAGGAGGTGTTTTTGTCCACATATTTTAAATGAGGATTGAGACCCATGTCCAGAAGTGAGACCCACATCTGCAATTAAAAACTGCAGACAATAGGTATCTGCTTCCACATAATTTACGAATTACTAAGCATCAGCAAGTGTCAGTCTGATTTTTATGCTTTCATTTTATGAATTGTGATTACAGGTAGTGGCAGATATGTTCATATTAAATGAAGTACCCCACTATATATATGTAATATGTAGTGAAACTAAAAATTCAGGCTTTCTTAAACTTTAAATATATATTCAGTTGCTCATCTTCACCCTACCAATTACTAAGTTGCTTATATTGCATAATATATGCAGTATTGGCCATCTTCATCTGTAACTTTTATTCAAATAGCCCACAAAATCAAGGCCCTAAATTGTGTTGAACCTTGATTGGTCCATAGCCAACTGCGGCTAAGCACATGTGCGAGTTGTGTGTGTATGCACGCGTGCATGCACACCATCACACTCACACAACACACACAGAGATCTAGTAACAAAGAAAAAACAAATAATTGTGGCAAAAGCCTACCTCAGGTCTATTAGTTAGCAAGTAATATCTCCACACTTCCACGGGAATGTTGGTATCTTTTGCGTCATTTCCAAAAACTCCTACACCCTTACTCTTTGAGAACTTCCCTGAAGATTTCGACAAATTATAAAGGCAAAGCAATCTGTCAGTTTGCACACCTACAGCAATGATTTAGTCACCACTGCATATTGACATAAGCTGTCTAACTAAACCTGGTTATTAACTAACCTGCTTCATAGTTCAAGTATTCTGTAACACTAATTGTTTTCATCAAGGTCCAGCTCTCACCAGTTCCAAGAAGTGTGGAAGGAAACATCACCTGAAAGAGTTACACCAACATTAATATATCATCCCTCCCCACAAAAGTTCAAACATGATCAAAGCAGGCATAACTGCTAAAGTTTCTGCATAGTGAGCATAAGTAACACCAATAACTAAATATGTGGGCTAGTTATTTTTGTTGGTCTATTCCTTGATTCAAGGAGGGACTTTTGACTTTATTTCATTTGTTTGATGAGAGCTATTAGTGATAAATACCATCATTATCAGATTCCACAAAAAAATAGCAATAATATTAACAGAAGATAAGCTTCATAATCCGATTCCGGTGTGGAAATATAATATAGACTAAAAGTCCATACTGATTAAAAGCAAAATATACACGCGGGTAATACTTACAGTGTGGAAAGGCACATTATCCTTTCCCATGAATTGATACAACTCCACATTTTCTGGATTTTTCCACCACTTCTCCCACTCTGGCGTGTAACATGAAGTGATTGATACGTATCCAATTGGAGCATCAAACCAAACATAGAAAACCTGATCACAGTTGAAAGAATCATATAAGAAGCTCCTCCATCCATTCTAAAACTAGAAAAAATGCATTTATAGAATGAGTTCTTTTAAAGACAAGTATATTTTTTCTAATATACTCCTAACATAAACTGGAAAAGAAAGAAATTTTAAAATGATGGTGCTCATTACAGAGAATGAAATAATTCAATGTTATTGACTTTATGTTATTATATAGTCTAAGGTTAGAAACATTTCCCTAATTTTGAAATGGACTGAAAAGGTAATTGCATCACTAATTTTGGGACGTGAGGGAGTACATAATATATATTAGTGCTTGTATCAAAATCAGCCAACATAAAACGACACAATAGGCAATTACACCAATATATCCCTCATTTTGGGACCAACCTTGTCCTTGAATTTTTCATGTGGAACAGGAACCCCCCACTTTAAATCCCTAGTAATGCAACGCTGCCTCAAGCCTTCCTTAAGCCATGCATTTGTTGCTTGAATTGCATTCTGACTCCAGTCCACTGACCTGCTGTTAATGTACTCCACTAGGCTATCCTTCAATAAAGGGAGCTCCAGAAACAAGTGGTTTGTATCACGAATATGTGGTGCATTCTGACAAACCTGTTTAAAAGAATGGTGTCAATGACTCAAAATGCATCTTCCAAATAAAACAAAAATAAAAATAAAATCGCATCCCAGAGATATTTTAGTTTTGACATGAAAAGGTGTAAAAGACACCGAAACGTCATTCAGCTTCATAGTGCTAATTACTACTGTTTTATAAGGAAATAAGAAGTTTCTTAAGTACTAACAGCCTCAGAAGTGGTTACTAATCAATCAGGGCTAGTCATTAGCAAAACATAGAAGTAATCATGTTTGATGAAATTTACTTGGAAGACTTCCATAGTCCATACAAATAATAATAGAACTGAAGAAACTGATAGAATGGATAAACCTTGCATTTAGGATCTTGAAGTTCTGTCGGGTTTAAAAGTTTCCCACACTTTTCGCATTGATCTCCTCGTGCAGAATCATAGTTGCAGCCTGGTGTTGGACAGGTACCCTCAACAAGCCGGTCAGCTAAAAACCTTTTGCATGTATCACAGTAAAGCTGCATTATAAAAGGGAAACACAATAAATAAACAAGTCTGCCAAAGTTGAAGTGGTACGTTGTAGAAGTTATGATCCTAACTTGCTAATCAATATGAACCACAATAATGATGTGCCAATAGGAGTCCAAAACAACCTCTACACATAATTAGAGATATTAGTAATCGATTATAAAATAAGATCAAACCTGCTGCATTGTGTTTTCAGAAAGCCAATTATTCTCCATAAGTTTCTTGAAAATGGCTTGGCAAACCTCAGTCTGCTGTGGGGTTGAAGTGCGTCCAAATTCATCAAAATTTATGTTAAACCACTTATACACCTCCTTATGAATAGCATGATATCTACAATGGAAATATAAACAAGCCAGGAGAACAACTTTAAGCTATACGATATGCATCATATGTTTACTGAATTATATAGTCACAACTTTTCTCTATTAACCTCCCCCATCCTCTAAAGAAGGAAGAAAAGAGGGGAAAAGAAAAAGAACAGAAAGAAACAATACCAAAACAAAAAAAATAATTTAGAGCGAAAGAGAGCAGAAAATTTGAATTATCTCCAGTTTTTATTTACAACTTATACTTTTCTTTCTGAAACTACATTACAAACATATAGTATATGACACACCAAAATCATGTCAATCACCCTTTGTTGGTTATATACCCTTCACTGCTTAATATACGACAGAATTTCTTTTCCCATGACAAGTTTTCTTCTCATTCAGCTAGTCAGGAAACAACATTATTAGATGCATATCTATAATTTGGAGGGTGTTCGGCATAGATTATAAACAGTCAAACCTGCTTTTAATCATACCTTTTAAACAGCTAGCTGTTGTTTGCCTGCTTAGTTTTACCTGTTTTAATCGGTTTTACGAAAATAATCAGAAGCTCCAATTTAATACTTCAGATTAAAAGCAGAAATCTGATATGCAGGTTTGACCAAGTTACCATATTATCCCTACTAACTGTAGTAATTATCTTATTTACCGTTGTAACTTACAATTTACAATATTAATAATATGTAATCTTTTTCAGTAATTTACCATCAGTGTAGTTGATGGTGTGTGGCGCAACTGTGGCACAACCATGAAAAAGTGCCGCGGCAAGCAGTGATAAAAAAATATTAAAAAAATATGTAAGACTTTTAATTGCAAATAAAGTATTTTAAAAATAAAAAGTGTACTGTATATTGTAAATAATATATATAAGTATTAAAGAAATTACACTTAAGACACCTGGTATATCTACTCCGTACATAACAGGCAGAGTATTCTTATTTGATACATTAATGAACAAAGTAACAAAGTATTTCATTTAAAAATGAACTGGTGCATCATCATTTTTTTTCTTTTTTCTATTTTTATGGCTATCTTCGCCGTTGATCACACCTTTGACTGTTGTCGTTGCATGGCGTCCGCCACAGCGTGCGCCATGGCATTGCCATAGTCGCCTTTGCTCAAAGCCTTCAGAATTGTGAAGGCATGCTGACTCTGTCCATTTGTGCCATGCCATTAGCTACAGCGCACACCTTAACTATACTGTTTACCATGATAATACACGAGAAGCAATTTTTTTTTAACCAAACACTTTACTTTTTTTCATTACTTTAAGTACTTTTAAATCACCAATTTTTTAAACTACTTATATACAAAATCAGGAATCCTAATTTGGAAGCAATTTTTTTAAGCAATCTCAAATGCACTCTTAAAGCTTTATACACACAAATTCTCATTGAAATGCAGAACAATACTATAACCTGCCTCAATCAATTGTAGAAAACTTCCAGATGCAATACAGTGGTACATATATAATACACTTGCACTGTGTCTACACACATGCACAGACACATAATTGATCCTAGCCTGTATAAATTGGAAAAAGGGGGATACAAGTAGTTCATATCACTAGGATTGGAACTTTTTTGTACCATTCCGACAACTCCTCAACATAATAAACTACCAACATAAACTTCAGATGGATAATGACCTTCCTTGTTACAACATTTCATAGCACAACTCCATTCTCATGTACTACATCATCCTCAACTTTTCATTCACAGAACACCTTGTCATTTTAGCAATTACCTAATTGATATAGTCTATCCTCAATTTTAATCCAATACAGTACGAGTTCAACAAAATCAATAACTCTATATAACATAAATCATATTAAACCCAAAAAAACTCGCAGGTAAAAAGATTATCAAAAAACAATTACTTGTCACAGATCTCCTTAGGCGTACAGTTCTCTTCCAACGCCTTCGTCTCCGTAGCCGTCCCATACTCATCAGTTCCGCAAATGTATATCGCATTGTAGCCGCGAAGCCGGCAATACCGGGCGAACACATCCGCACTCAGTACACCTGCAAGCGTATGTGCAAATTACATTACAACAAAGACGTATATATACATTATATGTAGTGAGAGAGAGTATAGAAGAATTTACATCCGATGATGTTGCCGAGGTGAGGGACGTTGTTAACGTACGGCAAGGCGCTGGTGATAAGAATGTTTCTTTTACCGGGAATCGGAAGCTTCGGTGCTTTCCGACCCTCACCGACGGAGGCGGCAGTTGAGACTTCCGCCATTGAAGAATTCTAGGGTTTTTCTGAGGTTAGGCTCACAACAGTAATGGAGGCGCCGGCACTTTAGTATGAATTTAGGTGCTGTTCGGGAATAAATTTTTATTTTTAGATTGTAATTTATCTAATCTTGTATTATCTCTCTATTACTGTATACCAATAGATTGTTTAGTACGTATATGAATATGAATATTAATGGATGAAAATCATATCATTCCTTACCATGCATTTGTTTAACGCTTAATAAATCTTATCAAATTAAACATTTGATTGTGTTCAAATGTATAGTTTTAAATATTAATGGATGAAAATCATGTCATTCATTCCCATGAGATAAATCTTATTAATTATTTTTTTGAGTATGTTTAGATGTATAATTTTAAGTATATTTAGATGTTACATCGTTCACATTTTTTGTTTAATCTATCACTTAACTTTTAATAGTTTTAGTTTTTTCTGAATTTTGTAAGTGACGAAAATGAAATTGAATATTTAAAATCTGATAAAATAACAAAATCGATTAATTCATATATTTAAGGCGAAACATTAACAAATAATTAATTTCACATTCAGATTCAGATATAAATATTTAATTGGTTCAATAAATTTAGATCTAATGATTGTATTTAGATTCAAATATTTAATGAAGCAAACAAAAAACTAACAATTATTCTAATAGAAGCTACCATTCTTTTTATGTACAAAAATAAACATTATCAATTAATTTGATAATCGACTATTATGATGGATATTAAAACGATTAAAAAACATAAAGGCATATATATCTCTATTATTATTCTTATATTCCAACATAATATATAACAATTCATAATAAATTATATTGAAATTATATATTATAATATAAAATTGTTTAATATTTATTAATGTTGTATTATTAAATCTTAATCATAGTAATAAATAAATATTAACTATAACGATACAATATTAATATACTGATAATAATACATAAATGCATAATAATTGATATTTATATATAAATTCATACATGACATTTTAGTCAATTTCTATAATATCATTTCATTTCAATGTAATCATTCTTTTTCTATCATAAATGATTTTGTCAAATCAAACCACTCATAATTGACAAGTGCATTTTTAAATACAAAGTTGATTTTACTGAATCAATTTGTTGGCTCTGTCTACTTAATTTTTTTCATATTATTGTTAAAAATAATCTCATAAATTTGAATACTATTTAATTTTAACTTTAAACAGTTAATACTTAAACTTAAAATTGGAATATGAAAAAGATTAATAGAACCCAAGCATGTTAAGTCTTTAAAATTATTTAAAAAAAGATAATTCAAAAAACAAAAATACAACTAAAACAATAAAAAAGTTGTATGTATGTATATATATAAGACATTAATAAATATACATACATATACTAAAGTTAACGACAAAAAAAATTAAACAATATGCTTTATCTTACATAAATTAAAATACATATAACTTTTACATATAAAATACATATATCAAAACATGCAAACAGAAGAATTTTTAAATTTTATCTTGAAAAAACAAAATGACCTGTGATATGCAAGAGAATGAAAACTAGTAAACTTTTAACTTAAAATCTGACTTGGAAACAGTAAAGGAAACTTGCTTTTATTTTTTGGATTATGAGTTATAAAATTCATCTATAAAAATGACTTTTAGAATGAAAGTTAGTAATAAGTAGCTCTCCAACATGCACTTAAAGTTAATATTAAAAGTTAAAAGTATAAATAGTAAGGAGTTTTAGCTTTTTACTCTAATTAATATCGAAGTCAAGTGATATAAAAAGTAAACATTCCATTTTTATTTTATTTTTTTTGCTAAAAAAATAATATTTGACCGATAAGAATAAGTAGTAGGAAACGACACTTATACGATTCACAAAACTTTTACAAAGTTATTACTCCGAAATTGAAATGTTTAAACACCTAGAGTGTCATTTTCTGTTATCATGATACTATATTCTCCATTTTTTAAAAAGAAACAAACAAAAAAACAAAGAACGAAAAAACAAAAAGTTGCATTGAATTTGTTTATGTTAAATTTTTTAATTTTTGATTTCAAATAAAAACTTTGTTAAAAATTTTATATATGATTTGACTTTTTCAACTTGATTTGTAAAGTTTAAGTTTCGTTATTCTAATTCAAGTATATTTTGAAATCAATAAAACAATAATTATTAGTAAAAATAATTAATGCATATAATTATTATGTAATGCCAAGATTATCTCATGAAAATTTTATAAATTGACTTCGAAAGCTTAAAATGTGTATTTAATTTTAAATTCGATAAAGTAGCTTTGTGGATGACATGTAACTTTAACAAAGTTTCTTTTTTCTTTTTTTCTTTTTTTTTTTTTGTGTGGTTACATGGATCTTTTTTTTTCCTTGTGTGGTCGTATGGATATGATGAAACCTTTTCTTTTAAACTTCTAACTATTTCATGCTATATGTGAGATGCAATGGAAAATAAAAACTAAAAATTAGACAAATTCTCTTCCCGTATGCATGTGAGCTTAACATTATAACTTACTAACTAAACTTAAGGCTGCAAAATTTAAAATATCTACACTCAAAAAATTATTACCAATATTAAGTTAAACTTATTGCTTGTTTCAATTTAGTAGCTGTTTGAGCAAAGAGTCATTATGACTTCTGACCTCATTCCACTCGTGTTGGTAATCTGATTTTCTTTAGTACAATTTTCCCCATTCATGGTATTAAAAGAAAAAAAGGATTGATACGTGAAGCACAACACAACTAGAATTCTGCACTTTCTCCTTTGTCAACAATATTGGGATCTATCAAAAGGAATATATATATACACACACACATACATACTATATATATGCAAAAACCTCTTCTCAATTTTATTGGGATTATGTGCATGATTTCTTACATATTCTAATTGTTTCTCCTTAGAGACAAACTGTAGTCCAAGGCTTGTAAGTAAATGTGACACCAAATGCAAATTTACAACAATGGGAATCATAACAAAAATTCGAAGAAACCCATGTTGGAAATTTCATTCTACAGGTGCATACAATAAGAAAATGTTTTTTTTTTAAAAAAAAAACCCAAAAAACAATATGAAGATAGTTGTCTCAATTGCCACCAGATCTTGAGACTTTCCTCAAGGCATTTGCAATCTCTTCTGCTGTTGCTTCTCCACTTGTAAATGTAACCAGTGGGCTTTCCCCTGGAACAATGTCATCTCTTAAGTAACTGCCAGTTGATCTAAGCAGTGCCTCTGAGCCTTTCTCCACCACCCCTTTCATGATTAAGGTTTTATGTGTCCCGGATATCAGTTCTTCGATGTCCGTGTCTCCGGTTTCACCAAGAATGACATACATATTAGCAACATTTAGTCTCCATCGGACGAAAAGGTACCTATTAACATTCAGTTCCAGTTACAACATATAAAACATATAAAACACTTCACCAAACACGTGTCATTATACTTTTTAGAAAGTAATGATCTTATATTAAGGTAAGAAGAGGAGTAGAAAAGGAATAAAGAATGCAGTTCATGCCCTCTCATGAAGGGCTGAAATACTGTGATTCAAGAAGCATTACCTAAGAGCTTGTGCTCGAGATGCAAGAAGAGGGATAACTTGCATTCTTGTCGAATTCCTACAGTACATCACATGGCAGCGGAGGCCACGTATCCTAAGCTTTTGTCTAATATCATCTACTTTTTTTGCCTGTAAAAACGAAAATGTTTAAATATAAGTTGACCGAAAAAAGAAGCAGCACAGATAGCAGTTACTTGCACTACTTATTCAATTTCAACTACCTTACTGATATCCTTTATCAAGTAGGAAAGACAATGAGAATTGCTTGATCCCACATCTTCCTCGATAGAATTTGAAGAATTGGCAGATTTTCCTTCTGGTGCATTCATGAGTTTCCATATTGTCTTCTTTACGCCATCAGAACCCCAACGGTAGTCAATGTGAGATAAGTAATCAGGATCTGGAAAAAGTGATCCATCTTCTTTTGTGTATGTACCCGGATAATAAACTTCACCACCACTACTACATATTAAGACATCAAACTCATTTACTTTCATGTTCTCTGATTTTAAGAAGTCTATCAATTCTGATATTGGCATAGCTGTTGATATGGCAAAGCCTGACATTCTTGCGATTTGTGGATCTATTTTTATGGCCTTGAATATCTGTTGTACTATCTGAATCATTTTCTTTTGTGGGCGTCCATTAGAATCATAGCAATCTAGTGCAAAAACAATTAACCTACGCCTCCTCCTCAACATAGGATATTTACTTGGAACATTGTCCACTACCTTTGATTCACATTCAGAATCATGTGTCTTTTGTTCTGGCTTCTTCATCTTGCTTAGGACTCGTTTGACTTGGTCTTGAACCTCAGACTCACTACCAGCCGCAGCTGAATTGTCAATCAACTCATTTAGTGATGATTTTTCCCCGTCAATAGAGAGCCTCAGGGACATATCCTGCAGTGAATCATTAAGCGACTCTTCTTCAACAAATTCATCAGCCGGTGTGTCGGTTTTCCACATTGGATGTCTCATCCTGCATGCTGCAATCCTTGTTAGGTAAGTGCGGCAATGTTCGGGCCATGAGAAAAGGTGTATGTTTTTCCAGCCATTCTTTTGACAATCTTGCCATAAGTTCTTCTCTGAAACTAATTTAAGCAATGCATCTGCAATTGCTTGCTGATTGTGAGGATCTACCAGCAAACCATTGTTCAGTGCCTACATTAATAATACCCAAATAAGTTGTTAAAGCAACCGATCAGTTCATATTCACAATGTTAAAAGATTCATAAGGATAATAAGAGAAAAGATTCACAGGAAATTTCTTCATTTTCCTGTGTTCTGGACGAACTCTTTGATAGGGAAGTTATGGTTGTTACCCTGTGAATGTCAACTGGACCACCATTTTTGGTTGCCACCATTGGAAGTCCATGGGCTGCAGCCTAAATTATTCCAAAACAAATCATATTTAAGAATCACTTCTGCAATTAAACTCAAAAGTGAACATTAGAAAAAAATAAAATAGAAATAGAAATTTAACTAAAATCAACCTCAATCAAGGTAAGCCCAAAAGGTTCGACCAAAGCTGGATTTATAAAAACTCCCTGCATATCACCAGCTAACTTTAGAATACAACCACATATACTTGATAAATCAGTAACAAGTGATATTACAAAAACATACCTTTGTTTTGGCAGCAAGACGATATATTGCTGGAACATCATTTTGCTTGTGATGCTTAGGATAAGCCACTTGCCCATACAAATCATACTTATCTATGAGTTTTAATACTGTTGTCAACACGCTGGCATTCCCAGTGGACATCTCATCTATATTGTCCCTATTTCCCATAATAAGTACCTTCATGCAAGTATATTAGTTTCTGTTACAAGAAAATTACATGATTCTCTTACAGCCAATGATATATTGGAGATGGTGTCAGCCAACTTACAAGATTAGCAAGTTCCCTTAATGGGCGGCAATCTCCAAAAGCCTTCAAAAGAGTAGTAATATTCTTTTTTGGATCTGGTCTTGATAATGCTAAAATCATTGGCTTGTGGGGATTTGTCAAAAAACGCATCACCTAAAAAGGCAAAGAGATGAATAATAGTGATAAGCAATTATTTTATAATCACATACATCTGATACTCACTTCTGACCATATTGCTGGAATTGCTTTTGGAGAAGCCCCGTCAGAAGAATTACTTAGTGCTGTGAGATCTCCGTCTACTTCTGAGGCATCTTCTTGAGCTTCGACATTGCTGAAGTCCATTCCAGGAGGGATTACCTGCAAATTGATCGTGATTTTTCGTCACCATAGTAAATATGAAAGAAATTTTTCTTTGTTCCAAAAAAAATATAAAGGAAAAATTAGAGTAAGTTGCGACACGGTCACTAATAAAATCCTTTTGTAGCAAATTCCAGAAAGAAATTGGTATCTCAAGACTCTAGTCTCTTGCATGTCCTCACTTCCAAATTCGAGTTCATCTTTCTAATTATCTCCCTCTCCCCTTTCTTTTTATGCAGAATCAAAGTTTAAAAATAAAAATTAAAAAATTTCTTACCGACATCCTCGGCATGTATCGCCCATGGCAATTGACACCCCGTCTGGCACGAGCTCGCAAAACTCTCTCAAGCTTAACATCAAAGCCATCATATAGTCCCCACTGTTCTTCAATCTCTTGCTTTGTACTTGTAATAACAAGTTCTGCAGCATCAAGTGACAACTCTTCTCCTTCTATCCTCCTCAAAATCTTATATGTTGAATTTATATCCTCTTTTGACTGCCTTCCTTGCTTAAGAAGTTGTTCTAGCTTGTTCCTACCAAGAGAGTGTCCCGTTAGAACCATAGGGACATTTAAAGCACCGGAAAGGAGAGCAGCACTATCCCCTGCATCTGCATAATGCCCATGTATGACATATGGCCATATGGGCTGGCCCTCACCTATTTGCTCACCCAAAGCTTTTGACATGTTCAGAATGTGAGCCAAAGCACCATCCACAAATTCTTGAATATGAGGCCACAGTAGTTCTTTCCGAAGATATTGGTCCCGAGGCCCAAAGGGTATTCGGATAATATAAGCACCACTGCTTTCTCCCACGTCGCCAGCATCGGCATCTTCAGGACCTGCAGTGAGCATTTCAGTGGGCTCTCCATAGCTCCAATCTACCTCGGGTGATGCCACTTGGCGTGTGAACAGATCCACCCTATATATCCCTGGCATTTTAGCAAGTGCGCGAGCAAGCTCTACCACATACTTGATCTAGAAAACAGGCAAACAATAGTAAGATATAAAACCTACTACACTCCTACTAGGACACATCTACCATTCAAGAAGATGGTATATTTACCTGCCCACCGGTATCCGAATCACGACCGAGCTCCATATTTTCTCCACGGACTAATCCATGCAAGCTGATCAAGATAACAAATGAATATTACAAGTTCTAGATTCAGAAAGAGTATGAAGTTTCTCAATCAATTAACAACAAAAATTTGAACACAGCAATGCGGATAGTGCCAGCTTAATGCCTTGAAAGTTCAGCAAGATCTGTTCTTACCATGTAGGAGCTACTATAGAATTATATGTTCGGTTATGATGACATACAATTCAGCTTACCCAAGAAATAAAGCTGAAAGATCAAACAGTGATATTGACTCTGGCTAATGAAATGTGGTGGATCTTAAGCAATTTAGAAGCAAGATTGGTAAACAAAGATATTTCTGGCTTTCAGTTAGTAAGGACCACTACACGAATGTTGTCCATCAACAACAAAATGTTGCCCACAAAAAATATATATAACTGTTTAGGTTGACTGTTTGAATTAAATCATCAATTCAGTTTAATTTCAAACTTAGCTTCATTTTACATAAACAAATGACATGGTGAACCTCATAAACTAGAAGTTATGAATAAATAGGTTCTTTTCTTTAAAATCAACTACTCAAACCCAGGCTATCAATAGGATAACCACCAAAACAAATTTTCGGAAGTAGAACAAAAATGAGTCCTCCTTCATTTCAAGATATGCTAGCTTTATTGCCCGTGCTAAGCACGGGTTCCATTTTTTTATAGTTTAAATCTATATAAAATAAGTTTAGGAATTAAAATATATTAATAGCCATTTATTAATTTATGTAAGTTTTCATATCATTATTTGTTGATAATTTTGACTATTGATTTATATTAGTGTTTGTTGTCAATCAATAATTATTTTATTGATATTATTCAACTATTAATATAAACATAAATATATAAGCTTAATATTTCAAATTTTAGTAAATAATAATAATATTTGGGCATGAAGATTTAGTTAGTTTTTATTTCAATATTTTTTTGAATTTTTTTTAAGTATTTTTTTGATTATTTTAGATGTGTGTTTTGTGGATTCTTTTTACACAATAGTAATAATAAAACTATTATGTTTTTAATTTTAGTAAATAGTTATAATATTTGGCATGTCGATTTAGTTAGTTTTTATTTCAATATTTTTGAATTCTTCATAAGTATTTTTTGGATTATTGTAATGTGTGTTTAGTGAATTCATTTTACATAGTTTCGCTCGATAATACTTTTTAGTGCATGTTTTAATTAAATTTAATTATTATAAAAAAAAAAATTTAAAAACTACACATTAATTAGTTTTATTACATAAGAATTGTAATTTGTTGCAAACTAAATTCTAATTGGAGAAAGAATAGGTGATGTTGAACCAAACTAAATTAAATTATATAATATTTAGGGATAAGATTTGAGTTTGACTTTTTATACAGAAAGGAACATATAGGATCAACTATTGAACATCAAGTTATCAATAAAATAACCCCCACAAAGCAATCTCTATGGAACAAAAAGAAATACTCCCTCATTCCAAAATATAGGATTAATTGAGATTTTCCAAGTCAAATTAATTTGTTTATAAATACAAAAATGATTTAACGCATTTGAAATAGTACTCAAGTAAAATTTGAAATTACTTCCACTCTATCTCACATAGCATAATAATTGTATTGACTAAAGTTACACAAAGTCATATGGAGACTCAATTTTGTAATTAAAGATGAACATGATATGGCATTCAAAAGTTTAGATTGTGATCTTATATATCGAAAGAAATTGCAATAATATAAGTTGAATTAAACATATATTGAAAGAACTCCACCTGATTAGTACAATGTAAAGTTTCCTCCCCTTGTTGCCGTCATTGTCAGACCAAGCTTCGAGATTGGAAGAGTTTCGTTGGAAGGTTTTCTTAGGACTTGAGATCTCAAGTGTTAGAGACTCTCCTAAAACATCTCCTTTCTCTCCTTCAGACAAATCTTCAGACATGTCCTCAGTTACATCTCTGTGTCCTAGTTCCCGCTCCCATCTTCGTTGTGCTAATCTTTGAACTTCCTCCAATTCCAACTGCAAAAATATTCACTAATGTAAATTTGAGGTTTTCTTCTTTTGCTTTACACTTTCAATGATTATTGTATCTTGTTTTATTTCAACGGAACAATTTTATTTTTGAGGATGAACATTACAAAAAAAATAAAAAATCACAGAACAATTATATGCTACAAGATCTGTACCATAGAAAATCTCTCTCGTATCATAGAAAAGCCATAGACTCCATAGTTGCACAGTTCATACAAAGATACATATACTAGTTATTATTATAAATACATGCATATTTCGTACAACGACATATATATACATCTTTATAGACAAAAGGCAAGGGGAATTGAGAAGGGAATGCGAATGACCTGTTTCTTCTTGCGGGTGAGATGCCAAATGCGCCAACACATATTCTCGAGGCGCGTGCTTCGTTCGCGGGTGTTTCTGGTGGCAACGACCTTGATCCATGTGCGGTGGAGATCGGTCTCATCGACACCAGAGACCACTTCCTCTACAAAATACCTGGTGGGATTGAAATGCACTCTGTCTCTCACATTCACAGAAGGCGGTTTATGGTGTTGTTCATCAATGGCGGAAGCTCCACTATCCAAAATTGCCTCCAAATAGCCATTAATCCATTCATTCCCTGCCATTTTGTCAATCTCAAACAGTTTTTACATGAGAGATTTGTCAATCTCAAATAGTTTTTACATGAGAAAATCAAATGGGTTTATCATAATTTTGGAAAATTGCGTGACAAATTTGGAGTAATCACAAATTGTAGTATCTCGTAGAGAGAGAATAGAGGAGAACGGTGAGAGAGAAGGAGAGAGAGAATAGTGAGGTGAGATGAGGCATGTCATGGCGGTTGAATGTGGGGCCCAGATGGGGTGTGAGAGTTTGGAGTATATCATATTGACCGATTCCCAATGCAATTTGAGCGCCTTTTGCTGATTTGAAGGTGAATTAGTAGTACATGGGAACTGAAGAGCAAAAATGGCAGACCAGCTTATTACTTTTACTCTTCCTAATATCCAAAATGAGTTCTACTTTTTTTTATTTATTATTACTAATTTAATTCAGTTTTAAATCTAAATGATACTCCAACCATGGCATATATATTTTATTTAATTGTAAAATTTTGTATTTAAATATAATGTAAATTTATTTCATTTTAATTACTAATAAAAAATTAAGAATATTATGTCGAACACATATGTATATCATGATATGTATGCATATTTAATTTCAAAGTAGAAAAAAGAAAAACTTATGAGTAGTTTAGTTTGACAAAACCATTTTGCAATGGAATTGAATGCTTATGGAAATTAATATCAAATGAAGGTATAATTCCAGAACTATTTTATCAACTTATTTGGTACGTTATTTTGAAAAAGAGTTGGAATGAAACAAACCTCTACTTATTTTTTGTCGACCCAAGTTGATCTCATCCCCTCCTTTCAACGGTCAAATTCACTTCAACATTTCTCCCACCGGCATATTTTCTCGTCACCCATCCTCTCCTTCTGCTTCTTACTCATTTTTATATGTTTTTTTAATGAACGTTCATAACAAATTTAATAAAAAAAATTTATTATTATTATTTGTTATTTTTAATCAAATATACAAAATTAAAAATCGTCAAAAATTTAAATGTTTTTTTTTTAAAACCGATGGATTATAGATTTTAACATGATGAATCGATAATGGTGATACTGCGAGTTGGTAATGGTGATATTGAGGTAAATGAGATGGCAGTGCATAATATTTGCCGCAGCGATGTCTTTGCATTGGCGACAAGTAGTGGTTTCGAAGGAAAATGTTGGTGATACAATGGTGGTGCTGGGCTTGAGATACTAGTGATTATGAGGGCATTTGAGTCTAATTTATTTATTTTCATTCCTTTCTTCTTGTATCTACATGGATTACCAAGGGGCGAACCGAAATACTGAATCAGTTGGACTATAAATTCTTTTTATCCTAAAGTTCTTTTTCCCTATTTTGACCTTTTCACAAAACCCATTCTAACTCATAAGAAGAAACTACAAAAGTTATTTTGCCACATGAAGTTAGACTATATTTTAATTTAATATTTTTTGCAGTTTAAAATGGTGTTTTGTCCTAATTTCTTCGGTACGCACTTGTCACGCTATAAACGAGTCAAATTTGAAGGAATAATAGCGTACTCATATTTTATTTAATAAATTTTTTAATACTTGAATTCGAACTCGAGTATTTTAATAGTGTAAACGAGTTGAATTTGAGTAGTTTTTTTGAGTGAATAGTAGTGTGCTCATATTTTACTCTAATAAATTTTTCGATACTCGAATTCAAACTCGAGTATTTAGTCAAATAAAATTTTGGTGCTAAATTCGACTCTAGTTGAATTCGAATCGATTACGAATTACTCACGAGTATCTTATTAAGTATGTATATAATATTTAAACATATTATTAAGACATAATTGATTATATATTTATGATATATGTTATGATATTTTAATATAAGTAGAGAAAACGAATTACTCACGAGTATAATCGAGTGATTAGTAATGTGCTCAAATTTCACTTGTTTAACTTATTAAACTTTAAATTAAGTATCAAGTTTGGTTCGTTTGTGTTTCGAATTCAAATTGAGTCGATTAATTTTCAAATTGAGACAATTAATTTTTTAATCGAGCTCGAGCGAATCGTGATGCCGTAGTAGAATCATTACCAATGGCACGTTGTTAAATTCATTTATAAATTAGTGTAGTTTCATTTATAAGTTGTATTTGTAATTTTCATTTATTTATTCTCAAATAATGTAATTTGTAAATTTTTAAAATATATTTTTAAAATTTTCACATTATTTGTAAGCCTAAAAGTTAGAATTAGAATGATTATAGTGTTCAAATTCAATGACACTCTCATTATGATATATGAACCAATAATGTAAATTTTAGTTTAGAGAGTTTTCTTTTTATATTCTTATAATATATAAAAAAATCAAAGAATAGTGAAAATGACACCATGCACACACACATTTGCACACTTGGGCTTGTAATTAGGATTTATTACTTCCTATTTTTTGTTTAATTTTAATATAATTTTACTTAAAAATCAACAAAAAAATGTATTCTAAATAATTCAAAAATTTTAACAGATGATTTTGTAAAAAAGAAAAATATTAAAAAAACAATCACTAGTTATAGTGAGGATATGGTGTCTCACACCTTCTCCCTATTCAAATTAGCAAGGAAAGATTTCTTGGTTTCAGTTTGACCAAATTATTTTAATTAGAGTCACTTTTAAGTTTGGTAAAATTCATAATTTTCTCAAAAAAAAAAAAAGTGTCCTAACACACTAGTTTAAATTGTTAGGTGGCAACTCTTTTCAAAATAAAAAAATTGATTTAAAAAAAACGTCTCCGTCGTATTTTATAAAAAACTTGAATTTTTGAGATAATTGTGGGAAATAAATAAAAATGTTATAAAAATAAAAAAGAAAGAATAAAAAATGGGGTTTGACAAATAAAAGGAACAATTGATTTTTAACAAAATAAAAAAAAATCTTACAAATATTTTCAAAAATTTTCAAGCGCAACATATTGTACAAATTATCTTTTTATGTGAGAGATATGGACAGTAAATTCCTCTATTTTGAGGTTTATTATTCAAATACGAAGATAGAGATTTATTTTAAAAATTTTCGTACAAATGTAATTTTTAAGTCTTAAACATTTTTATTTCTTATGATAGAAATTTTATAAAATTTGGAGATATCGGTGTGAATACTCTTAATTAGCGAAGCCTCACCTGTCTAAATACTTCTCCAAATAAAACATGGAGTCTTACCAAGAACTAAATCAATAAATTGAGATTGGAGAAAATATTTTCTTTGTTTCTCTTAAGTTTTGAATTTTCTACGTGTTGCTCTTATTTTTAGGTTAGAGATATGTTTTGATTTTTTAGGTTAAATAATGAAAGATTAAATTTTAAATTGATATCAATTTAGTTTATTTTAGTTTTAGTACAATTATTATAATCTTAGATTTTTAGAATTTATAACAAAAATTTTTGATCACAACATTATATATATTTAAAAGTTCCGTAAATTATGTTAGTTTTAAAATTTAATATATCATCGTTTGATTAAAAAAATTAAAACATATCTTTAATTTTAGTATTAAAAAAAAAGACAAAAGTTTGGATAATTCTGTGATAGTCACGTATAATATATTTATATATAATGTTTTGTACAAATTAAGCAAATTAAATTATGCACAAAATACGAACCAAAGTAATAAATTTTCATTTTACTTTCTCCTATATAATAATACGAAATATGAATATGTGAAATATGAGCTATATAGGTCGGATATAACTTTTGATAAATTATTTTTATTTTAATAACGATTTGTTAATTATTTCTTGAATTTACTAAAAATAATGATAATAATAAAATAAAGAAAATATAAAATGTTTATTATATTTAATTGAGAGATAAATAGTTGAATAGAATATAATATTAATTCATATTAACAAGAGTTATATAGGTCAGATATAATATTAGAGTTGAAATAATTATTATATAAAGAAAACCAATAGGTGATAGGATTTTTGACAGAATTTTAAGTTAAATAAAATGAAACATAAAATTGTAATAAGTATATTACATGGAGCATATAAGAACAATCAAAATTTTGTTCTGAGTCTTAATTTACCCTCAAATTTCACACTAGAAATCCATTTCTAATTATGAAAAACCCAACAACCCTAAATTAAACCTTTGTTTTACGTATAGTTACAAAATAAATTTTCTAAAAAAAAATGCTACACTAGTAAAGAGAATTAATTGATATTACCATTACTAGTACTAACTAAAGTTGTAAATTATTATAACTAATAACAACAAGGATAAAAGTGAATTTAACTATAGTTAATTTTTATAATTTTACTTACTTGTAATATATTTTGATTTTTGAAATATAAGAGAAAAATTTAACCTTACATATTGAAAGAGTATCTAACAATAATGTAATATATAAATTTTTTTGAGCTCATATACATAATTTTTGCTCCATAAATATTAAGTTATAAATATTCTATTGAACATAATTTTTATAAGAAATAAAACTATATTTCAATTTGGATTTGTAACTTAATGAGTTAACTTGGTAATTAACTCGTTGAATTATTTTTTTTATTTTCTATAATATCTTAAGTTTTGTAATAAACCAATAATCTATAAATATATATTCTCTTGATATAATTTTCTTTTTACCAGAAAGACCAATTATCTCTAGTCAAATAATTTTATGAGAACTTTAATTACTAGAAATTGATTTAGTTTAATTGTTGTAAATAGGGAAAACCTCTTTGTTTATCTTTGAACTATATCACTTTTGCATGTTTGGTTCCCAAACAATTTTTACAATTTACTTGGTACTAATACTTTTAAAAATATGCACATTTAGGACATTTCATTAAATATTTTATTTGAATTAACGAGACGTTAGATTGGAGGGGTAAAACAGTCTTTTAACCTTGGCCAATGACAAATAAAGTTTTGGGAAAAACTCTTCGTTCGTCCCAAACTATATCATTTTTGCACGTTTGGTCCCCAAATAATTTTTACAACTTACTTGGTACAAATACTTTTAAAAATATGCACGTTTAGGACATTTCATTAAATATTTTATTTGAATTAACGAGACGTTAGATTGGAGGGGTAAAACAGTCTTTTAATTTTGGTCAATAACAAATAAAGTTTTGGAAAAAACTCTTCGTTCATCCCAAACTATATCACTTTTGTACGTTTAGTCCCCAAACAATTTTTATAACTTACTTGGTACAAATACTTTTAAAAATATGCACGTTCAGGACATTCCATCAATTTTACGTTAAATTTAATGAAAAATGTACATGTGTGACTCACGCACATATATTTTAAAGGATAAAATGGTCAAATTATCTCATGCAAAATTAATATATTTCAGGGACTAAACGTGCAAAATTAATATAGTTTGAGTACCAAGCGTGCAAAATTAATATAGTTCGAGAATTAAGCGTGCAAAACTAATATAATTCGAGTTTATTTGATGAAGTGTTTTTTTTTTTCTATAATGTCAAAATGTGAAGTTATCCATTTTTATGTAATATCAAATTAAAGTGGTTGTGTGTAAATGTTGTGTAATAAAGACTAAAATGACTATGTTGTGTAAATTTAGTTTAATTGCTGTAAATATTATAACCGTGTAGCATATCACAAAAATTAATTAGGAAGTCTTCTTGTTCCCATAACATGAGAATGGCATACAAATGCACCATAAACAAATAAGTAAATTTATATGCTATTTTATTTTTAAATAAACTTTCAATCCGTACAACTTAATTTTCTAAATTAATTGCGAATTAATAAATAAAAAATCACTGAGCAGGATTTGAAAAATAAAGTTAATCGTCATGTGCGGTGTCAAGTAAGTAAATCCACTCGGCAACCTCCCCACACTTCTTTTAATATCTTTCTGTTTAACGACAACGACGAGAAGAAAATTCCAGCTTCGCTATTCAAATGAAACCCTCCACGTTCATCAACCCCACACCTACACCACTCTAACAACACTCCGGCGCGATTCCCGATAACAGATCGGATTCCGAGATGGTGAAGAAGCAAGTTCCCGATTGGCTCAACAGCTCTCTTTGGTCCACTGCTCCTCCACCGCCACCGTCGACCTCACCCTCACCGACGCCCTCTCCGCCACAGCCACCGCCTCCTGACGAAGCCGTGCTTGATCGCTCCGGTCGTTCTTCCGCCTCCGCTAGTGGTACTGTTTCTCCCGTGGAGCCGCCCGTTCCGGTGACGCCGCCTGCTGCGATTAGAGCGCCGGAGGCTGCGAAGGTGGAAATTAGGGATCCGTTGCGTGGTAGTGATGGTTTTAGTGATCATGAGTATAATGGTAGCTTGGCTAGCTCTTCGGTTGAAGATGTTTCTCGTCAGGCTCAGCTCGTACAAGAGGTTTAATTATTTCCTAACCATAATATTTTGTCTCACTGTTTGATGTTTGTGTCTCTTTGATAATGTACGTTATGCATTGCCAATTTGCTATTGATATCTTTGTTATTTGGTTTGTGCTTGTTATAAATTGTTTGAAACTCTGAACAATTATGCCTGATAATCGAGCTAGAACTAGAGTAATGGAACTTGTAGCAAAATGTGATTCAACAATATTCTAGAGTCTCAGAGTTGAAGTTTTCCTTGTAGCATTCATTACGACTTTGTTTGAAAGTTGGAAATACTGATGGAAGGACGGGGAAAAAGGATAGGTAAAGCAAAATACTGGCGTCCAAATAAACTGATTCCTGTATCTATACACTCTCATTTTACCAAATTAGATATTTTTACGTTGGTACTCTATTAAACTGGTTTTAACTTTTGATATCGAGTACTAAACTATTAATTAGGAACATCTACACCTTTTTCTTTGATAACCCAAGTATGTGTACTTCACAAAGCCTGAAATCAACATAACAATATAATTAGTTGCATGTGCACCAGTCTTTAAGATTTAAGACTATCCCTTTTCTTTTTCTTTTTCTTTTTCCGTTCCATCAATTTTTATAACTTTGCCAAATTGTATCAAAACAGGAAAAAGTAAAGATGATAAAGAAAGTGTTTGAACCTAGTTGACAATTCTATGAATGCTGTGCTCTTTATCGGTTTATATATATCTTCATCCTTTTCAGAGACTCCACTTGATTATGCTGAAAAACTATAATCCAAATATTGAAAAATCCAAACTAACACTGGCTTCAGAAAACTACTTGTATAATGACAATTGGCAAATGACATGTTTCTTGGTTCTTAGAGCCCATTAATTTTTGTTGATAAATTTGGTATCGCCGTAACACATATGTCATCACATAATTTTTCTTTTTCTGGATTTGTAATAACTTCTCTCCTTCTGTTGAAAATAGATTTCAAAGAAGGTTATAAGTATGAGTGAATTGCGGAGACTTGCGTCACAGGGTATACCTGATGGTGCTGGCATTCGCAGCACTGTATGGAAGGTATGCACTGTTGTTTGATTGCCTGCTAAAGGCTTAAATTGAAATATTGAATATAACTAGATGAAGCATAGCTTGAGTGCAGTTTCCATGGTTTGAATAAAATATGTGGAAGCAAGCATTTGAGAGAATATGAGTTGCCTTTAGATGTTTTAGTATGGTCGCTTCCATTTTAACATTTACTTTTTTCCAGTTGTTATTGGGCTATCTGCCTTGTGATCGAGGGCTTTGGTCTGCTGACTTGGTCAAGAAGAGATCTCAGTATAAAAGTTTTAAAGATGAGCTTTTAATGAATCCTGTAAGTTCTAGTTAATTTGAATAGACACCTCTTCAACCTCAGTTCATTTCTTCTGGTTCTTAGATATAAATTGAATGGACATCTAGCAAGTGTTGAACTTGATATCTGTAATAGATTTTGATATAATGCGAGTAACTTAGTTGGTATCATCATAGAATTATTTGGGTATGGACAGAGATTCTGAAGCATTAGAGATTGTGAGCAGTAAATGTCATATACACCAAATCAAATCAGTATCTTTTGCCAGCTTTTGAATGCTCATTTTGACTATGACTAATTATGCTTGCACTTGTAATAAAAAAAAATTGCACTTGGGCTTGCAATTGAAAACTACTCTGATCAGTGGGATGGAAGCAGGAAATTAGTTTAGATGTAATAGCAAAATAATTTTCTGGGGCATTGTAGAGAATCATCGACTCATTGGTGAAAATGATGTGCAGTTTTGGATGTAAATATACCTGTTATGCCCTAGATTCGAGACGAAGGTGAAATTTAAATTGAGCTATAACTTATGGGTGCACTTCAGTGAGGGAAATAGGGTACCTAAAGATTCTTAGATCTTCTCATGGACAGTAAGCTCATGTAAAATGAAACAATAAAAGAAGAAAATGATTACACACACGGACGCTCATGATAATCTTCTTGAGTCTGTCAAGGCTCAATTAAGAAGCAAGTATACTCCAATATTAGCAGTGATAATGGCACAGAGCTTACTCAGCAATGCAAGTAGTCCTGTTTAACTGCTTGTTTGTTCACTTTTTGCAAGATGCTAATGTTGAAACCCACAAATATGACAACTGTTTGAAAATCTTCCTAGATTACACATATTGTCAGGACATAATAATATTGCTTATTTCAAATAAAAATATAGAACTCGAGATAACTAATAACCTATGGGTGGAAAACTTAACACCCTTGGTTCAGGAACATGAGACCACTCCCATATTGAATTTTTGCCTTTTTTAGGCATAGTATTATTAGAATTTGATTCCCTTGGCTACCAGAAAGAATAAGAAAAACAAGAAAATTAATAGAGAGATAGTATTGGGTACTGTTAGAATTTGACTTCTTACCTTTTTATTCATAGTAGATAGTACTGTTAGAATTTTATTCACTTATAACTAAATAAGAAAAAAATAAAAAGAAAATGAAGCGAAAGAAATATATTTGAGACAACATAATCAGAACATTTTTCATTTACATATGGGTGGGTGATGATGATGCAGGACTGATATGTAGGAACCATTGCGGAGATTGAAGAAGGATAATTTAGAATAGTTAGATTCATGCACTTACTTGGTATATTGAAATCTGATTATGTTCTTCTAATGTGTGATAAGAGGTGTCACCTATTTTTTTTTGTGTAGTTGTGTGCCAAACTGGTTATTTCATTTGCCATGGATCTTAAAGCAAATATAATTGATGGGAACATAAATCATATGATAGGGATGGATTTCACTATATCTATGTTTTGCATTTAATTGCAATCTTCTTGGGGCATTATATGTATTATGCTTGGTCACTGAATGTTTTGTGGCTAGTCAGTCAGAAATCACAAGAAAGATGGATAACTCTACAAGTCTTGAATATAGCGAACCACATAGTGAGGGCAAGGGCTTACTCTCAAGATCAGGAATCACTCAGGATGAGCATCCTCTAAGCCTTGGCAAGACAAGCATCTGGAATCAGTTCTTCCAGGTAATCATCATTTTCTTGAAAAGTTGTGTATAAGTTGTATATAGTATCACACTGCGGGCCTCAGATGTTTAAGTGTGTTAAACAAGATCATGCCGTGATTTATCTGTTACAAAATCTTCTAATTAGACTTATTACTTGAAACACGCTATATGTGGATGTAGTTTTCTCCTCTGTAATATAAGTAACCCTTGAAAATGGAGATAAGTAATCAAGTGTTTGGAATTGGTGCGAGTCATAAGAACGTTTAGTAGAAATATAATGCTTCTGATAGCTTCTCCTTGCTTAGTGATTTAAGGACCTTGAGGACACTATTTAGATTGATGGATCTTTATGAAGTGGTTTCAGAGCTCTATGAGTACATCTCTACAATCCACTCAGCTATTGTTTGCATATCCAGTCGGTCTACTCTATCTTAGTATCTTAAATATTGGACCAAATCTGTCAGTGAAATCAACAAGCTGAAGCCTTTTAATTCAATTTTTTGTTAATTTTTAAATGGGATTTCAGCAGTTCATATTAGTTGCATCTAGCATTGTTTCAGAACTTGACTGGTTTCTTAATTTTCCTTGTCTCTCATTTCCTTCTGCATCTCTTTCCCTTTCCTACCCAAGTTTGGCCCTTACGTATCTTAGCAGAAATTATTCGATTGAATTACTAAAGTTATGAATTGCTGTACTATTTCTCTGTTGTGATGAATTTATGTCATATAAAAGTGTAGGTAAAAACAACGGACGCACATTATGACAGGTCTTCTGTGCTTGTTTCTTGTTTCCATTTGAACTCCCTTGTGGCAGAACTTTTTTACCTCCATCTGAAATAGTTCCACTACTATCTCTTTTTTCTTTGTAAAAGATAAAGTGCTTATTTAACATACTAAATTCAGCAGCATTATTTCTACAAACCGGTAGAGTAGGCTGCATATGAAATCTATATGGCAACGCAAAGGTAAATATGACAATGAGGATAATTAACAACCAATAGGAAACAATTCAAAGTTAATAATAGGGCAATAAGAAAATAAAGAAAGAAAAATACTGTACATTAATAGGAAGTGTTCACAAATTATAAATCACGAAAAATTACATAATCATACTGGCACTCAACAACAGATACAGCTAAATATGTAATTTTGCTAACAAGAGAAAATATAAAATAGAAGGTAGAATTAACATTTGTATAATAAAAGCAGTGAGCATACTGTAAGATTCATTATCTTCTCCAGGCAAAATTAGATTTCATCATTTGACTGGAATGTTTTTGCCTGATTTCATTAACATAGGTGCACATGTTTGATTGGCTATCTTGCCACTTGCAGTGTAGTGGGACAGATGATGCTCATTTGTACATTTATTTACAATCTTTGGTTTGCATAGTAGAACTTGTTTAGATAACCCAGCTTCAGATTCACAACGCCCACCCTGGTTACCCTGTATTATATTCAGAAACTCGTAGGTTCTCACTGTGGGATATATGACCTGAATTACAAGTTGTGTGCTTGACTCCAACATCTTCAATCTGTAGGACACTGAGATTATTGAACAGATTGACCGGGATGTGATGCGCACTCATCCTGACCTACATTTTTTCTCTGGAGACTCATCATTTGCGAAAGCTAATCAGGCAAGCACTAGTAATTTGTTGTGGGAATTGATGCATAACTGAGCAATCTGGCTCAATAATTTTTCTCTTACTTTCAGGAGGCTTTGAGAAGTATATTGATTGTATTTGCAAAGTTAAATCCTGGTATAAGATATGTTCAAGGAATGAATGAAATATTGGCGCCATTATTCTATGTATTCAGAAATGATCCCAGTGAGGATAGTGCAGTAAGTGACATTTATTAGTATTCTGTTTTTCCATTTTGTTTTGTGTATTTAATATCAAGATGGTGTACTCCCGAACCTGACTGTATCCATGCCCTGTATTACATTGAGTGAGTGAGTATTTGACAATTTTCTCTAACTTATTAGTCTACTTTTTTCATCATTTAACTTACTGCCCTGTATCACTGTTATTTCCTTTTTCACCATTTTAACTTATTAACCCGTGGCCTGGAATATGGCTTTCATCATTTTATGTAAATATAAAATGTTAGTTGAACACAAACTTTAATTAGCTTGTAGAAGTCAAGTAGGAATTCTTGCTGACACTGCAAAACTGTTAATCTAAGAACTATTTTTGAAATAGTAACTGTTATCTTAAAAGTGTATTCACATAAGAAATGCATTTGCATTTATTTAACAATCCAAGGTCACATATCTTTCATATCTGAGTTGTTAATTGGTGTGAAGATTGGGACAAGGTGGTTTTAACCTTTTTCTACGTGTCCAATTTTGAGTTCAAAACAAGAGGAACGAAGGTGCCTCAATATGGATGAGCAGGAGGTGCCCAAGAAGGGACATTCTGTTACCTGGGGCCTATTGTTCACGGAGAAGGATGCGTGTCCAGTTGTGCATGAGCTACCTCACAAAAGGTGATCCGAGATAGCTTGGGCAGGAGGGAGGGGGGGCTGTAGGGGGGGTGACTGGGGTGGGAGGGTGGGGTGGAGAGGGAGAGAGGGAGGTAAAGATATAGCATCATTATTAAATCTTAAGGCTGACAATGTTTTAAGTGCCACCATTAAATAGATTTTTAATATGTACCAATTTTTATTTTCTACTTGTGCAGTTTTCCGTGGAAGCAGATACATTCTTTTGTTTTGTGGAACTACTGAGTGGATTCCGTGATCATTTCTGTCAGCAACTGGATAATAGTGTCGTAGGGATCCGATCCACTATTACAAAGCTGTCGCAACTTTTGAAAGAGCACGATGAAGAATTGTGGCGTCATCTCGAGGTCACAACCAAAGTAAGATATTGGCCCTCATATCATGTCTTTATTATTGAAGATATTTTCAATGTTACTTAAGATAACTTGATATTTGGAAGTCTGCTGTCATATCCCTGATACTGACCATTTGGGTAGTTTATATTTGCTACTTGAATTATCAATCATTACTTGTTATATGGAGGATCTTTCATGCCCCTCTTGTTATGTATTTTCTCTTCTATTTTACATAATTTATGGAGATCTGTAAGGGTTTCTGTTAATGGCCCTGCGATGGTTTCTAGGCGCTTGTATTCATTTATCTACAGGTCAAGATTTACTCCAGTCTGATAATGACAACCAAACATATTATTTCCTATCGACAAGAAAAACAAGAAAAATCTACAACTCTGCATACTTGGTTACGTGTAAATGATATAGAAAGGAAAAATATGAATTCAGATTCAAACTTTATACCTAAATTTGGTTTAACCTTTTCCTGTATTAATATTTATTATCGGGGATTGGTAGAAGCAATCTGTGCTGTTATTAAGGTTCGGTTCTGTTGGTAGTTGAATGGATTAGGAATGGAATGGAGGGAAGGAAGAAAAATGAAGGTGTAAGGGAAGGGAGTAGGGAGCTTGGAATGAAAAATATGATGGATTGTGTAGGTTCTGTTGGAATGGGATATCCCACTTGAAACTTAAAAAATCAAAGTAGATCTGTGACCGACAAAATGTCTTGTTGGATGCCATATCATTGTTCTTCATATTGAAATTATTTGTCATAGCCATGGTCTTCCTTATTTACTTTGATGTTAAAAATGACAGGTGAATCCCCAGTTTTATGCATTCAGATGGATTACTCTCCTGTTGACCCAAGAATTTAATTTTGCGGACAGTCTTCACATTTGGGATACACTTTTAAGCGATCCTGAAGGCCCTCAAGTGAGTCACAGTTTCTGTTTTAGTTTAAAGTGTTAGCCCTGAGCTGCTATTAATTATTTTATCATGTGGATATGAGTTATCTACATTTATAGTATTCAGCTTTCTTTATTAACCAGTTTGTAGCTGGATGTAGGTTAGAGTGAGTGTGAAACTTTATAGCTCGATAAGATTTACAAGTCTTTTATTACAGTTTGATTCCCAAGTAAAATTTAGGTTTCTGATCCTCGTGGCTCTTCGAACAGTTGTCAATATGGAGCTGGAGCTTGAGAGTTACGTGATATATATATTTGTGTGTGTGTATATATATTATATACATGCATGCTTAATATTGTCCTTTGGCTGATAATGAGTACGTGTAAGCTTATAAGTTCGACAAGTCATAAGGTAACACAAAATGAGACTTCAAAATAGAAATAAATGGAAAAGCAACTAGAGTCAAAAGCCTCTTGACCCAAACTCAAGAATAAATTGATTCATAATCATACCTGTATAACCATTGGAGGCTACGGTCATCAAACTAGAAATTCTAGGAGTTACTCATTGAGTTAAATTCTAGTAGAAAGGTAAGTAGATTACCTAATGATTATCTACTACTAACGCTAATCAAGTAATTAACTACTAATAATTATCTTCATTGTTGTCACGGCGCTTGGCGAAGCACAACGGTAGCTGACTGCCAGGACGCCTAGGCGACAAGGCGCCTGCCATGGCGTCAACGTTCAACTATTTCAATACTTACTATATAAAAAAAGCCAATACTTCAATAATTCAACTATTTCTTTCGACCATAATTCAATAGTTCATACTGATGATTATCATTCACTCATTATGACCGAAGCTCAATAATCAATATTTAAATAGATCATAATAATAAAGTTACCAATTAATAACAAATTAATATAATTCTTATACTAAATTACTAATAATAAATTAATAAAAATTAGTAATTTACTATATTAAGAGAGCAATTAATATTATAATAATAATTTATTATAGTTTTTATAATCAGCATATATATATATATATACATATGTATAGGCAGATATACTGATATACTATATATATAGTAATTATATAGCAGTTAATTAATTTGTAAACCAAAATTAAAAAGAAAAATTTAAATAATTAGCATACAGATTACAGAACTACAGAAGCAAAGCAAAAGTCAAAATAGAAGTCAGAACTGAAGCAAAACAGATGTGAAGGGTGAAGACTGAAGAGTCGACTCTCATCTTTTTATGTTAGTGAAGTTGCGAACAGAAGAAAGATTGTTGACAAAAAGAAGAGAAGAGAGAGACTGAAAGTGAAGAACCAGAGAATAAACGAAACCAGACTGAAAGTGAAGAAAGAAGATGGCCGAGATGTCCTTTCTGTGTCGCGAAGGGTTCTATGTGTCGCCATGTTTTTCTGTCTTGTTTTACCTTTCTGAAGTAGATGGTTGGGCACTTAGGGTTTCTGTCTTGTCCCGGTCCTCTTTTTTTTTTTTTTAAACTTTGGGCTGGGTTGGATCATGGACGCCAAGGTCTCTTGGTGATGCCAAGGTGACGCCAAGTCTTGCCATGGCGATATAGTGCCCTGTCGACCACTGCCATGTCTCTCAATCACCGCCTTGACGCCATGGTGTTGCCGACGCCGTGATAACAATGATTATCTCTAGAATATTTTAAGTAATCGAATAATGATATAGAATGCTATAATCAGTTAACCCAGTTTATTTCTACATAATAGTACGAAGTAATTATCTTTCGACTCCATAATAATTTGCTCCACATCAATTGGGTCATAACTCGTTACTAGATATGGTTGCTCAATCTTGGGGGATTCTTTATTGCATTTGTCCTGTAATTTTAAGGTCCATGTTATGAGTGCAAAGGACAATAAGCGAAGCAGTAACCACAGAATAAATATGCTCTTGAAATTGCAGGAGACCTTGCTCCGGATATGCTGTGCAATGCTCATTCTTGTCCGGAGGCGTCTACTTGCCGGTGATTTCACCTCTAACCTCAAGTTGCTGCAAAATTATCCATCCACAAACATAAGCCACTTGCTCTATGTGGCCAACAAGTTGCGTTCTCATTCGGTTGGCTAGTCTATTTTAACATAGTTTGACTTCCCTACAAACAACCCGTCTAGTGTACTTTACATTTGTGTTAAGTTGGTGTTTCATATAATTTAGTGGATGTAGATGTATGTCAGCTGAATTCTCCTCTACCCCTACCTTCCTTTTACCTTTTATTGTTTTTTTGGGTTAGGGTGGTTACTCCTTTCCCTCCTGTTAATTGGACAACTATAGGTCTTCTTATATCAGATTTCATTATTATTGGTTGTATAAATTTCATTTTTTGATGGATGTTTATACGTGATTAAATGAAGCGTAGTGCTCATGATTGGCATAAATGTTGTACTCTTTGGTTGAATGGGTCCCTTTCAACTTGAACTTCTGCAAACATTTTTAACAAGTCATCATGATACAAAAATGTTTGTCATGGTTTATATATCGTGTTGGGCCTGTTCTTTCATGACCTCCGGTTGACTCCATTTTAGAATGAAATCAGTTACTTCTGTATGCAATCAATTTGATTCGTTTATAACATGCGACTTTGATCAAACAGACATCTCCTTGGTTGATGTTGGTTGGCATAATGGTAAAATACAAAGGTAAACTTAAAACTTTTGGTAAATTGTAAGACTCATATCTTGCTGTGTATGCATATGACTAAAATGTAAAATTGTTATGCATTTGACTAAAATGTAAAATTGTTACTTAAATTTATGGATCAATGTAAAATTCTCCTTCCAAATAATATTTTTATAAAATTGTTTTTCCATCTTATCAAAATTTATCAAAACTAGTTTGATTTAATTTTTCATATAAAAAATTAACAAAAGTTAATAATAATTATAAGATCCAATAATTGTGATGATATAATAATTATTTAAATAGCTAAACATAAAAAGGGAAGAAAATATAATGCCGATAGTTATTTAAATTATGGTTATGCTCTAATTTGTATACATTTTTTAATAATGTTTTAAATGTACTTGATTGTGTGTGATTTTCTAGGTACTGATATTTTTTGTAACAAAAAAATAAAATAAAAAATCGGTCTATCCTCACAGTTAATAAATTTTATAATTATATCGACTTTAATCAGATTTTTTTAAATAAAAAATTGAATTGGGTTAATTCAGATGAATTTTAGTAAAATAGAACTATAATTTTACAAAAATATTATTTAGAATGAGGATTTTACAAATAATCCATAAATTGGAGGGATCTATACATAGTATCACGTCTTAGTAGCAATTGAAGCAACTCTTTTTCTTTTTATTTCAAAAATAAGCCGCTTGACCTAGAGCACTGTCACCTATGAACAAGGTCATCGCTTATATAGGGTTCAAACCTTCCCGCCCTCTTAGTTGTAATTCTAATTCTTAAATGTGCCAAAAATTAAAAAATAAAATAAAAATAGCCGCTTATAACACTTAGAACCGTTTAGCAAGGCTCCAACACTTTTTTTACTACTCTATTCAAATACAATTTTTAACTGTTCAAATTAAAAATTCAACAATCTTTAAAAATTTAAAATCAAACGGTCATAAGTCGCCCCGCCTAAATGATTGCATAAACCATCCTTTAGGATTAATGTAGCAGCCGCACATGGATGATAATTTTATCAGAATCCGTTAATACTCCATACAATTTTGATTTTAATGAGATCCAATTATTTGAACTATATAAAGTTAGGGTAAGGTATGAGATTTACCATCTTATCCTATTTAATCCCAACTTCGACCCGCTTATATACAAAACATATTTTCTAATAATTTTAGAAAATTTTGTAAGAGAAAAATATAAAAAAACAAAGAAAAAAAAGAAATAAATCAAATTTAAAAAATAATCAAGGTAATGGACAGTGGCAGGACATGTTTGGTAGAAATATTGACGGGATGAGACGGATTTGGAGTACTATACATATTTAACGAGTAGAGTTTGAGAACAGTTCCCCGTCTCATACATGTCCCGTTGTCATGTCTAACTCAATATGAATGAAGTGAATAATTTGGATTTGAATGGATGGATTCCGTATTGAGAAAACTCTTGCAAAATGAGCATTGTTCATAAGACTCAACTTTGAGACATTATTTAAGATCAATAAATTTTTTACCACTTAAATCAATGAATGTTGGTCCTCAGATAATGTTATTTCTTCAAGTTTATGCCAATTATTACATTATCTGTCGTTGCCTCGTGCTTATTCCATTATTCAGTGTATTGCTTTTTACGGTTAAGAACTATTGAAATAAATATGTAATAACACTAGATACACTAATAAATTGTACAAATATATGTGATAAATTTTGAGCAATTAATTTTAAAGATGTGGGCCTGTTAGAGTACTAATCCCCCTACAAAGTTTAGCCACATCAATTTGAGTACATTTATTTGTGTACAAGTTAGTGTCTCTAACACCACACATAAAAATGCCAATTTTCTTAATTCTAATTTAAATCAAGGTAGTTCTTTTTTATAAATTTTTTAACTAGCACAAAAAAGGATAGGTACGCTATAATGGTATTTTCTTTTTGTTTCAAAATTAGAGATGTATTTTTGTTTTAATATAGTACTATTTGCAAATCTTACAATTTATTAATTTGTAAAAATTTAAAAATGTAAAAAGTTTTTATTTAAGATTCCTCATATATTTGATGGTATTTTACTTCAAAATTATCAAAAATAAAATTTCATTTCAATTTTAAACTATAAAATCTCGCAAATCTATCTTATCGGAACTGAAATTTAATTCTAATTCTAGAATGGACGCAATACATATTTTTCGACAGCTTTTGGTTTTACGGTAATTAATACGGAGCAACGAGGATAGATGAGGCTTCTATCCGATACAATATTTACTCATACTACCCAAAACATATTACAAAAAAGGAATATTTTTATCTTTTTACAAATATTAATTTTACACGTTTGACTTAAAATTATATATACAAAATTTTCTCATGAAATTTGTTATAAATATTCAATTAAATATAAGATAAGAATATTATAATAACAAAAATAAAAAAATATAGCATTGTAATTTTTTTTATGCACATGTTGCTCTTTTTATCTTTTTATGGTACCAGAAAAATTGAAAGAAAACATGTTCACTTCGGAAGAGGGAAAAAAAGGAAACAATAAGAGGTAAATTTTCTGTAGTGGGTCGGGAAAATCAGCTAACTAGATGCTCTTAGGAAGTCCTCAGTTGACAACTAAATTTGTTAATTCTCTAGAAGCAACTAAATTGAGTGTTCAAATCAGAGGGGAAATTTTGGAATATATGGTCACTGTTCCGTTTCCCAGCATTTGGTTCATTATTAAGAGTTATTGGCTTCAGATGTGTTGTGCTGCTCGTGCCATTCTTAAATTTCATACAATGGTTAGTACAAATGTCATCACGGAGATAAATAATAATGAACCATCAAAAGATTATCTGAATGGGAGAATAAAATTAACGGGAATGAAAACAAACATATTTGAAATTTAAATGTTACCACCGAGATATGAATCCATAAAAGATTATCTGGGAGTGGAAAGAAAGAAAAAGTGACCGTCTCAAAAGCAAATTTCAATTGAATCCAAGTATCCAAACACCTTTAACCCCATCCACATAAATACTATGGTAGTATCTTGCACAAAATAGTCTCAAAATAAAATGTTAAATATTTGAACAGTTATCCTGTATACTATTTGAAGCTTATCAGAGAACTCCAAAGAAGGGATTGTTAATAGCACTATTCAACTCATTCCCAGCTGTATGGAGAACTGCAATATCGACTTTGTCGCGTGGCAGATACAAGAACTCACCCCCATCAATTTTCTCAAACTCACACAGCTCAAGAAACTTGATGCCTCCTTCCAATTTGCCTACTCTTTCCTATTTGTATATAGATAAGAAAATAGGTAAGAAACGGATAAGGATACATGTGCCTCCTTTCAAGTACATTCAAAAAATTCAAGAATAACATAAAAAAGCCCAAATAGAAATCATATTACATGGATTTCAACATGGAAAAGAGCGAAAACAACACACTATCTACATTGATTGAAATCAAGTGGTTGTAGCCTCAAAAGTGTTCTAAATGGGAAGTGCTCGTAAACTTTTATATTGCAGTGAATTAACAATATGATACAGATTATACAAGCTCCGATTATTCCCAAATTAGATTTATGATTAGATTATAAATTCCACCTATAAACTTTACATGGTTATCGACGTTTGCATCCCAATATTTAAAACATTACAACTGCACCGATCTCTTTTTTTCCGAACTAATTGCACTCTCTTGACTCTCAACAGGTCAAAAATGACCTATTGCTAAGTTTAACTAGACGAAGAAAACATATATATAATACTTAGCTGTATATGAAATTATTTTAGTACATTTGCAAAATTATATCATTCAAATTTGATATAAATTGATTTATTTTGAATCCCTTAGTGATCACATGAAATTATATCCCAAATTTGATATCAGAATTATATTAAAATTGCACCAGAGTCTGAATTTTAATATTTCACAACCTAGGCAGAACAAAACCAAGGCAACTTATGGAACGAGGGAGTAATAACTTTTGAAACAGTAGGAATACAAGGAACGTTAGAGTGAAATAGTAAACTTTAATCATCTATTCCTTCCATTTCACAATCCCAGTCTCTAACTATCGCAATAAATCAGCCTTTTAATCACATGAAAACTCTGACCCATTATCACTTCTATATTTCCCAAAATCAGATTCATATGAAAACCCATCAACATCCACCACCAATCATCATATTTCGTAGTCAAATAAAGTAGCCTTACCCTCGCAAGATATTCAACGACTAAAGCATTCTTTATCTCTTGAACAGTGACCAGGACACAATAACCTAAGTCTAAAACCAATCAGATGATTGTAACCACCAGCCATCAAAACCAACCCCATCCCAACCATTACCAGCATTTTTTCTCTGTTCTCTACTCAGAGATAAAAAAACCTCTTACACACACAAGATAGAACATCAAAGCATAAAGTGGACTTATCTGTGGATGATGACAGAGATGCACCTGCAATCGTGCTCTATTACAGGGTAGATAATGTATCTACTTCCTCTGTCTCAAATTGTTCACAGTGTTGGACTTTTCTCGCATATAGAAAAATTTGTGAACTTCGCATTGATTGTCCAAAATAGCTCATATTTATTCATAAGCAATTTAGGGGGAAAAATGCTTGAGAGAAAAAATAAGAAAGAGAGGTCAATTTAGTCATTTGTACGAAGAGAAGTTTCTAGAAAAGGAATACTGCAATCAATATGGGACTACCCATAAAAGAAAAAAGCAATGCAAACAATTTGGGGCATATGGAGTATATGTTAATTTCAAAACATCATTGTTTTCAGTATTATTTTGCAATTTTTGTTTCTGTTGATCTGTTCTTCGTTCCAGAAAATGAAATTGAGATTTTGGTATTCTTGATCTTTTAATTATTGTGAGCTTCATATTGAAAAGAATTTCATATTTTTTGATGAAATGGTGTTAAGATTCTAAAAGGTCAACAAAGGTTAACTTGTTGACAAATTAATGTGTTTGATGATGGCGATGTGAGACGAAGACCAAAATGAAAACTGGATACATACAAAAGAAGGTACTTGCTGATGGTGGTGTTGGTGGTTGCAGCAGAGTGAGATGATGGTGGGAAAGGTCTTGGAGTGGGCTGAAACAAAGATATTTGTAATTTCCTCTCCCTCTTTTGTCACCTTCAAAATTCTGTATTTGCTTGTTTTTATAATTATTTTCCCTCCTTTTCCCCTTTTTCAAATTTAAATTATTTATCATAGTTGACCAAAAAGATGAGCAAAGTTATCATTCGATAATTAATTATTTTATATTAATACTTATTAACTAATAATCATTTATTAGCTTTATCGCTTATATGATTTGCCTATCATACTCTTCAAAAGTTGGGAGGACTGGAACATCAGTCACTTTTGATCAGTTGAGAGCCTGGAGTGTGCAATAAGTTTTGAAAATACAAGTCCTTGGAAATGTTAGTAATACAAGTAAATTTAATTTTATGTGCACTGCATGTGTGCATGCGTGTGTGCGAGTGTGGTATTTCTTTCAGTAATATTATGTGCCTATGTTAGATGATGACTATTGGGAAGCATACAAAATATGATTAAACTCAGGTGAGTCTAATTTTGTGTGCACAATGCATTTACATCAGCATAAGTTTGACTTAATTACATCTGTGATAGAAATTCTCACCTGGAACGTTGCATTACTGAGCCTAATCTTTCGAAATTTCTCCTCATCAGGCTTCGTGGCAACATTTTTTACATATGTTAGAATAGTATTAAATGCTGTCTTCACTTTTGCATCATCATCCTACAATCAGTACAAAAATGAAAAGGAATCTCAGAATGAAAGTATAAACTGTCATTTCAAAATCTTCTATGTAATAAAGTGCAAAAATAATCTGTTTGACAAGATGACTTTGTTTTCCAGCTAAATTAGATGGATTCGGATGGAGTGTCCGACAGGATACAGCGGTACTTTGAAGAATCCGGCATAGGTAAGCTGAAATTTGACACATTTTTACACTAAAATGAGTGTCCCACACCCTTGTTTGACTCGAGTGTCGGACACGGGTATTTCGAGGCAAAACAAACAATTCATGTAACACAGTTTTCTAGAACTAAATCAGTAAAGAAACAAGACTAGGTTGTAAACTCCGAATCAGATGACACGAACATACAATACAAACAACTTTCGGGTTTTAGCTTTCCCTTATACTCAAACAGAACCACCACCTTTATCTTCAAGATTGGTCATCACAGTAAGGCGGCCATCGAGGCACACATTTTATAAAGTGAAGTCCCTAAATCTGAAGTAGATTAGCTCTAGCCGTTTATAAAGAAAGAGGTGAAGGATTAGAAGAATCAGCACTCTGCAGGAGTACATTTGAAAGAAACAACCTCCCAGCAGAGTTGACTGACAAGAACAAGTCTACGATAAAGTGAGAAAGAGAACAAAGCAAACTAGTCAACTCTTTGTTTTGTTCCATCATTTAGAAGAATCATCATCCCAGCAGATATTGACTGACTAGAACAACCCAAATAAAAACAAAATTCCTAATTAATATATACCACACTCTTATACTTTACTTTATACTTCTATATAACAGCATTGAATCTTTCTATATATGTAAATAATATTTCTTAAGTTTATATAAAGCATAAAGTGATATATACTAATACTATATAATATTAATAGTATTAGTACATAATAATTATCTTCTTTCCATGCTTTTACACTATTAGAAATTAAATTTATGTGAAATTATTTTTATATGTTTGTGTGTGCGTGTATATTTTTGCATTTTACTTTTTTTGGCGCACCTCACTTCGAAGAGGCCACGGTGTGCCCTTTGCTTTCACAACTATGCCTAGGGCAACAAGAATCTATATTTGCTCATAACTGGGGATTTGTGGCCATTACCTAGCAAACATCATGATAGAAAAGAAAACGGTAGGGAGCAGCTGAACAATTAAGTAATCATCATTATTTACCTTATGGCTTTGCTTAAGCGACCGCAAGCACTCTCTCATTTGTTCTGCCTTAGTAGCAGGCCTAACGGGCAACATGCTCTGGAAGACAAAAATAAAAAGGTTTCTTGCTTAGCAAAACTTTGACTAAGGCTGCATGATGGTAATTGCACGATATATAAACTTTACATCTCAAAACAGAAAAGAGGGAAGGATTGAAATCAATAAGAGCAAAAAAATCGCCAATTTGTGTTAGATGTCAGTTAGCACTTCTAGGAAGTCTTAGATAAAGAGAAGTTCACTTTATATCAGTGTAACAAGTATAGAAATATATTTAAGTCAACTAATATAGAGAAAAAGAGCTAGCTTAGTTTGAAACCACAATTATTAGAATTCACGCCTCGGAGAATTTTGTCGAGGAAACTCAAAAACAATTTCACCAATTTATTTCTAACCAAAAAAGTTATAGTGGCCCATGAAGATTGATCTCACATGATATAATACAAGGTGTATCTATATTTGTAGATAAGATACTTATAAGTGATAACACAATGTTGCAGTGAGGGGGAAGCCCTGATTTTAAGTAGTAGCCACTGGCATAGCCCTTCCTACTCATTTTCTTTCCGAGAAGACGATTGAACTTCTTCTCTTACTCAATCCAAAATGGTACACCAATTCACAGTAATCGGTATGCAACAATTCAACAAAGAAAGGGTCACATGTCCCAGTACTGCATTTGCATTTATACTGTTAGGTAGCTAAAATTTCTTGGGAAGCTGAAACATCCATATCGGTGCAGATAGGAAGGAATTGCATTAAAAGAAGCTACCTTTTTTTCCTCAACAGGTGCAGCAGGTTTAGAGGGAGTAGGATCTTCCGGAGGCAATCCAAGCTTCCGTCTTCTTTCAGCCTGTATACAAAAACAAAATATTCCAGAATACTTAAACCAGTTAGATCTGTTAAACAGCCTTTCTAATAGGATATTTTGTCATTGTCAATCTTATGGATAGTATGGACCACTACAATCAGAAACATAGTTGATGGTTGGACACAAGTTAGAACAAAGTTTTTTAGTCTCAATGTGATATGTTGGATTGTTGAAAGCTCTTTAAAGAAGCCTGAGACAGCAACATGCATGCGCAAATAGATCATCAGTGATCCCATCAAATAATCGACTGGACCATAGTTTTCAAACCATATCATGCACCAAGTACCCTCATATCTTGCTCATGTATCTTATTGTGAATCAATAAGGAAATGAAATGAGAAATGAGATAATTTACTATAATATATAAGTAGTCAACAAATTGTTGTAACTTAATAATAAACTTTAAATAACTAAATACTATTTAAAAAATTTAAATTGGATCGCCAAACAATATTCAACCATGCCAAATAAGTAACAAGATTAAAGAATTCTCAGAGTCAGCTTTGAACCATAAAACCGAAGAGAATAATCAAAATTGCTGAGCGACAAGAGAACCATATTTTCAAAGCTATGAATTTATGGAAGTGGAACAAGAAAAATATAATGATATTCAGTAGCAAAATATAAGAAAAGCTGAAGTGAGTTAGTGGGTTCACCAAGCAGCATAGCATAGAATACATTAACAATGAAAAGCTTTTCAATTGAAATGGTACCAGGATTCAATATCTTAATACTCTTTTGAATTTGCTTAAAGACCTTCTCCAGTCATGTTCCCAGATTAAAAAGGTACTGTACAGTGTACCATACCAAAACGAGAAGTAGTATACGATACACAAAGCATTGTGAATGATTTTCATACATATCCTGGGACCAAAAGCAGATGCTACTGTTACTTGGATTTTCCTTATCTTGAAATGTTACATACTAAAGCTAGCATGCTAAAACTGTTCCCTAAAACACATACACACCCCACAGAAAACCAAAACAGATAAAATTTAAAACAAAAAACAGAAGCTTCGTTCTGACAAAAATTAACATGGTATAGATTTTCAGTAAAAAGCTGGAAGTTAAAATATATAATGGTGGAAACCATCTTAACCTTGTCTTCTTCCAATTTCTGTCGAATTTTTTCTCTGGCTCTTTTCTCTTCTTCTTTCTCTGCTTTTCGCAAAGCTATTAGACTGTGAGAGGAGAACATAAAATTTCTAAGAGACTAAGCAGATATCCATATTCAATTGAATGCAAAACAAACTAACCGTTTTCTTTCGTTATCTTCCTCCATTCTCTTAGCTTCAAGAAGTTCCTTGCCTATTCTAATTCTCTCCTGCAAGAAACTTGTGTTACTAGAATGTATTCTATAATATTCATAATAACAATAGATAGTATGCAAAAAATAGACTGTATTAATCTTGTTATCATGTGTACATCAAACAAAAATACAATATTATATGATAACCTGGGCAGCTCTCCAACATAATAAAAAACTTGACAACCATTTATGGCATTCACCATTGTTTAAATGAAGTTAACTTTAGCAGAGAACAAATCACATCAGAAAGAAAATTTAAAATGATCCCAGATCAGTCAAACAAACAAGCTTGTAAAGGGAGAAGATTACAGTTACAGAATACGTCTCACAGGTAAAGCAAGCATTACCTTCTCTCTCTCCCTTTCCATTTTTTTCTCTTCCTCTTCCTTCTTTTTGCGAGCTCTCTCCCTTAAAGAGAAAGGTGAAACTATAAGATTTGAAATCAGTATAGATGAGATATATTAGAATATTTACATGGTACAGCTACAGTTCAAAAACTGAGAATGGATCAAACTTTTCTTTTAGAAATGGAAGTCTTACGAGTTATCTGAATATTTTAATAGAACTTGAAAAAGAAAGTCTAATGCACAATATAAATTTATATGTTAATCACTTCTTTCCAGAAAGCCCTTGCATAATATAAAAATCATGCACCATGGCATCCTTACACAGGCAGCATACAGTTGTATAGGATCCACCATGTTACCGACCCATGTAACATGTTACTTTTGTCTCACTTTTTAAGACCCCAAATATGAGACCGTACCACTGTCCGAAATCAAATGTATCAAAAAATTATTTTTAATAAAAACTTTCAATACCTAGAAGAATTGCAACATGTCAAGGCTTATGCCTTGCCTCAAGGGAGGTCAAAAGCCTTGTCTTGTGGCTTTAACTATTTCGTAAATTCCTCAAATATTTAGAGTATCAGTTACTTGCAATTAAATTGCAGAATAGTGTTCTAGATAAGCAATCGACATGATCCACAACTGAAAACAGCAAACCATCTATTCAACTTACTGCATCCCCACACTATGTACCAAAATGCACAACTTATGATATTGCCCTGATAAGCACGCTAAGATGATTCGCAAACGTAAACAGGAAACTAACCAAACCTACCCCATGTACCTCATTCCCAGATCATGCATCACAAACCTAACAACATTGGTATTATGAAATTGATTGCTTTATATACTAGGTCGACTCAAATCCTAGAGCATCAAGCTTTTTGGGCAAGAACAAGTCTATTATGGTATCAATATGGTATAAACTTCAACGACTCCAAAATAAACTGGTATCAGCATCCGAATGGCTCCAAAGTAAGTGGATCAGTATTAGAAAGACTAACATAAACTGATACCAGCATCATGGTCCATGATCCTGATATACTCTGTAAGTAATGTGCATGCCTCAACATATCAATTGTTGTGAGTCAACATATTTATTGTTGTGAGTTTCTACATTCTAAATAAATATCAAGTAATGTCCAAATCTTGACATATTGATATTAAGTACATGTTAGAAGTTCAGATTCAAATGGAAGCATTTCCTAGTGATGTGACGTACAGGCCACGGGTTGCTGAAGTAACATGTGAATTACAATTCCAGTAACAATGTTCAGAATGTGTGAAGTTAGTGTCTTAATTGTGAAAGTTGAGCCCAACACCTATCAGCTTTAGATTTTATATCATTGAAGTACCAAACAGAAACCTAATTCTAGCCAAATAATTGATTTGAATTATGAGAAACCTCCAACCAACTTATTCTGCAAACTAACACCTAAATAAAAAATTAAGCAAAAAACAATAATAACAAGAATAAAACTATAAAACGAACACACGAAACAAAACAAAAAAGCTACTTATAAACAGTACCACACCTGACACCCCCCATACCTGACATTACATTTAATACAGAAATTACATCAAATAACAGTATCTACCCTAATTTCCAAAAAGAATTCATCTTGAGTTCTTACTTTCATTCTCATCCATGGAGAATCAGTACTTCCCAGAAGTACACGATATATATGAGATTACAAGAATAATGATTGAAACTTATTAACATTTTTCACTTATAAAAAGACCTTGACTGTCTATCTGCTTAGAATCAGTAGTCTCGGAGAGCCAGTGAAATCCTAATTAACCTACTATGGTAGCAGTAGCACCTACATGTTATCCTTCAATTATGATACTGGATTTATCAGTAACCAGTCTTTCTTTTGATGCAATAAATAATCAAAAACAACTTACTTTAGCTCTTGTGCTTTGATTTTTATTTCTTCAGGAGTCAGGGAAGGCTTAGAAGCCTGTGCTTTGGTGCTGATAGGTACCTGGTCAAACATACGCATAATTAAATGAGAGAATAATTTTGAACAGGGATATAGACGAAACGAGATCATCTGGCACAAAACAGAGAGCGGAGTAAAATAAGATGTGCTTATACCACATATAAATGAACCTTTACTTGAAAACTAGGCAAGGATTTAGGTTCACCAAATGGGAATTTAACGGCTAGGCATTTTGACTCATATTTAGATATTAGATAACATATGCTCCCTCCGTTCCACAAAAAGAGTTGCATTTTAAAATGATATTTATTCCACAAAAAAGAGTTACATTTGCATAAAATTTTAATTATAATGCTATATTTTCTAAAATTTGTCATTACATTCTTCTAATTTATCATAATTGAACATATATAACAAATTTCTTGAAGAAAACTTATTATTGGAACATGCAATTCTAAATCAAACATATAATATTAATATCCATCAAAAACCCAAATGTGACTATTTTTTGTGGAACGGAGGAAGTATTGAGTCTACTCATATACAGAATGAATGTGTGTGCGCGTGTGCATGCACGTGCACGCGAATAGGTATGTAGAATATGCATGTACACAAACACATGGAGAGAGAGAGAGAGAGAGAGAGAGAGAGATTTGATAAAAATGTTTTAGCAAAATCAAGAAGATAACTATTACACGATAAAAAAAAAGCCAATAAATAAGAAATGACAATTTTATGAGGGGCTCTTTCAAAAACCATATTCAGCGAAAGTAATAGCTACTTAGAGTTAAGAACTTAAGACCACAAATTATTTTAGTAGAAGGGACAACTATTAAAAAAATCATGAAGTCCCACTGCTCATTCAACTCAGTCCATATTATCCTCATTGAGTTTCTGGCCTCTCAAAGCAATCTCATCACAGTCTCATTATTTGAATTAAGGAAGAGGTGTGCTGATGCATTTATTTCAACTTGTGATTACCAAACCTCAAGGGTGATTTTCCATAAACTGAGTTAATGCTTTTGTCAAAGTTCTCCATTCTTCATATCCAGATTCTCTCCTACCAATCAAAAACTAGGAAAATCTGAATCCCTCACAAGTTTCTTTTTTGGTAATGTAGGGATAGACAAATCTCAACTTCATAAAATTTCACATGCTAAGATGTAAGAAGAAAACTCATGATCATTGCACTTGCAAAGCAGTTCACATGTTTTATCCCAATGAAGAAAGGATCTATAGACTATCAGGGAAAACATTGTTTGCGTGAAAAGATATGTTCAATAGAAGAACGATAACATCATATGCCTACATAGACTACATCAGAAAAGTAGCACAGAAAATATCCCTTATTATTGCTCCAAGTATACCAATCAAAAGGCAGTCAGGAACATGCTTAGTGATGTAAATATTCTGTTACATAACACAATAAAACACAAAAGAGAGAGCAGCAGAAAACAACATAGAGTTGCACTCGTACCAGTGGCATCTGATCTATATCCGAGTCATTCTCATGTTCCACAATCCATTCGGTAGCTACCTCAAGGCTACTATTTCCTGAAATATTGCAAATACTTACAACAGGTAGATTGCAATGCAGATTTAAAATTACAAACCACACATGTAGCATGAAACAAATTGGAGGTTACCCATAAAGAAAAAGATACTAATAAGAGAAACGATGCAAGGATTTAAAACTGCAACGGGGAACTAGATATGCTTAACCTTAAACAACTTTGACGAAGTGCAGTAAAATTGTTTTCCTTTTATACATATAACTAAAGAAGGCATGAAATTTAAAGATTAAAGAGCTTGAAAATAAAACTAGAAAGAAGAAAATTTAATGCAAATGAATTTCCCAAATAGCATCAAACTTTAAAAATAGCTAATTTCTCATTCTCATTATCAAAGGAAAAAAACATGTCTACTATTGCAGGAGTAGATCCTTTCATGACTTCGTTGGGGTCAAATTCGACTCTGAATAGGTTTCTGTACTTGGCCTAACTAGAATTAGTGCACCAACATGTTTTTGAAATTGTCAAGGTCCAATTTATCAGAACCAATATTTTTCTTGATACTCTTATCAACGCAAAATGATTCAGAACTTGTTAACTAATAGTATTTTATAAATATAAAATTACAAAATGATCAGAGAATCTGGAATCAGGTAATTATGATAAAACAAAAGAAAACAAGAGGAATTACCATTGTCCTTTATTTTGACCTTTCACTTTTCTAAATCTTTTATACAAGCAATGTAATAGCAAATCTTACAGCTATTCAACAGAAAATTTATGTGGAAGTACTCTGGAACGAGAATCCAGGCTTATAATTATTTATGCACTCACCAGAGTAATGAAGTGCCCGGGTTGCTCTTTCTTTTGAGAATCCCATTGATTCAAGATTCTGGAGGAGCTCCTGGTTAACTTCCGGAACAACCATTTCTACGAATTTAAAAATCAGGTAAGTGCATAATTAATGACACAAGAAATAACTGCCCAGAATCAGCAACTCCAATTTCAATAGCAAACTACCAAATCCATGAAAAGAAGCTTATATGCTGTATACAGCAAGCCTAATTACCCTTGTGTGAGAGAACATCAGTCATAGTGCTAATGCTAACCAAACTATCATGGGGGCAGTCGGTAAAGAAAGCAATTTCTAGTTGGCAGGATAGCATTGAATTGACTCTGAAAATGTAAAAATGCCTAGCACTTGCAAAAAGATTTCTAAAACTATCTAATGTTCAATGTCAGTCCAAAGTGTAGTAGAAAATTCTGAATATTTATCTGTTAATCATTCTGATATGATAACGCAATCACTTTTGGCTTCCATCATCAAAGTGCCCAAACATTCTGCCAATTACATTCACCAAGGAGAAGAACAGGATATGACTTTCAAACAACAAATGTAGTATTGTGGCATTTTTAACGTGAAACATGAAGCAGGTACTCGATCTCCCTCAGAGTCAAAACACTAAGAAGATCCAAATTTCAGATTTTATAATAACAAAACTAGATTGCAAAACCCAGTATACATCTTCCGCACCAAGTAACAGCCAAAAAATTGTCAAAGAAAGATATAACCAATCTAGTAAAACAAGACAAGTAAGCAGCTTTCCTCTTCTTCTTATATATGCAATCAAGTAACTATAGAAAACAAAACACATACATATGATCACAAAGGCAAAATACCTTCAGCTTCCTTCCCATCATCAGCAGCATCCGCCGTATCCGCATCGGCATTCTTCGGAGCCTCCAAAACAATAGGTTTTGCTGATTCCGAGGTCTTGTCTACAATCTCAGTGTGTCCAGTCCTCTTTGTGTGCAGCTCACTCTCCTGCATAATCCATAAACACATATAACATATAAATCAATTACAATTTCACAAATTCCCCAATAATTGACAGCATATAGAGAAGAAAATAGTGAGATTGAGGAAGTAATTTTACGGTTTTGGAACGGCAGGGTTTGCCGCAAGAGGAACAGATGAGATTGAGAACGGCTTCAGTTGATTCGGAGAAATCGGTGTGAGAAGTGAGCTCGGCATGTTCTTGAGCTTCTTCTACGGATTTCAACAGGACTCCACAGTCTCCGCATCGGAGGGATACGCCCGCCATTGAAGTTTACCACTTTCTCTCTCTCCTCTTCTTCTTGTTATATACTCCGTATGTTATATGCTCCCTGTGTGTATTTAGTATTTCCGGATGGCACGAGTATTTTTGGGGTTTTTAAGGTAATATTAAGAAAATTATAATTTTTAAAATTTTAATTATTAAGTAGTTCAAATTAAAAATTCAATGATATTTGCTCTAAATATGGAAGTTAAAACTCATTCAAAATCAAACTAAACAATTTTAAATAATTAATAATAACAGGAAAATAGAATGAGTTAATAATTATTCAATATTCTATTCCTATTCCTAAAACATAATTTATCAATTAATACATAATAATAATACATTGATCAACCAAAAGAAAATTATATCATTAAAAAAAGTAAAAACCACATTATAAATATAAATACATTAATATAACAAAAGTGACAACTATTACGTCATTCAATTCTTATTAAATATAACAAACATATCTATTACAACCTCCGACTTTATTTTGACTTGAGAGGCATTGTATTCCCTCTAAGAAAGCTGCAAGTTCAAAGCCATCCCCGCTAGTGACAAACCAAGAGCTAACAGCAGCAACCATTTTTGACTTAACAAAATTTCCATAGCCTCACATGTGCATAAATAAGCGGTCATACCAAATTACCCCAAAACAAACCAGAAAACTGATGGCAAAGAGCCTCCCTTCTTAGCCTTTGATTAACTGCAACAATTCCACTTTTGCAAAAAGTTCATTGCATGTTCCTTTACTAGTTACTTTCAATTTCTTATTACAAAGCTGCATGAATCCCATATACAAAACAAAACTCCAGATGATACTACTACCCCTCCCACTTCTATCTAACACTGCTTATGTTCCACAAACTTATATTCAATCTCACCCACTCTCCACGGCCCTCACAATTCAAGTGACTCCACAACTTTCGATACCTCTACTTCCTTCTCCATATCCCTTTCAAAAATTCCAAGCTCCTGCCCCAGTTGAATTGCTCATTCCTTCTTTCAAAATCATCATCTGACAAAGAGTAGGTTGCTATACTCTTCTTCCCACTTTTTCTTGAGTTCCTTTTTTTGTCTTTTTCTTCTAACTTGCCGGAATATCTTCCAAAAGCTTCCATTTCTTCATGGAACATCTTTTACCAACCATCGAGAGAACTTTATTATCATTTCAATTGATAAAAAAAAAAAAGAAGAAAGAAAGTCCCGGGTCGCCTAGTCGATCTAATCGACCACCTAATTAACTAATTCAACGCAATATTAAATACTTAATAAAATTTTATGTGGAAATAGTGTCGCATCTAGGCGCCTACGTGGTCCGTTTTTTAGAATACTTATATATCCATATATGGTAATAGATTTGTATTTTATAAGGATGATTATGATGATTCTTGTCTTGTATTTTAAATGGAAGAATAACATATTTACATTTGTAATTAATCAAAGTATTATACAAATAAATATATCCTTGATTGAAAGTCAAAAGAATGTTAATGGCAACGAAGACCATAAAACCAACAAAGAAGAAGATGGAATATGATTGAAAAAATTTGGGAACTTTCTTCGCCACAAAATTGTAGTGGACGAAGTTCTCAATCTTTTTTACGTCTACCACAATTTGTTGTCCGCTACAATTTGTGGCGGACATACGCTACTAAAATTTTGGGATATTGTGACAGATTTTATCTTCATCTATGACTGATTTGGTCACAAAATAATGGGTGACAGATGTGATTTGTCACAATTTCATAGGTCACAAATTAAAACAGTCACAAATTAGAGTCCAACTCACATAATTTTGATTTATGATAGACTAACAATCACAAAAGATACACATTTGTGACTGAAATTAATTTTTTGTGACTGACTTAGCCAATTTACTATTTGAATCTGTCACAATATCTCAAAATTCTAGTAGTGATAGTTTTCAATTTTTTTATATCCACTATGATTTGTGGTAGATGTAACTCCTAATCTTTTTACGTCTGCTACAATTTGTGACGAACATAAAAAAATTGAGATTTACGTTTGCTACAAATTATAGTGGATAAAAAGTCTATCACCATTGTTAGGAATTATAACATTTGATGATGAAGTATAACACTTAGAATTGTTAGATTTTGTAATTGTACTGAAACCGAAAGTGTAACCGGTTTTGTTTAAGTATTATCCATCGACAGTGTAAATTGTTCATCAGTGAATAATAGACAAACTAGTGAAAGTTATTCGTCTGAAAATGTAAAATGTACATTAAGAGATAACTCTGAGAATAATTTATCACAGCAGCCATAAGAAGATATTTTGCAGTAGCATACAATAAACTCCCTGACCTGATCTACCATCTTTTTTAATCTTGTATGGTGGAGATTGAGTTGAAAAAATAATACTTTTTTTCAACGTTAACTATGAATCATTCCCATATATGTAGTACTTTTTTTCAACGTTAACCATGGATCATTCCCATATATGTATATACTTCGATGTGTATGTCCATTAGGCTAGTTATTATTATTGTTCTTCAATGTACTTCAAGATGTATGTACTTCAATGTGTATGTCCATTAGACTAGTTATTATTATTGATTTTCTTACTATATATTATTGTTTGAAGTAATTCTAATTCAGTATCTTTTCAATGTACTTCAAGATGATAAGATTTTAATTAAAGGAAATCGCATAGGCACGCACACATGTGCCCATTAACCTAGTTGTTATTATTGTTCTCAAGTATGAATCTATTTATTTATGTTCTTGACTTTATTGTACTGATTTTAGTTTAATTGTTATATTGCATGGAACAATATACGTAGCCTTAAATTGATGCGCACAATGTAGTTGATCTCTTTTTAGTGTTTTAAGTTATTAGTTTGTTTAAAAAGAAAATTAATATTTGAATTATTAACATATATTAATATTATATATTTGATTGATAATTATATATTCATATAATAATTTTTTTCATCAAATCTATTTCTTCTTATATATTATTTTAGAACCAGAGATAAATATAGAAAGTCAAAAATAACTCAGTGAGTTAATCACTGAGTTAACTCATTAAATCCCAAATCCAAGTTCCAATAAATTTTTCATTATAAATTTTGTAGAGCCATTTTAGGAAAGCAAGTTCGTTATATTTCTTACTAAAGTTAATTTTAAAAAAAAAAAAATAATTAAAACTGTAGTTTCATATTATGAATTTTAATCGATTTTATAGAATGCATCTTTCGGAAGAAATAGAGACAAATATTACAAATCCTTAGAGCACTCGCATAGGTTTACCTAAACTCAATTTTTATCTATATTCTGCACTTAATTTATTCTGCAGCTATAACTGCACTTAATTTATCTATATTAAAGATGCTCCACTTAATTTATTCTGCAGCTATAACTGCATTTATATCTATATTTTCATTTGCTATCATCATATTAAACTTTCTTTTTACAATTTTATTTACTTAAATGTTAACAACATTTTCTCTCGCCAAGGCGGATTAGTCCTGTCTATCAACTCTAGGCGGTTCTCCATACCTGATGCCTAAGTTTGTCTAATACTCGTCTAATCTTGTATAATATCTATTCAAAGGTTAGACTCTCACTTTACGAAGAACCCTTTTATACCATAATTCCTAAATCAAATTATGCATTAATATCTATCATTTTTCATAAATTTATAATCAATGTACCGAGCTCAGTGAACAAGAAGAAATAAATAATATGGAGTATAAATAAACAATTTGTTTTATGACCTGTATGTTCGCCATTCCCAGCTAAGCCTACTAATAGATAAGTGCACAAGAAACAATGAAAGCAAACGCAGCCATTTTTGGCAAAAAGTAAGAAAATTTTGAATATATATGAACAAATTTCACCTCCTCTCCAACCACATTATTTATGACTCTTAATTCCTAACACACCAAACGCACCAAACTCAAACATTCAATTCTTCTTTTTCTTCTTCATCATCATCTCCCACTTCTCTTTCTACTCTCACTGCCCTTGAAGTTCAGAACAATGGCAGAATCATCATATGTGGCTGGAGGAGGCCGAGGAAGAAAACGTGCAAGGCTGGACGAGAAGGAATCCGAGTTGCCACGTTCCATCAATCTCAAGGTCAAGGGTCAGGTATATGTCTGTGTGCACGCTCACGTGTATATATATGTGTGTGTGAATGTTTATATATATGATTATGTTGCTCCTCTACTTAGCCTCCTTAATGTTTTGTTAATATTACTTCTTTTTGTAAATTTATTAGCAAGCTAGCTTCGGCATTCAAATTTTTAATCTTTTAAATCTATCTGCCCCATCCATACTCTTTTTGTATTTTATGAAATGCTATATATGAAGGGTTGTTTCTTTTGAAAAGAATTAAAACCTACGTTGTAATGTGTATATAAAAGCAGAGCTTCTAAAGCCAAAGTTGCCACTTAATCTCGACACCCTTAATTAGCTTGATGTATAATATTCTCTGTTATAGTTTTGTACTAGGTAATATCTTTAATTTATGTGAGTCATTTTTCTTTTCTGTTGCTTTCGTAAGGTGACCATTTCATGGCTTTCTTCTTTATTTTTTATTTTCGGAAAAAAATTACTACTACATTCCGTTCCAAAATTAGTGATACATTTATAAAATAACGGTTTTTAAAGACAATTTTTATGTTTCAAATATATTCTTATCATCGTGTTGTTTAATAGTAGCGAGAATTATGATAGAAACCCCAAAATAGTGGATGTAGTGAAGTTATTTGAAATAGTGCATGTAATTGTGGAGTGGTATTTAAGAAACTATATTACTTTTTATAGTCCAAAAATAAAAATGTATCTCTAATTTTGGAACAACCAAAAAAAGAATATGCATTTCTACTTTTAGAACGGAGGGAGTATAAGATTTCGCACCTAAATAGTGTAAAATAAAATGTTTATGTAATTTTAGAATAATGGGAGTATTTTTCTGACATCAATATTTTTGCTCTGAAAATAATAACTTTACATTGTATTCATCCCGTTTATTTCAATTTAAAATTGTGAGATTCTAGATTCTGGCAGTGTATATTATATTGACAAAATCTAGAATCTCATAATTTTAAATTGAAACAAACGGGTAAATTGTATATTTTGTGGAAGGATGGAAGGGAGATTCATTTCAAAATGAGGCGTGACACTAAAATGAAAAAGCTCCTCAAAGATTACTGCAGGAGATTTCAAGTGGATTACAAAACGGTTCACTTCTACTATGATGGGGAAAGATTCCCAGTTCTGGAAACCCCTGATGAGGTTTATTAATTTCTCCCTTTTTTCAATGAGTTATATATATATATATATATATAAATAATGTATGTATGTATGTATGCTGTTGTTTACCATTTTACCATGCTTCACGCAATGCATCACATGATAATATACTAAATTCAGAGGCGAAACTATACGAGATGGCGATCGTCCATCCCGATTTTTCAAAATTTCTATTATCAACTTTAGAATTTTATAAAATTTTTATATGTATCTTATATTATCTTTTACATTTTGCCCACTCCGATTGTATTTTCTTTCTCTTACCCCCTCCATATATTATCCCGGTTCCGCCCTGACTAAATTTATGGTCAATCTGAATGCAGTGCTTGTTTACTTCTTAATTTGTTTTCACCAATGTTTCATGCTTCTATATATGTATGGCATCATACAACAATATGTATTTAATTTAATTATATGGTTTATTAATAATAGCTTCATATGGAGGACGGCGATGAAATTGAAGCCATGGTGCCATGTGGAGGAGGTGGAAGTGCAGCCATCGCTTAACTGGAGACTTCGAGTTTAGTTATATATTTGTGTCTTAGTAGAACTGATTTGGATATATATCTTCGTCTTATTTTAGAGGTTGTTGAATGATTTCCTTAATCACCATTTGATAGATGAAGAATGGAGATATGTGCAACTGCTTTACCTCAGTAGTTAACATTTGAAGTGGTAATTGACATTCAAAATAGTATTAATTCGAGAAAGAATATTCTTCTAGGAGAATTTTAAGTTTTATACATACATAGTTAAATTAATATGTAGGCATGATACTACCGGAAATTTTTTTTAAGGACTAATTCAAATAGTAAATTGGCTAAGTTAGTTAAAAAAAAAAGTCATAAAAGGATACAATTTTTGATCGTCATTCTGTTACAAATATTTAAAATCTTATAGACGATACTCTAGTTGTCACGGATCTAATCTATTCCCTAAGTTAAGAAAAGCAAGCACAATGAGCTTAAAAAGACATTTTGCAACAAAAAATTGAACTTTGGTGACGTTATATACAACAAATTTTGGCTACATCTGTGTAGTAGAGTGTGTATTGCTAAGCTATATAAGTTGAGGGTGAGTTTGTATACGTCAAGGGCCAGTTACGTTGCACTTAACCCATATTTTTTAGAGAATAGCAGTTCATATGGTAGTATTACTTTCAAAATTAGATGTTAAAATATTATAGATTGCAGTTTTTTTGATTTCTTTTTAAGAGGCCGTAGCTTTAATTGTTGAAGTCTGTAATTTTCAGAGCTCGTGAAATCATTAGTGTCATAGTATATATATGGAACAGAGTGTTATAACTATATATGCACTTGGTTTCTGAACTGGAAGTTTCAGATTAAAACCTGAAATCTTTCTGCTATTTGAACCATTTGTTTGAGTATGATCGAATTCTTTGCTCATTGAATTATTGTTCTTATTATCTATTTTGGTTTTGTGTGTGCGCGCGTGCGCTGTGCCAAAGAACTAGAAAGTTAACTTAGACAGCAGCTATAATTTTATGAATTAATTATTTGATTTCTCAAAAGAACACATCACAGGCAAGAAACTTCATATTTGATAATGTGATATATATACATAATGTCTTTTACTCTTTTTTTTTTTTTATCATCTTCATATAGTATAGGTAGTAGTACAAGGAATATATTAGTGACATTTATGTAACACGAACTTATATTTGCATTGGACTTTGCCTTAACAATTACAAATTTACATGTCGGCACGTGTCATTCCCTTTATCTCAAGCTCTGTTGAAGCCATTGTCCACACGGGCCTTTGTCTGCCTTGGCTTTGATACACTTTCGTCTTTGTCCAAAGCCGATATAACATTCTCAATGTCTTTATCCCCTTATTAACCAACACAAGGCTGTTTTTTCCTTGTACCCCATAACCTTAACCTGGATAATCCCTTAATCGACAAGTGACTCATTATTTAGTTTTCTTAATTGAAAATTAAACCCTAAAGGGATGTACGTTACAACCTTAAAAAAATGGACAATTTTTGAGGCGCAGAATGAATAGCCCATCCGATTTTCTATCCAACTAGGCTTCGCCACATGTCCATATTAATCACGACGGATTTTATCCCAATGGAATTCCTTCGGAATTAGGCTCGGCCTTTATCTAGTATGTTAGAAATTAACAAGGGCAACAGCGTCTCACTCTATTTCCAATACAATAATTCGTCGGTATAACATTCCGTTGAGATTATACTTTTCTCGACTAACTATTCCTTCGGATTAGGTATTCCGACGGATTTATCCTCACGAGATTATTTCTGATAGACTTTCCATCAAAATTTTTCATTAGAATTACTTTAATCCTTTAATCCCGACGAAAAAATTTGTTGGAATTAACGTTTTGTGTTGTAGTGACTTATGGGCAATGCGTAGGATTCAAGTTTTGATTTGAATTTGATTGATTCATCCACCATGGATTGGGAATATAGGTTACTTGATGACAAAAATAAGGTTTGTTGGGATGTACACATGGTTTACAAAGATGGACCATATCTTCCATAAAAAAGTGCTCTAACTTCAAACTGGAGTAATGCAGCTAGACGTTCCTCTATTACTACTCTCATATAAATACCTCTGTCCTATTAACTGTTTGTTCATTAATGTAGGATCTGTGGGGAAAAATTCATGACAAAAGTGCAGTGTATTAATGGGATTTAATTGGAAGTAGATGGGAGTTGGTGAGCTGTTCGCTCAGGTATGGACGAATATTAAAAAAAAAAACAAATAAATCCCACAAGAATGACAATGAGAATTTATTCATATAAAGAGGGATTTAATCCAAAGTTGGAGAATCCAGTTTCCACATATTATATATTGTTGGAATTTGGAAACATATGTATCACGCACGCGCTCTACAAATTCAAGCAAAAAAACAAGATGATAAAGTTAAGATGAGAACATACAAATTAAGAATACAATATTTTACCTTGGTTTATCCAAAATAGAGCTAGTTCAGCTTGTTTAAATATTATTACTGTTGATTCAAGTTTTTCACAACATATAATTATGGTGGAATATCTCACACTCTACTAATCTACCTTGCAAACTCTCAATAGTTATATAATATTCTCACCTCCTTGTAAAATACCCTCACAAAGAACTAAATTTATGATTTTAGTTAATTCTCCCATAGACACAATAAACCATTATATTTATAAATCTCAACATAATGTTAGAAATCCAAAATGAATTGAAAATATAACCAAATCTAAAATCCAAATGGAAACCTTTTTTGATCAGGAAAAGAAAATAAAACGCATCCTAATAGGAAATAGAAAAACTTATTCTTAATTGGAAAATGATAACGTTGAAGTATGATCAAACTCCAACATTCTCCCACTTGGTGAATACTTCACACACAATGCAACAATAATTGCAACCTGATTTTCAAGACCTTGAACATAAAATATATGCCACCAGAACTCCACTGTGCTATCAACCATATTAATCAAGTTCGCACAACCTGCTTCCGTTTCAACCATCACCAAGCGAACAAACCTTACTCTCACTCGCTTAGGAGTCCCAATTGACTTACAAACAACAATTCCTTCAACATACTTTTTTTGTCCAAGCCAAAGTCGTCTTTGTAATTAGTCTTTCTGAATATGTCGCTTGACATAAACATAAGAATCATATTGACATCGTAGAAATCCAACTCGTTGAGCAAATAAGTCAACCCTTTGATAACACATCTGAAAATATTGCTTCAGCCAGTGCAAGGGTAACATTAACTTGAACACCAAAATTTTCTCCCTAATGACAACAAATCTCTTCGATTGCAACTCATGAATTTTCTCCAATGTCAACTTGGCCACTAGTGAGAAGATTTCAGCATAGGAAATACAAGCTATCTAAGAATCTTTTCCCACCAAATTCACCATATATATTTTCTATCACCTTCCCATGATTCTTTATTTTCAATATCTCTTTGTTCTCCAAACAAACGCTCTCTTTATCATAATTTTCGTAATAACTAAACCATCCACGATGTGAAGTCATATGAAAAGAGGCACTCGTGTCAAAATACCACAAATTAGAATCGAATTGCATAACACATGTTGCAACTAAGTACAAATTGTTGATGTCGTCATTCCTACTTTTGGAATCACCTTTGTCCTTAGTCGTTTTGTTGGAACAAATTTTCTTGTCATGGCAAAACTCTTGACACTTCCAACATCGAATCTTTGACCGATCAATGATCATTGCTCTCCCACATGATCGAGATCTACAAACATCACTCTTTACATTCTTGTTTTGATCTCCACCTTTGTTCACCACCAAATCATCCTTAACTTGATAAAATTTTTTTAGTTTCATCCAAAGGTCTTTTGTGATCTTCTCTGTAACAACTTTCATCAAAACAATATCTGTAAGGTATAAGCGGATCAAGTTTTTCACTTTTCAATCTAAACGCTCTCGCTCAGTGATTTGCTCCTCTGTCACCGCCTCTATTACATCATTAGAACAACTATCCTCCTTATCCATAACAATTATTGGGTTAAGATTCTCAATCACATCCCGTAAATCTCGTTCAATAAGAAGTTCAATAATTTTGAATTTTTATGATCCAAAATTCTTATTGTTTAACTTCTCAATCTCAAACCATAAGTTGTAGACGTACGACATCTTCCAAAATTCACCTATAAATCCCAAGAACTCTGTCGCGCACCCAAGCTCTAACACCAAATAGTGAAATTTGGAATCAAATGTATCATGCACATTCTCCACAAACTCAAGCAATAAAACAAAATGATGAAGTTAAGAAGAGAACATACAAATCAAAAATACAATATTTTACCCTATTTAACTCAAAATCGGACTACGTCCCCTCTATTTGAATATTATTACTATTGTTCTAATTTTTTCACAAGATACAATTATGGTGGAATATCTCACATTCCACTGATCTATCTTGTAAACTGTCAATAGTTACATAATATTCTCACCTCTTTGTAAGAGACCCTCACAAATAACTAAATTTATAGTTTTAGTTTATTCTTCCATAAACACAATAACCCATTGTATTTATAGACTCCAACATAATATTAGAAATCTACAAGGAATTGGAAATATAACCAAATCCAATATCCAAATGGAAACCTATTCTAATTAGGAATATAAAATAAAATACATCCCAATAGGAAATAGAAAAACTTATTCCTAATTGAAAAAATGATAATATTGAAATATGATCCAACTCTAACATATATGAGGGAAATAAAATCTCACAAGATTAATGGAAAAAATAGTTAAAAAGGAAGAATTGATCCAAACTCGAATAAAAAAGAGTTCCACAAAGAGGAAATCTAAAATCTTATAGATATAAATTTTTATTAAAAATATATTAATATAAGGAAGAAGTTCCAGGTGAAAGTTTACTAGAATTTTCTCAATTAAAAGATATTTTAGTGGAGGATTTCGGAAGAAAGAGGAAGGAGAAAAGATAGATGTCAAAATGCGATCATTTTATAAAAAAAAATCTTACAAGAAGTTGCATGAAATAAAAAAGAGTGAGCTTGAACATTTGTTTCGATGGTTATAAGTTCATATTCCCCCACAAGTGATAACTTGAGGTTCAATTCCCCCACCCCCATTTACTATGCAATTTCTTAATAGTATCAATACAAAATAAAATAAAAATCTCTTATTTTGCTGATAAAAAAAATAAAATAAGAAGATTAAGAAACTAATAAATGGTTGTATATCATGTATATATCTTTCTTTGTATAAAAAAAGCCAAACAAAAATCTTATCTAAAATCTCGTAAATTTGTGCCTAAATTAATTTTATCATCATTCCAACATTAGATAAAACTGATATTAACTCCCTCATCGTTCCAATATTAAATAAAACGGATCCCGAACGAGTTAGAAAAAAGCCAAATTAAAATCTTATCTTATATACTATCCACGTCATCGGCTCATGAGCTCATCCCTGGGACCAGATATAACACATCGAGCAAGGGGATCAAGCGAGGGCGACTCCACAGTGAGATTGGCCTTCCATATACCTAATCAGGTATTCCAAGCCATAATCAAGGTCTTGCGGCAGCGTGTTTTAATTTGCATGATCCTTTGCTCCCAAATGTCACGGTTACCACTTTCGCTCGCTTACATCAGTTGGCAAGGAGGTCATCGTTGGCATTCCGCCAGAGCAGCGTACCTGAGTGGCAGATGCTCTTCTCGAGGAGCTCGTACGCATATGTAAGTTTAACCTCAAGGAATTAATGCTTTTTTAGATATATTTGTCAAGTATGAATACGTATTTATTCAATTAATTATATATATTTTGTTGTATTATGTTTTCTTATCTAGACTGATTCTCTTTCATTCATTTTTACTCAGAGTATTAGTGGTCATGATGATGGTGGTGAAGGCAATGATGTTCGAGGTGGGAATGAGGACGATGACGATCACATGCCTAGCGATGAGCAAGTCATTGTCGTAGCTTTCTCTTTGTTTTTATTGATGATCTTTTATGTATATTATAACTTCGGCCTTAGGATTTTGTACAAATACTACTTTCTGTATGTGAATTACGTTGTTTTTGGTTGTATATAGTTGGATTACGTTGTTTTTGGATGTTAGTTGGTTACCGTTTGTTTTTATATTTTGGGCGCTTTGCGCATTTGATTGTGAGCACTTTGCACATTTAGATAATATTAATGAATGAAAATGTTATTAGTTATAATTATATTGTAATTTAAAATTGGAAAACAGGTTTATAGCGTTGTACGGGGGTTCGCGATATTACAAACAAAAATATTAAAAAAAGATAAATAATAATCTCGACGCTTAGCTTTTTCTCGATGCCAGTGGTCGAGATAATCAATTACAAGAAAAGAAGATTTGACTTTCATCAGTCACGACGGCGTTGTTGTTGTTGTCAGCATTATCAAGCAGTAAAATTAACGGGGGTGATAAATCTCGATGGCTTAAGTAAATATCGCTGGTAGGCTGTCAGATAACGTATTTCAATTATTTTTATTTTCTATGAATTTCTATAATTCAAAAATAGAAAAAAGACAATCTCGACGGCTCTTAGATTATATCGACTGCTGTGCCGTCGATACTTATCTTAGTTTCTCTCAACGGAATTTTTTGACTAGACGAAGTACTGACTAAACACGTGTCGACGGTTGGGCGTCGAGATTAATATTTCTCTTGATGGCAGTAGGTTTATCTCGATATTTTTTTGTAGTGTACTATCAATATTCTAATCAACTTCTTTAGAATCCCTTGGAGAATCCTTCTGCCACGATGAAAAAAATATATCTAGAGAACAAACAACGATTGCTCAAGAACCAGATGAGATGGCCACCCGAGATTATTTCAAAATGCACTCCTAGGCACATTGTTTCTACCGCAAGTTCAGACCAGTTCCCAAATACTTCCCCTAAGTTTCGCATTTTGTGATATAAAGCTCTACCATTCATCATCTACTTTGATACGCAAACCTGAAATCCTCCATTTTGAATTCATCCAAAATGCAAGAAACAATCACGACAAATAACCTTCTTTAGAACCAATAAAAAAAAGAAAAAAAAAACTAAATAAGAAGGTGCCGCGGTTGTGGGTCTCAAATAGTAGAGAGCACTATTTTATGGCTTAGATGTCAAATGATCAAATCTCATGGATGAATATTTAGTGAGAGTTGGTTTATTAATTTGTAGCTAATATCACTAATAATATTGTTAATTTTTTTATGTTATAGGGTTAAATTTACTCTTACCTTCTTATATTAAAGATTACAAATAACAATGTAGATAGTAATCATATATAAAACCTTACTATCTGTTCTCTATGATGTACCTTCTTCTTATTTTCTCTTGCATCTTAAGAAAATATTCTGTCCTATTTTTGATCTAGTAACTAATAGGAAAACGGAAAATAGACAACAGCTTACTTTTACATTTGGGTTGTACCTTATGTTTCTTTTTTTGTTTCACAATGTGTTTTCAAAATCTAACCATATGAATAAAAACAACATTGAAAAGGACTCCACAAATTTTTATATGTTTTAGTGCTGTGCACCCATAGTTATTATAATCATGCAAGTTGAGCTATTTTTGAAGAATAACAATTATTATAAATTAATTTAATTATAAAAGTATTTTACTCATTACCAAGAATTATAATAATTTGTTGAATATTCTATCCATCCATAATATTTAATTTCTAGGAAACATTGCAAAATTTTTTTTATAGAAAATAAAATCTAGTACGGACCATATTAAAAAGTGTAGGCCACAACTTATATCCCGTTTTCCGTAACTAATAATACTAGCTAATATATGCCAAAGTTAAGCCCACTAGTCAAATCTTGCCAACACAAAAGCAACTTGCCATGTTAACTTGGTTCTCACAACACTCTCAGTTTAGGACGAGAACAGTGGATGAAAACTGTTCATGTCTCCTGGCTCTTTCGATCAATTGAAGAATGAAATCAAAGCATGGAATGTTCAGAAAACGGTTCCAAGCCTCTATTCAGACAATTATTAACTACCAAAAAAATAAAGTTAATTATTTGAAATTCGGACTATAAGCTAGTTTGACATGAAATTGCATCTTCATCATTGGAGCACCAAATCTAGCATAAAATATGTCAAGTTAATGCTATTTCAATGTCGTTAAACATGCTGTGCGGATTTATCAAACAAGATCATGTATTTTCCCATTTTGGGTGTCATGATCTCCACTTTGCATGCTAATTACTCACCGATTAAACTTGGACAACGCGTGATTCTTATTCCAAATTAAGGCTAACATAGGCATGGATAAATAAAAAAACAAGAACTGAGCACAACAAGGAATTGGTGGTGAAATTAGCTCACAAAGAGGGGTGGTCCGTTGGTTCTATGAATGGGGCTTTTCTACCCATGTGTGTAATTCTACCAGGTCGACCCAACAGGTTGACCACATTTTAATTGTTTTTATTCTTTTTTTTTCCAATAAATTTTATGATCTCTTCGGATTTGACATTTAAAAATTCAATAACTTTATATGAATACAAAATTATTTGACTCGCACATTTCGAACTAAAATAAAACGTCGCGCCAAATTCAAGATATTTAAAATGCAACAACACTTTTATTTGTTTATGGTTTATTTCCCATTTTATCAGAGGTTCACAATATATGTATCGAACAAATATATATTACCCCATAGATTAAGCTGGCCTTAGTTTATCCCAAATCAACCTCTAGTTTGGTTCGGTTCCTTTTTGGCTCTTTTGGCTTCTAGAATAAAATAAAATTTTTAAATTTATCCTAATCTGGGGTCAAATACGCTTTATAGCCATGACTACCAAAGGGTAAAGCTTTCAAGAAAATCATCTAAGAAAAGAAGAGGTGAGCAGAAAATTATAAAAAAAAATGGAGATTTTTGAAGGAGGTTACGCGTGATAAACACTCAAAAAGGCAATGAGCTTCAGAGCCTAAAGGAGGAAAACAAAACATGATAGGTAACAATTCAATCTCGGATGATGATTTTCAGAGAAGAAACTTACAGATCATAAGGGCTATAGAAACTGACAAAGATTTGGGAAACTTTAGTAAAGCGGGGGCCAAGATGAGGAAATTGGTAAGATGATGGAAGCCTATTTCTCTTAGAAATGATTCAAATTTTGTTGAGTTTGTTAGGTTTATTGTGCTTGGAATTTCGGAGGGTCATAGTGTTGGGTAGTTTGTATTCGGTTAGTAGTAGGACCCCAATGATTCTTCATTAATTTTGACTACAATTTCTTTGACGAGGTTTTCTTTTAAGTGCTTCTGAGAAGAAATTGGGTGGGGCAATTTTTTCATAGCTCAGGGACTTTTATGTTCTGATCTGCGCAAATTTTCATCCAGGTTCCAATATCCAAGAGCTTCTACTGGAATTTTTATTCTTCCTAAGTTCAAGGTGTTTCTTCTTCTGTTCAAATCTTTTTCTAGAATTGTTTGTTAGACTCAATTTTATTATGCTCTGTTGGAGTTTCAGTTCCGGAAGTTCAAAGGTCACAGTTTGTTGCGGTATGGGGGCTTTTTTTCTAGGAGCTGGGAGGTTGCAGTATGGGGGTATATTTTCTGGCTAGTTTTGCATACAGTGGCTGTAGCTTTTTGTTTCATTCTTGGTTAGCAACTATGATGCAAAAGTTCTCATGTAAGCTTGGAGTTTTCGATGATCATCGAAATGCTAGAATTGGGAGTTGGGATACAGATCGAGGTTGCAGCATGGGAGTGTTTGTTGACTGGTTTTGCAAACAATTTCAACTATATCTTTTTTTTTTGGTTCCCTTATTGGTTTCTGTTTTATGCTGGTGAAAGGTGTTCTTGTTTAATTCTATTAGACATCTTTGTAATCTTTTGGGTTAGTTTTAATATATTTAATATTTTTAGTTAATGTACTGAGGTACATACCTAAATTATCTCTTGTAATTATCTCCAAACGCGTTTTGAGGGCCCATAAAACGTGTTTTAACTTGTATATTTATGGTTGATTGGGATGATCCATCCATCAATACAATTTCTCGAGATCTCCCCCTCTCTCTCCATTATTTGTCCTTGTTCTATCTCGTACGCAATATTATCCCCTAATTCCTATTCAATGTGTTTAGTTAGATCCCAATTATTTGAGTTAGTCCATCTTCTTTTTTCCGCCATCTCTTTTTGTGTTTTGTTCATATTTTCATTTCAAGTTGACAAAGCCTAGGACAGAACCATAATCCTTGTCATTCTCCTAACCTTGAGATTAACTCTCTGCCACCCAATGAACTAAGATTTCTAAATTTTCACATTTATTTCTTTAGTTTGAATTAATATCTTTGCCCTCTATTTGCTCAGGTACATTTTACTAGCCATCTCTCTCTCTCTTGTATATATGTTTACTCTAATCCCTCATATTGCAGATTTCTCAAGCCAATCAGTTCCCGTCTCACAGATTGAATCTCTCGATCATTTCCAATGTGTTTTTTAAGTATTTATTCAATTAAGTAATGGGTTGTAAATCGTATGTACTTGGGATTTTTTCAGACCGTAGAACATGGGGATTGGAATTGATGGAATACACTATGGACTTACTAGTTGACATAATTAAAAATCAAATCAAAATTTCATTTAAAGGTAACATATATCTTCAATTCAAATCGATCTTGTTAGAGATTGACCTTTATTTTTCCTACTACTCGATCTGATTATAGTTTGACCCTTGGAACTGCTCTTATATAATGGTTAATTTGATTTTGAAGGAAATATTATTATACTCAGATGTGATTGTTGTATTACAAATATATACGATGAGGTTGTTGTTCATGTCATATCAAAGGGCTTCACTGTTTTTCTGGTAAGAGTTTATTCTATTCTATATCATATTTTTATTGAGTATTTGTGTAATTTCTTTTATATATAGTATATATTCTTTTCAGCAATATAATTCTTTACCAAATTATAGAGATTTATCTGATGATTACATATCAATACTAGAATGGTGGGATATTGTGACGGAATTTTTCGTGACAGACATATAGTCTGTCACAAAAGTGTACGATCAAGCTTGCCGTGGCAGCTGACAAGTTGCCCCATAAAAAGACCTAACCTTGTCATTTTCAACATTTTTAAGACGGTGTTCAATTTTTTACTGCTATTATATATTATAAATATCATGAGAATTAGTTTTCCAATAAATTCTGGTTGGGTAATGTCGTAATGCACGCATTTTGGGCTGTGTGGTGGTCAAATTGCTAATTATTGAGACAGACAGATCCGTTGCAAAAAGTCCGAGCAGTCATGGAGTTCTGACAGACCCTAGAATTGTGACGATAATCTATGCGAGATGGTGCTTGTGACGGATGATTCCGTCCCAAAATATTTTATTTGTGATGGATCGTCCTCTTTTCTAATGGATTGGTCCGTCGCATTTTATTAGATTCTAGTAATGATATACGGAGTATATAGCATAATCTTCTTCCTTTTGTTACTTAAATCTTCTTATTTGATATTTTATCAAATGATGATTTGCTTGATCAAAGCCTACTCATGCAAGAAATTTATATAATTCGCTTGAGGTAGGAGTTCTCTAATGATATATTCATTACTGCAAATTATATATGTAAGAAGGATTAGAGTACCACTCAGACTACCAGCCTTGAAATCTGAATCTAAGAGATCTCCTTCAATTTCTTACCTCCCTTCCAAATAATATATACTCTCTCCGTCGTACAAAAATCATAACACTTTTTTTTTTTGGCATGTCTCACATTATTTACAACTTTTCCTATTTTAGTAAAGTTTGAAAGTAAAAAATCAAATTAGTTTTTTTCTCTCTTACTTTTATCTTAATGTACACACATATCATCATTACAACTTTTATTTTATCTTTTTTACCTTATTATTCAAAAATTTTCTCTAATAAACTATTTTAAATTATATAAGAATAAAGTAGACATTTACTAAGAAGTCAAATATCATTTTTAATAATTGCGTCAAGTCAAACCGTTACAATAAATATGAGACGTAGTGAGTATATGTGTGTGTATGTGTGTACATTCTTTTTAGCTTCTTGTATTACAGCTCATTTCGTGTGAACAATGTGGAATCAGCTATTCATCAAATATAGTTCAGAGAACGAAATTCCAAATATCTTTCCTATTGTGCTGACCGGATAAATGCTATCCCACTTTTTAGATAATAACAATATGATAAACATAAATCGAATTGCAATTGATAATAATATTTCTTATTTAACTATGACAAATATTATTACGATGAGAATGATCCACAATATTTTATTTGGATTTTGATATATACTTTATTTTCCAAATAAAGTATATATGTTGTAGAAAGACACATGGAGTGCTGAAGAAGAAAAATGCTGATTGAAGGTCATAAAAATCTGAAATAGATGGGCTGAAATTGCAAACGCACCCGAGGGAGGGGTGAGACAAACAATATCCAAGACTACTATGCAGCAGCCTGAGAATGAAGACCTTGTAAATGATAACCCAGGTGGCTGCATCCTGGCCATTAGATAATAATCATAAGTTGTCAAATCTAATATAATAGTCATAAGTATGTCTATAAGTAGACAACATCATGTATGTAATTTCTTAGAAAGTGAATTGAATGAAATTCCCCTCCATTATATCAAGTTCAATATTTTCTCTCTATCTCATATTGTTTTCTCTCTATATTCTATGTTTCAATATAACATTGTCCGATGCGCGATTTCATGCTTTATAGCAACACCTAGAACTCTCTTTAATTTTCTGATTAATTCGTTGAATGAATATTGAATTAATAAAACTAGGACATATATTGATTTTATCATTTTTATAATAGGTAAACAAATTAATAAATAAACACCTATGACAATGATTTCATGTGACTAAAAGAAGAAAGTATGACCTACATAAAAAACAAAAGAGTCACATCATATCATTTATAATCATTTTCGGGATAAAGTTGAGAAGTAGTAGGGATGTCAAGATTTATTTGTATAATAATAATAATAAAGTTTTGGTAGCTTATAGCTCACAAACCTTTTTATTCGTCAAGAAATCTCTAAAATCGAACTTTGACAGCCAGATTTCAGCGACATGGAGCCTCGAATCCCTCCCCTTCAAGCGACGGCACATTGGCTTTGTTAGGGCAGCAGCCACACGCCAGCGAATGGGGGTGGGAAGTCCCTGCAGCAGCTGCTAGGGTAAGGGAGAAAGAACGGGAGAGAGCAAGGGGAGGGGGTTTGGGTGAATCCTAGAGGCCCAATCTCATTGCAAACACAAAAAAGGAGAGATAGGAAAGCATCCCTCTTGTTAATTTAGTCCAAACCACTTTATAAATATCTTTCGTTTCAAAATTAGAGATGCATTTTGACTTTTTGAGTCAAACAACGACAAATTAAATTCTAAGTTACAATCAATAAGTTAATTATAATTGATACAACTATTATATTCTTAAGGTTTATAACAAAAACTTTTCATCCCAATATAATTTGTATCCAAAACTTTTATAGATTACATAAATTTTGAAGTTTAACGTGTCGTCGTTTGACCAAAAAAAGTCAAAACGTATTTTTAATCTTGGATATTATATAGGTGTGTGTATATATTATTCTGTTGTGCCTTAGCTGAATAAAAATGATAATAAGTAGAAACTACAATATAACTAATAATTAAATTAGTAGTGAGATTTATTTATAATAGTCAAATTATTAATTAAGGATATCATTTTGACAAATTATAAACGGTCATGCCAAAGGCATCCACTCAAATTCGCTCAACCATTATTCAAGAACCTCCATGCCTAAATTAGGAAACTCAAACGCTTCATATTTGGACTATCTCTGCATTCTTACTTGTTTTAGTTCATTATAGTGCATATGTATGTCCCTAACTTTTTTCTTCCTTTTATTTTTATTTTTATGCATGCCCCTAATTTAACTCTAGTTCATAGTTTATTTTGTCTTTTACATACCAATGTAGTTAGTAACTATCAAAGCATATTTCAGTAAAACAAAAACTACATACGTTTTGATACCATGTTTCGTACTCATAAATTTTTTTATGCTGCAAATTCATATGGCATTTACTAGCACATTCTCTTTTGCAGGTTTATTAGATAATTTTTTTTAAGGAAAAAAAATTCTTGCATCACGACATATTAGGATATGAAAAACTTCATGTATCATAGCACAGTAGAACATGCATTATGAATATAGGAACGCCATTAATATACTTTCCGTTTGTTAAAGAAAAAAAAGTCATTCACGTGTATCTATTAGGACACTGTCATTTATATTAAAATCACTTATATTCAATCTTAACATTTTCAATTTCATTTTCATGCAAAATACATTTGTATATACACACAGACATTTGGTTTTGCAGGTTTACTTATATAAGATAAAAGCAAATAATCATTCATTCATGCCATAATAGTACATGCATCATTATTTATTACATAATAATTCATTCCTCGTTGACATATTACTATTAGAGTTTTTAGATAAGAGCATCATTTAGTCAGTTTCATTTAGTAAATTATATATCATATTGTTTGAACGAACTACGTAGGTCCTGGTCTTCCCAAAATTTTGATATCTCTTATGAAAGTCTACAAATGCGTTAGTATTTGACAAAAAATCAGTCATTTGAAATTATGAATTGACAAGTTGTTACATCCTGATCCGATAGTCAATCGAGTTATATTAGGTATTCGAGTGTGACACTATGATAGTGAATATAACTCGATTGACTATCGGATCGGGTGCGACACAAGCTCCGATCAGACTTCTCTCGTTACAAATTATGCAATCATTATTTAGGTTTCTGGGCTGATTTCTAGTACTCTATGGGCGCACACATTTTCAATAATATTAGCAACTGTCTTTCTCGATATCACCCAGATGCATACCTATATTTTGTCTTTTATTCATCTCCAAATACGTTTTGTGGGCCCGTAAAACGTGTTTAAACTTGTATATATATGACTGATTAGACCTGTGACGGCCCCAAAAATTATAAAACAGATTTCGGGCACCATCAATAATTGACAAAATATAATTAATACATCCAAGCATGCATAACATTAAATAAGAGATAAATAACGAATCTCTACTACATTATCCATTAAAGAGTATTTAATACAGCGGAGGTCTTAAAAATAGGGCCCACACATGCCTTAAAGTCTAAACATTTCTATAATTTTCTCCCTCTTCACCCTACCCTTGAAAGCCATCCATAGGAGGGATATCAGGAATCTCTCAGAATTCCATTTTTTCTTTTCCCTTATGAGACGCATCGGTTGTCTCGCCATAACCTGCAAAAATTATAATCATAGCAACATGAGCGATTTACGCTCAGCAAGTATATATTCGATAGTATTTGGGTAAACTTGAACGATGGAAAATAATGGTTTAAGTGTTTATGAGGTTGGACGAAAACAATGTCCAACACCTCCGAATAATATAGAAAAAAATAGTTTCTAGGGTCCCAGAGTGATAGCGAGGGGTTTGACCCTTTTCTTGGAGAAATCTTGAATAAACCACATGCGCCTTATAACACTGTCTGTTTGGCGCACGTACCCTTAAGAACTCTTAACACCGTCTGTTTGGCGCAGGTGCCCTTAAGAACTATCTTAAATCAAACGTTATATCAGATGGCCAACCTGATTTGTCTGCAAGGGTTCGGTTACCGATGCCTCGGTTTCCGTTCCCTATCCATAATGGGCACGGGATGCCAGGCATATGCATCCATGTAACCGTTAGTTTACCCACACGGATATACTTTTCAAGTAAGGGGTAAAGAATAAGGCTTCTATATCCGTATAGGGTTTACTTTGACGTATTAGCAAATTTAAACAGCTAATAACCGCCCAAGAAGTACTTGTATCTAGTACAATATTTTTCACATACATCGGATCGAATGATCATACGTTACTTAACTTTGAATAAATATCAATATCATGTACGTATATCGAAGAATTGATTATACGCATTAGTTTGAAATATAAATCATTTGGAAACATATTTGTCATGAATATAAAAGAGATATGTACATGCATATCATTTCATAACATATCCTACGCATATCGAAACAAGTGATCATGCGTTATCTTGAAATAAACATAAGATTGAATGTATACTTGCCTTTGGTCCTTAGAATGCTCACGTTTAATAACTCGTGAAAGCAGAAAATTCTGTAAAACATGTACAGATAATAATATGAGAAATCTCCACTTAAATACACATGATAAATGTTCATGCGAAGTGTTAATGAAATTCTCAAGTCTATACTTAACTACTTATGTCGTCACTCGTAATATTATGATTCGGTTGGAACCGAATCGAAGTCCGAGAGATTAGTGGACTTGGTTAAACGTCACTCGTAGGTCTTCGATAATTTAAATTAATTATAGGAGGCCTTAGATTAATTAATAAATATTAATCAACTTAAGCTTTAAATGATTATTATTAATCATTTAGAAATTATTCATTAATTATTATTTAATTGCTTTAATTAAATAATAATTGGTCTTAAATTAATTAAGAATTATTTCTTAATTAAATCTTAGTTTAAATGATTTATTTAAATATTTAAAAATCATTTGTTAATTATTATTTAATTACTTCAATTAAATAATAATTACTATTTAATCATTTAAAATTCATTTATTAATTATTATTAAATTACTTTAATTAAATAATAATTAATATTTAATCATTTAAAATTCAGTTATTAATTATTATTTAATTATTTTAATTAAATAATAATTAATATTT